>VDFB02373365.1:71709777-72397652 GCA_007258455.2 Sequoia sempervirens
ACTTTATTGAAATATTAAAATATTTAATTATTTGGCTAAGTTATAAAGTATTTAATTATACTTTATATTATATTATTAAAAGGTGATTTAATGAGTATTTAATGCTCATTAAAAAGGGACGCCAATAATTAAATAAATTCTCCTAAGTCCAAAGTGAGAATTAAATCATTAATTTAAATGATTATTTTAATGAAGGATTAGGTCGAACTTTTCAAGAGAGGATATATTACTCTTCACAGGCAAAATCGAACTATCTTGTTTATTATTCAATTTTGTCTACTGAGCATCTGAGCTTTGGAGTTTGCAAACCCTAGGGTTTCTGGCGAACATCGTTTCTGGAGAACGTAACCTCTTCAGAGATCAGGCATACTGAGGCTGTGAGATACCAGCTGAAGATTGCACTTGGTGATTTCATCCAGAAGTCACAGATTGAGCTTAATCATTTAATCAGACAGGGATTCATCAGTATTCAGCAGGGATCATTCATCTTCCATCAGAGGCGACTTCATTCATTTCCATACATCTGAGTTCAGGCACAAATTTCAAGAAATCGTACTTGCATTTATTGCTGCAGGCTGGCCGTACTGTACCAGCAGGCCGTACATCTGTACTTCAAGCCGTACTTGTCAAGTTCCTGAGGAAACGCCTTCCTTCATCTGTTTCTGGTGTCTGGACATTGGGCGCCATGATTTGCTGAGGGTGTGCATTGTCTATTGAGTCAGAGATCATCCTTTCATTGGCCGTACCATCTCATTTAATGCTGCAGCCGCCACCTACAGAAAAACCAGGTTTTCATTAATAATTTCTCTGTCTTTCATCTCTGGCTTCATCTATGTTATTGTAATTGCTCTGGACATTGAATATATTGAGTCGCCTATCTTATTTGAGCATAAATTGCCAGTTTGGAATTTATTTAGATTTTATATGAATTTCTAAGCAAAATCGCATTTTTACATTATTGTCAAAAAACCTTCAAAATCACAAAAACACCAAAAATTGCAAAAACGACAAAAAAATCAATTAGGGTTTGAACAGAGAACCCACCGAGTTAGACAAAGCTCCCTAGTTGTGCTTGACAAAAGTACTTGCAAATGAAAATAAACTAAACTATATCATGCTTTTTGTTTCAGGCGTAGAGGTACAAGGCTTTCTCGAAAACTATATACGTTGCAGCTGAGTATTTTCTGGTTTTGCAGACTACTAACTACAACTAAACTTAATTACTTAAATTCTATCCAGTCTCCTCAAGAAAACAGAGCGTGAGGAAACGGAGCAAGGTTTGACTATTAGACGATAAATGAGTATAGATTCTCAACTTGAAGGCAAGGTGGCACATCTATCAGCTCAATCTAAACACGTTTATTGGTAACAACATCACACGATAAACTGAATACGGATTCTCAACTTGAAGGCAAGGTGGCACGACTATCAGCTCAATCCGAATAAGTTTATTATTCACAACAACATATGATAACCAAGTGCAGATTCTCTACTTGAAGGCAAGGTGGCACAACTATCATCTCAATCTGAACAAGCTTATTGAACACAAAACAGATTTGATCTAACTATGGAAAGAATTCACCATTACAATTGCATGAAACCCTATGTGGCATAACAATTCATTAGAATAGTAAAGACGCATGAACAAATACCAAAAGAGTAATATTGAGGGCAAGGTAGGCACAACATATATTTCTCTCTCGTGCAAAAGTTATTTACAAATGAGCAAAAGCTCTTATTTATATACATCAAGGTGTAGGGAACCCTAAAATCACCTTGAGTCAACTACAGTCTTGCAATGCATGCAAGATTTATTGCGAAGCCCTAATGAAGTAAACTATACAGTTAACTGGAAAACTACCATCAGTTAACCAAAACATCTTATCTAAAAATGGACAATTGTGCAAGCATGCACATCCTTATTGAAAGCAAGTTAACTGGAAGACTATCATCAGTTAACGAAAACCCTAAATGAAACTCCAAGTGTGTAAAGCTAATCTCAGAATAGATATGCATGAGACAAGACAACGAGTTAACTTGAGAAAGTAATGCCAAGTTTAACTCCTGTGTGTAATGTCTATCCTGAGAGGTGGGAACTGAAGTTTACTGTCCGTGATCTCGAGCAATCAATCCCTCAACGAGATTGCTAACTGTATCACTATCTGGAGCTATGAGACTCTGTCGAAGAATGCTATGTCGGTGCAGCATATCCTCACCAGCTGTGATCTAAGACTGAAGTTCACCTCTGCTCCTTGTTGCCTCATCGAACAATGTTGACATGACTGTAAGCTGAGTAACCTTACAGCCAATGGTCTCCCCATTGAAAATGGTATGAATGAGTGCCTGAAGCTCTGATTGAACATTGGTAAGCTCAACGTAGGCACCGCCCTCAATCTGATATCGGCATGGCAAGCGAGAAACTAAGGTTCTCACAGACCGGAGTACACTAGTAATGTGCTCTCTACTCTCAGCCAACTCTGACGCCAAAGTGTCCTCTATCTTTACCTTGAAAACCAATTGTGTTTTCCAAGAAGAGATAGCTTCCTTATCCTTTGCATCTGTGACTGCATCATATGCCACACTCAGGTGAGCAATCATAATCTCATCCCGGGGTTTATTAATCGCCATATCTCGCTTCTCATCCTGGAGACGAATACGGAGCTCTTGTGCATTCTACCGCAACTGATACAACTCTGTAAGCATAGCACGGCCTCTAGCAACGAACTCCTCCTCCCACTCATCCAAACGCTTGCCATATGCAACTAAGTGATTAAGTTGAATTTGCTCTACTGGAGGCTCAAGCATCGGCGGGAGTGTGGCGATGACCTTTGGTCTATGTACAAGGCTAGAAATATACTGACGAAGCTGTCTGATTTCAGCCTTGAGGGCTGCCTTATCTTCTCCATCCTTCAGTATTCTACCCCTGGCACTGTCTGTAGCAACCTGCAGTAGATCAACCTGAGTCTGACGTGTGCTACGACCAAGGTTAACTGTGATAACCTTGAAGTCCTGAGATTCCAACTCAGCCAAGTTCTTCCCCTATGAAGGTACAAGAGTCTCGACTACGATCTCCATGTCAGTATTCCTCTCTACGTGGACCATGTTCTTGACCCTCTTGTCTGGCGCATCCTGATAAACCTCATCAAAATCGGAATGATTAAGAACATAGGATGGCTGCCTCCTCTTCCTTCCTAGCTGAGCTTCGATCCAAGATTGATCTTGGCTAATGCTACTAGAAGGGTCTGTACTAGCAACAGGAGGTTGCGATGAAAGTGAATGTGTAGAGGACCCATTGTGAGGTGGAGAGTCTAAATCCAATTCAATGTGAATTGGGACTGGCGAATGCTCTGGAACTGATGTAGGAACTTGAGGCTGAACCTCAGGCACTGGCGGACTTTGAACTGGCCTCTGAATTGGCTTTGTGACCGGCTGTCTGTCAGGCTCTGTGTGTGTAACAGTGGGAAGTGCCTTGCCCTTTGAATTATTTGGCGATTGACCTTTCTTAGGAGGGTTACTCCTTTTTTTCTGTTTAGGTTTTGACGAAGAAGGTAACGAAGAATTCACCACTACTGGCGGCTCTGCTCTTGGCATACTTACCCTCCTGGTCTTCTTGCTGTCGAGGTAAAGTATACTGTCTGAATAACTCTACTTGACCTCTCCTTGACCGTTGCGTATTCCTTGGCGTACCAATCAACTGCTGGCAACGGTTGTGTATCAACCTGCTCTCTGAAAAATTGAGGAAGAACCTCTCCCTCATCATCTGATAAACCTCCCACATCTTCTGACAAGAAAACAAAAATTTGTGAGAGAGAGAAGCGGCCGTAACTACGTCTGCAAACCTCGAAGTCATCTGCGCAATTTGCCCAGTAATCCTCCATAGAAGGCTCATGAAATATACCTCCAGCAAGGCGAGTTGTGTAATGACCTGAAAGATCATAGGCACGTGCTTCAACAAGATACTTAAGATGATATTTCTCAAGCTCTTGCCCTGCAACTTTGGCATCAATCGCCATCTTGCACCAATACATTCCAAACTGAAAAGGAAAGTTGATAGATGATCTATGCCTACGGCGTAAAAGACGATGAACATCATGCATTTGTCTCAGGAACTCCTGAAAGATTGTCTTATCTGAAGGATAACATGGAAGCATAGCTGAATTTCCTGTAAATCCGTATACTCGGATGTAGGTGTATGTGGGAACTGAATAAACCAATCCTTGCCCATCCATCCATCGCTGCCCTAGCAACTGCCCGATATGAACGTGCAACTCTCGGTCAAATTTCTCAGTATAAGTCAGAAAAGCCTCATGAACACGCTTGAAATGACGTTCAGCCCTAGTGAACTCAAGCTGATCATAATACTGATAGACTTTCTGAACACGAGAATGCCCACGGTGTTTAATCCTCGAAACTGACCCTGATAAGTGATCAAGTACACGAGATAAAACACATGTGAAACTCATGGGCAACTAGGAAACCGGTGATCTGCTTGTTGAGAATATCACGATAAAGGATGCCGATCATAATGCTCAAAAATGATACGACCAATAATGTAATACATCCAAAGCTGGAAGACATTAGCATGTGCTTGACCGAGACCACGATTCAGGAGTGTAATTAGAATCGCGTACTCATCCTTGTATTCACCACGACCCACATTGTTTGGCAATCTGTTCTTTGCTTGTTTTAACCATCTTTCTGCCATCTTCTTCTGACACTTGTCCACATCAACATCAAATGCCTGCTCACACTGCTCCATGGAAATAACCAGACTGTTCGGGTGTTGAGGAATGCCAAAACTCCTTTCAATGTCCAAAGGTTTGAGACTGCAAACAACTCGTCCATCAACTGACACTATCTCACGAGTAGTAGAATTGTAATGCTTAATACAAGCCATCACGAATTCAATACAATGAACGGAGATAGGTATGGAAGCGGCCTCTAATAAGCCAGACTGCTCAATATTTTGAATAATTGAAGCTCTGATCTTAACCGGATCTAGAACTGCTTCTGGCAATACTTTGTGAAGATTTGTCTCAACCATCCTGAGGAAGTCATGAGTAAGGATTGTTTTGGTCCTGTATTCGAGCTGAATGAACTGCATTCTGAAAAACTCGCCTGTTGACTGTGAACTTGACTATGTTCTGACGAGATTTCTGGAAAGCTAAAAATAGCCTGTGAGAGTTAAAAATAGCCTTTCGAAGAGTTATTTTCAGCAAAAGATCTGAGATATGGGTTTTGTCCAGAAAAAGATTCTAAGACAACCCAGAACGTCAGATATGCGAAAATATGACTGCTACTTGATCATGCAAAGAGTTTTCAGTTGAGAAAATTAGTAACACTAGAACGAATGTTCTGAAGTTAAAAATTCCTAAACGCACTATTAACTCGAGGAAATTATATAGAAATGATCCAGATGTTTGAACTTGTCGAATTTGCCAATTTCAGGAACATGCGAATTGGAATCTGAGAGAAATCTGAGAATCAAGGAAGAAAAAGACGTTTTTTGTATGTTGTTCTTCAATGAAAATCGCCCTTGAATTCTTCAAATTGCTGATAAATATGAACTTTCAACCTGCAAAAAGATATGTTAGATAAAATCGCCTTTGATTGTTGATGAGAAATTCGCCTTTGATCTGCAAGAATTCGCCTTTGCTTTTAAAAATTGCAAATTTTCCTTTTGAAGTTGCGCCTTTGTTCTTGAGGAAATACGAACTTGTCTTTTGAAGAAAATATGAATTTCTATTGAAGCTTGAAATTCGCCTTTGTAAACTGAAGAATTGAGTTTGCCTTGAAAAATACGAATTTTCTTTAAGATAAAAATCTCCTCTTAAGAAATACAAATTTCTCAAAGCTTGGTGAATATCAAATGAGGGCGCCATGTTTAAATAAGAAGAAATTCGCACCTATCTTGGCAACTGCAAGATTTAAAACCCTGATTGAAATAGAAGCATTCTGATTGGACTCTTCTCAGTTTCACTGCCACTGACCTGAAGTTTGAATTTAAATAAATAATAAAATATTCATTATGCAATAGCAAAGGCGCCAAAAATAGAAAAACGCCACTTAATGCTAAAATATGCAAAATAAATATTAAATATTTTAAACTTCAGTTGACAATTCGAATGAAGTTTTAGGATTCACCGTTAGACTTCACCGATTCCAAAAAGTCATCATTTGAGCTCATAGGCGTCCATTTGCTCAAGATATTGCACTTTTTATTAACTTCCTACTTTATAGCTGACGACAAAGTCACGACTGGCCATCTTCGACACTGATTTCTAAGTGACCGGATGATGCTGAGACTGAACTGAGATATTCATTGCGAAGCTTGCTGAGCAAAGAAGAAATGTCTGCTGGGAGTCAACACTGCAAAATCCATCGTTTGACACCTCAAAAAATTAGGCGCCCTTGATTAAATTCATTTACAAGTTCCAGACTTAAACCATTTTCCTAAACTGCCATCTGACACTTCAAATGGCTGCTGACGGCGAACGGTGAACCCTGCTGACAGGAAACCAAGTTCGCTGCATGCCTGGAGATATTCTGCATCCAACGGATATACGCACGACGACTGGAAATTGCATTAAGGGCCTCAAAAGTAAAAGCGCCCCTAGCCTTCAGTTGCACTGACACCATTTTGATGAAAATTGAACTGTCAACCAGATACCCTACTTCGACCTCTGATATCTGGAGCTGGGATAACTCGATTCGAGCCACGTTTGTTTTAACGGACAGCCAAAAGGATTGAGAAGAGACGTCTCTAGAGGCGACGAAGCAAGAAAACTGCTTCTAAGACCTCAAATAGAAGGGCGCCCATCCCAAGATGGAATAAATGACCAACACTTAGCCATTTTACGAGTTATCTTCACTTTTCAACACTTTGCCAAAGACCTCGCACGTACGAGTGACTGCCAAATCTTGGAAGCTGATGGCTGGGCTCGTTGGATAGATAATGTAATTACGCTTGAATCCCGTGAAGACTTTGAAAGCGAACGACCTCATCTGACAGGCCTAAAGGCTAGGCGCCTCTAGACTGTAGAAAAACAATGAAAACCTTATGTTGGTCCGCCCGTGAAATTACGTGCTTGGTAGAAACTCTACCACAATCACTCGGAATTTCGGATCGACAGGCAACTTGGTGCGTTGCGGAGCTAGACTAGCGTAGTACTGATGTCAGGAATACCTCGTCTGCAAGTTTGACCATTTCAAGGGCCATTTTAACCAACGCCCCTGAGCTATAGTTGCGCTGGAAATGCAATGAAGAAGCTCAAAGACGTGAAAACTCCATTATAAGCTCATCTTCAGACGTCGGCTGCCCGAGCTCTGGGACTCGGACGACTGCGTTTGATAGCTCGTTGGACGAGCAGACTAATCGTGAAGAAATTAACTGCTTCAATCATCAGAAAAACCAAAATCCAAACCTCCATCTAGAAGGGCGCCCTCAAGCTACAGGCGCGCTTTTGTTGGAGAAAGACAAGTTTCTGTCATGTAGAACTTTGGGAATTTCAACTTCTGTCGCCAGTTGCCGGAGTTACGGGTCTCGGATAGCCTCGCTGGATAGCTCGTCGGATAGCCAGACCAATTATGAAGAGTTTGACTGTATTTATGAGCATTTTCAACAAGATCTTGACCTTCAAACAGAAGGGCGCCCCCAGGCTATAGTTGCGCTTTCTTGTTTTTCCTCTGAGAAATCCTCATAATTAATCACTAAAAACTTTGTCTTGACCACTGAAATGACCATGTGCAACGTGAAATACTGTCGCGAAATGCTCCTCCATCATGAAATTCTCTGTTCTGAGTCTCAGCATCAGGTTCTGATCAATGAAACTGCCTTTGACTGACAAACTATTAACAAAACTCCATGCTTGATATTGCCCAAAAACTATACTTGACATCATTTTAGCAAGATTTAGACTCTTTAAACAAAATTCCTTGATGAAGCAAAAATTTTGGTTTTGGGTACAACACTTGGCACTAGAATGCAAGTATCAAGTGTTACTTGAAGAAAACAATTCCACCAAGGCATGCCTTAAAGAATCAGAAAGCAAACTTTTGGCAATGGAACAGGGAAACAAAATTCAGACACTCCTCATTGAAACATTGTCACAAGTTAGTCTCCTAAGTATCCTTATTGAAAAGGATGTTCATATGCAGCTAATGGAGGAACACATAAAATGTCTAGGAAAAAATATGCAAAACTTGAATGTTAGCTGCAAAACTGTTTTTTAAAACCACAGATGCAAGAAGCTGAAATCTTACCTGCTCAGGATTTGATACGTGGATTTGTGAAAGAGGAGGAAGGGATGACCCACAATCAACATTAGATGGCTCATGGAGTAGATGAAAAGTCCCATTTGTGGATACAAAGGTTGTTTGATCAGGACAAAGGAAGGAAAGAAAGTCTAGGCGAATTTTGTTTGGAAGGAGCAGTTCAACACAGATAGAGACCATTGGTCAAATCTTCTTCATTTGCCCATCCGGATTATGCAGCTTTTGAAATGACAGAATGAGGTTCAGCAAAAAGTATCCAGAATGGCGAAAGATAAGCTGAAAGTAGATGTCAATTTGAATGTTTTACAAGGAGAGCAACACAGAGAAGATGATAAAATAATGTGTAGCACCAGTCAGATACTGGAGTTGCAGGCAATGCCGAAAGAACTCCAAGAAAAAACAAGGAAACACAGAAAGGAAAGACACCAAGTTCAGGACTTGGCTGTCAGTATTGAGATACCCAATAAATCTGTTTACCCTACGGAATGTAATTCAAATGCTACGTACTACTGAGCAACTAATCATATGTGAACAGAACACCAGTGTAGGAGATATCATATTTGAACATTAGATGCTTATTCATTAACAGTAATATCAACATGTACAATCATAGGAAATATGCTATCAACTGTAACCAAGTACACATTCCCCCTTTCCGACTATATCAACTGACTACATATAATCGTTCGGCGGTAGTTAGATAACCAACCGACACGACGTTTCATAACAACAGTTAAACAATTATCATTAATCGGGACTTGATTACCCGAAAGTACATGACATGTATTATTCTTACTAACTACAGTTTTATTAGCAATTGGCCGACTACGACCAAGGCTGACTACGGCCGACTACAACAAAAGTAAAATATACTACTTACAAAATCTTCACAATCTTCATCATCAATGACATATTTTGAAGACAACAGTTGAAACACATGGATGAGAATTGTGAAGCGAGAGCATGGTATTGTAAGGGATTGTTTTCAAAAAAATTGAAAGGGGTAAGCAAGTTGAAGCACCAAAGGCTGCATAAATTAGAGAGTTTGAGGTAATGTGCAATGATTTGGAAGGAGGTAGATAAGAGTAACAGCCAAAGCTTCTCTCTACCTTTAGATTCAAAATGTCAAGATTAATTATCAGAACATTAGAGTTAGGTTTTTTCAAAGGATTTTTCATGATCAGAACAGAAAAAGCTCCATCAAAATCTCTAGAGCCAATTTTTGAACTAGTTTTTTAGCTGCACTATATATAGCCCACACTATTTTAAGTCGTCACCATTTTTAGGGAGATGGGATTATTCTGAGAAATCTATTTTAGTAGCTATTGATAGACCAGCTATTTTTAGATGACCTTCTAGAAGGCTATTGTTTGTTGACAGTTATCAGGTTATCTAGAATCTAATTGCAGATTTTCCAAGTTAGATTTAGTATTTGTGGACATAATTTTGTAACAAGCTTGCTTTGCATGCAAGCATTCCATTCTTTGTGTAGGAGTGTTAGTTTTTAATTTATTTTTCATGCAACATATTGTAAAACTCTTTATATTATGCACTTGGCATTTATTTTTTGGGATTTAGTATCATTCATTCAATAGAATCTAGTAGTGCTTATGTTTGTTTTTTTGATAAAAGGCCGAAGGCCTGAACTGTTTTTTATTTGTAGTAATGCTTATGTTGCTTCTAAGGTTCTATTGAGATGTTTTGTGTTATTGTGCTTTTATGAGTTGAATATTGCTTGACATTTATTGAAAGCTTTGTATTGCAGTAGGTGTTAGGCTGGTTGTTGTATTTGAATGCAATTACCATATTCAGCTTATGAGCTCTATATTGCAGTTTTACTTGAAATTGGAGATTGTGGATTTGTATGTAACTCCTTAGTTCAATTTACTCAAGTGTTGTGTCCTTTTGTTTAAACCTATTTAGTCCTTGTGCCATACTCATATCTTTTAATCTTTACTTTTAGTTAGAAATAGGTAGTGTATGATAGTTATATGGGTTTATTTTGAGTTGAAAAACATAAAAACCTATAGCCTTGAGTGAAAGTGCATATCGACCTTTTCCTCTAGCCTGAAAACAAAAAGACATGTCTTATTGTAGTTTTGTTTGTATATTACATGCTTAAATATGCATTATAGTTTTTTTTGTTATGCATAGATTAGCCCAAAAAGCACACTAGTACGAATTGTAAATAATAATTACATACTGACTAGATTAGGGTTTTTAGGTTAGTATTTGTTTATAAGGAATCTCCCCTTCTAATTCAACGAAAGATTTTACTGTACACATTGTTTAGTTTTGTGTCACAATAAAAGGTGCAAATTAAAATGTTAACATTGACCTGTTTTGGGTAAAGAAGATGAGCAAGGGCATCCAAAGAGTAATTGATGGTATACTAATATAATGAAGGGGAAAAGTGGTCCTTGGATACCTATATCACCAATGCATTTATCATTCATTTAACATCTAAACCTTATATTTAAGGTTTTACTTTCAAACCTTATATGCTTGGTGTTTTCCTTGTATTTTAAAAGTTATTCAAGTGCTATAGTAAATGTAATTATTCATATACATGAATGAATTCAAATTTTGGACACTTAAAGACACCCGTGAATAAGAAGTTAATAAGATTGGTTGACAATTTATAGGACTACTAAGTATCAACTAGTTTTTGTATTATATTTTCCTTTTATCTATGTAGGTGTTTGGGGAGGCAAGGGCCAAGGGAAATCATTCCAGACAGAACTTATCTTCAGTGCAATGGGGATCGAACCAGTTATTATGTCTGCAGGAGAACTTGAATCTGAAAGAGCAGGTTGTCTTTAAACTTGAAAGAAAATATGTGAATATAATTTTTTTTTTTAAAGAAGTACATGTGCTATTTTCTTTGTTTGTATTGTTGATGCATATTCTATAATATTTTTTATACTGGACTGTTTTTGCACTCAAGAAATACTCTATTGAAATGATCAGAAAATAACAACCAGTGGTGCAATCACTGGCTCCAATACATGTTAGAATTCAGACATAAGTTCTCAAAGTTTGCTAGAGTAAATTTAATTAAAAAATTTCCCAAAATACTGAAAAGTTATTCTTCTTTGCAAGTCATAGTTACCATATTGAATAAACATGAAATCTTTTGTTGATTGAACCAGTGTAGACTGTATCTAGCTAAGTTTGTAATTTAAAGACCTCAAACGGAAAAATGAAAATGTCAAAAATGTCTGTTATGGGCTTCAGTAGCATTGCACATAGCATAAACATTATAAATTCAGTTATAAAATATTCTCAGTATTATTGTTCAGCTTTTCTTTTTTTGCTTCTCAATAATGATCTACCCACATAGGAAACATTGCATCCTTCCTCTTGAATGTGAGTACAGGTCTTTGAGATTAGCCTCACTTTCTCTAACTTTCCTCGAGCGAAACTTTTGATTACTCATCAGGAATTACGAGTAATATACAGGAATGCTCTGAAAATTTGCAAGGAACATTAAAGTGCATTTTTTCATAAAATTCTCTCAAGGGTAGTAGAAAAGTACATGTCATGATTTTACTTTTGGTTGTCATGGTCTTAGTAGTTTAAAGAGGAATGCATGGAAAATTTGCAAGGAACATTAAGAAATAATTTTCATAGAATTCTCTCAAGAGGAGAAGAAAAATATGTGTCATGTTTTTTGCTTTTGTTTGTCGTGGTCTTACTAGTTAGATGTTTACAACATTCTATGCTTTTTATATTGTTATTACTACTGCTTGATTATAAGGTTAATTTTAAACTAGAGAACTTGGTGAGTGTTTGACTATTACATCAATAGTTAGATTTTAGTTTAGATTAGAATAATAATAAATAAATTACATACAAATGTTAATTTATATAGTTTAGTTAATAGTTAGAATAAATAATTGTTAGTTGTTAGTTATTCCCATAAGGGAGTTTGGGTAGTTAGCACAGGAAAATGAAAGGCTTTAAAAAGCCATTTGTATAACAATGAAAATTATCTAATGAGCATTAACATATCTTTTTATTATTTTTTTGTGCAAAAAAGTAACCTGTGCATTTGCTCTACCAAATTTAATATGGTATTAGAGCATGTTTAAATACATGTGGCTATACATGAATGTTGGAGATTGAAAGATGAAGATGCCATCCATATTTCAAGGCCATTTCCAGGCGTGTAGAATGTTGAGCATGCTGGTGTTTTGACTATTATACTAGGCATTTAAATCTTTCTACGAAGTTTTCAAACTTGTTGTTGAGCATTTAAACTTATTGTTTTCTGTTCAAAAGCATTTCTAGGTGTTCAAATTCATTGCTGGCCATTCAAATTCTTTTTTGGGCGTGTAATGTCCCCTTCCTAAGCTATTGGCAGTTGGTGACTGTTAGCCTAATCTTTGGGTTCCCATAGGCTAATTTGATGGGATTAGCCTAATCTTCGGGTTCCCATAGGCTAATATGGTGGGATTAGGGAACTCTTTGGGTCTTGGAGACCTATAGTTTAGCCTATGAGGCCTTTCCAGGTGTTGCTTTGAGCTCAGACCATTAGTAACTTCACGATGACACTTTTGGGGTGTTTTCGGGCACTGTGTCAATTATGGCTATTTTTAGTAGGTCACCATTTCAACACCGACCTTGCCAATCAATATCGTTTACGTCCTAGTATAGTTGGATTATGTATTTAATGTTGGTAGGTGAGTATATTTTATCAAGAAGGTTATTTTATATAACGCTAATGTTCTAAAGTTAAATTAAATATTTAACTTAGCATTATTTAAAATATTTAAAAGGTGAATTTATAAGGGGACGCCTAGGGGATATAAGGTGATTAAAAAGTAAATTAAATATTGTAAGTTAAGGGGGGCGTCCAAAATGGGAGACATAAGGAGCTGAAAAAATAAAGTAACTATTTTTAATTTTGAAGGTGGGCATGGGAATTGGTGAAGGAAGAATAAAAGTGTTTTGGGAGCTCATTTTGCACTATGCTTGAGAATCGATAACAAGTTATTGGTGGTTTGAACTTTGTTTATCCAAGGGCTTTGTGAGGACGAAAACCCCTCATAGAGGACATTAGCTGTGAAAGTGAAAGATCTTTCTTGGTTAATTTGTATGTGGTTTCATTCAAGAACTACAGAGGAGCTTCAAAGTTACAAAATCTCAGTTTGCTTGCCAAGAATTCAAAGACGACATTGTTAGGAAGATTTATAAGACCAAGAAACAAGTTAAAAGCATTGAAATTTCTGTTTTGGAACTCTTCAATAGCTGGTTGTACCATCCTTTACACAGGCTGTATAGCCTTGAGGAGGGGCATGAGATTCTAGGGAAAATCACCTAGGGTTTGAGGAAGTTTTCTGCTGGTTTGGGGGTGCCATAGTGCATAATACACTCAGAAAAATGTTTGGACTTGGAGCAGCTAGGGTTCAAAGAGGTTTGAGGCCATTTTGGAGCTAGAGGTTGCTGGTAACAGTCAATTTGCAGATCATTTATGCACAACTGCAAATGGGTATGTTTCTATTGTCATTTTGAGATGATTTGGCCTTCTGGGTATTGTTAAAATCATTTCTGCATTCCTCTCCAAACTGATAATTCTGTAATTCATTTATAGCTAGTGGGTAGTTTAAAATATTTAAAATGTTTTGTGTTGGAGCCATATGAATATTATTGTAAATATTTCTATATGATTGCTTTGGCCATATCACCGTCAAAACTCATATTCTTATTCAACAAAAAATAAAAAGTAAAAGGGTGGTCATTACAGTGGTATTAGAGTAGAGTATCCAGCTATCCTAGAGGGTGTGTGTGAATGAACAATTTACAGGTCATTGCTTCACCTATTAGAAATGATAGGTTAGTTAGGCGAGACTTCTCTTAGTGCACCATTATTACTTCGATTACTCAAATTCCCTAGCCTACTCTTTCTTGGCATCATGGATCTACTCCTTCCTGTTGTGTAACTTGTCCCCATTTTGGTGATATGGATCGACTTTTTACTAGCCAGCCCCTAGATCATAGGGGCTGTTTCGTACTGAGTTTCTTTTCTAGTATAGGATCTACATGGGCCTTGGATGCGAGGGGATTGTTTTGGAGGAAGTGCTTTGTTTCCTCCTAAGATTTCGCGGCCTCTCCAACCTTGGATACTCCTTGGTGACTATTCCCAAATCTTTCATAGTGATCAATGATATCTTAGACAACTCTTCTAATTTAGATGACATAGATACTTAATGAAGTTTCCTTCTAGTCTTCACTGGCACACACTTTTGGGTCTCTTGTTTTCCCTTTTTTTCATTTGTATTTATTTCCTTACTGCTTGTGTTAGTGGCATAGTGCTTTCTTTTTTCTTATGTACTTTGATTAGTTTGCTTCTAGGGTTTTTTATTCCTATAACTTTTTATTGTTAATTTTTGTATCCTCTAGTCCCATTGACTCGCTTTTAGTCATCTATGGACATTAATATAGTTTCTTTCTTTCCTTAGAAATCCACTTTGTTCTCCATCGTCCATTTGATTAGATGTTTTTGGCCTTTTTTGGTGGGGGGGCGCTATCACTTTTGGAATTGTGAACTTACTTGTGACCCCATTAATTAGTGATGCGATTATCTCCTGCCAATCCATTTATGTGGGGTGTATCATGTGCCCATTAGATATTATCAGGTTGTAGAATGACAAATGTTAGTGAAATGGCCATCCTTGCACATTACTCAATCTTGTCTATACATGATGGTTCTACTTTGTTTTGTCATTAAATCCTTCTAGTGCACCCATTTCCCACAACCTTGATCATAGTGAAAGATGCACATTATTATTATTACCCTTGCCACTAGATTTTCATTGATCTTGGGCTAAGTTACTAGTACGCCCATATATGGCCTCAGGTACAATATGGGTACGATATGGGTACAAGAAACGGTATGGCAACGGTTCAGAAACGTCCAGGATACAATTTTCTGCTTGTGGAAACGACCAGGAAACGAAAGTGTGATTGTAGGTACAAAATTTCATTTCTGGTTCAAACCCGGACAAAACCATGTCAACTTTTTTGGACATTATCTGATATTTTCCCTTCAAAGGCTATAAATTGTGATTTTTTTTCTCATTTCAACTTTGCTCACATTTTTCTCCAACAAAACAGATTTTTTTTAGGGTTTCTCAAGTGTCGAATATTTTTTATATCTTTAGGATGGCTGAGATATTTGATGAAGAGTAGTTGAGTCAAATTAGGCATGAGTAAAATGTTGGAGATTCAACATCAGAAACTGTATTATATTCCTTTATGGGATTGTTTTGTGCTCTTTGTAAACTCTACATCTTGTGTGATGGTGATGTTAAGGGTAGCTCTGTTTATTCATTGCTTTGCTAGAATTTATAATTGGGACTTGGAAGATATCACTGTTTGGGAGGACATATGACCATAGTCCATTTGACTTCCCTAAACTTTTGAGTGTAGATTCTGATGTTCTCTGTGGAAGTAAGGCGTGAACTATGCTAGTATCCTTGCACATCTCTTCCGAAAGATGTATTGATGGTGGTACTAGTAATATAGAATGTTCTAAGCACCATAGAAACCACATCTCTGTTGTAAGTGATGGTTTAGGATATTGAGATGGCATTGTGTTTGGTCTTCATGAGAAACAGGTTGACTTGCTATTTCTCCTTTCTACTAATTCACAACATTGAACCATAGCATGAGGATTGAGTAAAAATGTATTGGCTTTACATAAGATTGGGAGTATGAAGGCCCTTGCATTGTATTATTAAATTGACTATGAAAGTGGTGGTGTATTTTTTCTATGTTATTTGACGATTAATATGGTGGTGTATTTTGAACTTAATTACTATTGCAAATATGTATATATTTCTGATTTTTGTATGTTTTTGTGTTAACGTACCCAAAACGTACCCAAAACCCCAAAATTTTTTTGACCCAATCCGTGTACCGGAATCTCGTACCCTATCTCGAACCTAAGAACGAAACGGTAACTTAGATCTTTGTAATGTCCCCTTTTTGATGGAAACACTTAAACCCGAATCTTGCATTCAAAGTATTACTCAAAGAGACATTAGAACGTTAGAGATCAATAAATTTCAGAAATAATATTTAATTAGATCAAAGATGACATAATTATTTGTTTGTCGTCCAAGGATTATTCCCTTTCTCCCTATTACTCATTGTGAATGATTTCTCTATCACAATATACTTAAATTTATTTAGAAGCATCATCTGCAATTTAAATTAATATTTACCTAAATCCACTATTCTTACCTTATACACATTAAGATATTAATCCATGTTATAATGGAACTCATACCTGATAACAGGCGGATCGGTAGACTCGTATGAGTGTTATATATATACACTTCTTACTTCTATGTTATCAATCTATCTTCTTATTATGCTCTATATTCAGAAATATGTAACCTTCTTTTCGTACTCCCTAATATCCCCCCCAAATACTATTTTAATCAGTTTGTTGATTTCTTAAAATGCTAGGCCAAGCCATTCCATGATTAAATTTTCTTTCCTCTCATAAGAGCCATCCAATTCTGGATTATAAAGTGAAGTATGAGAAATCTTTGTTCCCCCCTGATTGCTTTGTTCTTGACTTCTTATATACATGCACGCTTTAGTCAGGAGACACGGCATCTCATTGCATCCATTCATAAATGGTGTAACTCTTTGTAAATCATTACTCTCTTAAATGAAATTACTGACCAATAATTTCTTTATGATTGGCGTTGTAGACGTGAATAAGGGTATTGTAGACGTCACCTAAAATCCCTTCAGATATGCTCGATGGTAAAATCATGGAATAGATTAAATGATGTAGGAAGACACGCACTTTAAGAATCTTCAACGGCCCAACAGTTTCTTGACCACGTCCCAATCACTTGACTCTCTTATATGAGTTTTCCTTCAGTACGCTAATCAACTTCAAGCGACGCCAGGAGATAATCAAACTTCCACTTCACTCATGTGAAATCGTGGCTCCCATAAAAATATACTCACTATACAAGGGCTTCGGCTAAATACAATGACAACTCGAGGGATTTAATTCATTGAGCATAAGAATATAGTGGCGGTTTCCTTTTTTGAGAATAGTCCTGTTTCCCAGAGCCCTTGTCATCTCTCCATTTATATTCCCTGTCTTCCCTCTTAGCTGGTGTTGCCTTAATGAAATCGTGCCTTCTTTCCTAAAGGCATATCCATTTTCTTGTTCCATTCTAGGCTGCGTCTCTTCCCGGGAGGCAACCTGTCATTGCCTTGACTCATGGCATAACATCCTTAATTAACTATGTTAATATTGCCTTTCTTTTTCTTGATTTTCTTATGCATTGATAATAATAATGTTTTTTACATCAATTACGCACTATTTCATCTTTATATCTAAATATATATATTAGAATAATAATATAGAGTATATTCAATATATTTTATTTTGTTATCTATAACCCGATTCATCTTTTTAAGTTATTAATATCAGCATGTATACTTATATTTGTTATTTATGAATAATAATATTAAAATATTCATATAATAATATTAATTAATGACTTCTATCTTCATCATCTTTTAACATGATGTTTAAATTCTTAATTTAAGCAATGCCTTAATATGGAGTCATGACAATCTTGGGCTCTAGGAAATGTTTAAGGTGGGTACCGTGCTTCCTCCTAGGATTATCCAATATGACTCCCTTTTCCACAAAATTTGCAAATGGATATCATTACACTTTGTGTTGGCCTTCTTGCAATGGTATATGATATTATTTATTTTGTCTTGAACCCAGCTAGGATGAAAGATCCCTTACCAATTCTACCCTGAATTATTCAGTTTTGCCCTCTTGCCATAATGTCAAACAATTGTATTGCATGGTTTGATTTGGTTTTGCTGGTTGGTTGATTGAGTTTCATTGCAAAACCATAGAGGGAAGCATAGAAATGAAAGAGAACTATTGCATAAGTGAAAGACAACAATTGCAACTCAATAGAACACCGTTTTTTCAACTATATCAGATCAGATTACAAGTTTCAGAGGTTTGATATACATTAAATCAGACTGTAACAACAGTCTAAACCCTTATATAATGCAGTATTTGACTACCGAAAATGATAAATACATACCCGGATGTATGGCTCCAATTGAAGCTTGATTATTGAAGTCAAATCATGAATCACTTCGCTGTTACAACTTCAAATGGTATGGTTGAGTATGATGACGAAATAAGTGTTGTAGAGGATTGCCAATAGGCTGGAAATAATGATAAAAATTAGGAACATCAACCTTTTACCAAACCCTAGGTGCCTCCCAAAATACCCAACAAGCAGCCTTGATCAAAACTTCACGAATAAGGTACCAAATCAAAGATAAATTGTTGCTGTGGAAGAATATGCAATAAAATCAAATACCCATGTGCCTTAGCTGCCATAAACTATGAAAATCTGCAATTATTTTCTGATAACTCCCTATTTTAATCAATTCTAAGTGCAGATAACTTGTAATGAAGTCCAATGATGCCCAAATGGAAACCCATAGTAGATTTCCCTGTTCTGTGAACTGGGTTTTTGTCCAATCCACTATCCTCCAAGGGATTTCATCCTCAGAAGACTTGTATGCTGCTGAAACCCTCTTCCAAGAGCTCAAACTTGCAATTGCTTTTGTAAAAATGAGAATAGAATGCCCAAAAAAGAGCCCAACACATTGCTTTATAGCCTCCATGAGTTTTTTTAATAAAAAGCAATAAAATATTCCTCCTTGAGGGTCTTCCCTGATCAAAAGAAAGGGCCACTTTTTAAAAGCAACTTTGAGTTACTAGGATTGGGGCACTTTTTACTATTCACCTTATGATTTTTAGTTACTATTCTCCTTTTACTATTCCATTAAAGAAAACCTTAATATTTTCACTTTAACCTTGGATTCATGAACTGAACTCCAAACTAAAAAGCTCATAAGGCTCCCAGCTAAACTCCGCAGCCCTCGGTTGGGTCTCCTAACCATTTTGCTGACCTATGGGAACCCTAATAGTAGGCCAACCTCTGCTAGAGACTGAGTTGTCTAAGGAAGGGACATTACAGTCCTCCCTTCCCGGGATTGCTTGCCCCCAAGCAACTGCAAAGTTGGATGTTGAAGTATCATCTCTCCTTCCTAAGTGGCATCCTCCAATGGCAAGTCTCTCCAACAAACTGAATACTCTCTGATCACTCTGCTCCTCATCCTCCTCTCCCTCGTGTTCAAAATCTTTGCAGGAATCAAAACCAATCGACCCTCCTCATCCAATGGAGGCAACTCAGGTGAAGAGACAACGTGCTGTCCAAGAGCCTTCTTTAGGGAAGATACATGAAAGACATTGTGTATCTTACCTTCGGAAGTTAACTCAAACTCATAGGCTACCTCTCCAATCCTCCTCAATACTTTGTATGGACCATAAAATTGAGGCTTGAGTTCTTCTGCCCCACTCTTCTTAAGTGTACTTTGTCTGTAAGGCTGTAGGTGCAAGAAAACCTTGTCTTCACCCTCAAATGTCCTCTCGATCCGATGCCGATCTGCATACATCTTCTGCTGATTTTGGGCATGCCGAATATTATCCTTAAGTGCCTTAAGGATATCTTGTCCATCCTGTAACCAATCCCGAGTTCTAGGCACTCTACTATCACCCAACGCTAAGTCCACAAAAGATAAGGCATCATAACCATACAATGCTCGGAAGGGAGTCATACCAATAGACATGCAGTAAGTAGTATTATAACAATGCTCAACCATATACAACCTTATCACCCATGCCTTTTGTTGACCCAAAACATAGTTACATAGATAACCCTCAAGCAAACATCAAACAACCTGCTGCTCCTCTCCGATTAAAATACCCAAACACCACAAACCGTGAAGCAACATATTGAAATCCATGTGAAATAATGTACCAAGCAAATCAGTGCCCGGTTCCCAAATCAAAATATAGAACCTTATGTCCCTCCAATAGACTTCATGCCACATAGTTCCAAGTGACTCAAAAGCTGATGTAGACCATGCTAAATTTGGAAGTGCAATGGAAACCCATGTAGGACAGCCACTAATCCGTGAAGTACTAGATAAAATGAAGTCACCTACGAATGAATATATCGGTGTCATATTATAAGATATTGGTGACATAAACAAAGAGGGCCTATGGATGCCATCAACACCCATCAAAGACAACCCTTGAGTGGCCGATCCACTATGAGTGTCATCAAAAAAATCTTCATCATAATCGTGAAAATGATCAACAACAACTGGATTTTCTGAATTGGCCAACCTTTGCTCATCATCATCTATGGAGTGGTGAATGTCATGAATTTGTTGAAGATGAAGTTGAGCTTGTTGAGCCAACATCTTAGCTTGCTTTTCCTTTTCTAACCATCCTTCATTCAACTTTTGGGACTGCTCTATAACAACTGCTCCAAAGTGTTTGAAATCAGTCTTATAATAAGATGCATCATATAAATTACCATGACCAATGCATGCATCTTGTGTACCAACACTTCTTGACTCTTCTTCACAAGGTTTCCATGTGTAAGGGTAGCAATCTCATCAGAATGAGGAAGAAGAATATCACTATCCTAAATCAGACCTTTGGGATCCTCTTCTATGCATGCATTGTAGTCATCAAAGAACATTAAGTCTTGATTCATCTCATGCTTTTCCCAAGTGATTAGAGATGGAAGTGGCTAAAAGAAATCTTCATCTTGGATGCTATGATATTCAAAATCAGACTGATTGCATTCTAAACTTGTCATTTCATTCTCAAGTGGGAATAGATAGTGGTTGTCTCCATACTGAAAATCAGAACCTTTGTCTAGCTCCATTGAAGTAATTTCATGATCCTCAACACAAGTTGAATGTTCATCAATTTGTTCAACTTCTACACTTCTTGCATTAGCATTTTCCTTTATAGAAGTAGCTGTTATAAGTGACTGATTTTCTGAATTATCAAATGAATTAGACATACACAAAAGAAGACAAAGTTCAACTATCTCTTTGTCCTCATCCTTTACCAATTTTACCGCCATGTCCTTGCCTCTAAGCAACTGCAAGTAATCCTCTTTCATTAACTCCAAAGCCTCCTTGAAAGACTGCAAATTTGAATGAGAGATACCATGTCCCATTCCTTTTTGTCTTTCCTCTCTTTGGGCTGTCCAAATGAAGCCTTCTATGTGTTTGTGGGTGCTATCCATTCTTGACAATGCTTGAACAATTTTATCATCCTTCACCACCAATTGATCATGCAAGTCTTCCAAAACCAAAGGCTTTTGGTCCAACTGTCCTTGGCTGCCATAGACTGATTTTTCATCATGTGTAGGGGAAGTGGAATCAATTATCATTCTAGAAGAAGCATTAAGATCACCCAAAGAATCCATACAATTGCTGTCCATATCACTAGCATGTTCCATGCTCTCGTAATCTTCAAGGTTAGAGTGCACTTGCATATACTTTGCAACCTCAATTCGTAGCATTTCATGTCTTGAAGCTTTCTCTTCAACATATTCAACCAAAGTATCATCATCATAAGCTGATATATTTTCTATTACTAACCAAACCCAAGATGTAGTATGCAAAACAAACCAAACATTATCAAAATGCAAGATCTTCTTAGTAGACAGCTTCTTAGTCTCCATAATCAGCTTTTTAAGACCAAATGCTTCATATGATCTTAACAATTTTTCTTTCATTGTAGGTGATGCATGACTAGCCAAATTGAAATGAAATATGTTCCATTCCACACAAATGGATATTTCACTTGTGGCTGGTCCATCAATTGTGTAACGATTATCATCATTGTTTTGAGCTTTCAAGGACCTCTCTAAAAGAGAACAATCATAAACTCCAGGATGCAAACTAGACCAAATTGAATATCCTAAATCATTCCTCCTTTCTTCTTAACACAACACAACATGCTCTTCTTGTGGGCTTACCTCACGAAGCTCTTCCCTTGTATGCTCATCATCTCCATATTCTTCCCTTGGAAGAAATGAGGACCTAATGTATGAATCTCTTTGTCTTCTTGTGTTATCAAGCTGATTGCATCTTTCCTTGACCTCTTGCAAGTGTTGTCTTGCTTGGGCAGCAAGCATCTTGGCTTTTTTGGCGCTTAGTGACCACCTATCACACAACCCTAGTGTCCTTTTAACATCTTTCACAATATGGTGAACAAAATCAAGACCTTTGTGGCTTGAATCCACAATATATATCTCATGTGTAACACTCTCAACTAGAGTACCATCATAGGAAGACTCAACAACATCATTACCTTCATGTGAAATGGATGCTACCTCATGATTAGAACTGCTGTTGCAAAAATCAGAATAGGTGTCATACCCTAGTGTCATGTTTTCAACATCTCCAATGGGCTGATCCATGATTGTAACCTCTTCCACTTTGTTGGCCTTTCAATTAGCACCTTTGGAGTGCTTATTGGAAACGGTTAACTATTGCAAGTTTGTAGTGTTTGCTTCTTCAAATTGGGAGGGGAAGATCCCTCTTGTTGCTGATTTTTGCGTAAAGGAAATAATAGAGGAAGTAAACTACTATCCTATCTTTTTTACTCAGCGGTAGGACACAAGGGTGCATAAACACAATGCACAATAGCTAAACTTTTTCTCTGGTTTCTGCAGATCTTAAGTACAACTAAACTAGCTTTTAATCTATTCTATCTCCTCAAGATTAACAGAGCATGAGGGCATAGGAGTGGGAATGGATGGTTTGATCACTTGGACAAATTAGTCTCCCAGGATGTATCTGAAGGCTTTGAACTCCTAGATCCACATTGAAATCAAATCCACACAAGTAATCCTTAAGGTGATTTATATCTCAGAATTCCCAAGGAAGGTACCAAGACCTTTCCGAGGTGTAGGCTGAAAAGTAAATCATGAGAAACAACAAAGGGACGATAATCTTATCTCCTAAATTCCCAAGGAGGCACCAAGGCCTTTCCGAGGTGTAGATTGAAAACAGATTATTAAACACAACACACAATGATAAAACCTTGAGACTTTTGGATCAAAGGCATGGTAACTCTCTTGATTTATTATCTGAATACTTCACCAAAGGATACACGTTGGGACAACAACTTATGTCAAAGAGACAATCACACTGCTGCGATCAAACCAATGATACATGAACAAAGATTGGACACACCTATCTGAGTTGAGAGAGCACACGGTGTACTTGGTGCTTATGTACAAATACGATCCAAGAACATATACTAAGTGAATAATATGAAGGAAAAATTGCTCAGCGTTTTGCTGCCGTGAAGTAAAGTTACAAAATAATGAGCCCAAGGCTCTTATTTATAGGACTCAAAGGAGTAGGCAACTCTAAAATCTCTTTGAGTTAACAAACAGTTCTTGCCAATCAGCAAGATTTATTCCTATGTCTAAAAGTAGGTGAGAAAACAGTTAACTGGAAAACTACTTCAGTTAACTGAAACTAAACAAAGAGTCAACAAGAAACTACTTCAGTTAACTAAAACTAAACAAAGAGTCAATTGGAAACTACTTCAGTTGATTGAAACTGAACTAAAGGTGAACTTTATTACAAAGTGTGCCTCCAAAATAGACATCCATTGTCATGTCCCCTTCCAGTTGACATCTCTCTGTGCTTGTGATTAGCCTATTATGTGACCCTCGTAGGCTGATAGGGTGGATAGAGGGTCTGGTTGAGGTTTGGTTTGGCTTCTGTTGCCAGAATCTTCCAGTTTGGTTTTCGTTCGTGGTCGTTCGGACATCATTTGCTTGACTTGCTATTTTTAGTAAGTTAAGTCACTCAGCGGAGCACCCCTGCTATTTATAGTAGTTTGGTCTGGTCGTATGCAAATTCAATCACTTATTCTCCAGCTTCAGACGGTTCGTTAATTGGACTTATTTTGAGGAAGATATTAATATTTATCTGTCAAATTAAATATTAATTATTTTGAAGCTTATATTATAAAGTTATAATATTATTTGATATTATAACTTAAGTGATTTTTAAAGGGGTCGACCAACATGAAGAAGGGGCCACTTTTCAATTATATTTTATAATTAAAAGTGCGTTCGAGACTTTGGAAAAATTAAAAGAAAAGTTCGAACTTTATTTAAATGATGCTTTTTTGAGAAAAGTTGACTTCTTGAAGAATATAAGGATTTTCATTGGAAAGAGAGCTCATTATGTTATGAAATCGATTTTTGATCAACTATTCTTCCAGAGAACGGAGCCAAGGGTTTCAGTTGTCTTTTTAGCATTGGAGAACGAGCCATCTTCAGTGTTGTAGTTTAGAGGCTATGAAATATCAGCTGATTTATTGCTTATCAGAGAGGTAGCTTCATTTAGAGGTTATCACAGAACTTATTCAGAGATTGCATCTTCAAGGTTTTTGGTTTGGAATTCATCCGGAAGGGGTTCTTCATTTCTAGGCGCCATTTTCCAAGATCTGAACACATCTTGCAAGGGCCGTACAAATCCCGTACTTGCTGCTGCAGGGCCGTACTTTTCAAGTACAGGTCGTACTTTTCATACAAAGTCAAACGCCTTTCTTTTTGGCAGTCTGCCTTCATCAATAGGGGCGCATATTCTTCTGGATTCTTTTGTGAACGTCAGACGGAAGGAAAAGCTGATTAATATGATGGCCGTACCATTTCTTGGGCATCTCAAATTGTTGCAATAATCAGGTTTTTCACATAAAAGTTGTTGCTTTTTAGTTTGCACGTTATCAGATCTTAATTGTAATCAATCTAGAAGGTCAATAAATATTCTGGCATCAATAGATCCAGTTGTTTCCATCATTTTCAGCGTTGTAATATTTTATTTAATTTTTACAAGCAATTTCTTTCAAAATCGCATTCTATATCTGCAAGCAAAAAAACACAAAAAAATCAAAAACGTTCAAAAATAAGAAAAATCAAACAGTTTCAGAAAAGAGTGAGAACTGGGGTTTCTACATCCATGTTTAGTGGAGATCTGAGATCCACAAATTATGGAAGTCACATTTAATGTCTTTCTAGAGGGTAGGACGTCCTTCTTGAGGTGCTTTTACAACTCACCACTAGTCAATAGTGTCTCTATCCATTCATTGACTTCCTCAGCCTCTGGGTAATTATTGCTTTACAAGATGATGACTTGACGCTTTAGCATTACTTCGCCTGTCATGAGATGATGTTGAAAGTCTATACACTGGGCAACTGCCTCATCGAACTTGGTAGACAAGGTTGCCACTTTGGCTAACTTGCAACCATTGGGATCATTGAGGATGGTGTTGCGGATGACATCCTTGAATTGATTCTGCACTATAACTAGCTCAATGTACTCTCGTCCCTCGTGCTGGTATTCTATGTAAGGGAAGGATATTACCATCGTTCTTGCGAAGTTGATAATATTTGTGACAACTCGTCGGTAGTCAATCAGTTCTACTGAATTGGCATCATAGGCTTTCACCTTGTATGCCAAGTGTTCTTTCCAAGCAAAAAGATGTTGCTTGTTTTCCTCAAAGAACACTGATTGATATGCCAATTGCAAGTCTGCAATTGTGACTTCATCGCCTGGCCTCTTTTTTGCTATCTTTTGCTTTGATTGCTGAATCTCTGCGCGGAGTCCATGTGCTCTATCCCTCAACTGGTATAGCTCTGCCAGATACATCATCCTTTGAGAACAAATTCCTCCACTTGATCTCTCAAGTGTTTTCCATATGTCATCAACTAATGATGGTTTTGCTCTGCGGGAAGATCCAACAATTCCTGTGGCAAGGCCGAAACGTTCGGGGTGCCGTGCATTAAGCTAGAAATGTACATCCTCAACTGTTGATTTTTAGCCTTTAAGGCTGCTTTGTTCTTTCCATCCTTAGCCATCCTCTCTTGGATGCTCACTAAGGCAATTCTGAGAAGGTCTGCATCCACCTAACGTGTAGTCTTTCCGAGGTTAAGTTTGGACAATGTGAAGTCCTCAACTTGTATCTCATGTATGTTTTTGTCCTTAGGTGGGGCAACAGTCTCTATGATGAACTCATTCTCTGCATTTCTTTCCACATGTACTTGCTTCTTCAATTTCTTTGCCGGCATGTCTTGTGGGACATGACCCAACTCTGTGAAGTCAAGCTCATATGATGGTCTTTCCCTCTTCCTTCCTAGGAAACTCTCAAGCCAGATAGAATCCCGATTGGCCTCACTGGAATGAGGAATATGGAGCCCTTGTATTCCCGATGAATGAGACTGTGCTGGAGTGATATCTCTTGGTGGAGAGTCCAAGTCGATGGGGATTTGAGATTGCTGTGATGGTGGTGATGTAGGTGGCTCTGTCTCTGTCACAGGCACCGTTTTTGCTGCTGCTTCTGCTATTGGCTTTGTCTCTGCAGTGATTATCTCAATCACTAGCTCGGGGGCAACAATTCCCATGACAATCTCGGGTGTGTGTGTGGCTGTCTCCACATGTAACCCTTGTGTTCTTGCCGTTGTATGCCCTGACATCCGCATCCCTTTGGGGAGATTGCACCACTGCTTTTGTCTGGGCTTCTTCCTTGACATGGAAGGTAGTGTAGATTGAACTTGTGGCAGCTCTGTTCTGGGAAGTACTACCTTCTTTGTTCTCTTGCTGTCTAGGTATAGTTGACGGTTTTTGACAACTCTACTCGTTCTCTCCTCTATAGATGGGTTTTCCTTTGCATACCAATCCACTCTTTCGAGTGGTGAGTCCACTGAATCTACAAAGAATGAGGGGAGAATGACTTTCCCTTCATCAGATAAGCCCTCAATGTCTTCTAACATAAAGTCAACAATTTGTGAGAGCCTAAACTAGCTATAGTTCCTTCTTCGCACCTCATACTCATCGTCACAATTGACCCAGTAATCTTCCATAGAAGATTCATGTGATGAGCGTTGCTCAAGATGCGCTGCATAGAGACCTCTGGGATCATATGACCTCTCAATGAGGTATTTGAGATTGAATCTCACCGTTTCCTGGCTCATCAACTTGGCATCTGCCGCTTTTCTATATCTATAGAGTCCCATCTAAATGGGAAAGTTTGTATCTGTCTTCTTCTTCAGGCGTGGGTGAGTGTGAACTTCGGCCATCTGCCTTAAGAATTCCATGAAAACTACCCTATCTGAAGGGTAACGTGGCATCATGGCGGGGTGAGCATTCTAGCCATACACGCGTTGTAGGTGAAGGTGGGGATTTGGATAAACCAATCTGCCCAGTCCACCATTGCGTCCTTGGCTGTTGGTAAAATACGCACGTGCATCTCATGCTCGAGGTCTCGTATAGTGTGCATGATGAAGAGGTCATTTGTCTGTTTGAAGTGTCATTCTGCTTGAGTAAACTCAAGACTTGAAAAGTGTTCATGGACCTTCGGGGCACATTGTTTAGTGTCCTAAACTCGCCTTGGAAGGCAATCAGGTATCCTAGGTATGAACACATGTGGAACCTATGGGCCTCTAGAAACCCAGTAGTTTGTTGGTGGAGTGTGTCACTGATCAGGGTGGTCCAGTCGTAATGTTCCCTTTTGCTGATAATCTTGGCAATGACGTAGTACAGCCACAATTGAAACTGATTGCCCTCTTCTGGTCCAGTGATCCTGCTGAGTAGAGTGATTAACACTGTATACTCATCTTTGAATTCTCCTTGTCCAACCAATTTGGGAGAGCTGGCCTTTTTCACCTTTAACCGTTGTTCTACCATTTTCTACAAACATTTATCCTTTGATGCTTCAAATGCCTTTTCGCATTGTTTCACCAATATGACCATGTTTGTAGAGCATGGTGGAATATCAAAACATTTTTAATGTCCTTTGGTTTTAAACTGCAGATTACCCTCCCATCCACTGATTAGATTTCTCTCATCATAGGATTGTAATGCTTAATGCAAGCAATTACAAGCTCCACACTCTGTAATGTGATGGAGATGGACGCAGCTTGAAGCAACCCGGATTCTTCTATGTTTTGTAAAGTGATTTGATTCATTCCCTTCAAATCCTCTGAATTGACCACTGGGTTCTTTTGATGTAAGTCTGTATTAGTTGTTTTCAGGAAATCATGGTACAAGGCCGTCTTGGTCTTGTTATGCACCTGGGAGTATTGCATCCTGAAAGACTTAAAGATTGACTGTGTACACGACCCTGTTCTGACAATTTTTGAAAACCCCTCAAATAGCGCCTGTCGAGAAGTATTTTTTCGGAAAAAATCTAGTACATGGGTTTTGTTCGTGCTTCAATGCTGAACAAACCTAGTTCATCAAATTTTTGATTCTAAGACTTTTTTGGAAAAAACCCCAAAAATATGGGCAACAAGTTTGCTATTTTTGGAAAATTTGATGAGATGGGTTTTATTGGAAAATTATCCTGATCATACCTAGTTGGTTAGATTTGTGGTAGTTTGCTGATTTTTGTGACATGCAAGAAGACCTATGACAAGAAAAGAGGAAGTAGACAAGAGGTGGATTGTAAGTTATTGGCTGTCTCCCTGAGAAAATCTGCCTCTAGAATCAACCTCTGAGAAGAAATCTCCTTATGCCACTGATCCTCAAAAAATATTGAAGAATGGTCAAAAACCCTTGTTAGATCTTCAAAAGACGTCCTTTAGAGCAATTTGCTGTTTTGATCTTCAACTTGCAAAAGAAATAATGAAAAAGGGATGCCTAGAGTTGATATATAGTGATTCAAGCCTGAATCCTTGAAGTTTGGGTGCCAACTCATGTCTTAAGCCTGATTTGGCCTGATCTGGAGTTCAAAATGTTGATTTCCACTGATCATGGGGTGATTTGGCCAAGTTTTCCTCCAAAATATCTTAACTAAAGTCAACAAATCTTGCCTTGACCATTTTAGGTGTGTATTTTGAGTTTGAGCACTTTTTCACTATTTTTCCAGGCTAAAGTGCTTTTGTTTGATCCTCGCTCTTGGTCGTTTAGTTGATCTCTGACAGCTGCTGACAGATTTGTTGTTGAGATAGAACCAACCTGAAGAGGTATGCCTGGGAGTGATCACACCAAAAACTGGAGTTTGAGGCTCTAGATTAAAGAGCGCCTTTCTCTAGTAGGGGCGCTTTTAGCTTTGACTTAGTCAATTTTCATGATTGTTCTTCATTTTCATCATTTCAGACTCTTCGTGCTTCGATTTGACATCACCGTCAATTGATGAGTCTAATGACTTTGCTTGACGATTCACTGGATGACCTGTTCAATCCTGGTGAGGATGACTGGTATCTCAACTTTTGAAGGCCTGCTTAAGTCTTCCAAATCCAAGGGTGCCCCTAGCCAACAAGAGCACGTTTGGCTTGTTGATTGATTATATTCGTGCTGTGAACTGTCTTAGTTTGATCTTTGTCATCAGTTGATTGAGTTGTCAGTTGCATTCACCGGTGGTTTCGTTGTTGAGATTGATCAAAGTGGAGGAGGTCATCTTGGAGGGCACTGGAGGAACAAACTGTATCTGGATGCCCCAAAGATTGGACGCCTTTCTTTAGTAGGGGCGCTTTTCCCTTGGTGCTTAGCCATTTTCAATGTTCTTTATTCAGTTGTCACCTTCGACGTTTTCAGCTTGATCTCAGCCTTTGACTGTTTGACAGGTCCTATGATCGTGCCGTCGGATTGATCGAGAGACTGAGAGGGAGTTGAACAAATGCCTTACACAAAGTAGTTGCTGATAACTTCATCAAGTGCCTTGAATCTAAGGGCGCCCCTGGCCAACAGGGGTGCTTTTTCCTTGAAGCTCATTAATTTATCTTCTATCTCGTATGCTCTGACGATCAATCGTTGATGTTGTTTGATTTGTTTCACAGGCTGGTTGACAGGTCCATTGCAAAGCTGGGTTGGAGCTAAAGAGGTCTCATGAAGACAAGTTTCTTCGAGAATTGACATTTGCATCATCTCATTCAAGGGCGCCTTTCTTCAGCAAGGGTGCCTTTTGACTCCTTTGATTGCAGTTCTACCATGGTAGCAAGGCGTGGTTTTCCAGAGTTAGCCAAATTTTGGCCTTTTTCAGTTTCCAGAATCTCCTCCATCAAACGACCTCTTTTTTATCCTTTTCGACCATGGTTGCATTGTTGAAGCTTTTGAAGCTTAGCTTTTAGCACTTGGTACTGGCCAATCTGCCATTAATGGCTGTAGAGCTCCTAACTTTGTTCCTGAAAAATAGAAATAGACCCACCAGAGTAAAACATATCTTTTGATGATTTTGTCTTAACTAGTGTGATCGTGAAGTTGATTAATCCTATTAAAATCATTTTCAATCATTTCTGGGAAGGTCCTATTTTCAGGGGTTTCCCTAAAAATAGGGGTACGAAACCCTAATTTACAATTTTTTAGAATTTTACACATATGTTCCTTGACAAAAACCCACAAAGACCTTATGTTTGGTTTGACCTAAAATAGACTCTTGATGGCATTTTTACATGATTTAGCTCAATTGAAGTAGAATGCCAAAAATTTATTTTGGGTACAACACACTTTGTGATCAACATGTTGACTCAATGGTGTAATATGAATCTCCACTTGATCCAAAGTTATTTCTTCTTTAGGACTCCCACTTGATGACTGATTTTCGCATTCCTTGTGATCACTTGTAGGCTGCAAACTGCAAACAAGTGATTCTTCTACTGTTCCTTGTTCTTGCACATTAAGCTCTTCACTTTTCCCAATGGTTTCACTCCTATCTTTTGATATTTCTTTCTTTTTTCGCTGCTGATATGGACTTGAAAACATCAAGTTATCTTCATCATCATCCGGTATACCTAAGAATTGTGTGAAAGGAAGCATGTCTTGTGTCTTTTGAGGAAGAGAGTGATACTTGTTGTAGTTGGCCATAATTGCTTTATTTGTTGTTGAAACATGAGGACTCTTACTTGTTCTAATAGATGGAGATGATCCACTAGAGTGCCCAAATTTCTTTGAAATTGTATCATTCAATCGCTGCAATTGACGGTTGATTTTATGTTGTGACTGTTTTAACTCTTCCTACACCTATGTATCCTTAAGCAACTTCTCCATGATGACTTGTCACGCTGCCCAATTGAAAACTAAACCAAACGGAAGTACACACAACTTTGAATGCACCCAACAGGCTGACAAGATCCAAGCTCTGATACCACTGAAAGATCCCTTACCAATTCTACCTTGAATTATTCAGTTTTGCCCTCTTGCCATAGTGTCAAACAGCTGTCTTGTATTGTTTGATTTGGTTTTTCTGATTGTTTGTTTGAGTTTCGTTGCTTGTTTTTCATTGCAAAATCATAGAGGGAAGCATAGAAATGAAAGAGAACTATTGCACAAGTGAAAGACAACAATTGCAACTCAATAGAACCCCTTTTTTTCAACTATATCAGATCTGATTACAAGTGTCAGGGGTTTGATATACATTAAATCAGACTGTAACAACAGTCTAAACCCTTATATAATGCAATATTTGACTACCCAAAATGATAAACACATACCCGGATGTATAGCGCCAATTGTAGCCTTATTATTGAAGTCAAATCATGAATCACTTCGCTGTTACAACTTCAAACGGTATGGCTGAGTATGATGACGAAATAAGTGTTGTAGAGGATCACCAATAGGCTAGAAATAATGATAAAAATTAGGAACATCAACCTTTTACCAAACCCTAGGTGCCTCCCAAAATACCCAGCAAGTAGCTTTGATCAAAATTCCACGAGTAAGGTACCAAATCGAAGATAAATTGTTGCCATGGAAGAATATGCAATAAAATCAAATACCCATGTGCCTTAGCTGCCATAAATTATCAAAAGCTGCAATTAGTTTTTGATAACTCCCTGTTGAAATTAATTCTAAGTGCAGGTTAACTTGTAATGAAGTCTAATGATGCCCAAATGGAAACCGAAAGTAGATTTCCCTATTCTGTGAATCGGGTTTTCGTCCAATCCACTATCCTCCAAGGGATTTCATCCTCAAAAGACCTGTATGTTGCTGAAATCCTCTTCCAAGAGCTCAAACTTGCAATTGCTTTTGTAAAAATGAGAATAGAATGCCCAAAAAAGAACCCAACACATTGCTTTATAGCCTCCATGAGTTTTTTAATAAAAAGCAATAAAATATTCCTCCTTGAGGGTCTTTCTTGATCAAAAGAAAGGGCCACTTTTTAAAAACAACTTTGAGTTAGTAGGATGGGGGCACTTTTCACTATTCACTTTATGATTTTCAGTTACTATTCACCTTTTATATTCCATTAAAGCAAACCTTAATATTTTCACTTTAACCCTAGATTCATGAACTGAACTCCAAACTGAAAAGCTCACAAGGCTCCCAGGTAAACTCCACAACAATCGGTTGGGTCCCCTAACCATTCTATTGACCTATGGGAACCCTAATAGTAGGCCAACCTCTGCTAGAGACTGAGCTGTCTAAGGAAGGGACATTACATAGGACACATGATGATGTTGGTTTTTAATCTTACTCTCCTACTTCAATCTTTCCATGCTTCATTGAGAGGTCCTCTCATTAATCTATATTTATATTTAGATCATTTGATTTGAATTTTTATTGCTTTATTCATTTTTAGTTTATTTTAGTGGTTAGATAAATTGGAGAGGCGTTTTCCTTATATTGTTATCTAAGAAATTGAAGTATTTTGAATTTTTCAGGAGAACCAGGGAAACTCATTCGTGAACGCTATAGAACGGCATCTCAAGTTATAAAGAACCAAGTTAGTAAATATTGTCCATCTTCACATTATTCACAACTTGCTATTTAAATATACAATTATCAATGTAGGATGTTTACCATTGATTTCTTTTATTAATCTTAGTTGTTCCATCTTCTTTTTTTTCACCATTTTAAGATAATAGGCTACTTTTTGAATATTTTTTTCATAAAAAATTCCTTGTAATAACATTAAGTTGAAAGAATAGCACTGAAATTGAAAATGTTACCTAGAGACCAGTCAAGTTTTCTTCCATATGACTCCCTACATTTTCTACAAGTGCTAAAAACAGTTTTTTGTGTTGAACTTATCCAAGAAAGTGAATTATCAGTCTGTTTGTTTGCTTACCCAAGAGTTTAAGGACCATTAGGTTAACTTTGTAGCATTGCAATATATACTTTGAGAGCTTTCAACTAGTGTACCCAAGGGTTTTGTCCGAGAGCTTTGGGGATATAGAGATGCTGTCTTGAGGATGACAAAATTTGTCAGGATTTTGGGGCAACAGGGTGACAATAGTGGGGCAGCTATTAAAATAATATGTAAAAATTGATATTTGAACTTTTAAAATACAAGTAATTAAAGATATTGAAATTAATTAGACAAACTCAACATATAAATAAATAAATACAAAATGCCATATAGTTTAGTCACCATCAATATATAAATTTTCTTTACATGACAATGTTAACGTGAGATTCCATATACATAGCTTGAGGATAGTGCACTGAAAAAAGCACACAGTCATATTGAATCATGAAACACCATCAGTAGAAAGACTAATGGCTTCAATGCAGTTTTTGACATTTCTTAAGTTAGAAGCTTGAACATGTATGTGTGTTAGTTGTTATCCAAGTGTCAGCCACATGGCTGTTGATGTTTAGATTCCAAAGAAACTGCTACAATTGTCTCCAGTTCTTTGAACTTTTGTTTATAAATCAGATTGATAACTGCAACAATTAATTGAAGCCTACAAACCACAAAGTCAAGCATTAGCGGATATGTGATTTCTACTGCCACTAAAATTTGAAATGTCAATTATTAATTGCCATAGATAAAAATTTCCTTAAGTGCATTTGTTTAGCTCTTTTTCAGCAGCGAGCTGTTGGTGGATGTCTTGATGCACTCTGGATGGTTGAAGAGCCCCTTGACATTGTATATTGGGGGTACTTCTCTGTTCACTAATTTTTCTTTGGGGACAATGCGGGGACATTTTACCCTAGTCCCTGAGTTCCTGAAACATCCTTCTTGTGGGGGATCAGGTAAAAACTTTGAGGATGTATTATTGAGGTATGCTGATCATCTGTGAAGTCCAAGGTCATCTTTGAAGTTGGACATAAATTTAGTGGTTTTGTAATTAATACAAAGAGAGTTCTAAGTTTTAGGAGGTGGCGAAAAGTCAAGTTCTATTTCTTTCTATTGTCAAAACTAATTTATGTTGTTTTGATCAGCCGAGTAACAAAAGTTCAATACTTAAGGCAAATGCTCTTCATTTTTTTAGAAATGTCTTTGTCTTAAAAAATTATGTGAAAGAAAAATAACAGCACTCAATAGAAGGTCGCTGTGGGTGTTGTTTGCAATTTTGAACCCCAAAATATTAAACTCTTAGCGCAGCCTGTAGTACTTCCATGAAGGCCGGATTGTTAGCTCTGTCAGAGGTATTGAGAAAAATTCCAGTTTATAGAGTGATTTCAGAATGGTTGCGACAAGCGACTTTTGTGTTTTCTATACAGCTCTTGTTGATGGATGCATGTCCCAAATTATCAAAATCTTTTTGTGATCCATGTGACATTCACGCTCCTTGAAAGGTTATTTGCAAAGGGATTATGCCAAGTGGTAGGGGGCCCTATTTTATTGGTTCCTCTTGGCTCTTGTTGATGGAACTGAAAATATTCAAATGGTTGGCAGATCATCATTTTGGGAGTATTTTGAAAATAAAGGCACCACTTCTGGCATATAACTGTTTTGTTGTTGAATGATTTTCATGCACATGCTAGTCACAGTGAGACCCCGTAGAGACAAACAGGCAATGTTTGTCGTCCATGTTTATTTAAAATGGGTAAAGTGAGAAAACTAATTGTTGATGTGGTTGCTGCTTACAACCTGACACCCAAGGAAGTCAAGGGTCTTCGAGTCCCTTTTTAGAAGTAGACTATGATAACTGAAGGTGTCGAACTCATACTAAGGAATAATCTCTTAAGACTAGTTGGAACGAGAGATTGATGTTTGATGTGCCCAATATAGTGAATTTGCATAATCAGTTTCTTCAAGTAAGTGTGTTCCATGAAAAGAATCCTCCACCTGGTAGAAAATTTCTGGGTAAGATGAAAATTCTTGATAACAATATTGTTGAGCAAGGTGCTCAGGTTAAAGATACTTATATGTCTATGGCGGATAGTTCATGATTGAGGCTGGTGTGACTGCCTGGAAAGAAGGGGATAAAATAACTCGGTTCTCCAAGTGGGGCAGATTGGTTGTAGCATTTGAAACCAAGTCGAAAATTTGAGGATTATTTGCGGATCACATTTGGATCCCTCCATTCTCCAGTGCACAAGGCATAGAGCTGAAATATCATAAGGGATAGTCTCCTTCTTGGAAAGTCTTTTTCTGGTTCTTCAATATTGATCTTTTTGACTTCTACCTTGAAATAGAAAGTTGTATAAGAAATTAAATTGCTTCTTCAGGGTCTTGTTTTAATCCTCCAAGCAATCACTGGTAAGAAAAAATGACTCTTCTAAACATTGGTGAAAATAATTGCTATGAAACTTTCTATAGGCCCCATCATATACAACTAAATATTTTGGTTGCAACCTGGATGCTCTTTTAAAGTTTAATGCAACAATGATTGCACAGATTCATTAGCTACTGAGAAGAGTTGGAGGCTTTGCAGGAAAGATGAAGGTGAAGAAACAAATTGCTGCATGACTCTTTTTAGGGGTTTGAAATTCGTTTGGGTCAGGAATCACTACTTTATGTAATTCCAACATTTGGTTGTGTTGCATCATGGGATGGTTATGGAATTCCTTTCCAAGAAATTGGCAAAATCATTACACATCAGAGAGTGAATTAGCTAACTCAGAGTCATAAATCTTTGTCTAGGAACTATGTTGAACCTTAGTGGGTTTTGCTTGCGCTGATGCATGCATTACCTTACATGAGTATGCTGAGACAATCGAGCTCTTACAAAGTAGCAGAAAAGGAAAAAGGTTGAAATTATGAGTGAGATGGCATATCAAGGATATTTGGAAAAGGAACTTCAAGGCATTCCATATCATGCATCTCTATTAGGCTCAAAGAATGAAGAGTTGCATGAAGCTTGTCCATAGGAGGATTTTGTATCTACAAGATTTGGGCCAGAAATGATTCTCAGGCTGTGTCAAAGATTATAATGTCTGGGAAGAAGAGAAAGCTATATGAAGCTATGCAGATGGGTAAAGACAAAAAGTAAGCACATGTCAAGATCCTTGAAGAAAGGAAATCAGACATTTACCAAAGCACAACACAAATGGGCCATGGAAGTATAGATAGAAGCCACAAATGTCTAGAGCTTCACACAAGAACAAGAGGTTGCCACTGATTTGTAAATTTGGGAGACCATTTTAGAGTCCGTGATCAGCTAGTAGATATTGTTTACTCACTAGGTAGTGTTTAGCGTACTACGGGAGTAAAGGAGAATAATTCACAAACATAATACATGTACTAGAATATGAATCACATTTGAATCACAGAACAATTGTAAGAGTAATTGCACAACACAATGGATTGATTGATTTCATGAAGTATCTCAACAATACATAGCAATTGTTCCCCTCCGACTACAAATGACAAGATACATATATAGATGGCCGAGGTTGGTTGGAATACCAACCGTCGGCAACTCTTCCTAACTACCTGTCCAACAACTAATCCAACTTTTACCTTGTTGTACCCCAAAATTAAAATTTTTGTTACACTTAGACATTTTGAAGAAATGAGTAAAAGTCTTGTCAAAACAGTCAAAAAGGTCAAAAATTGGGTGTGCATGTCTTGCATGGAGGGTTAAAACACAAAATTTTCAATTTCTGACGATCTGGGTCTGCTAAGAGTAGCTTAATCTACAAAACCCAGATCTCAGTTTTTCATCCCTAAATTTTAGGAAAACTGCTATTTTTAGAAATTTTCTCGAAATAGTAACGTTTTCTGGGTTTTTCTGGGTTTCTTTTGAAACGGATACTGGCAAAATTTTCTAAAAATAGAAAATTTCTAAAAATAGAAAGTTGGTCCGATAGGGTCCGAACTGATTTTGATTGGCTCAAAATGTGTCCGTATCAGGCTGGTACAGTCAGAATCTTAAAATAATCAGTTTTGCCCTACTGGGTCTATTTAGCTTTTTCAGAAGCATATCTGGAGTTCCGAGGTCATCAATGGAGGTCATCTGACTGCCAGGCGTCAATGTTAGCATTCAAACTTCCGGCAGAAGGTAAAATGATGAACATGCACGAGGATCGAGGAAGGAAAGTGAAAAGTCATGAAAATTTTCTAAGTCTGCTGAGTTTGGGCGCCCCTGTTGAAGAAAGGCGCCCACCTTTTTAGGTCACCAGATGAGTGAATTAGGGTTTGGATCTCAAATGGAAGTTGTTCAGTGTTCAGTCAGCTTCGCGATGGATATCCCCGTCAGAGCATCCGACGATCCAGTCTCCAGCAAATTCAAGTCAAAGTAGAAGGTATAAAATGAAGATCTGAAACTTGAAGAAGATTGAATTGAGAATTTTTCTAAGTCTGGAGAAACTGGGCGCCCTAGTTGAAGAAAGGCGCCCAACTTTTCAAGGGTGCAAACAGATGAACTTGCAGTCGAAGTTACAACGGGATGTCTTCAGAATTCAACTGGCTTTCCGGTGAGCTATTCACACGACAAACGGAGCTCGCAGTCATCAGATTCAAAGGGCTGAACAGAGGGTCCGATGAGAGGTGAAAAGAGAAATTCAAAAGCAAAAGTGAAAAAATCAAAAAATAAACTAAGTGTTGGTAAACTGGGCGCCCCCAGTCAAGATAGGCGCCCAACCTTTTGAAGGGTAAAAATCCACTTTTTGACAAAAGTGTCTCCAGAGGACTCCTCTTCATTCTCCGTCAGCTTCGCGATGAGCACAAACATTCAGCAATCCGACGCCCGGAGCTCAAGATTTAACAAGATCATCTGTGGAAGAGAGGTTAATGAAGAACTTGGAAATTAGAAAAATGGCTAACACTGAAGAAGTTGGGCGCCCCTAGAAGGAAAAGCCTCCCGTGAATTCGGAGGTCGAAATCAAGTTTTTAGTAGGAGGTGTCTCCAGAACGTCCTTTTCAGAATCAGTCAGGCTCCGCAGTGAACCACTCAGCTCGCCTGTCGGGTCGATCAGTCAACGAGAAATCAGAGGCGAAGTGGCATGTCAAAATGGAGGAAAGTTGAAAAAGTGGAAATTTTGACTAAGTCTGGTGAAGTTGAGCGCCCCTCTTGGAGAAAGGCGCCCAAATTTCCATGCCTTAGAAGATTTTTGGAAGTTTTCAGAATTTTCAAAATTTGCAAAGGAAGAGGATGGCGTCCAAAACTGAGAGGCTGAGATTTAGGGTTTTGAAATAAAAGCAGAAAAAAAAGCAAAACCTAAATCAGAACCTAAGTCTATTTAACACCTCTTTTCAATGTATTTTTCATTATTTTTGCAGGTAGCATCCAGAGGAGAAAGTTGGAGCAGCAAGTTTGAAGAATTTTTGTGATTCAAGAATCCATAGTTGCTGGTTTTACATCAGATTTTTCAGACCAGCAAGCATAAACCCTTGTTCTTTCAAGCTTTTTGTTCCAGAAGATCAATTTTTCAAGCAGAAGGCCAAGGCTTTCAATTTTTCAGTCATCTGGGTCTTTTTGCCTCTATCTTCTGAAGAATTTTTCAAGAACTTCATCAAGTTGCAGCAAGTGCTTTTATCTTGCATGTCGGTGAAAACCTCAGTGCATTCAAATTTCAACCATCTGGGTCCTTTCCAATCAAGATCGAAGAAAACCCATATCGCAGCCTTTTTTCAAAACCTAGGGTTGGCTGCTTTTCAATCAAAGCGTCGAGTTTGCAAATCCAATCAACGGGTCCATTTCTAGCGATATTCTGAACAAAACCCGGATGCCAGCTTTTTTCCGGGAAAAATTGAAGAAATTAGGGTTTGTTGCTTTTCAGTCAAAATTCAAGATTTTCAAAAAGCGGACGATCTGGGTTGTCTTGTATCGCCATTCTGAACAAAACCCATATCTCAGAAAATTTCTCAAAAATTCGTCCGTTGAAGCACAAAATCGACATTCTAAAATAGAAATTGTTCAAGACTTATGCGAACGAGGCGAGTTTCTGATCATTCTTCGAGTTTTTCGAAATGGAGTACACTCCTAATGTTTTCAAGTCCGAATCAGCACTTTTTCACAATTACATCAAAACAGCTGAGATAGACTTGCATCATGTCAAGCCGGTGTTCGATCTACATCCCTTGGAGAGAGCAGGCAACACTTCAATCAAGAACCTGGGTCATTCTGGACTCCTCGCAGCAGCATCTATTCCTATATCAGTTCAGAGCCTTGAGTTCGTAATCGCTTGCATTAAGCATTACAACCCGGCTACTAGGGAGATCCAGTCAGCAGATGGTAGGTTGATTTGCAGTCTAAAGCCTGATATGGTCGAAAGGTGTTTTTCCATTCCCCCATGGCCTGAAAGCGTAACTCTTTCAAGGGATGAATGTGAAAAGATGTGGAATATGCATAAAGACAAATATAGCAAGAAGATTGCACAGAGATGGATGAAGGAAAAACATAAGACATTGCCCAAGAATGTCGGGCGAGGGGAGTTCAAGGACGAGGTTGCCATCATCATCACTTTGCTCAACAGGGTCACTGGTTCTGAAGATGCCACCAAGTTCCAACCTTGGATGTTTTATGCCATACCTCACATCATGAAGAAAACCGAGTTTTATGATTGGCCTACTTTGATTAGTGATTGCCTACATCAGCAAATAACAGAATATTTTCAGTTTCATGTATTCCACATGGTGTCATATCTAGTCTACCTGGTGGCCTATCAAGGTCAATTCAGAGGATTGATCACCGAGGGATCATTGAGCGTTCAACACATATATAACTATTATCCCCAGTTGGAATTCACAAAGTCGTTGCACCACTACAAAAGGGTGAATGAGGCATTCTTGATGTACACAGTGCGTGACTTAGACAATGAATTGCACGTCCGCATCTCTTCAGTTGCCAGGGCAGCAATGGCGGAATGGGCGGATTGGTTTATACAGTTTCCTACCTTTACCTATCTCAGGGTTTATGGTTATTCAGGTGCCTCGCTCATGTTGCCAAGGTATCCGTTAGATGAGGTTATCTTCATGGAATTCTTGAGGCAAGCTCATGGTGTCCATACAGTCTTGAGAAATAGAAAGAAACCCTCTCTTCACTTTCCATTAGGGTTGGGTATTTATACATGCAAGATTGCTACAGATGCTAGGACAATTGGAGAAGAGTTAGATAAATTCGGTCTCAAATCCTACAGCGAGAGGCGGTCATTTGATCCTCATGGTGTCTACGCTGGCCGGTTGGAAAAGAACTACAATCACATACCCGCACTTGAAGATTTTTGGGCTAACTGTGCAGATGAGTTTGAAGTAAGAAGGCGTAGTTATAGCAGGCTGACTCTCCATTAGATGAAAGACTGTTTAAATGAAGATATAGAAGGGCTCTCCGATGATGATGAAGATGTGCTTCTACCAATGTACACTCAGAAAAGAATCGAGGATCAGCCTCTTCCACGAGTTAATTGGGCAAACAAGGAATCTCTTTCAGTTGAAGACAGAACAAGACAAGTCATTGAGTATAGTAAGGTTTTCTTAGTTCTCAAAAGGAAGAACTCTATTCTAGTAGCAGAGCCACCAAGGATAATTCCCTCTTCTTCTACAGCACAGTCAAAAGGAAAGGGTAAAAGTCAGTCTCAAGATGGCGTCAAAGGATGTAGATCAAATAAAAATGTAAAGAGAAGGTTGGATTTCTCAGGCATAGTCATACAGGAACAGCCTACAGTTGATTCAGAAGTTCCTCTTGACGAGCCCATACCTCAAAATGAAACAGAGGAGCCACCTTCAACATGTGTTCCTGTACCTTTGGCGGGCTCATCACCAATTCACATTGACCTTGATACTCCCGAAGATAGTGAAGAGATACGCGGCGGTACCTAGGGATTGGCCAAAGATACCTACGGTGTCTTGGCGAGAACTCGCATAGGAAAAGTTAGGAAGAGGCCTTATATCAAAGTGAGTGTTGATGATCTGATATGGCCCTTCGAGAACCTCCTAAAGAAGAAGGCAAAGCAAGTTCACTGATAGGAATCACGATACTTGAATTGTCGTAGAGGCTGCGGTTGAAGATAAGAATAGGGATGAGGTAAACATGGATGATTTTGTCATGGTCAAGGCTAATCTTGGTAGAAATACCAGACATGCAGATTTGAGTCTCTTCAAAGTTGTATCCGAAAACCTTCATGAAAGAGTGCTTAAAGATGGAGAAGACAAGGCAGCCCTCAAGGCTGAAAATCAGCAGCTTAGGCTTTTCATTTCTAACCTTGCTCGTGGTTCTTCACAAGCGACCCAGTTGCTGCCCCAGATCTTAGAGACACCAGCTGATCACCATCAGTTAAGACAGCTGGTCATATGTGGGAAAGAGACTCAAGAATGGATTGAGAGCTTCATTGTCAAAGGAAAGGAGATCTTGGCTCGGATGTTCCAGTTGAGAGAGAATGCTCATAAACTTCGTCAAAGCATCCAAGGATTTGAACAAACATGGGCTGAAGTAAAACCTAGGCATGAGATTATCATTGCTGATTTAGACACAACCTACGGTTCAGCAGTTTCAAAGGAGCACAAAAGACAGATCCTTGCATGGAGAGAACGTCATGTTTTCAAAGTTAAAACCTATGAGAGAATATCTGAAGAATTCATCGCCTACAGACAAAGGGTGGTTGAAGCTCTCCTTTTCATCAGTGAATTTGTCATAGAGATCCCCTCTCAGTACAGTCTTGAAGATGGTTCTTACGTCCCGGGCTTGAGGAGGTGCAAGTGGTTCGAGAATGTTGTTCATAGTTGCAGCCCGATTGAAGGAAGAATGGAGTCACATATTCCGATGATGTCGGCAAAGTTCAATAAGCGACCAATGAGATTGAAGATTTCGGAGATCCCATTGCGGATAGAGATATTCTTGGCGGTGTTTTCTTTGTTGATGGTGTAGATGCCAGAACCGGGACCACACCATCTCAACCCTGGCGGATGTGATGAGGTTTTAAAGCGACTTTCTTCTAGAAGCTTTCTTTCACCGCCTTTCTTTCTATTCTTGGAATAATCCTTATCCATTCTTTGAGGATAGAAGGAAGATAAGATGTAATAGTTGGCATTTCCCGCTTTTTCTGCTTTTTAGGGTTTTATCTTTCTAGATTTAGCAATAAAGCTTGCTTGCTGAGCAAGCCCTAGATTGTGAAAGCAAGGAGATTTTAGGGTTCCCTACTCCTCTGCTTCTCTATAAATAAGAGTCTTTGATCATTTAGTTTCTTTAACGGTTATTGTCATAGCAAATTGCGAGCCTGAATTGCAGCAAGTTGTTATTCAGTTTCAGTTCACTTAGTTGGAACCGTGCTTATGAGAACAAAACGCTGAGCCTATTGTGCCTTCTATTTGTTGCTCAAGTATTGTTCATTTGTGTTGTGATAAACAAATTGTTGAGCCTCTTTAGCCAACAAGGAGTTAGTGAGATTGCTGTTTTCTATTGTGTTAAGAATAAGTTTGCAAGCCTCCTTAGCTGCAATTTCTTGTTCAAGGCATGTTAGAAGGGAGTTTTTGTTTGAGATTTGAGTAATAAAATCATAGACCTCTTTTGCCTTTTGTCGAGAAAATCTTCCAGTTTCCGTTATCTATGTTATGCTTTCATGATCTTTATTTCAGCTTAGAGTGGGGTATTGGGTGTTTTGTTGGGAGAGATTATTAAAGTATTTTTGTCAGAGAATCTACCTTGTTGATTTCTAACTTCTCTTGCTCTGCTATTACTTGAGAGGTTAGGAACGTCTTTAGTTTAAGTTAGTAGTAGTTGAACTTCTTATCAGAAAATCTCAGTACTTGGCGTTTGTTAAAACCTTGTGCTCTAAGCTGATCAAAGATAGGCAACTTGGTTTTTGGTTTACTTTCTTTCCTCAAACACCATCATTGAGGAGCTTCCCCTCCTAATTTGAAGAGCAGTTTATCTGTGCATAGCTGTCCGATTTCAAATCCGCATACTAGAGGTGCGAATTTAAACGCCAACATACCTTAAACTGTGCATGTATTATTTAAACTATTATTATCTATTCCCAAACTGACTACAACATTTATTTAATTAGTACTGTCGATTACAATATAATTATTTATTAACATGGCCGTCTACATCATCCCCCCCACAAAGTAGTCATCTTCTAGATGATTGAAAAAAAATGCGAACTCCTTGTCCTTTTCTTGTAATTGATTCTCCCTCTGTGTTGAAAGCAGTGCATCGGCCACCTATGTATCTTTTTCCACCACTAGCAGATCCTCCTCTGTCAACTGATTGTCACTCTCACCCAATACTCCATGTCTCTCCACTAACTTTTCCTCGAGAGCTGCAACTCTCGTCTGCTTGACAACCAATTGATCCTGCGACTGCACTATGATGGTTGGTTGCATTGCAAATTGGCAATTCCAATAAATCTGATGGGGGTCTGGGGGCAGTGCCCCCAATGGGGTCAAGGGGTAGCGCCCCTTGCGGGGGTTTGGGGGCAGCTCCCCTTGTGGGGGTCTAGGGGCAGCTCCCCCAGCGGGGTCGAGGGGCAGTGCCCCTCGCGAGGTTCGGGGGCAGTGCGCCTCATTTTCATGATTTTTCCACAAGTTCCGAATAGTGCTGACGAAGTTGAAAAATACAAATTTTGCATTGTTTTTCTTAGACTTTACTTTCTCTCGATCGATGAATGGTACCTCTTGCTGCTTGCTACGTACAACTTCTCTCTCTTGCTTAGTTCGTACGCCCCCCTTTGGTACAGTTGCCTCTTGCTTGCTAAGTGTGGCTCCCTTAATCTATACGGCCTTCTTAATTCATACGGTCTCCTTCTGATTTGGGCATATGGAGTTTTTGCTTTTGTTGAATCGTACAGCCTTCACATGGTATTTGCGTACGGCTTTGTCAAGGTGGTTCTTCCGTACGGGCATCTGAATGCTTCTAACTTGCCACCATACGACCTTCTTAAAGTGAATGGCTTGTGCGTTTTCTTGTTCCTTGACCCGTACAACATACTTGCTTGATCTCTCGTATGATACTTGACTTTTCTCGTACGACATTTAATTGCTTCGCTTGTACGAATTTCTCTTCTTCAAACCCCCGTACGGACTTCTTTGCCTCAACTCGTACGGAGTCCTTGCCTTCTACCAGTCGTACAGATTCATTGCCTTCCAGTCGTACGGATTTGTTGCCTTCTGCCAATTGTACAAATTTGTCGCCTTCTGCCAATCGTACGGACTTTCTCCCTTGTTTAACTCATACGATGGATTGCTCCCTTCTGATGATATTTCGTACAGCCTTTAGTTTAATGAGTCGTACGGGATTTTTAGTGCTCGAATGATCTTGCCGTACCATTAACTCTCGGCCTTCCTTCTTGTTCCGTACGATGTACGGCTTATGCACTTGTTTTATTTTAATTTTTCCGAACTTCAACTTTAATAAACTCCTCTTTCTATTATCTCGACTGCCTTCTTCAAGTTTTATTTTTCCTCCTTTTATTTCCTTTTTCCCAATACTTCTCTCTTTTATTTTAATTTTTTCTTCTTCTCCTTTATCGATCTCCAATATTTTTCTTTTCTCGTTCTTTTTTTCCAATATTTTCATTTTTTGAAATTTTTAATTCATCTACTTTATGTTTTCTATTTTTTCCAACTTCCAACTTGTCCTTGATTTCTTCGATCTGTAGCATGTTACACTTTCGGTGGAACACTTCATAATCTTCCATTTGCCAATGAAATAAGGCATTCGGTGAGCTTGTCTCATCCTCCGAACAACTCTCGAGTTCAAGTACGCCTTTGGTGTTCAGTTCCATAGCATTCCTTCCTTTGTCCACATCCGACTCATCTCCATCCAATTCAGATCCGGAGGAAGCCAATTCTTTGCTCACAGCCTAGTTCTTCAAGTCGATGACGTACTTCCGCCTATTGTTCTCGATCGAGAGTGTGTTCCTCTTCCAATTATGATTTTCCTTCGCGACAATCAGCCATCCTCTCCCAAGTAGTGCATCATACGCTTTCCTCTGTAATGGGATGATGTAGAAACCCTAGTTTCCCCAAAATCTCTGTATCTGACTGTTTTTAGGTTTTTCAACTTTTTCTGAAGGTTTTTGATTTTTTTGACGTTTTTGAGTTTTTGAGCAATAAATGAATGGTATGATTTTTGCAAGTAATACAGAATAAATGCAAATAAATGATATATCTCTGAGAACTACAGAATCAATAGCAAATACTGAAGCTTCTCTAATATGTAGTCTTTTGAAGATGATTACAATATAACCCAGTTGCATGCAAATGAAAGTACAATGATATTAATGAAAAAACCTGGTAAAAGCAGCGATTTGATCTGATGTCTTGATAGTACGGCTGCAACAAGTATGTTCTCCCTCAGGCTAAGGATGGCGTATGGTTCCAGATGCAGGGGCGCCACTCTGGTGAAGATATCAAGCCAACAGGGTAGGCATTTCTCCTTTAGGCAAAAAGACGGCTCAATACAAGGTGGTACCTACCGGTACAGTACTACCGATGTCGTAAAACAACATTTAATAATGTACGCTCTCGGCACAACAATGTCCGATCTCGATATGGTGCCTTGATAGATGAATGCCTTCAAAGGGGATGAATGTGTCAAGCTCGTAAATAATAAACTCAAGCTCAGGATTCCTCTGAATGAAGAAACCTCTCACGATATAAACTGCTATTTCACACTCAATTGCTTCCAGTGGAGATGGCTCGTTCCCCAAGGAATTCGAACTTGAAACCCTAAAGTCTCTTGCTCAGATCAAAGTTGATCAGTTCTCAAATTCAATAATCTCATAATGGCTCAAAACCCAAGGCAAATGCACTAACATGCTCAAAAGTGCGATTTCCTCAATAATAGGGTTTTATTAAATATTTGACTTTTTAATTCTTTTAATTCTTCCATAGTCTCAGCCAAAATATTTTATTATATTTTAATGATCAATTTTGGCCCCTTCTGATGATGGCGCACCCCTCAAGAAGAATCACTTAAGTTATAACTTAATATTATAACTTTATATTATAATCATTAAATAATTAATATTTAATTAATACAATTAAATATTAATATTTCTCTCGTTACTCATCCGATTACTGTTTCGTCTGAAGCTGACGAACCCTGAAGTGATTTTGAACGCTGTCAAAGCCATACCGCTAAAAATAGCAGGGGTCCCACACTACCTGAATCAAGTAAAATAGTACCAAAGAAGTCTCCGATCGAAGCGAAACGAAGCTTCATCGACCAAACTCGCTTAACCGTTGAGCTAAGTTCGGGTGACCTCTATCCAGCCTATCGGCCTTTACGAGATTCGTGGTGGATAGGCCAATCCTTCGCATTTCGAGATGTCACTGCGGGGATATGATGTGCCTTCTCCGGAAATTGTCGTCCTCGCACCATACACGATGTCGCAGACCCTCGCCTCCATGTCGCATCCTCAACCTAAGCAGAATCTCTCCATTTCAATTTATATTCTCATATTCTCCCACGAATCAAGTTTCTCCTATACCCGTGGATGGACTCGTGCACTAGAATCAACTTTCTCATCATCTATATGGGAGGTAACCTGTATGGTGCCCACACGATGTGATCTAACGCTTCTTTTTGAGGCGGATACATGAAATATGCAAAAGCACTCCGCCTTCACCGGAAGCTCGTCAGTAGCTTCACTCCTCGTCCTCCTCAAGATCCCCGGGAAGGACCGTAATAACGCGGTTTTCTGAGTTTCTCTCACCCACTTTCCTAGAGTGGACTGACTAGGGCTGCGCATGATGAGGTAAACCATGTCACCAACCTCGAAAATGCCTCTCCGCCCCTTTCCGATCCGCGATAATCAAGCGAGGCCGATTTTGTGCCTTGGCTATATTTTCCTTGGGAGCCCTCATAGTGTCCTGACTCTCCTGCAACCAACCTCCTGCACTTGGCACTCTACTGTCACTCAGTAGCAAATCAAGGAAACTCGGCGCCTCATACCCGTATAACGCCATGAAGGGTGACATCTGAATGGTCATATGGAATGTCGAGTTATAGCAATACTCACACAAATGTATCCATTTGACCCACGCCTTCTGCTGCCCTGCTATGTAGTTTTGGAGGTAACCCTCCACGCACTTGTTCACAATCTCCGTCTGCCCATCAGTCTGTGGGTGGTAACTAGTGCTCGGAGTGAGCTCGGTCCCACAAAGCCTGAAGACCTCCTGCCAGAAGTTACACAGGAACCGACTATCTCTGTCGCTCACAATGCTCCGAGGCAACCCATGAAGTCTGAATACCTCGCGAAAGAATACCTCTGCTTCCTGTGTAGCTGTGTAGGTCGTGGTGATCGAAAAGAAGTGGGCATACTTCGTAAGCCGATCCACAACTATATAAATGCAATCATGCCCTTGGGCTTTAGGCAAGCCCGTGATAAAGTCCATCGACAGGCATTCCCACTTCCTGTCAGGAATCAGAAGTGGCTGTAGTAAACCTGCCGGGTACGTGTTCTCCTGCTTGTTCTGCTGACAAACAGGGCACTCACACACGTATCGAAGAACATCTCCCTTGAGTCCTTTCCATGTGTACCTCTCCTGTATCTGCCTGTAGGTCTTGAAGTATCCGGGATGTCCTGCTGTAGGCATGTCATGAAAGGCCCGCATAACGATGTTCTTCACCTCAGAACCTGGGATCAAAAATATCTTGTTCTTGTAAATGATCAAGTCATTTACAAGTGTATACCTGGTATCAACTGCTGATCCCTCAACAATATTGGAGGCCCAACTATCCCTGGCATACTCTGCCACTATCATATGCCTCCAGTCCTCCGAGATATGAACCATAGTGCTCAAGTACGGTCTACGTGAAAGTGCATCAGCCACTACGTTCTGTGTACCTTTGATATATGAAATATCAAAATCATAAGCCTGCAACTTACTGACCCATTTCTGCTGCCTGTCATTAAGATCTCGCTGTCCTAAAAACTGTCTCAAGCTGTTGTGATCAGTTTTAATGCAGAATTTGCTGCCAACAAGATACTGCCTGAATTTTGCTAAGGCGTGCATAATCGCGAGCATCTCCTTATCATAAATGCTATACAATCTCTCGGGTCCTCTGAGCTTGCGGCTCTCGTACACAATCGGGTGCTTGTCCTGCATAAGCACTGCACCAATGCCCTCACCTGATGCATCACATTGAAGCTCAAACGGCTTCGTAAAGTCGGGTAGTGCCAAAACAGGGCATGTGTTCATCAACTCCTTGAACTTCACAAAACACTCCTGTGCCTCAGAAGTCCAAACAAATGCCCCCTTTTTCATCAAATCTGTCATCGGGGCTGCATGTCGTGAATAACCATTCACGAACCTACTTCAGAATCCACACAACCGAAACCCTCCTCAACTTGTCAGTTTGCCGGCAGGGGCTGGATCAACAATGGCGCTAGATCTTTCGTGATCCATGACTCCATCCGTGACCGAATATGACCAAGATATAGCAATTCGGTCATTCCCAAGTCACACTTGGATTCCTTGGCGTACAAGGACTCCCTCTCCAAGATACTCAACACTGTCTCTAAATGAGCCAAGTGCTCCGCCAAGTCCGGATCAGATATCGATGTCATCAAGAAGACCAACAAACCTCAAAGAATGCATGAAAACCCCGCCATCGTAGATCAAAGGTGGTCGGGCGCCGCTAGTGAGCCCAAATGGCATCACCGCCAACTCGGCGCTCCGTAATGACATCCGGCGCCGTCTTCTATGTCCCGCCACGGACTCGGACATCCGATGATAACCCATCCTCAGAAATCAATTTTTAGTAAAGTAATAGCACCATGGAGCTCATCAATAAGTCGTCAATCCCTCGATATCTGCACGGGTTTGATTGTCCTCTTATTCGTGACTCAGAATCAATGCACATACCGCAATCGCTCCATCCTTCTCTTCACCAATACAACAAAAGAAGCGAACGGTGACTTGCTTGGTCGAATGTGAGCCATCGCAAGTAACTCCTTTATGGTCCTCTCTATCTCATCCTTCAATCTTTTAGGATGCTTGTAAGGAGTTATCATAACGGGTTTCGCACCCTCCTCGAGCTCAATGATGTGCTCTATGCCTCTGTCTGGAGGTCTACCTGGCGGAATATCACTGAACACCTTGTCATGCTTGATTCTCAACTTCTGAATGTCCGGATGATATTCTGTCTTTTGCTGTCCCTCCTGTATAGGTGCTAAATGACACTCGGCAGCCCACTCTACCATGTCATGACGCATGAGCCGCTCCATCCGGCGAAAAGAAATTGTTTTGAGGTCGCTGTCCCGAATTGCTTTAAGTATGTGAGTCTTCCCGTCGACCTCAAAACGGATCTCCATGTCCTTGAGACGAAGTGTGACCTCCTCCAATGAATGTAACCACTTCATTCCCAAGACCAAATCAATGTCCCCCATATTAACAACGTAATAATCTGCCTTGAACTCATAATTGTTCAAGCGTAAAGGGAGATCCTTAATCATGCGTTCGCATCTCAAAGTGTATACATCTGCCACTTTGACTCTGATGCTCTCGAACTCCTCAGTGATGAGTCCACGTTTCTCAACGAATCTAGCATCTATGAAATTATGCGTGGCTCCTGTATCCAATAGGGTAATGACCCTCTGTCCTGCTAACACACCACGAATCCGGAAAGAACCCTCCTGTTGAATGTTAGATAAACGGGCCTCCTGTATCTGAAGCTCGGGCTCTGTCTCTGCTCTAGGCTCTGGAGCCTCTGACTCTGAATCATCTGAATGCCCTGGCTGTTCGGAATTTTCTGATTCGGAGTCCTCATAATACGCCCACATCACACGATTTGCCTTGCCCTTAGGTCTTAGAGGACAATCGTGATTGGCGTCATATGGTCCCTTGCAGTAGAAGCAAAGCTTCTTCCTGCGAAGGTCATTAAGGGCCTCACGATCCAAAGGTGGGAATGCTGATTTGCCTTTTGAATCATTTTTAAAGTCTGATTTTTCTTTATTAAAATCAGATTTATCCTTATTTCTGTTAAAACCCTTGTTATCCCTGAATGATGAAGAACCTCTGGAGTTGAATCTACTTGACGGTGCTGCTAACTCCATGTTTCGTGCTTTCTTCATCGCCTCCTGTAATGATGGAGGATCAAAGGCTTTGATCCATCCTCTCAGTGGCTCTGTCAAACCCTCCATGAAGAGTACTACCAATCTCCTCTCTGATATGCTCGGAACCATGACGGATAGCCTCTGAAAGTCACTGATATAAGTCTCTAGACTGCCACTCTGCCTCAACTGTGCTAAATCTCTGAAGTAGGTTTCCGGATCCTTCCTGTCAAACCTCTGAATCAATCTATCCATGAACTCCTGGTATGTAGTGATCCTGTCATGCTGTAAAGTCACCATACCGTGGTGCCACCAGTCGTAAGCCACTCCCTCGAGGTGCAGTGTAGCGTATCTAATAGCATCTCTCTCAGCCATCGGACGCAAAGTGAGGAATGTATCAAGCTTGCTAATCCAAGCTTGGGCTGTCATCTTCCCAGTACCATCGAACATCACCAGATTAAGCCTGTTGGTTGCATGTTTTAGAACATTATTCTGCTATCGGGGTCTCCAATCCTGTCGAGCCCTGTTGTGTTCTCACCGCTGTGTAATAAAACGGTCAAAAGTGATCCGTTCTCTGATCTGCAGGAGGTACCAACTCCCACTCCTCGTTCGCTGCCATAAGGTTATCAGCAAACAAATCCTCGTGGTCCTCACCTGTTATAGCCTCATCGGGCTCCTGTCTCGTGAAAGTAGGCCTAGTAGGCCTATCTGCTGTCCGTAACACTGCCCTAGGAGCTCTCCGTGACCCTGCATCACTCCTGTCATCGTCACGATGAGGTGACGGTCTCCTCGAAGTACCTAATCTCTGCAGTGCCACTGCCACCTGCCAGAAACACATCATCGGACCTCGCTTGTCCGCACGTAAGATCTCTGAGTGCATGCAAGACCTCTGCATCGTCCTGATCTCTGTTATTCTGTGGGATCTCTGTCCTAGGTATATGTCTGTTCTGTCAGCCTTGTCATTCCTGTCAGCCATGTTTTCTGGCTGCCTGCTCAAATTGCGTTGCCTTTCAATCAAGGCTCGTCTGCGAGTATAGTACCTGTATGTATCAAATTCCTCTGGCTGCATGTGATGGCTAAACCCTTAGGATGGCAGGATTTGGCTCTAATACAACTGTAGAAACCCTAGTTTCCCCAAAATCTCTGTATCTGACTGTTTTTAGGTTTTTCTGAAGGTTTTTGATTTTTTTGACGTTTTTTAGTTTTTGAGCAATAAATGAATGGTACGATTTTTGCAAGTAATACAGAATAAATGCAAATAAATGATATATCTCTGAGAACTACAGAATCAATATTAAATACTGAAGCTTCTCTAATATGTAGTCTTCTGAAGATGATTACAATATAACCCAGTTGCATGCAAATGAAAGTACAATGATATTAATGAAAAAACCTGGTAAAAGCAGCGATCTGATCTGATGTCTTGATAGTACGGCTGCAACAAGTATGTTCTCCCTCAGGCTAAGGATGGCGTATGGTTCCAGATGCAGGGGCGCCACTCTGGTGAAGATATCAAGCCAACAGGGTAGGCGTTTCTCCTTTAGGCAAAAAGACGGCTCAATACAAGGTAGTACGGCCTGGTACAGGTACGGCCTGATGTCAGAAACAACATTTAATAATGTACGGCCTCCTTGCTAATCAATGTCTGGATCTCTGGATATGGTGCGCCCTTGATAGATGAATGCCTTCTGAAAGGGATGAATGTGCTGAAGCTCTGTAAATAATAAACTCTGAAGCTCTGTGATTCCTCTTGAATGAAGAAACCTCTGCTGATATAAATCAAGTGCTATTTCACACCCTCTGAATTGCTTCCAGTGGAGATGGCTCGTTCCCCAAGGAATTCGAACTTGAAACCCTAAAGTCTCTTGCTCAGATCAAAGTTGATCAGTTCTCAAATTCAATAATCTCATAATGGCTCAAAACCCAAGGCAAATGCACTAATATGCTCAAAAGTGCGATTTCCTCAATAATAGGGTTTTATTAAATATTTGACTTTTTAATTCTTTTAATTCTTCCATAGTCTCAGCCAAAATATTTTATTATATTTTAATGATCAATTTTGGCCCCTTCTGATGATGGCGCACCCCTCAAGAAGAATCACTTAAGTTATAACTTAATATTATAACTTTATATTATAATCATTAAATAATTAATATTTAATTAATACAATTAAATATTAATATTTCTCTCGTTACTCATCGAGGACTGTTCCGTCTGAAGCTGACGAACACTGAAGTGATTCTGAACGCTACCAAAGCCATACTGCTAAAAATAGCAGGGGTCCCACGCTGACTGCCAGGAACTCTAAAAATAGCAATTCTCAAGAAGAAGTTCCATCGAGCAAACGAAAGCCTATGACCAAACCTGCAAGCGGCCGGTTAAGTCTCCGACTCTCTATCCGGGCCATCGTGGGTCATAGGCTAACTGTACTCCGAGAGATGTCACTGAGAAGGGGACATGACAGATGACGACAAAATTTAGCAAAAACTGTTGTGTCCCGATCGTCACCTTTTGCGTCATCAGTGTTCCCAATGGCTTGATACCATGTTGATCAGCGCCAACTAGTTGGAATGTCATCGGCCAGAGTGTAGTCTTCCCAAGACTCTTCCATGTGTCTTCGGGTAGTATGTTTACTCCCGATCCTCCGTCGACGATAGTATTTGTCAAGATATTCCCTCTGATCTCCATATGCACGACCGCTGGCATCTTCCCGATGTTCGCTGTGAGCAATACTGGGTCGATTGTTTGTTCATCGTACGGTGGTGGTTCTGGTATCAATTCTTGCCTTCATTCCTCAAATCGCGGTTGCTTGCCATCCCCGACGACGTTTGTGATCGCCAGTCCCAACAACGGCATAGTCTGGAGAAGGTCAGTTACTTTGATTGGTATGGTGGCCTGCAGTACCTGCCGTATGATGTTGGTTTGCACCTCCGACCGCCGAGAGGTTCCTGGCTTCTCTAGAGGTACTTTGTTTTCCTTCTCCATCGCTAGTTCCACTTTGGTTTTTGCTTCCTTCATCCTTTGTTTCTCCGTACATGGATTTGCGTAAGTGGCCTTTTTTGCCTGTGCTCTGGTGATCGCCAGTACCTCTTGTTCTTCTACTTCTAGCATGTGGATACCCTTTTGCTTAGGGCATTCGTTATCTTCATGATCGCCTGGTCCACACCACTTACACAATCTCCCTCTCGAACCTTGACCGTTCCGGCAATCCCTGGCAAAGTGGCCCCATTCGTTGCACTTCCTGCATTGGATCATGGGCCTTCCTTTTGCATCGTACCGTATCATGTTTCTCGGGCTTCTATTGCTTCGGTAACCTCTAGGGGATGCATTTCTATTGTACTGGGGCTTTGATGGTGTGTTCGATGGTGTTGACGGCTCTCCTTGAGTGAAGAGTATTTGCGTACCCCTTGCTCTCAAATTGTATGGGCATTCCTTGATGGAATGTCCCATAACTTGGTAGATATCACAGAACATCTTCTTTGGACAGTTCATTTTTATGTGACCTTCCCCATTGCACTCTGTACACCATAGTTCTCGGGCTTCCCTCGCACTTTCTTTGTCGGCCTTCAATTCTTTCATCATTTGCATCATATCTTTTCTGAGTGCTTGTACTGTCTTCGATTCACCATCGTTGTCCTCTGGACTCTCCTTGTCGTCCGTCTTCTTTTTCTCTCGGGAAGATGTTTTATTTTCACTTTCTATGTCCATTGCCCGATTGTATGCTTCGGCGTACGACGAAGGAGGTACGAATTTCATTTTCTTTCTTAATGACGGAAGCAAACCCTCGATGAACCATCTTTTCTTCAACCCGTCGGTCGGCTGTGCCTCCAATTTCCCCAGCAAGTCTTTGAGTCTTCGGTTATAGGTCCGAACACTCTCGTGCTTTCCTTGCTTGGTATTGTATATCTCTGCAACAATCTCACTGTCATCTCGAAGATGTTTGAACTCCTTCTGGAAAGCTTGCTTCAATAACCTCCATGTAGCTTTTTGTGCTTGATCCAATTTAGAGTACCAATCAATGGCACTATCTCTGAGTGTTGTTGGGAATGCTTTTAGCCATTGGTCTGGATCATCCTGTCCGCTGGCTATCCAGATAGTTTCACATGTCTTACAGTGCCGTGCTGGATCTTCTGACCCATTCCCCAAAAACTTCGGCAGCTTCTGCCGCTCCGGAGTAGCCATCTTTCCCCACTGTCCTCCTTGTGTGTTGGACTCGATTAGACTGGTTTCCCCGCTACGTTCTAGTGCGTCACTTGCACTCTCGGCCACGTACGAGTCACTCCCACGTCTTCCTTCAGCGTCCTTGACACCTTGAGTTTCCTGGGGTTCCCTTCGGTACTCTCTCCGCCTTGGGGTACTGGGCTCAGATCTTCCACTTGTCAGCCGTTTGTCATCGTCTGATAAGGACAACTCCCGAAAACTTCTGATGCTACTACTTAATTCATCTTCGTTCTCATAAGGATCATACCTTCCTACGTACGGGGTGCAGAAGGGTCCTTCGTCCCTCCCTTCCACCAAACTTTGATGTGCTCTTTCAATGGATTTGTCTATTCGTGTCAGATTCTCATGTCTTCTTTTAATACTCTGGTTTATTTCAATTAGATACTCATCAAATTCCTTACCAACTTGCTGCAGTCTTCTTCGCTGGTTTTCTTGTTCTTGCAGCCTGAGTGATCGCCGAACCTTCTCCTCCTAAGTCTCATGCCCGCTAGGTACTTGGTTCTTGTCTTTGTTTGGCCGTACGGGCATTAAAATTTATTTAGGCAATCATTGTTGACTACCGGACGTACGTCTTCGGCTAGTGTCGCGTTCCTCTTCTTCTCGTTTGGTTCTCTCTTCGTAGCGCTGCAATATTTGTTGCCTTCGGTGTTCCCAATCCTCTTCTTCTCCCAAGTCTTGCAGAATAATTAAATGACTGGCCAACAATTTGGGCATACGATTTAGGAGGCGCTTCACCTCGTCATTCACTTCCAACCTATCCTAGATAACTTCCTTAGGGATTTCTTGTCTGCAGGATTGTAAGAGACCAAGTGTCTCTCAACCTGATCACTGGCCAATAATACTGAAGTTTTGTTTGTTTTTCTGTATTTTCATTTTTTTGGTGTTTTTGCAGTAAAAAGAGAAAATGTGATTTTGCTAGAAAATGCTTGAAAAATTATAATAAAATTCCATAAGACTATTTTGATTGAAATAAGTCTACCAAACTGATGTCAGATGATTTATTTATCTTCCTGAATAAACTCACTGCGAAATACAAACATTTAAATAAAAAGGCAAACTAATATTTAAAGAACCTGGACAGTTTGCAGCCGCTAGAAGAAAGTCAAGAAGGTACGGCCAAATAAAATAAGCAATCTACAGACTCTAGAATCAATGCTAAATCACCAGAATCCCTAGGCGTCCAGAATATAAATGGCAGAAGATAAAAAATCAAGGACTCCAGCTGAATATGAATGGTACGACCTTGCTGCTGTAATAGTATGGCTTTGTACCAGCAAATGAGAAATCTGTACGGCCTTGAAGTATGTGCCAGATGCAAGACAAAACACTGCCAATGAATTATTCTCCTTCTAGAAGGAAGATCGATCCAATCCCTGAATATGAAACTCCACAATGAACTCTGTAATAACTTCTGGATGAAGCTATTCAATTGACAATCTTCAACTGGTATTGCACAGTCTCAGTATGCCTGACTTTGAAGAGGGAACGTTCTTCAAAATCCGATGATCTGCAGAAACCCTGGTTTCTCAAACCCCAATGCTCTCCGAGAGAAGAATAAAGACAAATTAGAATAATCAACATATGAGTTCGATTTTCCTTCAGCTGAATATATAAGTTCTCTCAAGAATTTGACCCGTTCTCAAAAATCAATTAAAATGCATTTAATAATATTAATTCGCCTCTTTTTGAATTAGGCAATAATATTAAAATAATGGCGTCCCTTTTAATGAATAAATAATTATTCATTATAATAATAATTCTGCTATATTATAAAGTATATTATAATATAATAATATTAATTCGCCTCTTTTTGAATTAGGCAATAATATTAAAATAATGGTGTCCCTTTTAATGAATAAATTATTATTCATTATAATAATAATTTTGCTATATTATAATATGCCCTTAATAATTAATATTTTAATATATTATTAAAGTGACTTTATAACATAAAGTCAAAATAATAATCATTTAATTATTATTAAATGCTCCATTATTATCCATCTGCTCATCAAACTGTCAAACTGGGTCGAAACTGAGTTGACCAGCTAAATCAGGCGCCCTACTAAAAATAGCAACTCCTGCCTGCCTGACTTACTATAAATAGTAAGTACCTCTAAATCACTTTGTGGGTGTCTGCAGAGGCCCAAACTTGAATCAACTGCTTGAGTGATGTTCCCAACGCTGGATAACTACCTCAAATAATTCTCTAAACACTTTTGCCAGCCTACGAGGATCTGAATGATAGGCTAACCTCAAACACAACGGTACTGCCTAGGAAGGGGATATTACAGGGATTCCCTACGTACGTGATCTCGTAATGATATCTTCCACAAATTGATAAAATCTTTAGTCAATAGGTCTTCCCTTTCCTCATTGCTATTCACGGGTTCATCTGCCGAGATACCCATTATGCTGCCATGACGAGTGGTTCCTTGGTCCACTTAGGCAATGGTGCCAAATGTTTACTCATTGGGTATTGTTCAACGTACTACGGGAGTAAACGAGAATAATTCACAAACATAATACATGTACTAGAATATGAATCAGATTTGAATCACAGAACAATCGTAGGAGTAATTGCACAACACAATGGATTGATTGATTTCATGAAATATCTCAACAATACATAGCAATTGTCCCCCTCCGACTACAAATGACAAGATACATATATAGATGGCCGAGGTTGGTTGGGATACCAACCATCGGCAACTCTTCCTAACTACCTGTCCGACAACTAATCCAACTTTTACTTTAAACTGTGCATGTATTATTTAAACTATTATTATCTATTCCTAGACCGACTACAACATTTATTTAATTAGTACGGTCGATTACAATATAATTATTTATTAACATGGCTGTCTACAGATATTGTTGCTTAATTGCCATGAAAACTAGTGATCTTCATGACACATCATCGTCGTGATCATGTAGGAGGTCTTTCATCAATACAAAGTTGCAATTGAAGTGCTATTTTAAGAGCACATGAGTACCACCATACACTATTTTGGAAAAGGTACTATTGGTTTTAAATTTTTCAATGTGCATATGGGCTCTACACATTGTATTGGTGGACAAGAGTTTCAGGATTATTTTAGCACTAGGTCAACAAATGTTCACATGGCGACAAGACAACATTGGTTCCTAATCTTATAGGAGTTGAGGAGATGAATTATTACCACATTTGGAACTTGCATCCCCTTGCTTGTGTGTCAAATTGAGAGCTATGCAATTAGAATTGCCAATAAGCTATGTAAGAGGATGTTGAAAGAAGATTGTGTCTTTCTCCACAGTAATCGAGCAACATGTTTAATATAGAGGAAGCTAGTGCAATATGATGTTATTGTTAATGAATGTAATCTGGCTTTTGGAGTGCATCCGTGAAGGAGGTATATTGAGTTGTTTCTCATAAGTTAGAAAGAAAATTTAAAATCTCAAGAAATAATTACGAAAAAATGTGAAAAGTGAAGGGATTAGTCACTTCACATTCTTTCATAACATTGGAGGGAAAATTGTTGAGGTTCCCATTAAAATTTTTCATATAAACTTATGCATCATCCATGACGGGGGAGGAGAATATAGTTTTTTGACACCAAAATTTGCAAGCCTTTGAACTTGTTAATGATGAACTTTCTAAAAGTAAAGAATCTACTTTGGGGGTCTATGTGCTGTAAGTGATTCTGGAGTTATTATCCCTGTGTGTGTAATAACTACTTTCAACATTCATTTTTTGTGTTAGTTTATATTTTGAATTTATCTTGGAGTTAGTTGGTTTCAAAATAGTATATTAATCTGTGAGTTGATTATTGTTTTGAAATTAAAAAGTTTGAGGTGTTATATATACATTCATAATCTTGGAAGTAGCAAACCTTTGAGCTGCTACTCATTCAAATTAGATATTATTTTATTTCTTGTGAATTCTTTGCCTTATTGTTCTACCTTTCTAATTTTTGGTTAAAAGCACACCTATAGTAAAAAAAAAAAAAAATCATACGAGGGAGCTGCCCCTCTCAAACATAGAAGAGAATCGCTAATCTCATAGCAATTTCTCCATTTGTCAGTACATATTGTCGCTGCCCATTGAGTGAATCATTTAATGTTTGCAGTGACAAAGCGGTTTACCAACAATGAGTAAGCTATGCCCTTTGCAAGGTCTAGCACTCGCTAGACCATGAGATTTGGCTTCCAAAAAGGTCAAGTGATTGAAATAGTTTGATTTTGATTTCACTTGTCTTCATGGAAGGATACTGTATAGTCGTAAAATTGCACTCCTTGCAATTTCACATACATTTTTGCATCCGCTTTAGTGATTGCTGCTTTAGCATCTTGTGTAGGTTCATTTTAGCCCCTGCATCAGCCTTTTTCTGTTCTCAAAGATGCTCAACAACCCTGTTCAGCAGCTACCCTCGTGTGTTAGCTTTGCATTGAACCTTGGGCTCTATTCGTTCTTGTTGTTTTGTAGTGTGATGTGTGTTGATGTAAACAACCGCGGGCCTCTTACTTCCAACCACAATTTTATCAAGCAATAATAAAATATAGCCTAACGGCTATTTAATTTATTGGAGACACCACTAGTGAAGAGGCGCTTCACTTAGAAGAATAAATATTATTTATTGTTATTGAGTTTAGTGAAGAGGCGCTTCACTTAATATTAATTTATATTCATTGTATGAGGGTGACTTCATATTGGGAGTCGCCACCTTTGTATGAGTTACAATCTTTCATATATGGGCCGACTTTGTGTTATGAAAGGACGCAATTTATTGAGGCTCTCTCTTCGACTTGTATATATAAGAAATGCTGTTTAGTTGATCATTATTCATTCATTCATTGTTTGATTTCAAGAGAAGTGCAAGTTTATCAAGGAGGTCGATATTGTGTCTTCAAGAAGATCGATATTATTATCAGCAAGGTTTTAGATTCTATCTTGTGTGCATCAAAGTGTGGTGCTGATATTCGGCCTTGTATTTGGCCTCATTGTAAAAGTGAATTGGCTTCATTATTCAATATATAAGAGATATATTGTTGCCGGGTTTTTCTCCCTCAAGTTGGAGGGTTTTACCAAGGTATATGCTGTGTCAAATTGTTTAAAATTGCTCTATATCTGCTTATTTAATGTCTGATCCTAAAACTAACATGGTATTAGAGCAGGTTTAAGCAAGATCGTGATCAAATTTCTATAAGCAGTGTGCTCTTCCTCTCTTGTTCTCATCTTCGTGTGTCTATCTTATCTTCAAAATGGTGAACAGACTCAAGGTTGAAGATAGACTTGAAGGTGCCTCTAACTTCACCTCTTGGAAGTTTAAAGTTCTGATTGCATTGGAAGAAAATGAGATTAGTGATTTCGTGGAGAGTGAAGTTCTCGAGTATTCCGATGAGAATGAGAAGTCACAATGGAAGAAGAATGGCACAAAGGCCAAGAAAATATTGATTGATTCTGTGAAGGATCACCTTGTGCCTATTATCTCCATGTTGAAGACAGTGAGAGAGATGTTCAAGACCTTGGAGGGATTGTATGAGATCAATAATACAAGCAGAGCTCTTGCATTGAGGCAACAACTTCATTACATCAAGATGGTGAATGGAGATTCTGTCATCTCCTTCTTCATGAAGATCATCGAGTTGAGAGATCAGCTTTGTGCCATTGGGCATATGGTTGATGATAAAGACTTAGTCATGTTGGCACTTAATGGTCTTCCTCAATCTTGGGAGCCATTTATCCAAGGTATTAGTGGAAGATCAAAGCTACCTAAGTTTGATCGCCTTAGGGAAGATTGTATTCAAGAGGAATCAAGATTGGCAGCGAGAGGCAATGGGCGAAATTCAAACAATGAAGATATTCATGTACTTGCCGCTCAATCATCAAAGAGGAAAGAAGAGAAGGGAAGAAAGGCAACTTCAAGAGGAACAAAGATAGAAGATCAGATGGTGCTCCTGAATCTAAGAAGAAGAAGGATCTCTCCCATATAGGGTGCTTCAGATGTGTCAAGTTTGGTCACTATGCTAGAGATTGTGCAACTAGACCAAAACAACATGTTTCCATAGCGTATGTGGGTGAGGTCTCTCCTTAGAAGGATTCAAGAGACAATTCAAGTGGATTTCTATTTATTTTTCCCTATCAAGTAATGTTCCAACCGATAGCAACACATGGTTGATTGATAGTGGTGCCTTTCGTTAGATTACTGGATTTAGAGAACATCTTTCAGATTTGGTGGAGAGAGATACCAACATTCAAGTCATAAAAGGTGATGATGCATGCTATTCTGTGAAAGGTGTTGGAGCCTCCTCTCTTCACTTAGATTCCAACATCTCTCTTCAGTTGAGTGATGTGTTATTTGTATCGCGCATCAAGAGGAACCTTGTATCAATTTCAGCCTTGGAGGACAAAGGATATGAAGTTGCATTTTCTGAAGGAAAATTTCTTGCATGGCCGAAGAACTCTAGCATCAAGACAGCCTGAGTGATTGGTGTTCGGCGAGAGAGTCTTTATAGACTTTCCATTCGTCCAATGCAGACATTGTTGCATGATTCGACTAGTTCAAGTGAGCTTTGGCACAAAAGACTTGCTGACCTACATTTCAGAGCACTTCCATCCATGGAGAAGATGGTCACTGGCCTTCCAAAACTAAGCCAAGAGCATGAAGGTACTTGCCGAGGATGTGCATTGGATAAGAATACTAAAGGTCCTTTTCATAGTAGTGAAAGTAGATCTAAATGTATTCTAGATCTTGTTCATTCTAATTTGTGTGGTCCAATGTCTGTTGCTTCCTTGAGTGGTTTTTGGTATTATGTAATTTTCATTGATGACTACTCTAGAAAGACTTGGATTTATTTCTTAAAGACTAAAGAATTTGAAGAGGTACTTGAGAAATTCAAAGAATTTAAGGCTCAAGTAGAGAACTTGTCCGAGAAAAGGATCAAAGTTCTGAGATTTGACAATGGAGGAGAATACATCTCTGGAGGCTTTCGTAACTTTTGTATCGAGGCAGGGATTAAGAGGGAGTTTTGTGTCCCTTACAATCCTCAGCAAAACGGTGTTGCAGAAAGGAAGAACAAATCCACTGTAGAGGCAGCTAAAGCTATGATCCATGATCAAGACTTGTAAACCTTCCTTTGTGTAGAAGCATCTAGAACTGTAGTGTATGTTCAAAATTAGAGCCCACATCGTATTTTGGAGAACATGACTCCTGAAGAAGCCTTCACAGGTGTGAAGCCTGAAGTTAGTCACTTGAGAATCTTTGGTTGTCTTGTGTATGTTCATGTGCCTAAAGATAAAAGGACTAAGTTAGAACCATTTGGCAAGAAAGAAATATTTGTGGGCTACAGTGAGTCTTCAAAAGCCTACAGGATTTACATTCCAGGTCAGAAACAGATAGAGATCAACAGGGATGTTACTTTTGAAGAAGATATTGCATTCAAAAGGTGTAAAGGTTCATACGTGGAGATAGATAATGAAGATCAGGAGACTCCTCAGGACATGGATGTTGATCATACTCTTGAGATTCAGACGGAGTCTACTGTACTAGAAGAGGATGTTGATCCAGTTGAGCCTTTAGAACCCACTGATGGGCTGGGAGATATTGTTATAGGTCAAAAGAGACCTCTATGGGCTAGGCAAAGAATGCAACAAGCAAAAAAGTTTGCAGCTCCCAGAGGAACATTCAGAGAAAGCAAAAGACCACAAAAGTTTCCAAGCTATGTTGCATTAATGAGTCATATCATTGAATCTGAGCCTTCCAGTGTTGAGGAAGCTTCAAGTCAGCAAGTATGGAGAGGTGCTATGGTTGAAGAATATCAATCTATCATCAAGAACAATGTTCGGGATATAGTACCTAGACCAGAAGGGAAATCTCTTGTATCTTCTAAGTGGCTTTTCAAGATCAAGCATGTGGCTGATGGAAGCATTGAGAAGTACAAGGCTAGATTTGTGGCTAGAGGATTCTCTTAGAGAGAGGGAATAGACTATGAAGAAACCTTTGCTCCGATTGCTTGATATACATCCATCAGGACTATCATTGCTATTGCATCGACTAAAGGATGGAAGTTACATCAGATGGACGTGAAGACAACATTTTTTAATGGTGTAATTGAAGAAGAGGTATACATTGAGCAACCTGATGGCTTTAGGATTCATGGGAAGGAGTCTCATGTTTGCAAATTGAAGAATGCTTTGTATGGCCTTAAGTAGGCTCCTTGTGCATGGTATGAGAGGATTGATCGCTACCTAATGAGCTTGGGCTTTTCCAAGAATGATGCTGATTCAAACCTATACTTCGAGGTAGTTGATGGTGAGGCATTAATCTTGGTTCTTTATGTTGATGATCTATTTCTTACTGGAGAAGAACATCTCATTATCAAATGCAAGGAGTTAGCTTCAGAATTTGAGATGAAGTATCTTGGATACATGTATTACTTCCTTGGTTTAGAATTATGGCAGAGGCCTAATGAGGTCATTCTGAGTCAAGGGAAGTATACAATAGACATCTTGAAGAGATTTGGCATGATGGATTGCAAATCCATGTCTACACTAATGGAAACCAATTTAAAGAAGTTGAGTGAGTCAACAACAAGTTCATATCCGGTGGATCCCACTATGCACAGGCAGTTGATTGGATCGTTGATGTATCTAGTCAATACTAGACCAGATATTTGCTATGCAATGAGTGCACTTAGTCAGTTTATGTGTGAACCAAGGAAAATACATCTAGTTGCAGCGAAGCATATCCTGAGATACTTGTGTGGCACAGTTAGATATGGCTTGAGATACACTTCCAGTGTAGATCTTCAGTTGCAAGGATATTCTGATTCTTATTGGGCAGGGAGTGTAGCTGACTGGAAGAGCACCTCTGGTTGTTGTTTTAGTTTGGGGTCTGCGATGATTTCCTGGTGTAGCAGGAAGCAGTCTTCAGTGGCACTGCACTACAGAGGCAGAGTATATTATAGCTTGTGTAGTAGCTTGAGAAGCAGTGTGGCTTCGTAAGCTCCTTGCAGGATTGTTTGGACAATCATTGGAGCCGACTGTTATTCATTGTGATAATCAAAGCTGTGTGAAGCTTTCTGTCAATCTAGTGTTTCATGACAGAACAAAACATGTTGAGATCAAATACCACTATATGAGAGATATGGTATTGAGGAAAGCTATCCAGTTGAGATACATTTGTATTGATGAGTAGATGGCTGATATTCTCACCAAGCCTCTCTCTAGAGTGAAGTTTGTGCACTTTCGAGACAAGCTTGGAGTTGTGGAGAATGAAGCTCTAGCTAAGAGGGAGACTCAACATCAGTGATCTTTTGTGATTTGCTTTAATGCATCTTTCTCTGTGAGAGAAATTTGAGGTGAAAGCCCTTGTTAATGTCTCTTTCTTTGTGAGAGAAATTTGAGGTGAAAGCCCTTGTTTCCACCCTCTGGGAGTAGCCATGGTGGATGTCACGTTGAGTGACTCCATAACAACATCACGTTAAGAGACTCCGTGATGATTTCCTTGTAATTGTGTTTATCCACCCTCTGGGAGTAGCCATGGTGGACGTCATGATGAGATGACGACATCATGTTCAGTGACTCCGTGATGTGCACATGTGCACATGTTCTTTCCATACATGGGAGTAGCCATGATGGACGATATCATGTTGAGAGACTCCATGACATTGGATAGTTGGAAGTATTCCTCCCTAGCTAAGAGGGAGTGTTGATGTAAACAGCCACGGGCCTCTTACTTCCAGCCACAATTTTATCACGCAATAAATAAAATATAGCCTAATAGCTATTTAATTTATTGGAGACACCACTAGTGAAGAGGCGCTTCACTTAGAAGAATAAATAATATTTATTGTTATTGAGTTTAGTGAAGAGGCACTTCACTTAATATTAATTTATATTCATTGTATGAGGCCGACTTCATATTGGGAGTTGCCACCTTTGTATGAGTTACAATCTTTCATATATGGGCCGACTTTGTGTGATGAAAGGACGCAATTTATGGAGGTTCTCTCTTCGACTTGTATATATAAGAGATGTTGTTTAGTTGATCATTATTCATTCATTCATAGTTCAATTTCAAGAGAAGTGCAAGTTTATCAAGGAGGTCAATATTGTGTCTTCAAGAAGATCGATATTATTATCAGCAAGGTGTTAGATTCTATTTTGTGTGTGCATCAAAGTGTGGTGCTAATATTCGGCCTTGTATTTGGCCTCATTGTAAAAGTGAATTGGCTTCATTATTCAATATCTAAGAGATATATTGTTGTTGGGTTTTTCTCCCTCAAGTTGGAGGGCTTTCCTAGGGTATATGTTGTGTGAAATTGTTTAAAATTGCTCTATATTTGCTTACTTAATTTCTGATCCTAAAACTAACAACGTGTCTAGACACTAGCACGCCGCGCAGACGTTCAGACACTGCGCTAGCGTCTTGCGATGTTTCAATGCTCAAATAGCTATCTCCGAGCATGCTTTCCATTTGTCTTCACCTTTTGTTGGTGGTAACGGCCGAGAACGCCTTGAAATGGCTCGGGAAGCTTCTTTCCCCTCCTTAAAAGCCGTCTTTTCAATCCTTTTTGTCTTCTAAGTTCTTGTAGCCTCTTACTCCAACTTCCTCTAGCTCAACTCTCTAACTTCTTGTAGCTCCATTCTTCCAACTTCCTCTATTCATTCTAGCTTCTTCTCCATCTTGGCATACTTCCATCTTGCTCTTGCTTGCACAACTCTCTTGTTTGTTACAACAGCCTTCTACAACAATTTCAAGCCCTCTTGGCTTCTCTCTTAGCAGCATTCTCAAGCTCTTACAACACTCCTTGCAACACTCTTGACTCTTGTAGCTTCATCTCCCTTATCTCATGTTTGTTATCATCTTGGGATTCCATATCTCCTTTCTATTGCATTTTTACTTTGTGATACAGGTTCTCCTTGAGCAGGGATTTCTTTTATCACCTCTTTTGTGATACGGGTTCTCTTCGAGCGGGGTTTGCTTTTATCACTCATACTTGGTCGTGCAGGTTCTACTCATGAGTGGGTTTTGCTTTCACCACGCGCTGTGTCCATTTCAGTTCACTTCTCTCTATCTTTTGGTTGTCCGTGGAGGTGGGAACACCAAAATAGGGGGTTTGATTGAGGCAAACCCCTATACAGCCCCAACATTTTCTCTCAATCTTACAGACGCATGTATTGAAGATATCTACTAGTTGGAGGCTTCATTACTTGGGTTTTCGTGAGCATTTCTCTATCTATCATCCTCTTCTACCTTATCATTTATTCTTTACTTTATCTTAGTTCTATTATATTTTGCTACTTTCCTGCATTCTAAGGTTTTTAGCAATCAAAGTACAAGTAACCACTCTGTCATTTTCTGTGGTAAACTCATTCTCTGGTCCGTACGAGACGCCAACGCGCCTCTGTGATGCCAACGCATTGTGGTGTCGTCCGTATCCTGCGCTGTCTTCCTTTGGCCAAGAGCTCGTCAGTTTGTCTAGAAAATCTTCGTGACTTGCTTTTTTTTATTCTAGAACTCTTGTGCTGTTCCCAAGGTAGTTTAGGGTAGTTCGCCCCGTGAGGCTCTCCGAATGAAGAGAACTCGTGAGTAGCGAATCCCCCTTCTCTACAGATACATGAGGCACTGAATTCTGAGTCCGTATGTGCAAGATATAACCTATACAATGGTTTAGCACCCACTAAATCATAAGATTTGGCTTCCATAAGGTCAAGGACTTGCTTGACTTCGATTGGATTGTAATGTCCCTTTTTTAGAATTTTAGAATATTTGATTGTTTGTATTTTCTAACTTTTTTTGAATCAAAATTAGACTGTAACAACAAAACTAAAAATAGTAACTAATAGTGATCACATGTAATGTTCCTAATAAGAATTATACTGAATTTACTATAAAATTATTAATTTCCCAAGCAAACAACGGATTTAGAGAGTACCTTGGCTTGATTTAATCCCTGCAAGCAAGTTAGAGATCAATTATAATAATAAGTTAACAAGTAGAGTATCATGGTTAAACATTAGTAAATCCATAGTAAAATTGTAAATCCAGTTATTACTTTATCCTAGGGATGCTCAACCATGGGGAGCATGGAAGAGAATCACTCAATGGGGTGTCTTAACTTTTTAACCTCTCTAGGACCAAGGACGGATATACCTCCTTGGCCTCTTCTGGCGCATGCCATTCCATTTTGGGTTTGGGATCCAAGGATAGCTTGCACAGTTGTGTTTATGCTAGTGCTATAGGAGTCAATTGAGATGTGTGGGACATTTCACAGTTCTTCTTTTGGGCCTTCCGAGGGGTGGTGTTTCTTTGCAGTAGAGATTTTTTGGGGACAAGCAATTTTAGGGAGGGAAGACTATAATTTCCCCATTCGTGAGCATTAGAGTTTGAAGGATTAACCTATTAGTTGACCCTTATAGGCTAGTGTGGTGGATTAGGGGGTTTATTTTGGGAGTTAAAGAGCTCTTCAGGTGGCAGTTGTCAGTGTTCATCTCCCCAGATCTTTCTTATGTTTTGAGGCATTGATATTCGGAGGTCTTTGGTTCAGTTTTGAGGGACTTACTATTTATAGTAAGTTGGCGAATGTTAGAGAGGGACCCTTACTATTTTTAGTAAGGTAGTTGGATGTATAGTGGATACAATGTTTAACTTCCAGGTTTAGACAGAATTGGGAAATAATGATTATTTGTGGAGTTATGTTATTTAATTATTAATAAAGTGATTACCTTATTAATAATTAATTATAAAGTGCAATTATAAAGTTTCAAATTCACTTTATGTTCGATGGGGCCATGAATTTCAAAATGTCACTTAAAGTACATTAAATATTATTATTTAATGAGTGCCCATTTATTAAAGCATTTATTAAAGTGAAAGGCAAATATTAAATATCGTTTAAATGATTTAAAAGAGACTTCTAGAAGGGATCGACCTATTTGGAGAAGTATATAAATGCCATCGAAAAGAAATGAAGGCATCATTGGATCATTTTACATATTGGATTTGTGCTTTGTAGAGCTTGGCTCTTGAGGATGGAAACCTAGGGTTTCTGCAATTTTGTCACAACCCTAATTATGAAACCGGCCCTAAATTTTGAATAGTTGTTTAGCTGAATATGAAACTGGCCCTAAAATTTGTATTGTCATATTGATATGGATGTTCAACTGAATGTGAAGCCTAACTATCATAACGGCCGGCCCTAAAATTCTATATTGTAGACTTGTCTATAGTTTATCTGGATATAAAAATTGTTGCTTTGATTAGTTGTTAAAACTAATTATTGTAATGGACTAATGTTATTCGTGATTTTGGAGTATCACAGGGCAGTTACGCGCTCTTGCTGAAATGAGAGAGAGCATCATCGGGAAGGGGAGTCTAGCCATTTGAGGGCACTATGCGTGAGAGTAGCACACACGAGCACAAAGCGTTATTCCCAGGTTGCACATTGCATTAGGAAGGGTACATTGAACTATCTTAATTATTTAATTAATAACTCAATAAGAAGTTAAGTTATTAGCCATTAATAATTTTATATTTATATTTATGTGAGTAAGTAAATAGAAAATATATAAATATATTGTAATGTCCCCTTTTCAAGCCTGTTAGTTCCGGTGACCGTTAGCCTTTCCTTGGAAACCCGGAGGCTAGTCGGAAGTTAAAATTAGGGTTTCCTAATTTTGAGGAGGTCATTGTTCGGAGATGTCAGTTTTAATGGCGGATTCCTTCTGGGTTTTCAGAGGGCTTCGCAGTGGTATGATCATTCCGACATTCTGGGTACTTTTTGGAATTTACTATTTTTAGTAAATTCTATTTTTGGCAGTTTGGCAGATGATGTTCAGCTCGGTTGACTTCCTGTTTCAATGGTCAGATGTTTGGATCAGTTTTGGCTTCAGTGCACCTCCGGAGGGATAAGTTAAGATATTTCATTAAAGGCACATTTAAATATTATATTTTAATGTTGACCTTGGGCTTAGAAGTAATGACTTAAAGATGTTTTAAAAAGGGGCCATTGAGGGTGGCGCCCTCATTAAATGTTTATTCTAATTATTGCCTAAGTCTAGCAAGATGATGTGGGGCGCACTTTTCAAGATGGACTTTTAATTAAAATATCATTTATTAACCTTTGAAGGAGAAAGTACGCCTTCTTGAGGGGATATGAGAATTTGACCTAAAAGATGATTTTAGGGTTTCGTGAAGTGAAACGAAACTTATAAAGAGAGGGCTTGTGCATCAGTTTGGATCATCTTGGAAAATACACCGTTATGCTGCCGGATTGAATCTGGATCACTTCGAGGGATGAAGACCTCCTAACCATTGGGCATCACTTCGTGTTTGAGAAACAACATCTAGTGGTGAATTTCAGTCTAGTTGTAAGTGCATCTTAGTTTATTCATTGTATTTAGTTTTGCATTGTAGAAATCTGTTATTGGCATTATATTGCTTCAGCTTATTGTACTGTTCTAGACAGCAGATTGCATGTTTTGTTCATAACTCAAAAAAGACAAAAAAACTCATTCTGGGTAATGCCTCATTCTATCAGTTTGTCCTAGGCGCCCATTTGTTCTAGATCTTAGATTTTTAGGAAGTATATTCAATTTTTAAGAGAAGATCGATTCTTTCAGCAGGGCCGTACCATGTACTTGCATGGAAATCTGTGCATTAATTATGAGAGACATTTTGGGTCTGTTTTAAGAGTTTAGTCTAGGCGCCATATTGTTAGGAATATTGTGCTATGCTAATCATGTCACTTGAGCAAGTTTACAGAGGGTTATGAGCATTTGATTAGGTTTATGGACTGCTGTTCAATCTTTCAAGGAGCAGATTTGTAACAGGAAACAGAAAACAGCAGCTTGATCTTTGAATCATTTCGATTGTGGTATGCATTCCTAAGATTAAAGTAAACTCTCTTTGATGCAATATTGTTTTATTGTTGTCACATTGAAGTTGGCAGGCATCGGCATCTTATTCTTGTAATCTGTCAGTAGTACTGGCAGTTTCTCATTTATTGCTCAAAGCTGATTGTGATTCAGTATTCATTAAAGTTATTGTAATTGTTAGATCTCCGCCCTATGGTCGCTACTATCCCACTCCGGGTTAGAAAGCACATTCTGGGTGTTGAGGGTTTTCAGTTTTCAGCAATTTCCTTCAAGCAGTAGTTTTGTATTCAGCATTTTCTTTCAAGCAGTAGTTGTGTATTTACTCCGTCATATGGTCGCCCCTCACTCCGCATCGGATTGGGTAGCACATACTTGACGTTGAGTTCCTTTCTGCAAATAGATTAGAAGACCCTCTGACCAATGCTCACCCTCAGCGGTGCCATTCTGGTTAGGGTTGCTTTCTTGCACGTTTCGGTTTATCTATCTAACCTTAACGGGTGCATGTTTGTAATTTGTAATCTGAATCATTGAAAAACAAAAAAAAAATTGGCTCGGTATATTTCATATATATAAAAAAAAAGAGAGAGAAAGAAGGAAAATATATATAATCAAAATAAAATATAATAATTCAAAATATTCATCACCTTTTAATTGAAAGGTATGATAAAAAAAGTTATGGTGGGACCCATGCCCTATTAAAAAAAAACCAAACAAAAATATTCAGCTTGAGGTGGGACCCACAAGCTGAGAGAGAAATTGTGTTTAAAAAAATTAAATTATAAAGCATACCTAAAAGGTACGTAACCTCATACTTGTCTTCCCTAAAGCAAAAAGAAAACAAAAAGGAGATGACAGCACATAAAGTTGCAGCCAGCTGTCAACAAGGATAAAGAGGTTTTAAAACAAACAAAATAACACCTAGCACTTAAAAAAGGGTGCCCCATTTCCCACATAGCAAAGAAGGAGGTGTATGTGGTAATTAAATAAGGAAAAAGAAGATCTTTAAGGAGGGAGTTTTAGTAGAAGAAGAGAAGAGAAGGAAAAGAAGGGGCTGCATACAATAAGGAGAGGCAAAGATCCCTGCAATTCTTAATCTCAGAATTGCATGCACAGGTAGGAAAAATACTATTAGATCCTTCAGATTTAAGAATTGGCTCTTGTGAAAGCAAGGTTGGCTTGTATTAGAATTAATGAAAAGTGGTGAATTGGGCTTGAATCTTCTACCCCTACATACTGAACATTGCTCATTCCAATTTTATGTAATTACATACATACTGAATGACAGTGATTTATTGCTCTTTCCAATTCCATACAATTTCATACTTACTGGATGACAGTGATTTTCAAATTTCTCTTACCTTATGGTTTAAATCCATGTTAGTGGGTGATTACTTTTGATTATTGGGAACAATTTATAACTGCTCAGAAATGCAGGTGTGGAAAAGTAGTAATGTTCAGATTGCCTAAGGAGGTAAGGAATGCGAGAATCCTTTTATTAGGCAAATTGGGTTGAATCAAAACCAAGTATAGTTGGAACTAATGTGTTAAAAGAAAACTGCTGTTGGGCACAATTTACTGGTAACCGGATGTTTATTTGATGCAATTAATGGTGGAAGCACTTCCTCATGATTGTTGTAGTATTATACAACAACCATGAGAGAGTGCTTCATCAGCCTCATGCCGCTTATTCACATGTTCAGAGATTTCATGCTGCAAATTAAAGACATGACCAGTGATATTATGCTATGGTTAAATGAAACCTGTATGCTGCTACTACCCTTGCTATCATTAAATTCTGCATATAAGGCTGTAAGAGACCAGGTGTCTCTCAACCCAAATCCTCTGACTGTAAATGCGTTTTTGTTTGTTTTGCAATTTTTGATTTTTTTGTGGTTTTTTGCAATAAAAGAGATAATGTGATTTTGCAAGAAAATGCTTGGAAAGATATAATGAAATACCAGAAGACTATTTTTGACAGAAATAAACCTACAATCTGATGCTTGATGATTTATTTATCTTCCAGAATAATTTCAACTGCGAAATACAATCATGCAAGTAAAAAGGCAAACTATTATTTAAAGAACTTGAACTAGGTTGCACCCGCCTGAAGAAAGCCAGTAAAGGTACGGCCAAATGAAAGAAGCAATCTACAGACCCCAAAATCAATGCCAAAGCTCCAGAAACCCTAGGCGCCCAGAATAAAGGAGGCAGAGGATCAAAAATCAAGACGTCTTGCTGAATATGAATGGTACGGCCTTGCTGCTGTGATAGTACGGCTTGTACCAGCAAATAAAGAATCCGTACTGCCTTGAAGTTTGTGCCAGATGCAAAATAAAACACTGCCAATGCAATACTCTCCTTCTAGAAGAAAGATCGATCCAGTACACTGATATTAAACTCTAAAATATGCCCGAATATGACTCTTGTGTGAAGCCACTCTGTTGACAATCTTCAACTGGTATTGCATAGTCTCAGTATGCCTGATTTTGAAGAGGGAACGTTCTTCAAAACCTGATGATCTGCAGAAACCCTCGTTTCTCAAACCCCAATGCTCTTAGAGAGAAAATAAGACAAATTAGAATAATCAACATAATGAGTTTGATTTGCCTTTGGTAGAATATATAATCTTCTCAAGAATTCGACCCCTTTTCAAAAAATCAATTAAAATGCATTTAATAATATCAATTCGCCTCTTCTTTGAATTAGGCAATATAATTAAATAATGGCATCCCTTTTGATGAGTAATAAAATACCCATTATAATAATAATTCTCCTTTATAATAAAGTATTAAATACTTTATAATATGCATTAATAATTAACACTTTAATATTTCATTAAAGTGACTTTATAATATAAAGTCAAAATAATAATCATTTAATTATTATTAAATGCTCCATTATTCTTCATCTGCTTAGCAAACTGTCAAATTGGGTCGAAACTGAGCTGACCAATTGAACCAGGTGCCCTGCCAGAAATAGCAACTCTTGCCTGCCTGACTTACTATAAATAGTAAGTATCTGCAAATCACTCTGAAAGTGTCTGCTAAGGCCCAAACCTGGGTCAACTGATGGAGTAATGTTCCCAAATGCTGGATAACTGCCTCAAATGATCCTCTAAACACTTCTGCCAGCCTATGAGGATATGAATAATAGGCTAACCTCAGAAATAACTGTACTGCCTAGGAAGGGGACATTACAGTCCACCCTCCCTGAAATTGCTTGTCCTCAAGCAATCTCAGCTCCGGATGCTGTAAAATCTCCTCTGACTCCCATGTAGCATCCTCAACTGGCAGGTCTCTCCACTTAATCAAATACTCTTTGATGACCCTCCTCCGAAGATGTCTCTCTCTAACATCGAGGATGGTCTCAGGTACTAATATCAACTTCCCCTCGTCATCAAGGGGTGGCAGTACTGGAGAGGGAATCACATGCTTACCCAACGCCTTCTTCAGGCGTGAAACGTGAAACACGTTGTGAACCCTGCTATCCGTCGGTAAGTCCAACTCATAAGCAACCTCGCCCACTCGTCTGATAACTCGAAATGGACCGTAGTAACGAGGTTTCAACTTCTCTGCACCACTCTTCCGCATAGTGGACTGACGATATGGCTGTAACATGAGATACACCATGTCACCCACTGCAAAAGAACGCTCAACCCTTTTATGATCAGCATACTGCTTCTGCTGATTTTGTGCTCGCTGGATATTGTCCCTGAGTGACCTCAAAATGTCCTGCTGATCCTGCATCATGTCACCTGCGCTAGGCACTCTGCTATCACTCAATACCAAATTGAAAAGGTTGGGCGCCTCATACCCATACAATGCCATGAAGGGCGTCATCTGTATAGTCATGTCGTGAGTAGAGTTATAACAATACTCACAGAGGTATATCCACCTCACCCAAGCTCTCTGCTGTCCAGCTATATAATTGCGCAGATATCCTTCCACGCACTTATTGACAATTTCCGTCTGTCCATCTGTCTGTGGATGGTAGCTGGTACTAGGTGTCAGTTCGGTCCCACAAAGTTTGAACAACCCTTGCCAAAAGTTGCTTATGAACCGACTATTTCTATCGCTGACTATAGTTCGAGGCAAACCACATAACCTGTTGTACCCCAAAATTAAAATTTTTGTTACACTTAGACATTTTGAAGAAATGAGTAAAAGTCTTGTTAAATCAGTCAAAAAGGTCAAAATTTGGGTGTGCATGTCTTGCATGAAGGGTTAAAACGCAAAATTTTCAAAAATTTGACCATCTGGGTCTACTAAGAGCAGCTTATTCTACAAAACCCAGATCTCAGTTTTTCATCCCTAAATTTTAGGAAAACTACTATTTTTAGAAATTTTCTAAAATTTTTAACGTTTTCTGGGTTTCTTTTGAAACAGATACTGGTTTTAGAAAGTTTCTATAAATAGAAAGTTGGTCCGTCAGGGTTCAAACTGATTTTGATTGGCTCAAAACATGTCCATATTAGGCTGGTGCATTCAGAATTTCAAAATAATTAGTTTTTCCCTAGTGGGTCTATTCTTCTTTTTGAGAAGCACAATAGGGGCCTTGAGGTCATCAATGGAGGTCAGCCGGCTGCCATGTGTCAGATTCAACATTCAAAGCGTTCAACAGAAGGTGAGTTCATGAGCTTGCACGAAGAACGAGGAAGAAGATTTAAAAATGATGAAAATTTTCTAACACTGGTAAGTTTGGGCGCCCCAGGTGAAGAAGGGCGCCCATCTTTTTAAGGCACCTAACTCAGTAGTTAGGGTTTGTGAATATGCTCAATTTCTTCAATATCCAGCTAGCTTTGCAATCGCTGTCTTCGTCAGCACATTCGACTGTCCAAACTCCAACAGATTCAGATCAAAGAGGAACGTACAGAATGAAGATTTCAAACTTGAAGATGAAATCAGATAAAAATGACTAAGTTTGGAAGGTTTGGGCGCCCCAGGAGAGAAGAGGCGCCCAAGTTTTCAAGGGCTTAAATAGATGAATTCACAAAAGTGTCTCTAACGTGATCTCTTCATAGTCTATCAGGTTTTCCAACGAGATATCCAACACGTTGATCAGAGTTCGTAGTCGTCGGATATGAAGCATCGAACAGGGGATGTGACGAGGGCTAAGAACCAAGATTCAGAAGCAAACAGGAAAAAGTAAAAAATAAACTAACTCTGGTGAGTTTGGGCGCCCCAGCTTGCCAGGGGCGCCCAAGCTTTTGAGGGCCTTAAATTCACTGTTTGGCGAAGTTCATCCCATAAGACCCCTCCTAATATCTCGTCAGCTTCGCAACGAGCATAAACGACAGTCAATCCGACGCCCGAGTCACGCGATTCAACAAGATCATCTGTAGAAGAGGAGTTAATGAAGAAGTTGAAGATCATAAAAAATGGCTTACTTTGGACAAAATGGGCGCCCCTGGAAGGAAAAGGCTCCCATGAATTCGAAGGTTGAAATGAGGTTTTTAGCTAGAGGCGCTTCCAGAACATTCTTCTTAGAATCGGTTAGGCTCTGCAATGAATCCTTCAGCTCGTTCATCAGATTAATCTACAAGTTGGGAATCAAAGGCAAAGTAGGGGGTCAAAATGGCAGAAAGTTGAAAATATCAAAAAATTGACTAACACTGCTTAAAGTGGGCGCCCCTAGCCAAGAAGGGCGCCCATCTTCTCATGTCTTAGAATTTTTTTCAAGATTTTCAAAAAGTTTCAAAATTGCAAGAAGGAAGATGGTGTCCAAGTTTAATGAAGCTGAGATTTTAGGGTTTTGGAAATAAAAGCAAACGAAAGCAAAACGAAAACAAAACCCTAAGTCTATTTAACACCTCTCCTTAATGTAATTTTCATTAGTTTTGTAGGTAGCATTCAGAGGAGAAAGTTGGAGCAGCAAGTTTGAAGAATTTTTATGATCCAAGAATTCATATTTGCTGGTTTTTCATCAGATTTTTTAGATCAACAAGAATTAACCCTTGCTTTTTCAAGCTTTTTCATCCAGAATATCAAACTTTTCAAGAAGGCGGCCAAGGTTTTCAGTTTTCAGTCATTTGGATCTTTTCACTTCAATCTTTTGAAGAAATTTTCAAAGAAGTTCATCAAGTTGCAGCAGCTGCTTTTATTTTGCATGTCAGTGAAATCCTTAGTGCATTTAGTTTTCGATCATTTGGGTCCTCTCCAGTCAGTCTTCTGAAGAAAACCCATATCACAACTTTTTTCAAGAAAGTTTCAAATCCTAGGGTTGGCTGCTTTTTCGATCAGCCATCAGGGTTTTGCAAATCTGATCAACTGGGTCCGTTTCTAATCATATTCTGAAGAAAACCTAGGTGCCAGCGTTTTTTCGGGAAAAATTGAAGAAATTAGGGTTTGCTGCTTTTTCAGTTAAAATTCAAAATTTTAGAAAACGGATGATCTGGGTTGTCTTGCAACGAAATTCTGACCAAAACCCATATCTCAGAATAATTTTCAAAAATTTTGTTCGTTGGAGCAAGAAAATCAGCATTCTAAAAATAGAAATTGCTCAAAACTTGTCAGAACCAAGGCGAGTTTAGAGTCATTCTTTAAGTTTTCTAAAATGGAGTACATTCCCAATGTTTTCAAGACTGAATCAGCTCTTTATCATGATTACATCAAAACCACTGAGGCAAACTTGCATCATATCAAGCCGGTGTTCAATCTACACGCCTTGGAGAGTGCAGGGAACACCTCAATCAGGAACCTGGGACATTTTGGACTCCTCGCAGCAACGTCTATTCCTATATCAGTTTAGAGTCTTGAGTTTGTAATCGCTTGCATCAACCATTACAACCCGGCTACTAGGGAGATCCAGTCGGTGGATGGCAGATTGATTTGCAATCTGAAGCCTGATATGATCGAAAAGTGTTTTTCCATTCCCCCATGGCCTCAAAGCGTTATTATCTCGAAGGGAAAATATGAGAGGATATGGGAGATGTATAAGGAAAAATACAACAAGAAGATTGTACCGAAGTGAATGAAAGAAAAACATAAAACTCTGCCAAGTCACACTTCCATGATGTCAGCAAGTTTGAGAAAGCGGCCAATGAGGTCGAAGATTTCCTTAGGTCTGTTGTAGATGCTGAAGATATTCTAGAAAAAGTGGTGTTTTGCTATTGATGGCATAGATGCACCGAACCGGGACACAATTTCTAACTTCCTAGCGAATGTGATCGAGCTTTAAAGCAGCTTTCTTCTAGAAGCTTTCTTTCCCGCTTTCTTTCTATTCTTGGAATAATTCTTATCCATTCTTTGAGAAGAGAAAGAAGATAAAATGTAATAGTTGGCGTTTCCCCTTTTTTTTTCTGCTTTCTTAGGTGTTAGATGTTATCCTCTTTCTAGATTTAGTAATAAAGCTTGCTTGCTGAGCAAGCCCTAGATTATGAAAGCAAAGAGATTTTAGGGTTCCCTACTCCTCTGCTTCTCTATAAATAAGAGCCTTTGCTCATTAGTTTCTTTAACCATGCTAGTGATAACAAAACGCTGAGCCTATTGCGCCTTCTATTTGTTATTCAAGTGTTGTTCAATTGTGTTGTGATAGCAAATTGTTGAGCCTCTTTAGCCAACAAGGAGTTAGTGTGATTGCTATTTCTATTGTGTAAGAACAAGATTGCAAACCTCTTTAGCTGCAATTTCTTGTTCTAGGCATGTTAGAAGTGAGTTTTGTTCCAGAAGTTTGAGTAATAAAATCATGAGCCTCCTTTGCCTTGATATAACATCTCAGATTTCCGTTATTTATGTTCTACTTTTATGATCTTGATTTCAACTTGCATTGAAGTGTGTAGATGTTTGTTGAGAGAGAGTTTATTGAAGTATTTTGTCAGAAATCAACCCCATTCATTTCTAGTTTCTCTTGCTTTGCTTATTACTTGAGAAGTTAGAAACGTCTTTAGTTTAAGTTAGTTGTAGTTGAAGGTCTTAAAACATAAAATCTCAGCTGTGGCGTTTGTGTTTATAAACCTTGTGCTCTAAGCTGATAAAAAAGATAGGCAACTTAGTTCTTAGTTTACTTTCTTTCAAACACCATCAGCAAGAGGGAGCTTCCCCTCCTAATTTGAAAAGCAGTTTATCTGTGCATAGCTGTCCATTTCAAATACGCATTCCAGAGGTGTGAATTTAAACGCCAACAGTTTTCTGGCGCCCACCGTGGGGCACGACGCATTAAACAACAAAGAAAGCTTAGGCTTTATGTCACCGGTATGACTATCTGGCGTCCTACTACTCTAGTTGAACAGCCTGATCTTACACCTCTAGTTATCCAACCGAGTTTCTAGATAATTGAAGGAGAGCAAGTAGACATCATCAACAGCCTAAGGAGTTTCATCTTTGAGAAGAAAGAGACCCCTGCTCAGTGGAGAAACGCTGCTTTTATTCTAGACAAAGAGGAAGAGAAAGCAGACATTGCAGCCGAAAGACCTGTCTTGCCACCACCCACGTGGGACTAGACAATCCTGGTGTACATAGTCTATACAAGGAGGAGAACAAGAACAAATCCACTCTTCCAAGAAGAAGTTGATCGTTTCCTTTCGCAAATTCATCCTACACAAGCTGGAGAGTCATCCAACACAGTTCTTGAATTCAACACAGTTCCTGAGTTCAACACCGTACCTGTGTTCGAGGAAGAAGAACTCGAAGCAATGGGTGACAACAACAACGATCCTAACAACTGTAATCGCAATTGGAGAAGAGGTTCCCCACTGCCTTGGGGTGATAATATCGGACCTTTGGCCTTAGGAGCAAATCATGAATTGCCTAAGGGGTCAAGGAAACACTTTCCATGGTTCCAAGGTGATGGCAGTCAACATCCCGACGATCATCTTTCAGCCTTTTCAACGGCTTGCGTTGTTTTGCATGTAGCTCATGAAGATATTGCTGTACGTCTCTTTGTTGAGACTCTCGCGGGAGCTGCTGCCGAATGGTTCAATCACTTGGAGCCGGGTTGTATAACCAACTGGAACACTATGACTGAAAAGTTTCTCGCAAGGTTCAAGCCAGCTGAAGATAGCCACCAGTTATTTGCTCAGCTCTCAAACTCAAAGGAGGACAATGAACCAATGAGGGAGTTCGTGGCAAGGTTTAACCGCCTGGTCACTCGTCTTTCATATACACTCAATCCATCGCCTGAGATCCTGTTAAGTAGTTTTGTCAACGCACTTCCATCAGAGATAGCTTTTATCCTGAGATCAGCCAACGAGACAGAACTGGAAGCCGCACAACAAGGTGCCATAGAAATTGAAGATAATATGATCACTTCAGGAAAGATCAAAGGAGATGCTATTAGGCCTTTGGTTCAAAGTTTTGCTGATCCACTACTTCAAAGAGTTGCTAACGAAGTAACTATTCTCAAGAGGCAATTGCCACTCCAGCCTATGCCTCTTGCTCAAGTTGCACCACCACCAGCCTTGCCTGCACCACAGCCGTATGAAGCGCCACAGCCTTATTAGCCTCAGCAGCCGTACCAGCCGAGGAGAAATAACTTTCAGCCTTACAACAATTACAGGCCACGAGGGCCACCTCCACCAAGGCAAGCGACTGACAATACACAAATTGCTGTGTTTTTCTCTTTTCATGATTCCACTGAACATACCGGCGCCACTTGCCCCGAAAATGTCAGAATGAATGAGATAATGGGATATGCCGAAGCTGCACCTGCACCAAGTTTCGTACCAACTCCAAGTTCGAATGTTGTCTTACCTCAATCGGACAACTTCGATGGCGACTCCGCAACGGGCTACTTTGAAAGTGAACTTGATTTTGAAGATCAAGAAGAAGATATTTGTTAGTTCTCTCTCACAGTAAATCTTGAGAATCATACGGCTCCTGTGTTCACCAGAGCTCAACATTTGAGGGCACAGAGAGAAGAAGAAGAAGAGAGACTGAAGGTACCAAAAGATAAAGAAAAAGGAAAAGAAGTAGCTTCTACTTTAAATGTTAAGTCTTCTCAAGAGAACATGAAAGCAATTGCTGAAGACTCGTCCTCAACAAATTTTGATATTGTAGATTCTTTGAAGAACAAAGTGCAGATTTCTCAATTAGAGTATCTCCAAGATCATCCAGAGCAAGTGGACCGACTTCTTAAATTCGTGAAGAAAGGATCTGCCAAGCAGCCCACATTGCTCGAATCATCTGTTCCGGCGGAAGACAAGCCTAAGCCCTTCTATATTTCTCTGTATATAGGGGGTTACAAATTGAGCAATTGTATCATCGATTCCAAAGCTTCAGACAACGTCATGCCTCTACTAGTGATGAACGCTCTAGGACTTTCGTGCACCAAGACAAGGGACAAGTGTTACTCACTGGAGTCCAAGTCAGTGCCGTTAGTCGGACAATTAAAAGATGCTCAAGTGAGGTTGGCAGCCTGTCCTGAAAAGAAAATCATGATGACCATCCTGGTAGCTGACATTCCAGCTAGCTACGGGATGCTATTAAGCAGAAGCTTTTGCAAGGACCTCGGTGGAAAGATTCAAATGGATTGGTCTTCTGCAAACATTCCATTAAAGAATGGAACTTTCAAGCTGGAAGCAGAACCCAAATCTCGATTTGCGGTCGTGAAGTCTCAAGATCCTCAAGCGCAAGTTCTATATCAAGAAACGGGTCTTGGTACTTACGCCATGCTGTCAGATATTCCTGAAGAAAGTCAAGAGATCGCGTGTACCGTAGACAAATCAGCAGATGATCCTAAGTTGTGGACTTTACAGTTCGATGGTAGTTGTTCCACTGCTGGTTCGGGAGCAGGAGTTGTGATAAGTTGTCTTGAAGGACGGTTGTATCCTTTCGCATACCGCTTGCAATTTGAATGTACGGACAATATGGCGGAATATGAGACGCTTCTACTAGGTCTCAAAAATGCAAAGGACATGGGTGTCAAACATCTTAGGGTTGAAGGTGATGCAGAGCTTGTAGTGAAGCAAGTCAGAGATCAATTCAGAGTGAAAGCAGATCGTCTTCGACACTATAGAAATAGGGTATGGAATGCAATAGATTGGTTCGAAGCATTTGACATCAAGTACATTCCACGTCTAGAAAATAGCAAAGTAGATGCCCTCGCGGTATCAGCTTCACTTTTCATGCCACATTTTGACTTTTGTCAGAATTCATTTGCCATTGAGTTAATATACATGCCAGCTGTACCTGACAACTATGATAATTGGAAAGTCTTTAACGACGGTGATCACATTAAGGAGTTTCTTGTTATGGGAGATAATTTCAAAGAATTGTTCTTTGAGGGCAGTTCATTTACTCATAGAGAAGCAGTAACAAAAGCCTCCGATGTGCCAAAGATTGCTGAAGACAAAGAAGATCCAGAAGAACCAGATACAAACATTATCCAGTTGAAAGGAAATAAAATTCCCTAGGGCTTGGTTTCCTTGGAGAATATTTTTGACAGGCACGACAAATACATACAAGATCAAAGAAACTCAAGCAAAAGAACCTCTGCCGAATATCAACAAATCAATATCGGAACAGTTGACAAGCCTAGGCTTGTTAATCTAGGTACATGTTGTACTGCAGAGGAAAGCGAGAGGTTCATTTCTTTGTTCAAGCAATACCGAGATTTCTTCGCTTGGTCATATGAAGATTTGAAAGTCTTTACACCAAGAGAATTGTCTCACACAATTCCTCTTCAACCTGAAGCAAAGCCCTTCAGGCAAAAGCAAAGACACTACACTCCGCGGATTCAAGATACCATCTATGCGGAAATCCAGAAGATGGTGAATGCAAAGATCATCTTTCCGATCCATCACTCCACCTGGATGTCGAATATAGTTCCTGTGCACAAGAAGAACGGAGAAATCAGAATTTGCGTGGATTTCAGGAACTTAAATCAATCATCGCTCAAGGATAACTATCTTTGCTGATCATGGAGCACACCTTGCAGACGGTTACTGGTTCAGAGATGCTGTCCTTATTGGATGGTTTTTCTAGTTATAATCAAATAGCAGTAGCTGAAGAAGATCAGTTCAAGACGACATTCACAACCCCTTGGGGTACATTTGCATATGAAAGAATGCCCTTCGGCCTCATCAACGCCGGTGCTACATTTCAAAGAGCCATAGATTTGGCATTTGGAGACTTAAAGAATAAAGTAATTGTTGTCTATGTAGACAACCTCACTGTTTTCTCGAAGACACGGGAAGATCATTTTTCACATCTAGGGAAGGTCTTCGAGAGATGCAGATATCACAAAATATCGCTAAATCCCAAAAAGTCTATCTTTGCGGTGACGGAAGGCAAGTTGCTTGGCCACATCGTCTCCAAGGAGGGAACTCGAATCGACCCAAGCCGGGTTGAAGCTATCAAAAGTTTGTCTTTTCCAACAAGCAGAATAGGGGTACACTCTTTCTTTGGTAAGGTAAATTTCATACGAAGATTTGTACCAGATTTTTTTGAGTTGACTAAAGATATATCTGCTATGATGAAGAAGAAGACAGTTTTCAAATGGACGGAAGAAGGCAAGAAGGCATTTGCAGCAATAAAAGAAGCCATTAGTCGAGCTCCAGTGCTAGTCCGTCCTGATTTTGAAAAAGAGTTTATCCTTTATTGGTATGCATCAGAGTATACTCTGTCTGCCATTCTGACACAGAAGTTAAATGAAGAAACTGAATCTCCAATAGCTTTCATGAGTGCTAGTTTCAAGGACAGCAAATCAAGATACTCTCAGATTGAAAAGAATGCCTATGCGGTGGTTCGAGCTGTAAAGAATTTCAGATTCTATATCTTGAATTCTCACACCATTGTATATGTCACAGATCCAGCGGTGAAGAGCGTGTTAACTCAATAGGAGATGGGCTCCAAGAGAGGTAACTGGGTCGCGAAGGTGCAAGAATATGACTTGGAGATCAAGTCGACCAAACTCGTCTGTGGGAGAGGTCTTTGTCAGTTGATAGCAGAGGATGGTGATAAGAAGCTTCAAGCCAAAGGAATACTTGAGATTGAACCTGAAGTTAAGGAAGATCTTCCAATGGTCTTAGTAATTGAATCTTCGGGAGAATGGTTTACTGAGATATGGTATTACCTGACTTATGGTGATTGTCCGAATCACTTGAACAGGCAACAAAAGAGAACACTAAAGCTGAAAGCGCAGAATTATGTAATCTTCAACAATGTTTTGTACAAGCGGGGCCTTGACGGAACATTCTTGTTGTGGTGACCAAGCAAAAGCCCCTTTCTTTGTCAAATTACTAAGGGGTGCGGTGTGACGTGAGAACCCGCTAACAAATCTCCTGTAAAAAGCACACAACCCAATGAATCCTCCGAGCTGTGTAAGGTTTTTTGGTACTGGCCACTCAACTATAGCTTGAACCTTCTTAGGGTCCATACTGACTCCGTTGGCACTGATGATGTTGCCAAGATACAACTCAGCTATGCCTAGCTCACACTTGGACTCCTTGGCATAAAAGGACTCCTCAGCCAAGATACCTAGAACTGTATCCAAGTGAGCTAAATGCTCCTCCCATGACCTATTGTACACCAGAATGTCATCGAAGAAGACCAACACAAATCTCCGTAGCTGAGAACTGAAGACCCTGTTCATGGTAGCCTGAAAGGTGGCAGGTGCATTGGTTAGACCGAAAGGCATAACCAAGAACTCAAAGTGACCGCAATGGCATCTGAAAGCGGGTTTCTCTATGTCCTGCTCCCTCATTTGAATCTGATGGTACCCGGATCTCAAGTCAATCTTCGTGAAGAAGATAGCACCGTGCAACTCATCAATCAACTCATCGATGCGAGGTATTAGGTACCTGTTCTTAATCGTTTTCTTATTGAGTTGGCGGTAATCTATACATATCCGAAGTGATCCATCCTTTTTCTTCACCAATACGACTGATGAAGCAAAAGGTGACTTGCTAGGTCTGATATGCCCCATAACCAACAGCTCATTGATTGTCTTCTCTATCTCATCCTTGAGCCATTTCGGATGCCTGTAGGGTGTAATCATAATGGGCTTTGCGCCCTCCTCCAACTTGATAATATGCTCAGTGCCTCTATCTGGAGGTCTGCCAGGTGGAATGTCGCCTAACACTTTAGAGTGTTTAGTCCTCAGTATCTGAATGTTTGGATGGTACTCAACCTTCTGCTACTCCTGCTGTGCTGGTAATAACATACACTCTGCAGCCCAATCAACCATATCATGACGAATGAGTCTCTCCATCTGTCTGAAAGATACCATCCTCAGATTACTCTCTCTGATGGCTTTAATGACATGTGGTTTCCCGTTTACTTTGAACTTCATCTCCATGTCTCGAAGATTGAGTGTGAACTCACCCAAATCGTGCCATCCCAAGTACCACATCAGTATCTCCCATATTAACAACGTAGAATTCAGCCTTGAACTCATAGTTGTTCAGCCGCATCGGAAGATCTGTTATCTTTCTATCACATTTGAGGGTGTACCCATCAGCCACCTTGACTCGAATACCCTCAAACTCCTCTGTCTGTATGCCTCATCTCTCTACCAACCGTGCATCAATAAAATTATGGGTAGCACCAGTGTCAAGTAGAGTGATCACTTTTTGACCTGCTAGGAGCTCACGTAGTCTAAAAGACTCATCTCTCTGAAGACTGGTCAAGTGTGCCTTGTATTGAACTGGACTAATTTTTTTTGTTTTTTCCAATTACAATTACAATCAACATGCACCCGTTAAAGTTAGCTCTAAAATCAAAACGATGCAAAAGCAACTCTAACCAAGGATGTACACCAGGATCTCAATGTGGGCAAGGTGTGAGCATATGGTCAGAGGATCTAATGCAGTTGCAGAACTGGAAGGGAACTCTAACCAAGAATGCGTCTAGGGTAGATGAGCATATGGTTAGAGGATCTTATGCAAGATGAGCTGAAAGTAACTCTAACTAGGATGGCGCCGAGTTATGGCGAGCATATGGTCAGAGGGTCCCTGAGAACTATTAACTGAAAGAACTGAAAGTAAATAGGCGGCAAGCCAGCCTCTTCCACTTATTCAGCGGGAAGTACAATAAAGTAAGTAAGAGAGAAAGGAGAATTGCTGATAGTACTACTAATCAGCTTACAATTTGATAGAATGCTTGCCAAAGCCCAATATTAAAAATTCTTCACTGCTGCAATAATATATATGACTTCCTCACTGCTTAACAAGACTCTCCAGAGTCAAATTCCTCACAAAGATGCATTTATCCAAGACTGATATGACAGACCAGCGACTGAAATGAAGTAATCAGCAACACAAGAACTCACCAAAATAGTCACAATTCACTCAATACTTGCCAGAATGACATGAGACTTGATGCAAACGAAAGCTAGGATGATGGCAATGAAATCAAGACTGAGAAATGACTAACAAAATGCAATATTATTTTTATGCATACTTCCCAAGACAGCCCAGAATGGTACGGCCAAGGAGATGGGCGATTTTTTAATATAAAATTCGAGACACGACAATAAAATCTGAAAATTCCCAAGAATGGTTGCCCCAAGCTGGAAATCACAAAGGAAAACTACCCAGAATGATAATATTTTTATTTTATGAAATATGATCAAAAACTACAATCAACTATGCTTATCAGCAACTCCAAAATATGACTAAAATGCAAGATAACAGAACTAATATGCCGAGAAACTCAAATACAATGCTGAATAACTCACTACAATCTACCTCTCAACTAGTTGCTATCTTTCAAGCAAGAAGATGAGCCAAGCTAGGAGGTGTCCTTTCCTCAAAGCAAATCTGTCACCATTTCGGCAGCATAACTTTACTGAAAATATGAGACATCCAAATGAAGAGAAGAAGCCAACATTTAAAGACTTGAAGAGAATCTTCTAGAAGCTTCAAGAAGGGCGCCCAAATTTTAATTTTGAATTCAACTTATTTCCCTCCAAAGGTGGCGTCCATTTCTCAAGGCAATATTTCACTTTATAAAAATTAATCTCTTCCCTCAAGTAAGCGTCCCACTTCTCCAACCCATAATTTGGCCTTAAAAAATATGAATTATCTCCTCATGAAGCATTTACCCATAAAGTCGCCTTTTCTTAAAACAACATGAAGTTATAATGCTAGGCCAAGGGGGTTATAATATTAAAATATAACATTATAACATGAAAATAACTTATCTCTCCAAAAAAAGCATCCAGGGCCAAAAATCCAATTACCAACTGAATTGGTTGAAGATGGCAAAAAAGTGAGCAAACTTTGTTAATCTGTCCACTACAACATAGATACAGTCTTTGCCTTGAACCTTTGGCAACCCTGTGATGAAGTCCATTGATATGCTTTCCCATTTTTGGTTGGGAATGGTAAGAGGTTGCAGCAGACCAGCTGGAAGAGAATGCTCATTTTTGTTCATCTAACAAGTGGGACACTCCTTGATGTAGCGTTGGACTTCCTCTTTCAACCCCTTCTAAGAAAACCTCTCTCGAATCTGCCTATATGTCTTGAAGTAACCTTGATGACCAGCAAGTGGGATCCTTTTTGTCAAAACGCTCTATGAGCCTGGTGGTGAACTCCTGGTAAGTAGTAACTGCGTGATGACCAAGTGTGTACATGCCGTGATGCCACTAATCATGCGCCAACCCATCAAGATGCAGTGTAGGAAACTTAATGGCCTCGTCCTCCTGCATAGGTCTCAATGATAGGTAATTGTCTAACTTCTATACCCAAGACCTCGCTAAACTCTTATCAGAACCATCAAAATAAGGCAAGGTAATCTTGCTGACTGCATACTGTAGATCGCTGTTCATCTGTGGTTGTGGCTGTTGATGCTGAGGAGCTATGCGGTCAAATCTGCCTCCCCCTCTAGGTTTATGCACATCCATAAACTCATGAAAAGTCAAAGATTGCCTGATCTCAGGTGCCAATGTCGAATACTCTCCATAAAATCTAGTCACATCTGCCACTAACATGCCATTGTGTGGCTGAAACTCATAAAGATGAACCTGCTGCTCTGCCTCCGGAGTTGAAGGTACCTCTCTAGATATGAATGTAGGTTGTCCCGGCCTACGCTCATGCGAGATAGGTGACGACTGTTGCTGTACTGACACCAGTGGCTGGTCTATGCCTAGGGTCCGCTCATTTGTCCTATCTAGATATAGTGTTGCTGAGGCTGAGTGTACTGCCTCATCGTGCCCATCAACTGGGACATCATGTCCATCATATTATCATGCCTGCGTCTAAACTCCTCGTCAGTAATATCTCCTGCAACATGCTCTTTCCCTGGATCCCTATGTGACTCTGGAGGGATCTCGCGATCTGCCATCAGTGTTGTGACACTGTTCTCACTGCTATTGGAACTGGATCTGTGAATACCCAGAACCCCTAATACAGTCTCACCTTCAGGAATAGGTGGACCTGTCGAATCCTCGACTCTGCCTGTTCCTCTACCTTTGGTGTAGAAAATAATATCCCTACTCATGAAAAAGCATCGAGAAAGCACACCTTTGACTGAAAAAGCAACTGAAAAAGTATAGGATGGCAGGAAAACTGTGCTCTAATACCACTGTAAGAGACTAGGTGTCTCTCAACCCAAATCCTCTGACTGTAAATGCATTTTTGTTTGTTTTGCAATTTTTGATTTTTTTGTGGTTTTTTGCAATAAAAGAGATAATGCGATTTTGCAAGAAAATGCTTGGAAAAATATAATGAAATACCAGAAGACTATTTTTGACAGAAATAAACCTACAATCTGATGCCTGATGATTTATTTATCTTCCAGAATAATTTCAACTGCGAAATACAGTCATGCAAGTAAAAAGGAAAACTATTATTTAAAGAACCTGAACTAGGTTGCACCTGCCTGGAGAAAGCCAATAAAGGTACGGCCAAATGAAAGAAGCAATCTACAGACCCCAAAATCAACGCCAAAGCTCCAAAATCCCTAGGCGCCCAGAATAAAGGAGGCAGAGGATCAAAAATCAAGACGTCTTGCTGAATATGAATGGTATGGCCTTGCTGCTGTGATAGTACGGCTTGTACCAGCAAATAAAGAATCCGTACTACCTTGAAGTTTGTGCCAGATGCAAAATAAAACACTACCAATACAATATTCTCCTTTTGGAAGAGAGATCGATCCAGTACACTGATATTAAACTCTGAAATATGCCCGAATATGACTCCTGTGTGAAGCCACTCTGTTGACAATTTTCAACTGGTATTGCACAGTCTCAGTATGCCTGATTTTGAAGAGGGAACGTTCTTCAAAACCTGATGATCTGCAGAAACCCTCGTTTCTCAAACCCCAATGCTCTCAGAGAGAAAATAAGACAAATTAGAATAATCAACATAATGAGTTCGATTTTCCTTTGGTAGAATATATAATCTTCTGAAGAATTCAACCCCTTCTCAAAAAATCAATTAAAATGCATTTAATAATATCAATTCGCCTCTTCTTTGACTTAGGAAATATAATTAAATAATGGCGTCCCTTTTGATGAGTAATAAAATACTTATTATAATAATAATTCTCCTTTATTATAAAGTATTAAATACTTTATAATATGCCATTAATAATTAACACTTTAATATTTCATTAAATTGACTTTATAATATAAAGTCAAAATAATAATCATTTAATTATTATTAAATGCTCCATTATTCATCATCTTCTCAGCAAACTGTCAAACTGGGTCGAAACTGAGCTGACCAACTGAACCAGGTGCCCTACCAGAAATAGCAACTCCTGCTTGCTTGACTTACTATAAATAGTAAGTATATGTAAATCACTCTGAAAGTGTCTGCTAAGGCCCAAACCTGGGTCAACTGATGGAGTAATGTTCCCAAACGCTGGATAACTGCCTCAAATGATCCTCTAAACACTTCTGCTAGCCTACGAGGATCTAAAGAATAGGCTAACCTCAGAAATAACTGTACTGCCTAGGAAGGGGACATTACGAAGGTTGAAACTATAATTTTGCATTGTACGCTAGTAACTCTAGCCTAAGGGTTTTGCTGGATAATAATTCTATTTTGCTCTAGCCCCACATTTGAAGTACTTGTGATGGGGTGGTTAGAATCTAAATTTGAACAAAAGCCTAGTAACCTAAAGATAGTTAAGATAAACCTTAACCTAAAGAGGGTTAAGATAAACCTAAGCTAATGTAGCAAAGAAAAACTTAATGGCATTGTGTTAATAAGATTTATGATTGATGTTGCTAAAAGATATTCAAAGTACTTAGAACATAACACGTGTATAAAGGTGCTAAGAGACTACCGGGATAAACCCGAGGATCAAATAATGAACAAATGCCTTGGCCAAAGCTTTTAATTCAAATAAGAGAAGATTATTGAATTAAATTGAGTCACTTCATGGGTAAGGGCATATGCTAGATATTTTTGCTCGAGCATTAATAGGTTGCATATGTTAGATAATCCATAGCTACACAGATTTCACACATATTGGCCATGGAATTCTAGACTCTTCTTGATGGGTCGAGCTCCCTTCGTGGGGTAGCATGGGGAAGCTTATGGCTTCGTGGCAAGGCAGAAATTGCCTTGATGATGCTCTCCCTCTCTCTTTACTCCCTTCCGCTTCAGATTAAGGAGAAAGGACGGAAGAGGTTTGTCTTGAATTCTTTATTTCAATTTAGAATCTAACTTTGTTTTGTTATTGGTTAAGAAATATATGATTCTAATTTAAATTCGAATTCGAATTTCAATACGATACTGATTATGAGATGTATGATTCATATTTCAGTTTATGAATTTTATCGTGCCTTAACACTAAGAATGATTAAAGTGCTATGATAGAATGTTCATATGCAAGTTTATTGGCAAGTGTTGCCTTATTATGCAAATATTTGTTTCTTTCCTATGAATATAACTGTTGGAGTAATTCCTTACACATTATGTTGATGAATCTGAGTAATGCTATTCTTTTGTATGTACCATTGTTTTTGATGGTTCTCCATGCAATTTGGGTCGATGTCGTCACAACTTCCTTGATAATTGAGAACGAAAACTCTCATTGATTTGCATACCGAAGGTTGTGAAAGATCTTTCGAAGGATTGCCGTTCAAATTGGCTTCATCCAGGAGTCAAAATTATGCTTCACCGGATTTATAGGAGGGATTCAGAATAAGGGTTTCATCATCTTTTCAAGATCGGAAGATTGTTTCTGAGTATGCATTTGGCTGTAAAAATCTTTGAAGAATAAATGAATAAAGATATATGCTTGCAACATTTGTAATTGTTTTACATTTTCGAGATTAGTCTTTATTTCCAGCATTTTATGCATTTATCATTTATGCATTATTATATAAAAAACACAAAAAAATTACAAAATCATAAAAGTCAAACAAACTACCATAATTCAGCATCAGTTTTAGTGGTTAGAGACAATAGGTCTCTCTTATATATATATATATGTATGTATGTGTTTTTTATGAATGCTGTATCCTGTCGTATCCATATGAGAGGTCTTGAAAAACGGCCGTATCCGTATCCGTGTCCATGCAACCTTGATTTAAAACTGTGCACCTCCCCTTAACTTTGCTTGGTTTTTTATGAACCTCTATGATCTGCACATTAAACCAGATAAGATCACTACTCCTTACTATTGATATGATAAATAAGATTTCAATCTAGAAGTAGCTATCAACATTTGAAGTCAGTAACAACATAAATATGATATTTTATATATTGCTTTTAAAATATCTGTATTTAGAATCATTGTGTATGTTGGCGTTTAAATTAGCACCTCTGAAGTGCTGATTGTAAATGTTCAGCTATTTGAAATGTTTTGCAACACTTCTTCGTTATTTAAAGAGAAGTCCCTCTCTGCTGAAAGCAATGCATAAGGAAGGGAATGGTAAACTAAGGTTCCTATCTTTTTGTACTTCAGCGGTAGGACACAAGGGTGCACAAACACAATGCGCCATAGCTAAGCTTTTTCTCTGGTTTCTGTAGATCTTAACTACGACTGTTCTAGCTTTTAATCTATCCAATATCCTCAAGGTAAACAGAGCATGAAGGTATAGGATCCGGAATGGATTGGTTGGATCACCTGAATTCGCCATCTCCTGAGAATATGGCCGAGGCTCTGAACTCTCAGATATATGCTGGGATAAGGTTGGTACAAGCAAACACTCTTTACGGTAAACCAGATCTGAGACTTGCCAAGGAGGAGGAACCCCTATCCGAGGTATGGGCTAGGAAACGGCTTACAAGAAACAAGAAGTTAACAATGTCTTGGCCGACAAACTTGCTAAGGAGGAGGGACCCCTATCCGAAGTATAGATTGAAGGACAATACATTAAACAACAACAAACGATAACTGCTAATGACAAATATCCAAGGGGGAGGAACCCCTATCTGAGGGAAATGAGACAACAAGCTATTTGATACAAGATGTAGAAAGAACTCAAATAGGTAGATCAAAATGCAAGCGCCTTCTAATATTCTTCTTGAAGCTTTATCAACGAATTACAAAGGTTGGGATAGCAAAGGCACGAAATCGTGCACAATTACAATCAACCAACGAACTCTCATCCAAGAGTGAACAAATATTCACTTTCAAAGCTGTTGGCAACAATGGCGCAACAATTTTGCATAGCAAGTAAAGGTTGAACAAATAATGAGCCCAAGGCTCTTATTTATAGAACTCAAAGAAGTGGGAAACCTCAAAATCTCCTTAAGTTAACAATGAGTTCTTGCCAATCAATTAGCAAGATTTATTCCTAAAAAGGGGGAATAGACAGTTAACTGGAAAACTACTTCAGTTAATTGAAAGTAAACAAAGAGTCAACTAGAAACTACTTCAGTTGACTGAAACAGGATTGAAAGTGAACTTTAATACAAAGTATCCCTCTAAAATAGACATCCTTAATTAGTGGAGATCTGAGATCCACAAATTATGGAAGTCAATTAGACATCCTTAATTAGTGGGATCTGACAACTCATGATTTGTGGTATGTGGAGCTAACTTGGAAAGGGGCATCAAGTTAACTCCAACTATATTTAATGCCTTCTTGAGTTGACTTGGAAAGAGGCATCAAGTCAACTTCAAGTATCATAAAAGCCATTTGGAGGGTAGGACGTCCTTCTTAGGTGTCTAACACCTCATCATCTTGAGTCAACAACTCCTTTGACCAGCCATTGACTTTTTCTACCTCTTGCAAATTGCTTTTGATATTTGATCTTCTTTGCAGTTGTGTCTTCTAGCTTGGTGACATGGAATGTGGAAGGTAGTGTGGTAGTAACTGGTGGTGGCTCTGTGTTTAGAATGACTATCTTCCGTATTTGGCTATCCGTTTGAAAGGTGATGTCATTTACGCCTTCCAAGGCGTCCATCTTGACTACGAGCTTCACTTGATGCATGTCTGTGTCGAGTGTTTTTAGAAAGTCGTGAAGTAGGACCATTTTGGTCTTGATTTCAACCTGAGAGTACTATATTCTGAAAAACTCAATCGTTGACTGTAAACATGGATATGTTTAGACAACTTCTGAAAACCCCTAAAAATAGCCATCTGTCGAGAAGTATTTTTTTCGGGAAAAATTTGGCACATGGGTTTTGTTCGTGCTTCAATGCTGAACAAACCTAGTTCCTTAGATTTTTTATTCTGAAACTTTTCCGGAAAAATCTCTAAAAATAGGGGTAGCAAGTTTGTTGATTTTGGAAAATTTGAAGAGATCATACCCAGTTGACCAGATCTGTGATAGCCTACTGTTTTCTATGACATGCAAGAAATTTAAGACAAAAGAGGGGAAGTAGACAAGAGGAAGATTGGAAGTTATTGCTGCCTTCTTGGAAAAATATTCTGCTAGATGCAACCTCTGAGAAGACAAACTTTCCCTATCATTGATCTTCGAAAAATCACGAAGAACAATCAAAACCTCCTTCAGATCTGAGAAATTCATCCTTGGAGAGCTTATTGCTGTTCAAACCCTCAACCTGCAAAGAAATGAGCATAATGAATGCCTAGGCTTGATCATATAGAGATTTGTGCTTGAATCCATGAAGTTTGGGAGCCTAACTCATGATCTAAAGCTGATTTGGCTTGATTTGAAGTTCAAAAAGGTGATTTCCATTGATCGTGGAGTGAGTTGGCCAAGTCTGTCTCAAAATATCTTAACTTTAGTCGACAAACTTGGCTTTGACCTTTTTGGGCGTCCCTTTTGAGGTTGTCCTTTTTTCATCATTTTTCGTGTTGGATGACCTCTGTTTGATCCCTGCTCCAAATTGATTTGTTGGTCCTGAGCAGTTGTTGGTACACTCACTGTCAAGCTGGGTTTGTACTGAAGAGAAGTGCATGGGAGGCACTAAGTCATAAAGTTGAGTTTGTGGCCCTGAAAAGAAGGGCACCTTTCTCAAGAAAGGGCACTTTTCTCCTTGCCTTAGTCATTTTTTGTGTCAGTTCTTCAGCTTTTTATTCTTGACCTCTTGTGCTTTGCTTCGGAATTCCCGTTGATCGGAGAATTGGATGATCTTGTTTGGTATCTCATTAGGTAATCAGCTCCATTTCGCAAAAGATGACTGGAGTTTGAATACCCAGAAGTTAGTTAAAGGTCCCTTTATTCAAGGGTACCTCTCAGTGAAAAGGGCGCTTTTGCTTTTTTGCACAGTGATCTTCATCTCGAAAGATGCTCCAATTTGATCTTGATTATTTGGTGACTGACTTGTCAAATGCTTGTGCTTGCAGCTACGTTGTCATGATTGACCTAGATTGAGAAAACTGTCTTGGGAGGCCTTCTGACATCTGACAGCATCTGAAGGATCAAAAAGAAGGGCGCCTTTCCCACCTTGGTCATGATTTCGACAACCATTTCTGATGTCTTCATCAACTGCCTCTTTTTACTCTGTTGATGGTCACTGGTGATCACTTTGTCAAATGATCTTGCTGATTGTTTCGTTGTTGAGCCAGTAGGTGAACGTCGAGGATGACTGCCTTGGATGATTCATCGGGATGCATCTGACCCTTGAGAATCAAGGCGCCCCTCAATGAAAAAGGCTCTTTTTGCCTCGTGAACTGATTTCTCCTTTGTAGCATTTCCAGAGTTAGTCAAATTTCGACCTTTTTCAGTTTCAGAAATCTCCTTTGTCGAAGATCACCATTTCTTCATGTCTCACGTTCGTCGGGTATGGGTGTTTGGAAAAATGACTAAGGCATTTGACTGCATAGCCTCCTCTTGGTAGCAAGGCGTGCATTCTCCAGACTTACTTAATTTTCAGCATTTTTCATTTTTGAAAATCCCCTTTGTCCCAGAGCATCTTTTCAAGCATTTTCGCCATGGTTTATTTGTTGAAGCTTTTGAAGCTTAGCTTTTAGCACCTGGTACTAGCCAATCTGCCATTAATGGTTGCGGAGCTCCTAACTTTGTTCCTGAAAAATAGAAATAGACCCACCAGAGTAAAACGTGTCTTTTGATGATTCTAACTTGACCAATGTGATCGTGAAGTCATTTAATCCTATCAAATTCATTTTCAATCATTTCTGGGAAGGCCCTATTTTCGGGGGTTTCCTCAAGAATAGGGGCGTAAAACCCTAATTTTTGAGTTTTCAGAATTTTGCACATGTGTTCCTTGATCGAAGCCCCACAGCTTTTATGTTTGGTTTGACCTAAAACAGACTTTTGACAGCATTTTCACATGATTTAGCTCAATTTATACAGAATGCCAAAAATTTATTTTGGGTACAACAGTGTATCACTATCATAAATCATAATTTGCTAAGTGGCTCATCCCTAAGTATGTAATGTCCTCTTTTTATAATTTTTGTTATTTTCTGTGTTTTTTTGTATTTTTCTGATTTTCTGAAACAAACACAAGTGGAACAGCTACTGAACTTATAATATAAATGTTGGATACAACTATCTGGAAACATCACAAAAATCCCCAAATAAACCTAAATTACACTCAGATATGAGTTGCAGTCATTATGACAGCAGTATATGTTGATAAAGGAAAAGTATTGCTGATATAAGTGTTAATGATAAATGAAACTGTTGTAACACCCCAAATTAGTACCAAATGCCATGAACCCATCAATCCAACTTTGAATTAACAATGTGATTCCTTGTTTACTGTTGTTCAGGTGTCAACTAAGTCTGGGATACTTGCTGATGATGCACAGGAAGCATAGAATGGAAGCATCTAACATTCCTGGAACTGCTCATGTCTTAAATGGATGAAGAATGTGGCTAAAGTGGGTTTGACACATTTTTCTGTTTCTGGTAAACTGTGATAACAGGTCTTGTTCACTACTGGAAGTACTCAGAAACATTGGAATGGAATAAACCCAAACACCAAAATAGTATTCTCTTGAAAAATCACTTCAAAACACCTTATTACTCATCTCAGAACATTGTCAATGGAGAAATATAAATCTGATATGGAGGAATTAGTTATCTCAGGTCTGAAAGAACTTGCTGATTTGCTGATAAACAGTAACAATAGGTACAAAAAGCATTAAAACTTACCACAAATGAATGAAATCCACCATATGATGCTTGAAAGGATATGGCAGATCTTGGGCGCCACCAATCATGATGAAATTAACACCCAAAACAAGGTGCTTTGGACAGCAGGTCTAATGCCCTTCCTTGGACTGTACAGCCCAGCAAGGTGTAGTACGAACCCCCCTAAAATCTTCCTCAAGTACAGCCTGGAAATGAAATGAATATATGGTGTCCAAAATCAGATTAAACTATCAACTTCAGCTTATACCTGCAGCAATGATGGTACGACCTGGTATGCAGGTTAAGTCCAGCCAAGAAAGGGGACAGCCTATCCTGGAATGGTACAGCTAGCAAGAAGAAACTCTTCAATTGCCCCTCAAGAACTTCATAAATCTCATCACAACAAAATCAAATTTGTAACATTAAAAACATTGCAAAAGTTGTCATATCTGCAAACAAAATGAAGCTCCAATCTATAGCACAATTATAATCCCTGGAGGGAATTACTGAGACCAGCTAGGGGGGTTTTCATCCCTGAAACCAGTTACCCTAAGGGGTTTTGTCATCAAGAAGCTTTGGAAGAACTCAGGTTCATTCCAGCAGCATATTAGTATAAAATTCATGAGCATCCCCAAAATGAACTCCAGCACCTCCTTATAAAGCTTTTCGAGGTTAAATAACCAATTAACAATTAAAATAATTCATTTATCTCTCAAAATGACCTTTTGAAATATAAAATATCATTTCATGTGCAAAGACCCCCTTATCTCTCCTAGGCGTTCCCTTTTGAGGTAAATAATCACCTTTGCAAAATGATATTACACTTAAGTTGTCAAAATAATAATAAAACATTATAAAGTAATCATTAAATTTATTTTATCCAATTCACGGAAAGCATTGCAACAACCTCATAATCAAATTTTGATCACATTGAGAGGATACTAGATGTGTATGATGATGATTGAAGCCAATCGGGTGACTTACTAAAAATAGACTGCTTCTCCAAGAAGTTTGGAGAAGCCATTAGAAGTCGAAAATGACTTTTGAAAGTGGCATAATGATCCATATTGCTTATCGAGTTCATTTCCAAGAACCAAAATCATTGCTATCTAACCCAGAGCACTCCAAGAAGTTTGGAGTTCTCCCCAACTCACCAAGAAGCTTACAGGGAAACTCGAAATTGAGCTGAATGCTCACAAATCAATTTTTCTCAAAATGGGGACATTATAGTTTTCATCCTTGGATGAGTAGAATGAATGCAATGCTTAATACAAAATGTGAATAAAATGCCAACGTGAATGTTAGATAGCCAAATAAAGCTAGGTTCCTTCCTTCTGTACCTTTCCAAATTAGGCCAATGATTAATAATTTCCCTCCGAAGTATTTAGAAACACATTTTTTAAATGTGTGTGTGTGTGCATTTGTTTATATAAATACATATATATATGTATGTACATATTACATATGTATATGTATGCATATAAATACACATACATATGAATGTTAGATAGCCAAATAAAGCTAGGTTCCTTCCTTCTGTACCTTTCCAAATTAGGCCAATGATTAATAATTTCCCTCCGAAGTATTTAGAAACACATTTTTTAAATGTGTGTGTGTGTGCATTTGTTTATATAAATACATATATATATGTATGTACATATTACATATGTATATGTATGCATATAAATACACATACATATATGTATATATATGTCCTTATTCATTTACTTGTGTATCCTAACATGATTGTCGTTGTCGTCATTGCCCCTATTTAGGTAGCCCCCATCTCTTGATAGCTATGCCTATTAGTAATTGCCATGTTTAGGTTTACCCTAACTAAACCATTTTGAAAGTGAAGCAAATAGCATGTGTGTTGTCAATAGAATGGATGTGAATTTTTGATCCTTGTGTATTGTATTCAAATATTTGCTTATTTATTTTTTTGGCATACAAATTTTCCATGCATTTACCTCCCTTTATAATGTGTGGTCTCATTTTATACAGGGAAAAATGAGTTGTTTGATGATCAACGACCTTGATGCAGGTGTAGGAAGATTTGGTATGAATCTCTTGGAACACTTTATGAACATTTAGTATTTTTTAGAGACTTCATCTATTGTGCTAATGCTGCTTGTATCTTCATGTATAACAAGTATAAAAGAACATGCTATTAATTGCATTTCAACATTTGAAACCAAGGACACTTTTGAACTTTGAAAATACCATGTCTTTTTTTGAATTGTGTATAGATCTCAGTTGTTATAATTTCAGACCAGTTGATATCACATAGATGCTCCGAGGGATAGAAATTCTATACATTTTAAGGTTGCCATTTATGTCAACAGAAACATTATTGCCTTCCGAGTGGATGTTATTTTAGGTTAAATAGCATTGTAGATTGAGAAAGGTAATTTACATTTTCCTTGTCTTGTTAACAATGTCTCATTCTTACACATATTCTGTTTGTTTGACTTCAGCAAACACACAAGTGACAGTTAACAATCAAATAGTTATGGGAACATTAATGAATCTAGCAGATAATCCTACAAGGGTGAGCATTGGACAAGATTGGAGAGAATCAGACATTACTAATCGTGTGCCCATCATTGTTACTGGAAATGATTTTTCAACATTGTATGCCCCTCTCATTCGTGATGGACGCATGGAGAAATTTTACTGGTATGTATGTATCACTATCAATGCTTTTTCTTTTCTTTTTTTCAATTTTAATATTGGTATGCTTTTAGCTAAATGATAATCTCTTGTGACCTTGTGTACAATGAAATTTTACTCACTGTTCCTCACCCATGAAATGTAAAGTAAGAATATCTATATTGCTTAGTCAAAATCGCACCTATTAGGAAAACAATATGGCCACTGAATATCTCCAATGGAGATGCTCCCATAATGCCTAACCTAGTTATAACCATTTGTATCAGATTTTATTTGAAAAACCACTCACCTGAAGTCGAACTCTTACTATGGTTTTGTGAGGAAAATGTGATTGTTCTCAATGGTTAGGGCCTCTTACATTGAGGGCAAGGATTTCAAGTTTTCTTTCCTTGATAGTAGAACTTTCTAGTTTTCTTAACTAGATGGTGGAGCTCTTCCTTGCCGAGACATTCAACTAAGCACCCTCAAAGACATTAAGCACCCTCAAAGACATTTGTTAAGGACATCTTATGACATCACAATCAATGGGAAAATAAGTTGGAAAACTCGATCTTTGCAAAAACTTGATAGACCCAAAATTTGCAACTAGGCAAAAAACTCGGCAACGTAAAAAATTGCTTAAATTTCTTTAAAAATACTTTTTTTTTTTTTGCAAAATTCAAAGACAAAATATATCCAGTGAGTCTATAAATGAGTACAAAAGTGTTTTCTATTAAATTTGATTCATTTGAATACAAATTGAGTACAAAAACGCATCATCATACAAAACCCTGATACAATAGTTATCTGACAACTATTATGAATTTATGATGATTGTCTTTGAAAATCATCATAATTCATAAATTGCATATTACAACATTTGACATCTTCCTCTATCCTAGTCTAATGAAAACTTGGGGAGAGGTTCTAATCTTTGCACATCGTTGTAGTCTAGTGAAAACTTGAGGAGAGGTTTTAAGCTTTGCACACCATTGTAGTCTAGTGAAAACTTGAGGAGAAGTTTTAATCAAATGATATTATGATAGCGATAAAGATAATTGTCTAAGTTGTCAATTCGAGCCTCCACTCCCAAATCCCCTCACTGTAATCAAATTTCTTATATGAGGAGATCCCAATAACCAGTGGTGGTCTAGGAGTGGAGATCTCAATGGGGTTGAGGGGTGGTGCCCCTTGTGGGGGTTTGGTGGCAACGTCCCCAACAGCGTTGAGGTGCAATGTCCCTTGTGGGGGTCTAGGAGCAATGTCCTTGCCCCTTGTGGGGGTCTGGGAGCAATGTCTTTGCCCCTTGTGGGGCTCTGGGGGCAACCACATAAAACTTCTTGTCGCACATCGTTTCACAATTTTATCACTTAAGGGAGAAATTAGGTATTTGGCACTTTTCAATGAAAAATAATTGCTCTCCAAGCGCTATGTGAGGAAGTGTGAGGTGCATTCATGCATATATGGGGCAAAATTGTGAGTTTTTTGAGTATTGTTTTCATTTTTATTTTATTTTTGCGTTTTTTTGTGTTTCACATTTTTTTATGTATTTGACGATTTTTTTTGTCAAGTTTAAAGTGCTTTTTTTTGTTATAATGCCTTTTTTTTTCCACAATAGCCTGATGTATGCATTCTGTAATGTCCCCTTTTCTAACAGAAACATTTGAAACCAATTCTTGCAATCAAAGTAGTTCTCAAAGAGATATTAGAATGTTAGAGATCAATAAATTCAGTGACAAAATCCAATAAGATCAAAGATGCTATAAATATTTCATTCTTGTCAAGGTTTATTCATCTTCTTTTGATCACTCATTATGAATGATTCTTCTATGATATATTTCATATGTAACTTAGAGTTGATTTAACATTTTACAAGATCCCATATTTATCATCATGGTGAATGAATAGAGTTGTTATCTCAAAAATTGCTGCAAACATCATTATCACATAATCGCATATAAAACGTATATCTATATACGTATATACATACTCACAAATATATAAACTATAATCATCACTAACTTATATATATATTTCATTATACTATAACCATATATATATATAATTTGACAATCATAATAAACTTACCTTAAAACAACATACCTCTATTGCTGACTGTCAGCTTACTGAGTAATTTCAGTATATATCTATATTTATTTCCCCTTGGTTGATTCATTCCTAGTCCTTAATCTTGAAAGGAGGAATCGTAGCCATGAAATTACATATAATTTCCTTAACTATCTCATCACTGATTCCCTGCTTTGGTCTCTTTATAAGCAATCTGATTTGTATGTCTGTAGGTGACGTTTGTCTGGCCTATATAAATTAACTGTATAATATGCATATATTTTTCTGAACATAGACCAGACGTATTCCTGTCCCAGATTACGATTTTTATCAACTGCTATGGAGTCACGTTTCCTTCTATGTTCAATACTTCCTCATTGATTCCCTTGTCAGGAATAGATTCTTCTTTCTTATTCGATCTCCCTTTTGATTATTCCAATTCTTCTCACATCAAACAACCTCCTCTCTATACTTAACACAACTTGGGCTGCTGCTGGGGCCCACGTTTCAGATCTTGTCCCCCCTTTGAGTGGCAATACATTTTAAAGAATATCTTGTAGGTAATTCCCCTCCTCCGTGTCTCTTCCTCCCTCCAATATTCTTCCTTCCTTCATCGTCACTTACATGATATATATTTTATGGAAAAGGGCATCTTTTGGAAAAGACGTAACCTTTGTTAGAGATCCCTTTATGCTGCTTGATTTTCAAATGTTTATTTGTCTTTTGCTGCCAACGTATCTTTTTCTAAACTCAGCGACACCCCCTCGACTTCTTCATAGTTTGCACTTAAAATAAGATTCATTGGTGGCGATTAAAGGGAGGGTTGTGTCCCTTCGCTGTTTATAATGCAGTTGATAAAGTATTTTATTTATGATTTTTATTATTATACTTTGTATTCTATATTGTTCTAGATAATTCTCAGATTTACAATTAATTAATATATTAGTTTTCTTTATAATATCATAATAATAATGTCAAGTTGTTAATATTTATATTTTTATATTTATATTGTTATTTATTTGACAACTATAATTATAATATTATCTTTTGATAATTATAATTATAATAATATTATATTTCTTGTTTATTCTTTTTATACATTTTAATATGTATTTTGTATTTATAACAATTATAATTGTCCAATTATAATATTATTTTACATTTATATTTCATATCTTTATATACTTTAATATTTATAATATTCATAATTATAATATCGTTTCGGACAATTACAATTGTGTAATATCAGATGGTTAACTATTTTAATTATGTTTTTTTTAATATTTAAATGTCTGATTTCGGGGACATGACACATTCACGATGAGTTTTTGCCATGAACTCGTTGAGTTTCTAGGCAAGTTTACCTAGGGAGTACTTGCAGGCCAGAAAACTTGGCGAGTTTTTCAAGACTCGTCGAGCTTTCAGTGAGTTTTCCAACTATGTTGTGAACTACATACACTAACGTGTGCAGAGAAGCAAAATTATTTTGGGGAAAAATTCAGCAAACTAAAAGTATAAAAGATTTTTTCAAAAAAATTTAGATTTTCAAAAAACATAAAAGGTTGCAAAAAAAGAGAACTTTTTTTTTTAAAATTTGAAAGGCATTTTAATAGCATAGAGATATAGCGAGTGAAAAAAAGAATGTTTGGCCCATGAAACACAAACTCAACTTTATCCAATTTATCTACTATTTTTGTAGACCATCTAATATAGGGTTAAAACTTAAAACCCTATGTCGATAAAAAAAAATGCTTGTTGAAGTCAAAATCAACTAAAAATGGTCAAAAATCATGATAACAGGCAAGTTATGCCACAAGCTTTGACTTCACACTCGTGTTTGATGAAGATTTTTTTTGGATCAAATTTGTTGATTGAACAAATTCAAAAAAAAGATTGTGATTAAATTTGAATATTATAATTTATATTTTTTAATATTTTGAATAACTCATTAAAATCTCATAAAAACTTAAACACAAATTAAAATGAAATATTGGTACTTTTAAATTAATTATAAAATTTAATAGACATAAAATTTATTATAAATCTTTTAATTTTTTTTGTTTAATCAATAAACCATATTAAAATCTAATAAAAACTTAAACACTAATTAATATTAAATATTAATAATTTTTCAATTAATTATAAAATTTAATAAACATAAAATTCATTATATAATGTTTTAAAAATATATATCAATAACTCTATTAAAAACTAAAATTTAATAAAAATAAAAATTAAATACTAATAATTTAGAATCCATAGACATTGTGGATGAGCCCACTCAACCATCTATGAATAGAATTCGATAGGAGTGGGTGCTAATTCTACGATAAGATCTGCATGAGTGAATATGGTGTAGTGGCCACCAGTTTGACAGTGTTTGAAAAGTTATTGATGCCCAACAACTCAAACACAAAAAAATTGTTTGGCTAAGATTTAGGATGCATACAAAGATTTAGAAAAGTATTTTGTCAAGATAGGGGTAAACCCAAATTCTCATGTATTGTTTTTTTGGGCCGGCGGCCAACGGTTGTTTCAGTAGAACCGTCTTATATTTAGAACAACTGAAATTGAATGCCTAGTTTGACCAAAAAATCGTGTATTGACGATAAAAATAACTAAAAATAGTAAAAAAACATGTTTTTTGTGATTTTTCGAGGGGAAGCTGGTAAAAATTGATATTTGATTTATTTAAAAATAATAGTATTTTTAGTGAAAAAGTTGCTAAATCTAACGATTCACGATTTTTATGACTAATTGCAAATTTTTCATGATTTTTTCTCCTTTTAATGTGTGTTTTATGGATTGTTATGGTAGAAATTATAGTTTAAAAATTCGAACTTGACGAAACTTTGCAGACCAAACTTTGGCTTGGACTCGATGAGATGAGAAAACACAAAAGGTTCAAAAAATACTTAAGTTTCTTTTAAAAGAAAATTTTATTTCAAATATAGTTCCAAAATGTATTAAGTGATTCGATAAAACTTTGGAGAATATTATTCTATTAGATTTGAATACAAAATGAGTACAATATCAAATCATCATGCGAATACAACAATGGCCAGCTGATAAATATTATATGTATTATGAATTTATGATGATTGTTGTTGAAAATCATCATTGTAAATTATATATCCATACAAGTTACAACAATTTACAATTTCTTCTTTTCCATTCTAGTGTAAAATTGGGGTGAGGGCCTACTCATTACAATTGATTGTAGCTCCACTTTCATACTAGAAGGTTGCAAGTCCACCTTGGAACTATGGCAATGAGTTTTTGTCCACCTCAAGTTCAACATCATCTGTATTGAGTCATCCAATCTAATGTCGCCTCTTACTATAGCTACACTTTGCATAGCTTGCTTCTTGAAATCAGCAAATCAGCAATATTGTTTTTTAAACATGGGGTTGTCTATTCGTACCCAATCTGATCTCTATCCATCTCTACCAAGTTTTTAGGCTCCTAAGTAGTTTCCACCATTCTTGTATGAACACGAAGGTTATATTGCACAAAAATGAGGTCATTGAGGTGTTTTGTGAGAATTGCATTTTTTCATGTGAATGGCTTCAACTAAACTCTAGTAACACTCACATCTAGAAGTGCTACTATCATGTCAATTTCCATATGTAATGCATGTGGATGACCATCAAATGCTTTCCGAATTAGCACAACACTTGAACAATTTGAAACTTTCTAGAAAGATCTAAATAAATCCAGTAATCAGTCAACTTCAATTCCTATGAAAAATTGCCAAGGAAGAGGGTAAGGTTTGGCATCCTAACCTCATATTTCTTAGCTAAGTGGTTTCGTCCTCAATTGTAGAAACGTTGGAAACCAATAATGGAAAATTAGGAAAATTAGATGTTGAAATGTAAAATGGAAACTTGCTCTTATACCTTCCTTGGATTGAACCCGTAGGTCCCATTTTGACGCCAAATTTGAATTTTAAAAACTTAATTTATATTTAAATGTTTGTTTCTATATATATATATATATATATATGAAATGACCCCCTTATAATTTTTCAAATTTTTGCAACAACACTTCAACAATGGCACCCATTAGCGTTAGCCAAAATCAAATCAATTGTTGAAGGTAACCCTACGCCAAGAATGTACACTAGGATCCCAATGTTGGGGAAGGTGTGAGTACATGGCATCGGGGATCATTATTCTCCAAACTGAAAGAAGTACAATGCTTGAAAGTAAAGTTTATGCAACTTGACTGTGCATCTCAGCGGGAGTTATTTGATGGCACAACCGATCAACAATATGAGTGCAAGTACAAAAAGTAAATGGATTGCTCAGCTGATCAACAATATGAATACTGAAAGTAAAGAAGGGCGGCAAGCCGACCCCAGTACAATATGCAAGGCGGCGAGGCCTGTCTCTTCTACCAATGGTGGGAATGATAATGCTTAAACAAAGTAAACAGGCGGCGAGGCTAGCCTCTCCAACTAAAGTGGCAATACAATAGAAATTAGCAGAATGTAAATATGATCTGATCAGTACTATTGAAACAACTTTACAATTAGAATCAATCCTGCAAGAAGCCAATGGAGAAGTTGTCCAAGAAGCTGCAATATTATTATTTGATCTCCAACTTTCAAAGACTCACTAAATATGAAAACCCACACCAAAAACTCCAACTTCTACAAACTGAAATATCAGACCAGCAAACTGAAAACTACAGACGGGCAACTATTAAACTCACTAAAATTCTCATAACTCACTCAAAACTAGTCCAAATGACATGAAACAAAATGCATATGACCCCTAGAGAGATGGCGACCAAGCTAGGATTGAGAAACAGCTGCAAACTGAAGATATTTATTTTTCTAAAGATTTCCAAGACTTCTCAGGCAAAGGTATGGCTTGGAGAGAGGGTCGACCTTAAGATAAAATCAAAGACTCCACAATAAATTCCAAAAACTTGCACAAAGGGGCGCGCTCAACCAAGGAAGTGATTTATCAACTACCTAGAGCCAAACAAAAATCACCTAGAGTGCTATGGGTAAAAAACCTACTTCAGCCACACCAAACCAACAACCTGCAAACTGACAAAACACAACAAAAGACATCATAAAACATCAAAAGACTCCATTACAATAAGCTCAATCTGCTCTTCAGTATAAAGAACAACCTCTAACTCAGCTAGTTGCTATCTTTCAAGCAAGAAACCAAGTCCAAGCTAGGAGGTATGCATTTCTCGAAGCAGACCTGTCACCATTTTGGTAGCATAACATTATAATTTCTTCATGGATGATAAATGAAAGAGCAAGTGCCTCCTTTTATAGACTTTGAGATGATTCCCTAGAAGGTTCTAGAAAGTGTGCCCAAATCCTAGAGGTTATTTGAATTTGAATTAATTTTATTTCCCTCATTCATGGTGGTGTCCCACTCAAGGAGAAATAAGATTTATTAATAAAAATAACATCTCCCTCAAAAGTGGTGTCCAAACTCCCAAGGCAACTTTCAAACTTTAGAAATATTTTATTAGCCTTTAGATGAGGCGTCCACCCTCAAGTCCCCCTTTTGAAAACAACATGAAGTTATGTCTCTAGGCCGAGGGGGGCTCTAAAATAAAAAATAACCTTTATAACTTAATAATTAATTTCTCCCAAAAAATTGCACCTCCAAGCCAAAAACCAAAAACCCTCATTGCACTACCTGAAGTGGAAAGCTCTTTGTGTTGTTACTGATTGAAACACTGCTAAAAATAGAATTTACTAAAAATAGTGAATTCTGAAAAGTTTCCCAAACGCCTTGCAAGTCATATCATTGCGAAGCTCTTCGAAAACCCAGAAAGAATCTGCAATTCAAAATCCAAAATTCCAAATGCAAGCCTTTGAAAAATGCTGAAGCATCCTCCTAGATGGTGGGAAACCCTAATCCTTGCTTCCGACTAGCCTATAGGCCTCCGGGATAGGCTAACGGTCATCTGCATTGATCACTACTGAGAAGGGGACATTACAATATATATATATGTATATATATGTATGTGTATGTGTGTGTGTGTGTGGATAACTTTCAAAGCTTTGGGGTATTTCAAGCAAGAAATTGCATGTATGTATGTATGTATGTATATATGTATGTATGTATGTATGTTTGTATGTTTGTATGCATGTGTGTGTATATATGTATGTGTGTGTGTGTGGATAGCTTTTGAAGCTTTGGGGTATTTCCAACAAGAAATTGCAAATACAATATTCAAAAGTGTTTATATAAGCAATAATTATAAGATATAAGCGAAGACTCCAATTTTTTGCTAGCTTGTGTTTGGGTGAATCTATCTCAAATAGTTAGTGGCAAAGAAAAGAGCCTCCCCTAGCCTGCTTCTAATTTGTAGCTTTTGAAGTATTAGGCCTCTTACCTCAATCTCAAGTGTTATTCTCTCAATGCAAGTTGAGAGGCCCTCCACAACCTTTGCATTAATATTTATGAAGTCATTTGAAAATAAAAACTTAGTGTTGAGGTAGTGCTCTACTGCATGAATTGGTTGGTGGAGTTGACTGATATATTTGGGATCAACGATCTCCTTGATCAGATCAAATTTGTCTCTATATCTCCTATAGTAGTTTCGGATGGCATCCTTGGCCCCATCTATTGTTAGTTTTATGATCAGATTAGAGTACAGAAATTAATTCAAAGAATCAACACAATGACACAGCAGATAGCTTGGGAAAACCCTCCACTTGAGGGAGAAAAACCCAGCAACAATATATCACTTATATATTGAATCACAAAGAATGTCTCTTTTACAATAGAGGCTGATATCAAGGCCAAGAGTGAGCACCACAATCTGATGCTAACACAACAATATAATAATGCTCTAAGATGATAAACTCAGCCTTCTATAAATGAATCAAACTGCACCGCTCCTTCCTCTTATTCGCACCTTAGAACAATGATGAACAAATGAATATGGATGATGAACAAATGAATATGGATGATGAACAATGAATGATCATCGAGCATATATACAATGTGATGGGGAGAGGACGTGACCCTCCAAAACAAGTCGGCAACCAAAGAAGAATGCATCCCTTCATTAAATCGTGTTCCAATGAAGGAGTATGCCCCTTGAAAATCGCGTCCAAGGAAGATGTCGGCCTTCTCAATAATTAAATGTTATTTGATACAGATCGTGCCTCTTCATAAAATTCGATTCTCTTTAATAAATAATTATCATTTAAATAAATGAAGTGCCTTTTCAATATTATCGGTCTCATATAAATTTGATAGCTGTTTAGGCTCCGTCAAATTTATCCATTATATCGTGGCTGGAAGAATTCGCCCAACGCTGCTATGAACATCAACATCTATGACCTCATAAATGTATTCCATTGGTTTTTTCTCCCCATTCAGTAACCACAAAACCATCACCAAAGGATCTAACATCTAAAAGTACATGAAAGTTGCATCTAAAATAAATACTTTAAAAAAGGGAAATTAAAAGATTTATTTTAAATTTATATTGAAGTTTTAAGTTATCTTGATAATCTTTGTAGCTATCTTTTGTAACGAGCCTTGCTAAATCTGACCCAAAACCCTTCAATTTCTGCCTTAGGAATTTTGTCAAGCAGTTGGCATGTGAAGTCTGAACTTGCTGATTTTGTTTTCAGTTTGTTGTAGATTGGTTTTTGATGCTTGTAAATGATGTAGAATGCTTGAAAATGAATGTAAAGATGACTAAGCAAGTAATTAAAATGATATGCAGCTCTTTTTGTATTTTTCAAATGCATATACATGAATTTCTAAATGCAAATGTACACCTACAGCCAAGAGGCATTTTCACAAACACTTGGCATGAAAACTAACTCAAAGTAATGCAATTGCATATGATAGAAATTTTTGTCAAATAGATGGCAATCAAACTCCTTGTACCTCCAATATTATATTGCAATGACATGAGAATTTACAATCTGATTTTATACTTTTCAACTATCTCCCTATGACTGAAAATGCAACCTACAGCCACTACATTATCAGAAAATGCTTGTGTTTGACATGATATCATTTTGTATTACATTGCCATGGTGTTGCTTACAATCACCATCAAATTCCTACATGAAATGCCAACTATATTTAAATTGAAACAAAATAGAAGAACCTGGAAATTGTTGCAGCCTACTCAAATAAATTCGATTCTTCTTGGAAGCACCTCCAATCACCTCCTAAATGCTGTGCCCTTCCTCCTTGATGTAAATAGAAGCCTTGGGAATTTTTGTAGATTTTTCTATGGCCTCTTAAGATGAAATCACCCCTACCAAAGAGGGGCCTGCTAGGAAGAGTTGCAGAAATAAAATAATTCTCAGCTCCAACCACCTCAAATCTGTGATGAAAATGGTTGCTACCCTCCAAGGAAGCAATCCCCCATGTGCCCACAAAAATATAATACTTCCTTATTGAAGAGAAACGAATGAAAATGCATTTTCTTTCATGGCTGATCTGCAGACTGAAACAAAATTGCAGACCTTAAATGATTCACCAATACTCCTCCAAAATGGTAGCAATAAACCCAATGAGATAGATTGAAGTATCTTCCTCCACTATCCAACTAGGGTTGATATTTCACAACCGAAATTGGTACTCAATCCCTTGAGCAATTAGCTTCAGCATTCAAGCCTTCACCAATGTAGTAGAAAATATCAAATACCATGATGCTCAAATGCAAGACAAAAGCTTCCTTTATAGAATTTTCCTCAAGTCTTCATGAAGCTTCTAAAATAAAATATTATTTTATTCACTTAAGTGACTTTTTGATTTATTATTTTATTTAGTCACTTAATATTAAATTAATTAAATATAAAATCACCTTTTGATACATAATTTGGAGATGACTTTATAAATAATTAATTTAATAATCTATTCCCTTATTTCTCCAATTTTAGCCTCGGGAATAAATAAAAGGTTAAAATAATCACTCTCCTGGTGGCGGCTAGAAAGGGGACATTACATCTTTGTAAGGACATAATCACAAATTGTTGGAACCCTCTCTCCTTTTTTTGAATATGATGAATCTATCCATGGTTCACAAATAGCTGCATCAAAGATGTTAATAAACTGCAAATGGTTTGCAATGTGAGGAAGTTAGTTGGAAATTGTGGCGTATCCTCTCGCACAAGTTGTTTCCCCTTGGTGTGATCTCCCATCAAAATGAGAACTTAAGGGTGACTATAGATGTATCATTCTTGGGTTCTTTTACAACTAGTCTCGCCCAACCAATTTTGCTTATGTCCTCCAAAAGAAGATAAAGGTAATGAACAAAGCAATGGGTCCAAGAATGTGACGGATGCCTCTCTCTCAAAGTGTGTTTGTTGTAACATATGTTGTTGTATTTATCAGTTGCAACTTGCACCGCATTCTCATGTAGCATTAGAGTCAAATTTTCTACATTCTTTACCTTATTAGAGGCATCTATTGAGTTAAAAAACACCATCTCACCATTTGAAGTTGTTAAAATGCTTTTGAGGGTGTTGTTCCTCCCATCTATTTACCCTTATGAAAATATCATGCATTCAGATTTGTGTCACTCTTTGTATTGTTCTTTCAGAATTTATTTTACATCTGCAACAATATGTTGGAGTAACAATCCACATAAGTCATAGAGAGTGCACCTTGTACTGTTTCTTTGCAACTATCAATGTTGTGACCAAATACTCCTATTATGACCTCTTTGCCATTTTGAAAGGGAGGTTGTTGAAGAAATAGAAATTAGCACAATTCTTATTTGTTTCCTTGTGCATTTCCTTGACCTTCATTGTATCTTGAAGCAAAGATTGTGCTTCAAGGGTGAAGATACAAAAAATCTTGTAATTGTGTTTTGCTCAAGCTAGATGAGTGGATGTTCTGCGAATGTGTGGACTATTACTAAAGCTCACAATCTTTGTCCACCTTTGTTTCCCCTGTCTAGTTGGTATTAATGGTTGGTGCTATGGCTGTGTTTGTTCTTGTCCTTTCTAATTTCTTATGATCCAATAATGCAAGTGTTGCTTGCATCTCTCATTCTACTTCAGTCATGGAATTGGGACATGCTTTGATGTTGTAGAAAGGAATACATGTGAGGTGGTATTTGAGGTGATTGATGCCTTCATTCATTTTTTCTCCACAATAGTAGCAAATAGTAGTCCTTGAGATTAGTCCCGGAGTGCCATGTATCTAGGTGGTATCCTTGTGACTTTATATAGTGGGTTGGCTTCCACTTCTTGATGTTGATACCATCTAAGTGGAAACCTAACATTCATGAAATTAGAAAAATACTTTATAATGCAGCATTTTTTGTTATAATAACATTTTAAGAAAAAATAGAGCATTGAATATGAAACATAAACCCTACAAGTTACGCTAGAATAAAAAGTTCACCTAAAACAAAAATAAAATGAACAAATGGTTTGCATTTCAAACATAAATAATATTAAGAAAATGAGCAGTGAGCACAAACACAATAACGCAATATGATATTATAACTTTAATTGGACTATTACAAATGGGTTTATCTCCTTATATAGAGTTTGAGAGATGTAACCAACAATTGAAAACATGACACTTGTTGACAACCCTAAACATTAATTATAACATAACATTATTACATACCACTAAAGTCACTAAAGTGACTTTAATACAAAAGATAAGCTTTATTTTCTAACAAATAAATCACATTAATAATTGAATCAAAATAGCATTTTTTTATACCATATTTTGATAAACTCTATTTAGATAAAATCGGCATTTTTTTGTTCATAAACAATAACTTAGATCAACATTGAAATGTAAGAAAATTGAATTTGATGCTTTCAAAACATGCTTAGAAACCTAAAAATCTAATATGTAGGGAAGAAATATGACTCTTACTACGCTTTAGAAAAAGAACTATTTTTTGACTTGGAATCTTGAAATTGTAGAAAATTGCTCCTGAAATCTGCTTCAATCTTATTTGAATTCAGTCAAATAAATTTGCAAATATTGAGTGAAGAAATTACTGGGTGGGATTTGCTCAAAAAGACCAAAAACCGTGTTTTTCCATGGTTTTTCTGCATTCCATTGTTTGCTCACGTCTAGTGAGTCTTTGATACTCTTTGAGTACTTGTAGCAAGTCTGCATTGTAGACTTGCAAAAACTCAACATTCTAAAATCTATGAGTTTGAGGTCGAGTTACTCATCCTGAGAACTTTTGCTCATGTACTTGACAACTTTTTAATCCATGGTACAAATTTGGTCTAGGTTTAGAATTTCACATAATTCAAAGAAATTTACTAATAACTTGAGTTATGCTTGATATGCCACATTACCTTTGGAGTTAAAACATTGCAAACTACCTTCCATGATCTCTTTGCAAGTGGAATGGTTGAGGTGGGCTTTCAAATCTTATAAGATGTCTTTTTTGGGTATTTTATTTGGTTTTGGATGCACATTTACACTGCTTCAACCTGCTTTCATATATGTGGCTTGGCATTTGCATCATGGACTCAACAATGTCTTCTAAACTTCAGGTTTGTTGTTGTTTGCAATGGGGTGGACATGGGCAGAAAACTTTAACCTTCTATAATATGACTATTAGGAATTGTCCCATTGGATAATTGTAATGCCCTTGCTAAAATCAACACAAATGTCTTGGAATAGTATTTAAATATATTTAAACAAAAACCTTAGAAACACTAAAAATTAAGGTAAATATTTTAGCTTCCCAATATTTGGTTAAATTATTCCAAACCTGACCTTGAAACCCTAGGTTATAGAGAGATTTCCCTATTGCAAATACACCCCAAAAAAATCATAGAATCTAGCCTTCTAAACTCTCAAATAATGAACCCTACGTTATCTAGTTCAACTCTAGAAAAACCCTGTAAAATCCCGAACTACTATTGACGATTATTTTTGCGATATAACAATTTGACACATTAAGAATTTTGTCAAATAGTTAGCACCCTTACACTACATCTGAGCTGATTCCTTTCAGTGATATGAACTTGCATTTATCACAACACACTCAATAGAGATATCTTTTCATCACAAAGCTACATTAAGAAGCTTATACTTAGCATCAAATAATAGGTGATCCATTTAATGCATTACAGACCTCATTACAAGACTATCACCAAAGATATTTCTGAACAGTGATAATGTTTACAGTGTTTACAACTCATAAATTAATGTTAAACATTGTATAACACAAATACAAATACCCGGATAGTAGCAATACTCCATGTGAACACCTCTAGGTTAGAGTAGACGACCAGTAATCAACCCCCTTGAAGATGATGCCTGGGAAAATGATTGCTAGGTGAATTTGAGTCACGTCCAAGACTGAAATAATACCCAACACTATGCAAACTTACAAGTCAGCTGATTGGCGCTCAGTTCATAAGCTACTACCTGCAGGAAATGGAGAAATCTGCACCTATGATCCCATGTTCTCTCCCAAACACTGACGACTCTGTCATTTTAGACCACCATGGCTTCAATAAATGCCACATAGCTGAGTGTTAGAGTTAATATGCAGCTACAGTTCTGTTCCTGCCCACATCCCCCAAAACTACCATGAACATGTACAAGAAATGGCTTCACATATTCCCACGTCCTCAACCCAGCAGTCTCACGCCTGGAAAAAGATACTTCTGATATTTATACAGCTATGCATCCTCAATAGGAAGCCCACGTTTTGTCACAACATCCCATAAACTCCTTAATGGACCACGTGCTTACTTGCAGATTGGAAACCTTTAGCGTTGAGGGTAGAGATATGCACTATTTCCTCTCAGCAACGCCCAACAAGTTGACTACAGTAAATACCCTTTGAATATACAGAAGAATGGTGGCCAGAATACCAAGATTAAACCATTCAACTGAATATTATCTCAAACCCCACAAGATAGGAAAATATAACGTTCTTCTCCAATTTGTCTCCCTTAATATGAGTCGAGTCTATCCTCAAATGACTTAATATGCAACTGAAACTTAGTACCGAATTGTGCCTGTAAGATATATTGATGCCCTTCAATTTGTCTTTCCTAACAAGACTCACAAATCATCCAATCGATCAACGCTGACTATGAAGTGGAAGTGTGAATCCTGCATGAATCAGCCTCAATCTAGCTATGGTGGAATCTGCCACCACTGAAACCATATACCCGTTGGAAGCCCACCTAGGGTTTTAGACTCTAAAGAGCTCCACGTGAAAATCCAAACCAAAATAATAATCTTTGCATAATGAGAAAATGAGCTCTTGTGTCCTTTTATATACCTTTTTAGGGTTCCTGCCAAAATCAATTAACACATTAATATAAAGCAAGTTTATTAATTTAAGCTTTAAGTATTCCCAACTTCACTTTATAACCTCATTAATATAATTATTTAATATTACCTTAATAATTGCACTTTTTGCCAGGCAACATTAATTAATTAAATTAATTAATATTTATTAGGCAGAATGGAAAATGGGGACATTATAGTTCTTCCTTCCTAGAGATTGGTTGTCCCCAAGCAATCCACACTTGTATACCATGGCAAATGCCAGGATCCCAAATGAACTTGTAGAATGCTCCACCACTGTTCCTTTGCAACAACATGAAATTTTGATACACAACTCTGCTAATCCCTATAGTCAAATGAAGCAGTCTACTAGTCATAGAAATCTTCAGATCCCATAGCCAGATCGAAAGTCCATCACTCCCAACACTTGCTAACTTCCACTGTGCCACTCTGATAAGCACTTTATGTGCTATCAAAGACATGGTCAAATCTTGTGTATGTGGGCTGAAAGAAAATTTATGAACACACCTCATTGTGTAATCGAGGTGAAATTCACCTGTTTGCGTCAATGGAATACTAGAGTAGTCACGTGGATTCCATACTTCATTACCATCATCAGATGACTCACAACTCAGACCATGGTGGACAGACCTTGCAACAACTCTATCAACCTTCTTTGAAACCCTGATGGCAAGGTCTCTGTTTGAAAGAAAATGGAGGTAACTTGATTCAATTAGCTCTAAAGCATGCTTGATAGTCTGCAAGCTTGGGATAGAAGCTCCAACCGATGCCCCATTCTACCTCTTTTCAAATTCTGCTGACCAAAGGAGGTATTTGACAAACTTGTGCCTACTATCAAAGCTAGTTAAGGTTTGAGCAACGTTATCTTCAGTAACCTTCAACTGATCCTTCCAATTATGTGTCTCATTAGGCCAAAGGTCACGTTCAGCTGCATAAAATGAATTTTCTGAGTTGCTTTCAGGAGAAAGAAATATACCATCATGAATGTCATGTTCCTCACTAGATGATGCCCTGCAATTCTCCTAAAGAGAAGATGGAACAACGCTATGATCCAACATACAAGTATCAAAAGAAACCACCTTCTCCTTACAAGGCTGTCCAATAACAATCACTACATTATCAATGTAGAGCCTTGTGCCCATTTCAATTGTGGATGCACTAAATGGCTCATTTTCATAGATACCCATTATATCATTTTGCGCACTCATTCCACTGGTGACGCTCAAACTTGTAGCCAAGATTGATGTGTCTGTGTCATAAACAGTCCATCCCACTCTAAGTGGTCTAATATGGATGAAAGATGCCCAACACTGGTGCATAGAAACACATATCAGCCCTTTCTAAGCCGTTGGTATAAATCAGAACAACACCATGTAGACTGGAAATCATGTCTATGATGGAGTAAAAGGTATCACTAATGTCATAGGATGATAAGAACTCGTCATCGAACCAACCTCCAATACCAAGGTGATGACTCCAGTCTTTCCTATCCATCCAAACAACTGCTGCCCTCAAAGTGTACCTTGTAAACTCCCTGACCAGCAAAGTAGGACAGCCATCGACCAACAATGTAGTAGGTAGAAACCAATGGGTTAGGGCTGGAATACTTTTGCCTTGGTGCATAACTCTATACCATAGACCATAATCTATCTGGAACTTGAGCACGTACCTCTCGAAATCAAGTGCATTGTATCCTCCATCAAAGGACTCCATGACATGAGTCACCCGTTTTGAGATCAAGGAAGCCTCATACTCCTTTTAGGAATCTTCAACACAAGAAGACTCCTCGTGCTTGACCAACACAAGAGGCACTTCACTCACATCTTGAGTGTGAATGATAGAAGATTTCACACTACTATCTTGATCATGTGCTATGGTTGCCATAGATGTTTGAACTATTGCTATAGATGATGAAAATTGAGCCAAGCTTAACACCAAGTGAAGCTCGTCAACCTAGATCACTAATTCTTGAAGGGCCATCTGAGTGCTCTGCAAGGGATCTATGGAAACCCGAAGCTCATGAGTGAGCTTATCAACTTCTTCTTTCCCTCTCAATGCATCTAAATATATTTCAGTGAGGTTGGGGAGATGGTCACGATCTGAAAGAAGATGTAGATAGTTTGATTTGATTGCCACTAGGCCTTCTTTGATTACTTGTAAACTAGCAAGAGAAGATTCTTCTTCAATTCCTTTTTGTCTTCTCTCAAGTGGAGCCTTTCAAAGATGATCTTCAATCAATTTGTGAATTCTATAATAGTGTGACAACGCTGCAACAATCTTATCTTCATTCACCTTCAATTGGTTCTCCAAATTGTGTGGACTATCAGACTTATGAACAGCTTTTGCTTCACATGAAGAATCATCAGATTGTTCTTGAAGCACTTGAGTCACACAATTGTCTTCTTCTATGTTATCATCCTTACATGCTGATTTGGAACTAGGGTAACACTAGTCCCACACACAAAATCATCTTCAATACCTTCATTAGGTGTTATAACACAAGAGGGCTTAGTTTGCTCTTTGTACTCATCATCGAACTCGGCTAATTCATTGGATGATGTCATGCATTCTACATGTAGAGAAAGTGGAACTTGTATACCAAATGAGATTAGTTCTTCTTTAGTGAACTGTTCCTTGAATTTCTCGATTTTTTTGCTCAACCAACCTTTTTGTGAAATCATAAGTTGCGGTTGAGACATGTTGCTCCTTCCTCAAAATGACCAACAAATCTGAGTGCAACTGTTTGCAAATATCATCACCTTCATCTAGGATTAGGGACAAAATAATCAGCATGCTTGTTTTAACAATGTTTGAATGTCATTTTCTGATTCTGGTTATGAAGTGATGGAACATAAGAAGAATCAAATCATCACACTTGAGATCAGTCATTAAGACACAGGACCTAACCTTTGCCATTCTCCTTCCAAAGGTAGGGCTTTTGACATCATGTAACCCATGAAAGCTCTCCACAATCAGTTGGAGTATTTCCCTCATGATGTCATCATCATAAGGTGCTTCAGGGGCTGTAATTCTTGTGACTTCACTAATGCAAGTGACAACTGCAAGTCTTACCTCTTCATTTTGATGTCTCATAAGCATTAGTTTAACCAAAGATTGCACCAATGGAGTCAAAGCCTGATGCATCAACTAGAAAGGTAATTGATCAACTGTAATGTCCCCTTTTTCGCGAGCAATGGAGTTTAGAGGAATTAGCCTATTCCTGATCCTCGTAGGCTAATGGAGCTTGATAAGAGGGTCGTTTGGCAGATACCTAGTTGATTGGTTGGCTCGTTTTGTGATTCAGTCTACATATGGAGGTGTTCTAATGATTTCTTGATATGTTTCTATTTTTAGAAACCTCATGTTATAAAGTAATGTTATGTTTGCACTTTATGTTATGAATAATTATTTTATTATAAAGTGCAAAATAATAAAATAATAAAATAAAAGAAAATAATATTTCTTCTAGAAGGTGACTTGGGAAAGTTCTAGAAGGAGGCCGACCTATTGAGGAAAAAGAATAAATAGGCATTGAAGGCTCATTTCCTATCAGGCAGATTTGATGTTGTTGTTGTTGTTGCATCTTGTGGAGCCTAGGGTTTCTGCAGATTACTTCATTGTCATAGGAAACGAAAACTTTCTATTGATAGCAATTTTGAGGGTGTGAAATATCACTTGAATTATTGCAGCTGGGAGAAAGTTACTTCAGACTTTCTATTTGTGCTTCATTGTGAAATATATTTGAGTACAATAGCTGATGTATTTGTAGAAACCCTTGTTTCCCCGTTTTCTCTGTATCTGTTTGTTTTTATGATTTTATGAAGGTTTTTGGTTTTTTTGACTGTTTTTGTGGTTTTTGCATAAAATATGAAGATGGCGATTTTGCAAGAAATAAGAAATAAATTCTCTAAAAATTATCTAACTCCGAAAACTATAGAATATATTGCAAATACTGAAGCTTGTCTAATATATAATCTTTTGAGACGATTACAATAAGACCCAGTTACATGCAACCTAAAAAGCAATGATTTTATTGAAGAACCTGGTGAAACGCAGCAAGTTGTAACTGAAAAGATGAGGGTACGGCTGCAACAAGATCCTTTCTCCTTCTTTGAAATGATTGCAGACTGATCCAACTGCCTGGGCGCCCTCAATAATGGTGATAGCAAACAAAGATAGAAGGCGTTTTGCTCAAGAGGTAAGTACGGCCTGAATATGAAGAAGTACGGCCTGCAGCAAATGGTACGGCTGTCAGACCAGCAAGTACAAGTGTACGGCTCCCTTGAAATTGATGTCCAAACTCAAAATATGGTGCGCCCTTGTTGACAACTGCTTCCAGGATGGAAACCCTGACCAAAAATCTCTGATGCTGAATGTTTTGTGAAGTTCAATGATTTCCTCTGGATGAAGAAACCTCTGTGCTGGCAATAAATCAGATGTTATTTCACACCCTCTGAACTGCTTTCAATGGAGATGGCTCGTTCCCCAATGAATTCGAGACTGAAACCCTAAGTTTCTGTGCTCAGACAAAACTTGACCAATTTCAATATCAATAATCACACATAATGGCTTGAAATCCAAGGCAAAATGGCTTATACCCTCAAAAGTGCGATTTCCACCAAAATAGGGAATCATTAAAATATTCGCACTTTTTATTTAATTACTTTCAATAGTCTCCAGCCAAATATTTATTATAAATTTAATTGCCAAATTGGCCCCTCTCTGATGATGGCGACCCCCTCAATCAAAATCACTTAAGTTATAATTAAATATTATAACTTTATATTATAATCTCCAATTAATTAATATTTAATTAATTTAATTAAATATTAATATCTCTCTCATTAATCATCCGATGCCTGATCCGTCTGAAGCTGATGAACACTGAAGTGATTCTGAACACTGCCAAATTCATACTGCTAAAAATAGCAGGGGTCCCACGCTGACTGCCAAGAACTGCTAAAAATAGCAACTTCTGCAAGAAATGTCCGATCGAGCCCAAACGAAAGCCAAATGATCAAACTCTGCCAACTGAAGTTGAGCCAAGCTCCAACGTGACCCTCTATCCAGTCTATCAGCCTACGAGGGTCGTATGATAGGCTAATCCTGTGCTCCGAGAGTTGTCACTGAGAAGGGGACATGACAGTCCGCCCCTCCTGAAATTGCTTGTCCTCAAGCAATCTCAATGTCGGATGCTGCAGAATATCCTCGCTCTCTAATGTAGTATCCTCAACAGGCAAATCTCTCCATTTCACCAGATATTCCCTGATAGTCCTCCTACGCAACTGCCTCTCCCTATACTCCAGGATGGACTTAGGTACTAAAATCAGCTTTCCCTCATCATCTAAGGGAGGTAGAACTGCAGATGGTACCACTCGGTGTCCCAACGCCTTCTTGAGGCGTGATACATGAAATACATTGTGTACCTTGCTCTCTGCTGGAAGCTCAAGCTCGTAAGCCACCTCGCCAACTCTCCTCAAAATCTTGAAAGGACCGTAATACCGTGGCTTAAGCTTCTCTGACCCACTCTTCCTAAGAGTGGACTGACGGTAGGGCTGCAGCATCAAATAAACCATGTCACCCACCTCGAAATGCCTCTCTGTTCTCTTTTGATCCGCATACTGCTTCTGCTGATTTTGTGCCTTGGCGATATTTTCCTTGAGAGCCCTCATAGTATCCTGACTCTCCTGCAACCAGCCTCCTGCACTTGGCACTCTACTGTCGCTCAGCAACAAATCCAGAAAACTCGGTGCCTCATAACCATACAACGCCATGAAAGGTGACATCTGAATGGTCATATGGAATGTCGAGTTATAACAATACTCACACAAATGTATCCATTTGACCCACGCCTTCTGCTGCCCTGCTATATAGTTTCTGAGGTATCCTTCCACCCACTTATTCACTATCTCCGTCTGCCCATCAGTCTGCGGGTGGTAACTAGTGCTCGGAGTGAGCTCGGTCCCACAAAGTCTGAACACCTCCTGCCAGAAATGACTCAGAAACCGACTATCTCTGTCGCTCACGATGCTCCGAGGCAACCCATGAAGTCTGAATACCTCGCGAAAGAATACCTCTGCTACCTGTGTAGCTGTGTAGGTTGTGGTGATCGGAAAGAAGTGGGCATACTTCGTAAGCTGATTCACAACTACATAAATGCAATCCCGCCCTTGGGCTTTAGGCAAGCCCGTGATAAAGTCCATCGACAGGCATTCCCACTTCCTGTCAGAATCGGAAGTGGCTGCAATAAACCTGCCGGGTACGTGTTTTCCTGCTTGTTCTGCTAACAAACAGGGCACTCACGCACGTATTGAAGAACATTTGCCTTTAGTCCTCTCCAGGTGAATCTCTCCCGAATCTGTCTGTAGGTCTTGAAGTACCCGAGATGTCCTGCTGTAGGCACGTCATGAAAGGCCCGCATGATGATGTTCTTCACCTCTGAACCGGGGATCAAATATACCCTGTTCTTGTAAATGATCAAGTCATTCACATGTGTATACCTGGTATCAACTGACGATCCCTCAACAATGCTGGAAGCCCAAGTATCCTTGGCATACTCTGCCACTATCATATGCCTCTAGTCCTCTGAAATGTGAACCATAGCGCTCAAATATGGTCTACGTGAAAGTGCATCAGCCACTACGTTCTGTGTACCTTTGATATACGAGATATCAAAATCATAAGCCTACAACTTACTGACCCACTTCTGCTGTCTATCATTGAGATCTCGCTGCCCCAAGAAGTGTCTCAAACTGTTTGATCAGTTTTAATGCAAAATTTGCTGCCAACAAGATATTGTCGAAATTTTGCTAAGGCATGCATAATCGCGAGCATCTCCTTATCATATATGCTATAAAGTCTCTCGGGCCCTCTGAGTTTTCGGCTCTCGTACACAATCGGGTGCTTGTCCTGCATAAGCACCGCACCAATGCCCTCACCTGATGCATCGCACTGAAGCTCGAACGGCTTCATAAAATCTGGTAGTGCTAAAATAGGCCATGTGGTCATCAACTCCTTAAACTTCATAAAACATTCCTGTGCCTCAGGAGTCCAAATAAATGCCCCCTTCAATAAATCTGTCATCGGGGCTGCATGTCGTGAATAACCATTCACGAATCTGCGGTAGAATCCACACAAACCGAGAAACCCTCTCAACTGAGTCAGGTTTGCCGGTGTAGGCCAATCAATAATGGCGCGGATCTTTTCAGGATCCATACGCACTCCATCTGCACTGATAATGTGACCTAGATATAGCAATTCGGTCATCCCCAAGTCACACTTGGATTCCTTGGCGTACAAGGACTCCCTCTCAAGAATACTCAATACGGTCTCCAGGTGAGCTAAGTGCTCCTGCCATGTCCTGCTGTATATGAGGATATCATCGAAGAAGACCAACACAAACCTCCTCAACACTGAATGAAAAACCCTGTTCATCGTAGACTGAAAAGTAGCTGGCGCATTAGTGAGCCCAAATGGCATCACTACAAACTCAAAGTGCCCACAATGACATCTGAAAGCCGTCTTCTCTATGTCCTGCTCACGGACCCTGATCTGATGATACCCCGACTGTAAATCAATTTTGGTGAAGTAACATGCTCCATGGAGCTCATCAATAAGCTCATCTATGCGTGGTATCGGATACCTGTTTTTGATCGTCCTCTTATTCAGGACTCTATAATCGATACACATGCGCAATGTTCCATCCTTCTTCTTAACCAATACAACTGAAGAAGCAAATGGTGACTTGCTAGGCCGAATGTGACCCATAGCAAGTAACTCCTTGATCGTTTTCTCGATCTTATCCTTCAGCCGTTTTCTCGATCTCATCCTTCAGCCGTTTAGGATGTCTATATGGTGTAATCATCACGGGCTTAGCGCCCTCCTCAAGCTCAATAATATGCTCTATGCCCCTGTTTGGAGGTCTACCTGGTGGAATATCACTGAACACCTTATCATGCTTGACTCTCAACTACTGGATGTCCGGATGATATTCTGTCTTTTGCTGTCCCTCCTGTATAGGTGCTAAAGTGCACTCGGCAGCCCACTCTACCATGTCGTGACGCATGAGCCTCTCCATCCGGCGAAAAGAAATTGTTTTGATGTTGCTGTCCCGAATTGCTTTTAGTATGTGTGTCTTCCCGTCAACATCAAAACGGATCTCCATGTCCTTGAGACGAAGAGTGACTTCCTCCAATGAATGAAGCCACTTCATTCCCAAGACCAAATCAATGTCTCCTATGTTACCTAATATATTAATCAAATTTTGAACTCATAATTGTTCAGCAGAAGGAGATCTTATCATGCTGCTCACACCTCGTGTATCCATCACCACAAGAATCTCTAATGCCCCTCGAACTCCTCAGTGATGAGTCCGCGTTTCTCAACGAACCTGGCATCTATGAAATTATGTGTGGCTCCTGTATCAAGTAGGGTAATGACCCTCTGTCCTGCCAACACACCACGAATCCTAAAAGAGCCCTCCTGCTGTATGCTAGATAAGCGTGCCTCAGAATCGAAGCTCCTGCCTTGTCTCCGATCTAGGGCTCAAGCCTCCGACTAACTCTAACCTCCTCGCCGTCTGAATTTTCTGATTCTGAGTCCTCGTAGTACGCCCACATTACACGATTTGCCTTGCCCTTAGGTCTTAGAGGACAATCGTGATTGGCGTCATAGGGTCCTTTGCAGTAGAAGCAAAGCTTCTTCCTGCGTAGGTCATTAAGGGCCTCACGATCCAAAGGTGGAGCTGCTGATTTACCTTTTGAATCGTTCTAAAGTCTGATTTTTCTTTGTTAAAATCAGATTTGTCCCTGTTTTTGTTAAAGCCCTTATTATCCCTAAATGAAGAATTACCTCTGGAGTTAAATCTACTAGACGGTGCTGCTAACTCCATGCTTCGTGCTTTCTTCATCGCCTCCTGTAATGAAGGAGGATCAAAGGCTTTGATCCAGCCTCTCAGTGGCTCTGTCAAACCCTCCATGAAGAGTACTACCAATCTCCTCTCAGAAATGTTCGGGACCATGACTGATAACTTCTGAAAGTCACCAATGTAGGACTCCAAACTGTCACTCTGTCTCAACTGAGCTAAGTCTCTGAAGTAGGATTCTGGATCCTTCCTGTCAAAACGCTCAACCAACCTGTCCACAAACTCCTGGTATGATGTGATCCTGTCATGCTGTAATGTAACCATACCGTGGTGCCACCAATCGTAAGCTACTCCCTCAAGGTGCAGTGTCGCATACTGGATAGCATCTCTCTCAGCCATCGGACGTAGTGTGAGGAATGTATCTAGCTTACTAATCCAAGCCTGGGTTGTCACCTTACCACTACCATCAAACATCGCTAGATTAAGCCTGTTGGTTGCATGTTTTAGGCCATTGTTCTCGTAGCTAGGTCTCCAATCCTGTCGACCTCTGTGGTGCTCTCACCTCTGAGTGACAAAACGGTCAAAAGAAATCCTCTCTCTAACCTCAGGAGGTATCAACTCCCACTCCTCATTCGCTGCCATAAGTGTATCAGCGAACATCTCCTGCTCCTCACTTGTGCTAACCTCATCGGCCTCCTGTCTCACAAAAGTTGGCCTGATAGGCCTATCTGCTGTCTGTGAGGCTGTCCTAGGTGCCCTGCGAGAACCTGCTTCACTCCTCTCATCGTCACGATGTGGTGATGGTCTCCTCGGAGTGCTCAATCTCTGAAGTGCTACTGTCAACTGCTGCAATACATCATTCGACTGCCGTTGACCTGCACGTAAATCTCTGAGTGCAAGCAAAACCTCAGCATCATCCTGATCTCTAGGGTTTTGAGGAATCTCGTTTCTGGGAACATCTGTTCTATCTGCCCTGTCATTCCTGTCAGCCATGTTTCCTGGCTGCCTGCTCAAACTCTGTTGCCTGTCAATCAGAGCTCGTTTGCGTGTGTAATACCTGTGTGGCCTAACCGATTCAAGCCAGATAAGACTCGCTAAAACCCTTTAGGATGGCGTAAGGATTTAGCCCCTCGATACCCACAGGTGTCCCTCGGCTTCCCCGCTTTCTCGTGATCCGCTTGTTTTTATGGATTTCTCTCAAGGTTTTGGTTTTTTGACTGTTTTTGTGGTTTTTGCATAAAATATGAAGATGGCGATTTTGCAAGAAATAAGAAATAAATTCTAAAAATTATCTAACTCTGAAAACTACAGAATATATTGCAAATACTGAAGCTTGTCTAATATATAATCTTTTGAGACGATTACAATAAGACCCAGTTACATGCAACCTAAAAAGCAATGATTTTATTGAAGAACCTGGTGAAACGCAGCAAGTTGTAACTGACAAGATGAGGGTACGGCTGCAACAAGATCCTTTCTCCTTCTTTGAAATGATTGCAGACTGATCCAACTGCCTGGGCGCCCTCAATAATGGTGATAGCAAACAAAGATAGAAGGCGTTTTGCTCAAGAGGTAAGTACGGCCTGAATATGAAGTACGGCCTGCAGCAAATGGTACGGCTGTTAGACCAGCAAGTACAATTGTACGTCTCCCTTGAAATTGATGTCCAAACTCAAAATATGGTGCGCCCTTGTTGACAACTGCTTCTAGGATGGAAACCCTGACCAAAAATCTCTGATGCTGAATGTTCTGTGAAGTTCAATGATTTCCTCTGGATGAAGAAACCTCTGTGCTGGCAATAAATCAGATGTTATTTCACACCCTCTGAACTGCTTTCAATGGAGATGGCTTGTTCCCTAATGAATTCGAGACTGAAACCCTAAGTTTCTGTGCTCAGACAAAACTTGACCAATTTCAATATCAATAATCACACATAATGGCTCGAAATCCAAGGCAAAATGGCTTATACCCTCAAAACTGCGATTTTCACCAAAATAGGGAATCATTAAAATATTCGCACTTTTTATTTAATTACTTTCAATAGTCTCCAGCCAAATATTTATTATAAATTTAATTGCCAAATTGGCCCCTCTCTGATGATGGCGACCCCCTCAATCAAAATCACTTAAGTTATAATTAAATATTATAACTTTATATTATAATCTCCAATTAATTAATATTTAATTAATTTAATTAAATATTAATATCTCTCTCATTAATCATCCGATGCCTGATCCGTCTGAAGCTGATGAACAGTGAAGTGATTCTGAACACTGCCAAATCCATACTGCTAAAAATAGCAGGGGTCCCACGCTGACTGCCAAGAACTGCTAAAAATAGCAACTTCTGCAAGAAATGTCCGATCGAGCCCAAACGAAAGCCAACTGATCAAACTCTGCCAACTGAAGTTGAGCCAAGCTCCAACGTGACCCTCTATCCAGTCTATCAGCCTACGAGGGTCGTATGATAGGCTAATCCTGTGCTTTGAGAGATGTCACTGAGAAGGGGACATGACAGTATTATTGTACTTTCTGAATAAGGGTTTGGATTCAACACAGCAGTTGAGGTATTGCTGGATTGATTACTTTATTGAGCAAAATAGAGTGGCCATTGGCTAATTTGGCATATGGCGATTGGAATTAGAGGTGCCTTGCATTGAGAATTATTGTCTCATTCATTGGCATCGATTTCTTCATGTTATTTGATCATTTGAAGGGCAGATTTCAGGCCTGATATAATTTTTATCAAGAAATTGCAGTCAACAAGGAAGCCACGATTTTGTTGGTGGAGGCCTCATAGAGGCTCGATTTTAACCAAGAAGTGGAGCGCTTGCAAGGAGAGGTCTAGGTGACCCCATTAAGGAAGAATAGAGGCAGCAAGAAGGTGGATATCATTTTATTTTTGCAATTCAGACCAGAACAGGGGCGGCCCAAGAAATAAATCGATTTGGCTTGTGGAAGGAGATTTTGGCATCAAATTTGCTTGCTTCATCAACTACCAGCCAAGGCGTCTTTTTCAATCAGGTTCTCATATTATTTTCCATTGAATATTTGCATATGTAATTGTCATAAGAGAGCTGTAGTTGTACTCAGAAAATATCATTGGAAAATCATGTGTAATGCCAAGAGTCTTGGCAATTTGGGAAGAATATTGTAAGGCTCCATTTGATAGCAATAAAGGGAGAAGTAGTTGCTAGTTTGAGACTTTGATATTTGCATTTGAAGTATGCATGGCAAGTGTTTGACATAATGTTTACATGCTGTAGTTGCACATTCCATTCCTAGTTTCTCATGTTATTGCATTTGAAAAGTAAAAAAAGTTCATGTTGCATCTTCATTTGAGTATATTCATTATAGAATCATTTAGAAGTGAACTCCAAGCAATACTTGCAATCAAAAGTGCTGTTATAAGTTATTGAAGCAAACTGAAATTTATAACAGTCATCTATCCCTTGAATGCCAACTATTTGACATAATGTCAAGTGGCTGAAGATGAATAATTTGCATATAGAAAGCATTGAAGTGCATTGTAATTGATAAAAGGGAAGTTGTAAATGCATCTAAGTGATTGTTTATGCATAGTAGAGTTGGTTTTCAAGCATTGGAAGCATTCATTAGTCAATTTTCAAAGAACATATCAGTCTGATCACATAAACCAGCAAGCTGAGAGGTTGCAAGTGAATTGTTTGACGATATTCCTTGAGTTCCTTATCATCACTTTGAGGTCAGATTTGAGCAAGGCTCATTACATCATCCTTGCATAAACAATTTCCTGCTTCCTCCAATGTGCTAAGAAGAGCTACTTTTGACTAAGGTAAGTGTTCAAATGATCTGAATTTTTTTCTATGCAAATTTGGTATTAAATCCCTACTGGCTAGCACAATCAATGGCTTTGATACCACTGCAAAATCCCTAGCTAATTTTGAAGATTATTTTTCATGATATAACAATTTGACACATTAAGGATTTTGTCAAATAGTTAACACCCTTACACTACTTCTGAGCTGATTGATTTCAGTGATATGAACTTGCATTTATCATAACAGACTCACTGCAGATATCTTTTCATCACAAAGCTACATTAAGAAGCTTATGCTTAGCATCAAATAATAGGTGGTCCATTTAATGCATTACAAACCCAATTACAAGACTATCACCAAAGATATTTCTGAACAGTGATAATGTTTACAGTGTTTACTACTCATAAATTATTTTTCAGCATTGTATAACACAGATATAAATAACCGGACAGTAGCAATACTCCATGTGAACACCTCCAGGTCAGAGTAGATGACTAGCCAACAACCCCCTTGAAGACGATGACTGGGAAAATGATTGCCAGGTGAATCTGAGTCACGTCTAGGACTGAAATAATACCCAACACTATGCAAACATCCAAGTCAGCTAACTGGCGCCCAGTTCATAAGCTACTACCTTCAAGAAATGGAGAGATATGCACCTATGAACTCGTGCTCTCTCTAAAACACTCACGAATCTATCACTTCAGGCCACCACGGCTTCAATAAATGCCACATGGCTGAGTACTAGAGTTAAACATGCAACTACAGTTCTGTTCCTGCCCACGTCCCCCAATACTACCAAGAACATGCACAAGAAATGGCTTCACAAAGTCCCACGTTCTCAACCTAGCAGTCTCACGCCTGGCAAAAGATACTTCCGATATTTATATAGCTCTGCATCCTCAATAGGCAGCCCAGGTTTTGTCACAACATCCCACAAACTCCTCAATGGACCATGTCCTTGCAGATTGGAAACCTTCAGCGTTGAGGGTAGAGATATGTACTATTTCCTTTCAGCTACCCTAGCAAGTTGACTATAGTAAATACCCTCTGAATATATAGAAGAATGGCAGCCAAAATACCAAGATTAAACCCTTCAACCGAATACTATCTCAAACCCCACAAGATAGAAAAATATAACATTCTTCTCCAATTTGTCTCCCTTAATATGAGTTGAATCTATCCTCAGATGACTTAATGATGGCAAACTGCTATCTACCTAGTCGCTGCAATCTCTTAAATATAGGGAATTTCATAATGATCAAATACTAGAATTAACATCTATAGAAGATGGAACAATAAAATAGGCCGCTTCATAACCTAGGGCAATTAAACCAAAACCCCACTTTCTTTCTTCATTATGAGTAACAAAGTTACACAGGCCAATCGGTGGATTGCAATCAAATGCACTACAAGGAACAACAGGTAAGGAAGAACAAATTGTCCAAGTTTCAATATGCTATGCGCATAACAAAGAAATTGATCCTCCTCAAGGTAACAACAAAAATATAATCATCCTCCTTCTAGTAGCAGAATGCAAAGTTCTTATCACCATCGATAGGGAAAGGAATTTCATTGTATGAAGATTTAGTTAGCAAGAACAAAAAGTTTCTTTAGGCGTGGGGTACAGCCTTTCTACTTTGCCACCTGTCCTCTATTCACTTGCAGCCCTTTCAGCTACAGAACAGGCTGCCTTTGTTCTCACAAACTTCAAAACTTGCTTCCTTCTTTCTAGTGCAGAAAATGCCCTCTTCCTCATGGCTGGTCAGCATTGGCTTCCTCCTCCCAAAACAAAACATGGTTATCTTCTTGAGTCCATTGACCTCTGGCAGCCAAAGAAGAAATGACTTTCTTGATTCGAGTCTTTCTTTCCCCTAATCATCCTTCATCTTGGCAACCACACACCACAACAATTAGACGATCCATGTAACCGAATTTTCTCTCCACAACAAAGAGAGCTCGATGCAAATCAAGGGAGTGGTTCGTTGCCCCTCCTATGCTGCCACTTGTCAACAAGAGACAAGGAACAAACTGAGAAAAGACAGAAAATTCAATAGAAAGCCAAGATTTAAGGCAAACAAAAATTTCAAAACATTCACACCAAAATTGGCGGTGCAAAGCAAAGATGATGCCCCTGCATTAGGCTCCCTAGGGGAGTTGTTTGTGAGGGTAGCTCACAAAGGGAGTTGGGTAGTAGGACTACCCTTCTTCCTTTTCGTCCAGCATATGGCCGGAACAGACCATCCATTACACCGCGAGATGCTAGTCATAGTTGCATAGTCATTCGTGGATCCATGTCCACCATCCATCAAACTTTTCTTCATGTTTCCACACCACATCTCATCATCTTCATCATATTTCATCCACTCTTTAGATAGCCTCTCTTTGCTGCACCTTTCCCTTTCGTTTTGCATTTCTCACTCCACTACAATCCTTGCATCTTCACGAGAATCAACTTCAAGTGTATCCAAGGGGTTTGAAAACTGAGATCTTATCTCACCATTGACGGCGGTACTATTTGTCACACCTCCTATCAGTTCAAGCCACTCTTTTTCAACGGCCTCAATTTGAAGAATCAAGTCATCTTCCACTTCCTCTTTTTCTATCTCCACACTCTGTTCACGTAGATTCATGCCCACGTATCCTGTAGAAACCCCTGTTTCCACTAACTACTGAAACTGTCTGTTTTGCTTATTTTTGAACATTTTTATTGAATAAACCATTGAAGCGCGATTTTGAAAGAAATTGCATATAAAAAATTAAATAAAATACCACACATCAACAAATGATGGAAACTGATTGATCTATTGATACCAATAGGTTTATTGATCTACTATGCTGATTACAAGCAAGATCTGATGACATGCAACTTAAAAAGCAACAATATTATTGATGTAAAAACCTGGTATTTGCAGCAGATTGTAAAACCCTTGAAAGATGTGTCCAGATCTCAGGAAATAGGCGCATTAACTGAAGAATCTCTGCTGGATGAATCCCCACACTGAAAACCCTGAATATATTTTTAACTGTGAAGCTCTGTGATAACTTCTAAATGAAGATATCTCTCTGAAAGCAATAGATCAGCTGGTATTTCACAGCCTCTGAACTGCAACACTGAAGATGGCTCGTTCTCCAATGCCTGTAGACAACTGAAACCCTTGGCTTCGTTCTCCAGAAGAAGACTTGATCAAAAATCGATTTCATAACATAATCAACTTTCTTCACACTGAAAAATACTTATATTCTCAAGAGGGTCGACTTTTCTCAAAAAGCCATCATTTAAATAAAATTGAATTTTATCTTTTAATATTTTAAAACCAATCCACTTTTAATTATAAATTATACCAAAAAGTGGCTCCTTCAATGTTGGTCAACCTTTCAAGAGGTCTCAATACTTGTTATAATAATATTAAATAATATTATACTTTATATTATAGTTTAATAATTAATATTTACCTGACAATTAAAATATTAATATCTTTTTCTCAATTTACGGCCGACACGAACTGTCTCAAGCTGAAGAATAAGTGATTGATTTTGCACACGACCAAACCATACTGCTAAAAATAGCAGGGGTACTCCGTTGAATGACCTAACTTACTAAAAATAGCAAGTCAGGCAAATGATGTTCGAATGACCCCGAACGAAAGCTAACTGGGAAACTCTGATAATCCGAAGCCAAGCCAAGCTCCAACAAGACCCTCTAACCAGACATATTAGCCTACGAGGGCCAAAAATAGGCTAAATCCACCGAACTCTGATGCTCGCAAAATTGGGGACATTACAGTCCGCCCTCCCTGAAATTGCTTGTCCTCAAGCAATCTCTACTGCAAAGAAACCCAACTCCTCTGAAGGCCTAAAAGAAGAACTGTGAAATGTCCCACATATCTCTAACTGATTCCTGTAGCATCAACAAAAACACAATTGCGCACACTATCCCTGGATCCCAAACCCAGAATGAAAGTCTGTCATGTCTAACATCCTCAGACTTCCGATGCGCTCTACTGTCTCCAACTTCACCATGTTGTGAGTGGTGAAGTAACCCAATGGGTCCCTTCCAATACTCGGTGCCAAAACTGTCACCACCTGGATCCCAATACAATCTGAATTCACATCCATCTATCATGCAGAAATAAGAACTTCTAGAAGCATCTGCTACACTGAATCTCTCCCTGTCCTATGCTAAACCCTCGTGGATGTGATTATTGACCAAGCCATCATGCCAACTGACACCATAGTCATCTTGTAACCATGTACCCATAAGAAAACTCTCTGACTTAAAAGTAGCAAACCCTGTTGGATACATATCAGCATGATGTAAAACTGACAGCTGTCCCTGCAAGTAATCCCCCACAAATAGCTGAGTCCAGCGCTTGTAGCCGCTAATCCCATCTTCTGAAGATGGTGAATAGCCATCCCACAACGGATGGTATAACTCCGGAGCCAATCCACACCGACGCATCATCAAATCCTCCGTGTGTGGACTAAAGGAGAAGTGATGAACACTCCTCACTATGCAATCAAGATAAAATGCTCCCACCTCTGTCAAAGGCTGATCATCATAGTCCTGGGGAAACAAATCAACATAAGTACAAAACTCCATATTGGATGATGCCCTACATATCTCCTCTGACGACGATGGAGTAGTGACGTGATCTATCACACATTTCTCAGAAAAATCAACTATCTCATCACAAGAGCTCTCAACCAAAATACTCATACCATCTGAATTAACTGCACCAATATCTGTGATAGATGTAACCGCATCCTCACTACAACCTGTGGATATAAGATCCTCATCAACTGCCTCTGTATATAACTGTACTGTATCTGCAGCTGGTGGAAACTGTGCCAAACTCAACTCCATGGTAAGCTCCTCCAACCGTGACTGTGACTCTTGAAGGGCCAACTGAGCACTCTCCAACGAGTCCATAGTCACCTCAAGCTCATGAGTGAGCTCATCGACCTGCTCCTCCTTCCTCTGCAATGCATCATAACAAATGCAATCCCACTTGAGAAGAAAATCCCTGTCTGCAAGTAGTTTTAGGTAATTTTGTTTCATCATTCCAATTGCTTCTCGAAGTGCATGTATCTCTGCAAGGGAAAAACCACTATCACCGTGCTCATCTGTCAAAGGAGTACTCCAACCATAGGTAGCCAACATCTGACGAGCAACATCTAAATGCTCAATGGTTGTGGCAATCATATTATCATTCACTTTTAGTTGCCCAACCAAATGATGAGGACTCTGTAGCTTATGACCCCCATACAAGTTTTCTAGTTCACAATATGCACTATGATATGAGGCTGATTCGTCGTCACTCACTACATGATAAGCAGCATCATGTGTGCTTTCATCCATGCACACCTCAACATCTAAGGTACTGCTGCTTTGTACCTGAAAGGATGGCTCAACTGATAAGGTAGAAGTTGCTGGTATGACAGTATCTTCACACACTTCCACTCTCAAAGTAACTGCATGTCCGTCCAAAGCACGATCCTGGGATTCCATATCAACATATGAATCTTCTAGCTTGTTTTCAAAGGTCTTATCTGGAAAATCAGATTCACCCTGACATGAATCCTCTACATACAATGCATCATTAGTACCCAATTCCTGAGTACTTTCATGTGACAATTCAATAGGATCATTTTGCACATGTGAAAACACTGCTGTCTCATGCTCATGCAAAGTTTCATCATCGCTGTCATGAAAATCAGAAGTAGCCTCTATATTAGAAACTTCTTTAGTCACCTCTTGCAAGGATGATGTAGATAAATCATTACCCAAAGCTGTTCTAGTGTCTTCTTGAATCAAATCAGCATGTCTATCAAATTCATCATATAAATTTCTGCATACTTCATAGGAATTTGAAGATACCAATTCATTTTGATGAAGAGTTGTATCATCCTTATGTGTAGATTCTCTATCCATTTCATGCGTAAACAATTCATGAGCTATAGTGTGATATTTCTTCCTTGCAAACTCTGTCTTATGGCAAAGACTCGGGTGCAAATCCATGTAACTCATGAAAGGAAGTTCCTTCTTAATTTTTTGAGGAAGAATGCTATACTCCTTGAACATGCTAATCACTCCTTCTTCTTTGTTTTGTGGTGTTCGACCTTTGCTGGTAGGAAGTGAAATAGATTCTTTAGGCCGTCCAAACTTCAAAAGCGTCTTCTCTAAATGCAGCAACTCTCGATTGAGCTTGTATTGTGATTGTTCAAGCTCTTTCAATGCTTGTTTATTGTTGAACAATGTTGTCATGAAGCCCATTTTCGCTGCCAAACTGAAAACCAAATCCAACTGATTTGTGCACAACTGACTTTACACCTTTACTAGGCAATACATTTCATCACCGGTTCTGTGTTCTGGACTGTATTTGCTTGCTTGGATTGATACCAAATATATTTTTGAATTCTTGCAAGTGTAGTTTGAGATCATCAACTAACAAACTTAATGTCTAAATATGCCAATAGGATGCAATGCAAGTCCTTCAGTCTCCTTAAGGCTTGAATTAATTTAAATGCTGTGCCCAAAATAATTGACTTCCTAGCAAGTAAAGTCGTCCTCAGTGCATTTGATATAATTTTGTCTTTATCAAAGACGTCAAACTCCCTTGCTAAAATGCTATTTTCAAATGCACCATTTAATTTGTACTCTTGTAATATATAGTTTTCCAATCTATTGACTTCCACGCTAGATTAAGGCAACGGAGTTTTTTCTTTTCTGTTAGGCGCGATTTCTGAAACTTTCGTCCCTTTTAAAGCTCTCAACAGGAGACTAGCGCTCTAGACAAAAGTGATTTATTTTAATATTATAAAATGCAGTCGCCTTAGCCCCTTGGTAATTGCCGTCCACTTTCCAGCTTCGTATCTTTTGAATTTGTCTTACGTTCCATTTTGTCTTTGATGATTGCTTAAAGGCCACGATTTGTTTTTAATCTGTCCTGAGGCTTGGGAGAACTCCACGTTTTGGCTTTTCTCTTGCCGGATTTATCAAAAAATCTTCACAATGAACATCTCATTGTCTCTTGCGATTATATTTACTTCCTTTAAATTTCCCGTCAAAACCAAAGTTATGCCCTTCCTTTCAGAGGTTCCGTCTCTATCTCAAGACCACAATATAAGCTGATTGTCCCTTCTGCGATGAGCTGGCAGAGAAATTCAGCGGCTGGAAAAGAAAACGACTCTGAAATAGTTCGTCTTTATCTGGCTCGTCAGATTTGTCTTTTCTGAGTGCCCTATACCTGTCACGACTTCTTTTAAACTCGGATCTCTTTAATTTTAAATGCCATGATTCTAAGGCTCCTGTGTTGATTTTTAAATGCTCCCGTGAACGATAGAAGGGAGGTCGTTTACTTTAAAGGCCCGATAAATTTAAAATCACGGCATGCCTTATCTTTCCTTATATTATATTTTTTCTGACCTTTTAATATTCAATTCTTGCTTGCAAGGTAATCGATCACTACAAAGAGGGAGGTGGCGGCAGGATTTTTGTCCTGTGTGCAGAGATTTTTGTCTTTATTTGGCTGGTGACGAATCTTCCCGAATTCGTCTTTTCTGAAAGTTTCAAATATTTGAAAGTCTCCAATTAAATCGAGCTTTTCCTCAATTTGTCTTATCTTAGACTTCCACGCTGGAGCTTCACCTGCCGATAGAATCAGAATAGTCGGCCTCTAAAGAAAACCGATTCTTCACCACCAGGCACCCCTACTATAAAATATATTTCTTCTGATTTTGTCAAAATCAACTACCTAGAAGGATTAAAGCCTTCCAAACAGAATATCGAACCTCTCCAAATTTGTAGTTCTTTTCCCTGAAATTTTTAATATTCTTTTACAGCATCGATTTCCTCCAATCTCCACAGATTTGGCCAAAGGCCATTAAATCTGTAAATAATCAATCCTCCACAACCAATAACCAGACTTTTTTTGAGATTTTTAAACCCTAATATTCTGAGAAATTTCTTTGAAACCAACACAGGATGGCAGGATTCAGGCTCTGATACCACTGTAGAAACCCCTGTTTTCGCTAACTACTGAAACTGTCTGTTTTGCTTATTTTTGAACATTTTTATTGAATAAACCATTGAAGTGCGATTTTGAAAGAAATTGCATATAAAAAATTAAATAAAATACCACACATCAACAAATGATGGAAACTGATTGATCTATTGATACCAATAGGTTTATTGATCTACTATGCTGATTACAAGCAAGATCTGATGACATGCAACTTAAAAAGCAACAATATTATTGATGTAAAAACCTGGTATTTGCAGCAGATTGTAAAACCCTTGAAAGATGTGTCCAGATCTCAGGAAATAGGCGCATTAACTGAAGAATCTCTGCTGGATGAATCCCCACACTGAAAACCCTGAATATATTTTTAACTGTGAAGCTCTGTGATAACTTCTGGATGAAGATACCTCTCTGAAAGCAATAGATCAGCTGGTATTTCATAGCCTCTGAACTGCAACACTGAAGATGGCTCGTTCTCCAATGCCTATAGACAACTGAAACCCTTGGCTTCGTTCTCCAGAAGAATACTTGATCAAAAATCGATTTCATAACATAATCAACTTTCTTCACACTGAAAAATACTTATATTCTCAAGAGGGTCGACTTTTCTCAAAAAGCCATCATTTAAATAAAATTGAATTTTATCTTTTAATATTTCCAAAGTCTCGAACGCACTTTTAATTATAAATTATAATTAAAAAGTGGCCCCCTTCAATGTTGGTCGAACCCTTCAAGAAATCACTTAAGTTATAATATTAAATAATATTATAACTTTATATTATAAGCTTCAATAATTAATATTTAATTTGACAATTAAAATATTAATATCTTTCTCAATTTACGTCCGATTAACGAACCGTCTGAAGCTGAAGAATAAGTGATTGATTTTGCACACGACCAAACCATACTGCTAAAAATAGCAGGGGTACTCCGCTGAATGACCTAACTTACTAAAAATAGCAAGTCAGGCAAATGATGTCCGAATGACCCCGAACGAAAGCCAACTGGGAAACTCTGATAATCCGAAGCCAAGCCAAGCTCCAACAAGACCCTCTAACCAGACATATTAGCCTACGAGGGCTAAAAATAGGCTAAATCCACCGAACTCTGATGCTCGCAAAATTGGGGACATTACATATCCATCTTGGCACTATTGTTTCAAACTTTCTTGTGTCTCTGCACCCTTGAGAATAACATTGGCTGCCCCAACTATTGTTACTGTTGTTGTACTCATTTGAGTTTATGTCTTTTGCATTTGCTGCAGACAAACTGAGCATAGTCAGTCTAGGATCTAGCAGGATGTGACGAGCCCTGCTGGCTCTCAACTCAAACCCCAATAATTTCTTAAGTCTTATTGTGTTATTTTAGTTTTTTAGAGAAAAGTTCATAGACAGAAGAGAAGGGGCACAGTATATAAAAGCTTATAAACTGAAATACAGAGCAATTTCCTACAGAATGGAAATGCAGAAGACGCTATTTTATTGAAACAATGAGATCATGAATGATAAACATACCAGAATGTTTCCAGTTTTTTTATTTAAAATAGTAAGCCAGCTCGCCAGCCAAGAATGCTGAAAACTGACATAAAGGACGCCTGGCCTCCAAATTTGAGTTCTCTTGCCTCGAAACTAGATACAAATCTTTGAAAACACTAGACGCCAAAGATGGAAGTCAAAAAGCAACCAAAAGGAAGGCGTTTCAACAAATCCCTTCACACGCCTCTCTAAAAGGCACAAATCCCAATGCAAGTCGTACGGCCAAGAAGAAGAATGAGTATTAATCCTGTTGGAGCCACAGATCTGATGAAGAAGGCGCCACAAGGAAGAAACCCCTTTCTTATTTGTTGTACCCAAACCAAATTTTTTGCTTCATCAAGGCATTCTGCATAAAAGAGTCTAAATCTTGCTAAAATGATGTAAAATACAATTTTGGGCAATATCAAGCATGGAGTTTTTGTCAATAGTTTGTCAATCAAAGTCAGTTGTATTGAACAGAACCTGAAGCAGAGACTCAGAATGGAGCTTTTCATGATGGAGGAACATCTCAGGACGACATTTCATGTTGCACATGAAGATTTCAGTGATCCAGACGGAGTTTTCAGTGGTTAATTTATGAAGATTTCTCAAGAAAAAGCATAAAAGTGCAAGTATAGCCTGGGGGCGCCCAACTTTTTGAAGGTCAAGATCTTGCTGAGAGTGTTCAAGCATCCAGTCAATCTCTTCAGAATTAGTCTGGCTATCCGTCGAGCTATTCAGCAAAGCTTTTTGAGACTCAGCTCCGGCAATCAGCGTCAGAAGTTGAAATCCTTAAATTGCCAGATGTGAGAATTTTGTCTTTTTTAGGCAAAAGCGCGCCTCTAGCCTGAGGGCGCCCATCTTAAAGAGGGGGTAAATCTCGATAGTTTCGATGGCGGATACAGTCAATTTGTTCTCGACTAGTCTGCTCATCCGACGAGATATCAAACGTAGTCATCCGAGTTTCAGAATTCTGGTGGCAGTCATCCAAAGATCAGCTTAAAATGGAGTTTTCACGTTTCTGAGCTTCTTCATTTGTTCCCAGTGCAAGTATAGGCCAGGGGCGCTGGTTTAAAGGACCCTCCGATGGCAAAATTAGCGATAAAGTCTCTAACATCACCGACCCAGGCCCAGTCTGCTGATGCATCATCCAAATTTGTCAACCGACGCTCCAGGATCGTGGCGTAGATCTCTACCAAGCATGTAATTTTACTCGCTTAACCAAATGATTTTCGCTAGTATTTTCACAGCCTGTAGGCCTAGCCTTAGCCCTGCCGATGAGTCTGTCATACCAAGTCTTCATGACTATTGAGTCGTAACTCCGTTTTATCTATTCAACAAGCTTCAGCTCGGTCAAAATTCTCTCTCTAGATTTCGGCAGTCAGACGCACAGGTTTAGTGTAATATCGCAGTGAAGATATTCGAAATAATTAAGTCCGAGGACTGTAATTTTAAATAAAATACGCGATCGGAGTTTTTGAGGTCTTTAGAAGCGCTTTGCCGTCACTTCCAAGAGATCTTTGTGGCCCTTCCTCGCTATCCTTTAAAACAGACAGCTCCGAATCGGTCATCCCTGCTCAGACATCGAAGTCAAAGTAGGTATTTTGGTGAAAGTTTTACCTTTCACAAAATGACAATTGCAATCGAGAGCCGTGGGCGCTTTACTTTTGGAGGCCCTTAACACAAATTTCGTCAGGCATACACCGCTGGATGCACGTTCTAGGCATGCAAGAAGCTTCGTGCTTTCCCCGTCAGCGGTTCACCATTCGCCACCACCGCTTAGCTAGTCGTGATGGCGCTTTAGGAAAATGGCTGTTCCAAAATCTCAGAAAGCACTTAATCGAGGTTTCACTTTTCAAGGGTTAAACGATGGATTTTGGCAAAAGTGGTGTTCCCCAGCAGACATTTCTTCCTTGTTCGCAGAGGGTTTTCCACGAATACCCCCATCAGCTCTTTAGTATCACTCCGGCCATCCTGGAAGGTCGGTTGGCTGGCCAAGGGATTATTACGCTTATAAAATAGGGAGTTAGTGTAAAAAAGCGGTGCCTTTGTTAAAATGAGCCTATATGCTCAAGAGATGACTTTTCGGAATCGTTGAAGTCTCACGATGAATCTCAAAGCTTCATTCCGGATTGTCAACTGAAGTTCAAAATATTTAATATTTATTTTGTAATTTTAGCATTAAAATGGCAATTTTCTATTTTTGGCGCCTTTGCTAATTGCATGATAATAAATATTTTATTATTTATTTTAATTTGAACTTCCAGTCAGTACCAGTGGAACTGAAAGGCAACCAATCAGAAGGCTTCTATTTTTAGCTGAGGTTTTAAATCTTGCAGTTGTCAGATTGATGCGAATTTCATCTTCTTTAAGCATGGCGCCATCTTCATTTATTATTCACAAAGCTAAAAGAGAAATTCGTTTTTCTTAAGAGAAATTCATATTTTTCAAGCAAAATTCGTTTTTCTTCAAGGCAAAGGCGAATCCTCAAATTCAATATAAATTCGTATTTTTTTCAGAGGAAATTCGAATTTCTTCATAAACCAAAGGCGCAAATTTCAAGACAGGAAAATTCGTGGTTTTCAAGAACAAGGCGAATTCTTTCAATTCAAAGGCAAAATCTTCATCAATTTCCAGGGGCGATTTTGTTTAACATATCTTTTTGCAGATTCAAGTTCATAATTGTCAGCAATTTGAAGAAATCTTGGGCGATTTTCACAGAAGAAGCATAATAAAAACGTCTTTTTCATCCTTTGATCTCAGATTTCTCACAAAATACAAATTGCATGTTCCTGAAATTGGCGAATTCTACAAGTCTCAGTATCTGGATCATTCTCATATAATTTCCTCGAGTTGAAATTAAAGCTGATTTTCAATGCATTTTAGCTTTGAACATTCGCTCGAAGTTACTAATTTTCTGCGAAAACCTCTTTGTACAATCGAGTAGAAGTTGAATTTCTCGCGAACCGGACGCTTCGTCTTTAGAACTTTTCCCGACAAAACCCATATCTCGGATTTTTCGAAAATAATTCTTCGGCGCTATTTAACTCAATGTGCTATTTTAGATTCCGTGAAATCTTGTCAATATAGTCAAGTTCACAACAACGTAGTTTTTCGTATCGTACCACTAAACAAATACAGGACCAAAACCGTCCTTACTCATGATTTTCGCAGGATGGTTGAGACAGACCTTCACAAAGTGTTGCCAGAGGTAGTGCTAGACCCAGTTAAAATCAGAAGTTCAATCATTCAGAATATTGAGCAGTCTGGTTTACTAGAGGCCGCTTCCATACCTATCTCCGTTCACTGTGTTGAGTTTGTAATGGCTTGCATTAAGCATTACAATCCGACTACTCGTGAGATAGCGTTAGTTGACGGTCGGGTCATTTGCAGTCTCAAACCTGTGGACATCGAGAGGCGTTTTGGCATTCCTCAACACCAGAACAGCCTAGTTGTTTCTATGGAGCAGTGTGCACAAGCATTTGATGCTGATATGGACAAATGTCAAAAGAAGATGGCAGAAAGATGGTTAAAACAAGCAAAGAACAGATTGCCAAACAATGTGGGTCGTGGTGAATACAAGGATGAGTACGCGATTCTAATCACACTCCTGAATCGTGTCTCAGGTCAAGCACATGCGAATGTTTTCCAGCCTTGGATGTATTACATTATTGGTCGCATCATTTCTGGGCAGGAGCATTATGACCGGGCATCCTTCATCAGCGATATTCTCCACAGGCAGATCACCGGTTTCCTAGTTGCCCATGAGTTTCACATGTGTTTGTATCTCGTGTACTTGATCGCTTATCGTGGTCAGCTCGGTGGATTAAACACCGCGGGTATCCCTCGCAGCCCGAAGTCAAGATATGATCGCCTGAGTTCACCAGGAAATGAGCGCCATTTCGCCGCGTGTTCGGCGAAGCTTTCTTTGACTTATACAAGCGCGGAGGAATTTGGACCGGGAATTGCATGTTCGTATCTCGGCAGTTGCTAGGGCAGCAATGGATGGATGGGCAGATTGGTTTATTCAGTTCCCAACATACACCTACATCCGAGTATACGGCTTCACAGGAAATCCAGCTATGCTTCCACGTTATCCTTCGGATAAGACAATCTTTCAGGAATTCCTAAGACAGATGCATGATGTTCATCGTCTTCTACGCCGCAGGCACAGACCATCACTTAACTTTCCTTTTCAATTTGGAATGTATTGGTGCAAGTCGGGTAACATAGTAAGATCAGCAGGACAAGAACCTTGAGAAATATCAATATTCTAAGTATCTTGTCGGCATCGGCTTCTGGCGACCTTTCGTGTCATTATACAACTCACTTTGTTGGAGCACATATCACGCAGCCTTCTATGGAGGATTACTGGGCAAACTACGTAGATGAATTCGAGGTTCGCAGACGCAGCTATGGTCGTTTCTCTCTCTCACAGATTTATGTTTTCTTATCAGAAGATGTGGGAGGTTTATCAAATGATGAGGAAGAAGTCCTTCCTCAATTTTTCAGAGAGCAAGTCGATACACAACCGCTGCCAGCAATTGATTGGTACGCCAAGGAATATGCAACGTCAAGGAGAGGTCAAGTAGAGTTATTCAACGAAGATACTTTACCTCGCACAAATGAAGAAGACAAGGAGGGTAAGTGTACCCAGAGCAGAGCCGCCAGTAGTAGTGAATCCTTCGCTACCTTCCTCGTCAAGACCTAACAAAAAGAAGAGGAGTAACCCTCCCAAGAAAGTACAAGCGCCAAACAACTCAAAGGGCAAGGCGCTTGCCATTGTTACACACACGGAGCCTGACAGACATCCTATCACAGAATCAGTTCAGAGGTCAGTTCAGAGCCCGCCAGTACCTGAGGTTCAAACTCAAGCTCCTACACCAGTTTCAGAGCCTTCACCAGTCCCAATTCACATCGAATTGGATTTAGACTCTCCACCTTGCAGTGGGTCTTCTACACACTCACTCTCATCAGTACCTCCTGTCGCTAGTGCAGACCTTTCTAGTAGCATTAGTCGAGATCAATCTTGGATCGAAGCTCAGCTAGGAAGGAAGAGGAGGCAGCCATCCTATGTTCTCAATCATTCTGATTTTGATGACATTTACCAGGATGCGCCGGACAAGAGAGTTAAGAACATGGTTCACGTAGAGAGAAACACTGACATGGAGATTGTCATTGAAACTGCCGTGCCTCCACAGGAGAAGAGCTTGTCCGAATTGGAATCTCAGGATTTTGAAGTTATCACCGTCAACCTTGGTCGCAGCACACGCCAGACTCAGGTTGATCTTCTACAGGTTGCCACGCATGCTGCCGTGGATAAATACTAGCACGGGTAGGATAAGGCAGCCCTCAAGGCTGAAATCGACAGCCAATATACTCCTAGTCTGTTCATGTGATTCCTGATGCCAATAACACACTCCCACCGATGCTTGAGCCTCCAGCCAGCAGCAAAGTCAACTTTAATCACTTAGTTGCATAGCGGCGTTTTGAGGAATGGGAGGAGGACTGCTGCTAGAGGCCGTATTTGCGCTTACAGAAGTTATATTAGTTGCGTACAATGCACGAGAGCTTCGATTCGCTCGTGATGAGGAACTGATATGGCAATTTGCAAACCCAGGGATGAGATTATGATTGCTCACCTGAGTGTGGCTTATGATGCAGTCACGGATGCAGAAGACAGAGAGGCTATCTACTCTTGGAAGACACAATTGGTTTTCAGGGTAAAGATAGAGGACAGTTTTGCATCAGAGTTGGCTGAGTAGAGAGCACGTCACTAGTGCACTGCCTGCAGGACTCCCAGTATCTCTCGCTTTACCGTACATTATCAGATTGAGGGTGGTGCCTACGTTGAGCTTACCGATGTTCAGTCAGACCTCCAGGCACTCATTCATACCATTTTCAGTGGGGAGACCATTGGCTATAAGATTACTTAGCTTACAGTCATGTCAGCATTATTTGACGAGGCAACGAGGAGTAGGGGCGAACTTCAGTCTCAGATTACAGCTGGTGAGGATATGCTGCATCGACATAGCATTCTTGGACAGAGTCTCATAGCTCCAGATAGTGATACAGTTAACAATCTCGTTGAGGGATTGATTGCTCGAGATCACGACTAGTAAACTTCAGTTCTCACCTCTCAAGATAGACATTATACACAGGAGTTAACTTGGCGTTACCCTTTCAAGTTAACTGGCTGTCTCACCTCATGCATATCTATTCTGAGATCAGCTTTACACACTTGGAGTTTTATTTAGGGTTTTTCGTTAACTGATGGTAGTCTTCCAGTTAACTTGCTTTTAATAAGGACGTGCATGTTTGCACAATTGTCCATTTTTAGATTAGATGTTTGGGTTAACTGATGGTAGTTTTCCAGTTAACTATATAGTTTACTTCATTAGGGTTTGGCAGCAAGTCTTGCATGCATTGCAAGAACTGTAGATGACTCAAGGTGATTTTAGGGTTCCCTACAACTTGATGTATATAAATAAGAGCTTTTGCTTATTTGTAAATAACTTTTGCTTGAGAGAGAAATATATGCTGCGCCTACCTTGCCCTCAATATTGCTCTTTTGGTATTTGTTCATGTGTCTTTTACGATTAATTGTTATGCCACATAGGGTTTCATGCAATTGTAATGGTGAATTCTTTCTGTTTTGTGCAACTTTACCATTATGATCAAGTGTTATGCCACATAGGGTTTCGCGAGATTGTGATGATAAATCTGTTTTGTGCATATTTACCATTGAGGTCAATTGTTATGCCACATAGGGTGTCAAGAGATTGAGATGATAAATCTGTTTTATGTATATTTACCATTGTGATCAATCGTTATGCCACACAGGGTTTCGAGAAATTACGGTGATAAATCTGTTTTGTGAATCTTTATCATTATAATCAAGGGTTATGCCACATAGGGTTTCGTGAGAGTGTGGTGATAAAGCTGTTTGTGAAGTCTTTACTATTTCGATCAAGTGTTATGCCACATAGGGTTTCATAAGATTGTCATGGTAAATTCTTAAATCTGTTTGTGCCCAATAAGCTTGTTTAGATTGAGATGATAGATGCGCCACCTTGCCTTCAAGTAGAGAATCTAAACTCGTTTATCGTCCGATAGTCAAACCCTGCTCCATTTCCTCATGCTCTGTTTTCTTGAGGAAACTGGATAGATTTCTTAGTAGCCGAAGTAATAATGAAAAAACTCCTTAGCTGCAATAGCGGTTTTCACCTGTGCCTTTCCCCTTGTTGAGATAAAGATAGACTTTTTTTTCCATGCATTCCAGCACAACGAGGGAGCTTCCCCTCCTAATTTGAAGAGCACTCATTGCGTAGTGTACATAGCTGTCCGTACAAACCTGCACTCCAGAGGTGTTAGATTTTACACCAACATTATTGCAATCAACAGTAAATCTTTATATAATACTCTTTCTGAATCATGTAGAACCTCTGAATGAAGCTCTCAACTGCACTGATTCGATTGATCTCTCACAATCTCAAGAGTGCTCAACACTGAAGAGGTATCGTTCTTCAATGGAAGATTGTTCAAACCCTGATCACAGGAGAATGCACAGGAAGAAACACAAGGCAAAGTCAAAATTATCAAAACGTGAGTTTCTCATTGCCAAAAATGCCCTTATATGCAAAAGGCACGAATTCCAAGAAAGATACACCCCTCTTTATATTTTAAATCTTTTAAAATATATTTAAGTCATTCAATAGTATTTGAATTTAAATACTTGGGCGCACTTTATCAATTTAAATGATTAAAATATTAAATCACTTTTAGAGAATATTTAAGTGATTTAAAAAGTATAAAGTCAATTTGACTTTATAATAAAATATTAAGTTAATAAATAACTTAAATCACCCAAATAGGCATAACTTCCACAAATCTTCATAGAATCCTATGCCGTCAGAAGCTGTCGACTCCTGAACTGCTAACACCTGCTGTGAACCAATCACTGGGCTCTGAAAACAAGAACAATCAAACTCTCCAGAAAGTACCACTGACCCTCTAACCAATCCAGCTAACCCAGAAGGGTCCAATAAAGGGCTAACACACTATTCCCAAGAACTGACTAGAGAGGGGACATCACAGTCTGCCCTCCCCGAATTTGCTTGTCCACAAGCAAACTCAAAGCCGGATGCTGAAGAATACCGTCACTCTCCCAAGTAGCATCCTCTTTTCGCCCTCCAATTTGCTTGTCCACAAGCAAACTCAAAGCCGGATGCTGAAAATGCGTCACTCTCCCAAGTAGCATCCTCTGTTGGTAAATCTCTCCACTTTACCAAGTATTCCCTGATAACCCGCCTCCGAAGATGACGCTCTCTGGAATCCATAATGGCCTCAGGTATCAAAATCAATTTCCCCTCATCATCTAGGGGTGGTAAATCAATAGAAGGAATCACATGTTGTCCCAATGCCTTTTTGAGGCATGACACATGGAACACGTTGTGAACCTTATTGTCCACCGGAAGATCTAACTCATAAGCCACTTCACCGACACGTCTGACAACTCTGAAAGGTCCATAGTATCGCGGCTTAAGTTTCTTGGCGCCCTTCTTATGAAGGGTGGACTGCCTATAAGGCTGGAGCATCAAATACACCAAATCATCGACCTCGAAAGATCGCTCCACTCGCCTCTGATCAGCATATTGTTTCTGCTGATTTTGAGCTTTCTGTATAGTCTCTCTGAGTGCTCTCATAATATCCTGGTACTCCTATAATAAATCACCAGCACTGGGTACTCTACTGTCACTTAGCAATAAATCTAGAAAGCTCGGAGCATCATATCCATATAATGCTTGGTATGGTGTCATCTGAATGCTCATGTGATGAGTGGTATTGTAGCAATACTCACAAAGGTATAACCACCTCACCCATGCCTTCTGCTGCCCTGAACTGTAATTCTGCAAGTATCCCTCCACCCATTTATTGACTATCTTAGTCTGCCCATCTGTCTGTGGGTGGTAGCTGGGACTCGGAATGAGTTCTGTCCCACAAAGTTTGAATAACTCCTGCCAAAAGTTACTCATAAACCTGCTGTCCCTGTCACTGACTATACTCTGAGGCGAACTGTGCAACCTGAATATGTGATGTGCCGTGCTCCGGTGATCCACTCTGCTACCACTGTGCTAATACTCGAACACCACTTATGATGAACCAAACTAACTGCTGATTTGATTTTTGCTCGTTAAAGGTCTGATTTTTGGTGTGTAATCTGATGTTTCTTGTTTTTTGTGTTTTTGTGGTTTTATGCCAATGATTCAATAATTTTATTACAACCATATGCATATGTAAATTCAAATTAAGCTAACTTAAGAAAGATAACTCAAAGGAACTCAATACACTAGTTAAGAGACCTTCTTCATTCACAAAGAGTGCTAAAATTACATCCCTCTTACATGCTTTTGGAATGAGACATCTTTTACAACTAAAAACCAACTTGCAGCCAAAATGCACTGTGAACAGTGCTTGCTACAGTACCCGCGCCCACCCTAATACATATAGAAATTTACTTACAACTTTCTCCCGCCAAAAGATTGAAGAAAAAGCTTCTAATACCAAGGGCGCCCCCTTTAGACAAGATAGCAGCAACCAAGGAAAGTCGTTTTCCTTACTTGATGATGATGAAACCCTTACTTCAAAGCGGCTGGCTGTAGGTGCATAATCAGCTTCAACAAACACTGACAAATACGAGCCACGTCCTCCAAAATGCAAAAGGAACCTCCAGTAGCAATCTCCCTTCACATGGACGACTTCAACAACTGATAACCAGCAGATTCGAGCTCCAATGCAGCAACAAGAAAAGTAACCAGCAACTTTAGGGTGGTCTTTCACACCGTCAAGAAGCTAAAATCCTAACTACAAGCCCAATCCAGGCTTACCCACTGCAGAAATTGGGAAACCCTAGTTTCCTTCTCTCCCAAACTCCACACTTCAAGTTTCAATCAGCAAACATAATCTTCAGCATAAGGGGGTCGAACTTCTCTTCTTCCTTTTATAATTTCTCATTGAAAACACTATTCATTAAAATGGCACTATTCACTTAAGTTGTTTCTTTTTTCACTTTATCAATGAATAGTAACTGAAAAATATAAAGTGACCCCTTTAACAAATAGACACATGGTCCCCAAGCCTGAGTAAGTGAAATAAATGATGATGAACAATATTTTAAGCTCCAATTACACGCCAAACGCGCAAATTCACCACCTCACCAACTCCGGATACCAATACTGCCTTTAACTGACCAAGTGCCCGTTCAAGTGATCCTCTAACCAGAACCATTAGCCTACGAGGATCGACATAATAGGCTAATCCGCCGACTTTGATGCTCGTGAAAGAATGGGGACATTACAGTCCACCCTCCCTGAAATTGCTTGTCCCCAAACAATCATTACTGCGAAGAAACCTCACTCCTCGGAAGGCCTGAAAAAAGAACTGTGGAATGTCCCATGCGCCGTTAACTGCCTCATGACATGCCAGCATAAACACACCTGCGCAAAATATCCCTGGGTCCCAAACCCAGAATGGAAGTCTGCCATGTCTGATAACCTCTGACTTCCGCTGCGCAACTCTGATCACAACTTCACCATGCTGAAAATGGTGAAGCAACCTGTCGGAACCCAACCAGACTGTAGTGCCAGAACTGACACCACCCGGATCCCAAAACAACTTGAAGTCACCTCCAAAACACCCCTGGAAGTGATAACCAATCAAACCATCATGTCCGTTGACACCGTAATCACCTTGTAACCATGTATCCGAGTGAATTCCCTGTGACATAAAAGTAACAAACACTGTTGGATACCTATCAACATGATGGATAAAGAACCGTTGTCCCTGCTAGTAATCCCCTGCAGGCAATTGAATCGTGTACTGGCAGCCTTTAGTCCCATCTTCTGAAGATGGAAACTCTGGACACAGTATAGCGTTACTCCCCTTGATTGCACCAAGAGAATCACTCTGCGCCCAAGAACTGTGCATCGAATAGGAATCATGTACAAGTGGACGAAAAACAAAACTATAAGCACTCCTCACCATGTACATACCATTAGACTCCTTCGTGAGCCCTATTTGGAATCCCGATGCACTAGGACGTTCCAAAACTCTGCGACTGTTCCCCAGTCTGGAACTAGTATCAGGAGTATTATCGGCTTCTGACTCGAAGAGTGGATTTTCACAGGCCAAACCCCCATCAAACTCAAATAAGGGCTTATTCACAAACTGCGCAATCATTCCATGCTGGTCTGAACCGTCCAACTTCGAGTCCCTGGAATTGTGCTCCTGAATAGGCTCATCAACTTGCCAACCAAAATCAACTGTGTGGGATGGAAAGACTGATTTGCTCCTAGGAAAGGCGAACAAATCGTCACAAGAACCGATCTCCCAACTAGATGCTGCTCTGCGTAACTCTTGTGAAGTGGAAATAGTAGTGTTGTGAGTTGCCACATAACTCCCTGGTGGGTCAACTACCATATCACAAGAGCTATTAACAATCTGTTCCGCATAACCTGTCATGGGACTAAACTTGGGAGGACCAGGTGCAACACATGGCTCTCCACAACTCTCCACCAAGGCCCCCATCCCATCTATCTCAATTGCACCCGAAACCGTGAAGGTTGTAATAACCACATCATCAACCTGCTCGCATCCACAATCCGTGGACATATGTCCTTCACCAACAACTGCCATAGAAACCTGAACTATATTGGAAGGGGGTGATGGCTGTGCCAAACTAGATACCACAGTAAGCTCCTCCACCCGTGACTGTGACTCTTGAAGGGCCAATTGAGTGCTCTTCAAGGAATCCATGGTCATCTCAAGCTCATAAGTGAGCTCATCAAACTCCTCTTCCTTCCCCTTCCATGCTTTGTGACAGATGCAACCCCACTCGAGAAGGAAATCTCTGTCCGCAAGGAGCTGTAGGTAATGTTGTTTCATAATTCCAACTGCCTCTCGAAGTGCGTGCAACTCTGGAAAGGAGAGACTACTATCATTGTGCCAATCTGACATAGGAGTGTTCCCATCCAACGTAGCCAACATCTGACAAGCAGCATCAAAATGCTCTATGGCTGTGGCAATCATACTATCATTAGCCTTCAATTGTCCTAACACACCATGAGGACCCTGGAACTCATCACTCCCATACGAATTCTCTAATTTAGAAGCTGCACTATGATATGAAGTTGAATCATCGTCGCTCCCTAACTGATAAGCAACCTCGTGTGTGCTATCAACTTCACACACAATTTCGACAGGGGTAATGCTGCTATGTACCTTGTGGGATGGCTCAACAGATATTGTTGAAGTTGTCATTTTGTTACTGTCTTTGTACACTTCTTCTTCCAAGGCATCTGCACATCCACCCAACTCACGATCTCGGAATTCATTGCCCATGATCAATTTCTCTGATTGGTTTCCTACGGTTTGATATGAAAAATCAAACTCATTGTGGCCTGATCCGTCATCATGAATTCCATAATCAGTACCCAAATCTCGAGTACCAACATGTGACAGTTCTTTAGAAACATCTCTTCCTGGTGTAATCATTTTCCTCTCACGCTGATGCCAAATTTCATCCTGGCTGTCATGAAGATCAAGACTGTTATCAGTGCTGGTAACAACTTCTTGAATGCTGTGAATATCATTCAAGATTCTCTCAACACCGATCCTAACTCCACCATACCGGAAGTGGTGAAGTAATGCATCGAGACCCATCCAAACAACAGTGCTAACTCTGTCTCCACCTGGATCCCAATATAGACCGAACTCGTGTCCATCCATCATGAGGAGGTAAAGATAACTAGAAGCATCTGCTATGTAACATCTCTCTATAACCTTCACTAAACTCTCGTGGATGTGATATCCACCTGTGCCATCAAGCCTGCTGACAGTATAATCCATCTGTAACCCTGTGTCCATCAGTAGCCTCTGAGACGACGAAGCAGCAAACCTTGTTGGATACACATCAGCCTGATGGTAGACTAAATACTGATCCTGCAAGCACTCACCCGCCAACAACTGAGTCGGGTATTCGCAACCACTAGTTCCATTTACTAAAGATGGTAACTCTCCATCCAAGAAGGGATGGTATACGTCCTCCGTAAACTCCACTGCGGACCCTGTCTGAAATCCCGATCCACAATCAGTGCTCATCTCAAGACTCGGTTCAAGAGGGTGAACATCATCTATCTCGAAGAGTGGGTTATCATATGTCCAAGAAACATCTATCTCGAACAATGGATTCTCGATCATCTCGCACTCCATCTCCTGACCCACCTCCTGCTCTTCACCCAAATCTGCACTATAGTACGAGGTTGAGTCAACCTCATTCACATCATGATCAGCAACCTCATGTATGCTATCCTCATCGCACACATCATAATCTAAAGCACTGCTGCTATATGTCTCATAGGACGTTTCAAAAGACGATGTAGAGTCCACTCGTGTGAATGCTTGATCAATCTTATCATCCTTCTCCGCTAAAGGATCCTGTAAATCTAGCCTGTGTAAATCATGAACTGACAATTCTTGCGCATACTCTGAGTTTGCATCTTCAAATTGATCAAAAGTTTCATCAGCCATTACTGATACACAAGATGTAGGGAGCTCTAAACCCTCATTGGTTTCATATGGACCCTTTTCTTCATGTGCATCTCTCTCAACATGATCATCCTGTAACCTTACAACATCTTGTTTAGGACCCTCACCCTCGTGTTCTGACTCTTCTTCTTTTTCAAGAGGACTCAAGTGCTTTTCCTCTACCGCTGCCTTAGAAATTTCAACTCCATCATCCACAGGTAGATCGTTTAAGGTCTGATTTTCGCTCACCAATGGATCAGCTGTACGCTGGTCATTAACTGATGAGAGTTCATCATGAAGGCTTCTCGCCATTGTAGTGTCCTCATGTTCCTTCTTCTCATTTCGTGACGTAGACCTCTTAGAATTGGAAGTCAAATACCGCACTACTCTGTCAAGTTTCGCAGGATCAGAAATCCATTCATTTAACCTTTTCTGATTTTCATCCAACTTTTTCAAACTTTGTTTCAGCTTCTCCATATTCCTATCCCACTGCTTCTGGGAAGTGGCCATGTTCACTGAAACCTTCGGATTGCAGTTAAAACCTACCCAACAGGATGGCAGGAAACGGCTCTGATACCACTGTGATGTGCCGTGCTCCGGTGATCCACTCTGCTACCACTGTGCTAATACTCGAACACCACTTATGATGAACCAAACTCACTGCTGATTTGATTTTTGCTCGTTAAAGGTCTGATTTTTGGTGTGTAATCTGATGTTTCTTGTTTTTTGTGTTTTTGTGGTTTTATGCCAATGATTCAATAATTTTATTACAACCATATGCATATGTAAATTCAAATTAAACTAACTTATGAAAGATAACTCAAAGGAACTCAATACACTAGTTAAGAGACCTTCTTCATTCACAAAGAGTGCTAAAATTACATCCCTCTTACATGCTTTTGGAATGAGACATCTTTTACAACTAAAAACCAACTTGCAGCCAAAATGCACTGTGAACAGTGCTTGCTACAGTACCCGCGCCCACCCTAATACATATAGAAATTTACTTACAACTTTCTCCCGCCAAAAGATTGAAGAAAAAGCTTCTAATACCAAGGGCGCCCCCTTTAGACAAGATAGCAGCAACCAAGGAAAGTCGTTTTCCTTACTTGATGATGATGAAACCCTTACTTCAAAGCGGCTGGCTGTAGGTGCATAATCAGCTTCAACAAACACTGACAAATACGAGCCACGTCCTCCAAAATGCAAAAGGAACCTCCAGCAGCAATCTCCCTTCACATGGACGACTTCAACAACTGATAACCAGCAGATTCGAGCTCCAATGCAGCAACAAGAAAAGTAACCAGCAACTTTAGGGTGGTCTTTCACACCGTCAAGAAGCTAAAATCCTAACTACAAGCCCAATCCAGGCTTACCCACTGCAGAAATTGGGAAACCCTAGTTTCCTTCTCTCCCAAACTCCACACTTCAAGTTTCAATCAGCAAACATAATCTTCAGCATAAGGGGGTCGAACTTCTCTTCTTCCTTTTATAATTTCTCATTGAAAACACTATTCATTAAAATGGCACTATTCACTTAAGTTGTTTCTTTTTTCACTTTATCAATGAATAGTAACTGAAAAATATAAAGTGACCCCTTTAACAAATAGACACATGGTCCCCAAGCCTGAGTAAGTGAAATAAATGATGATGAACAATATTTTAAGCTCCAATTAACCGCCAAACGCGCAAATTCACCACCTCACCAACTCCGGATACCAATACTGCCTTTAACTAACCAAGTGCCCGTTCAAGTGATCCTCTAACCAGAACCATTAGCCTACGAGGATCGACATAATAGGCTAATCCGCCGACTTTGATGCTCGTGAAAGAATGGGGACATTACAGAATACCTCTCGGAAGAACAAATCTGCCACCTGGGTAGCTGTGTGTGTAGTAGTGATTGAGAAGAAATGTGCATACTTCGCCAACCGATCTACTACCACAAAAATGTTGTCCTTCCCTTGAGCTTTCGGCAAGCCCGTAATGAAGTCCATGGACAAGCATTCCCACTTCCTCTCAGGGATAGGAAGTGGCTGGAGTAAACCTGCAGGGTATGTATGCTCTTGCTTGTTCTGCTGACAAACAAGACATACCCTGACATACTGGAGAACAAAAGACTTGAGATCCTTCCAAGAGAATCTCTCTCGCACCTGCCTGTAGGTCTTAAAGTAACTGGGATGTCCTGCCATAGGTGAATCATGGAATGACCTCAATACTCTGTCCCTCATCTCAGAATCTGGGTACTAGTAAAATCCTCCCTTTGTAAATGATAAGATCATTTACAAGTGAATACCTGTCATCCTGTACTGTCCCATCTACTATGCTAGAAGCCCATGGGTTCTTAGCATACTCTGCTACTATCAGATGTCTCCAGTCCTCTGAAATCAGTGAAATGGAGCTCAAGTGAGGACGGCGAGATAAAGCATCAGCAACCACATTTTGAGTGCCCTTGACATAGGAGATGTCAAAATCATAGGACCGAAGTTTGCTGACCCATTTCTGTTGCCTTTCGTTCAGATCTCGCTGCCCAAGAAAATGTTTTAGACTATTATGATCGGTTTTAACACTGAATTTACTACCAATCAAGTACTGCCTGAATTTGGCCATGGCATGCATGATGGCCAACATTTCTTTATCATAGATACTGTAGCTCCGTTAAGGACCTCTTAGCTTCCTGCTCTCGAAAGCTATAGGGTGTCGATCCTGCATGATAACTGCACCAATACCCTCACCATTGGCATCGCAATGTAACTCAAAAGGTTTGGTGAAGTCCAGTAGAGCCAAAACTGGACATGTGGTCATGAGAAGTTTGAACTTCTCAAAGCACGCCTGTGCTAGTGGTGTCCACACAAAAGCACCCCTCTTAGTCAAATCAGTTAGTGGCGCAGCATGCCGCGAGAATCCACTAACGAACCGACGATAGAAGGCACATAATCCTACAAATCCCCTGAGCTGTGTCAATGTCTCAGGTGTAGGCCAATCGATGATGGCTCGAACTTTCTCTGGATCCATGCTGACTCCTGCACCGCTGATGATATGTCCCAGATATAAAAGCTCTGCCATGCCTAAAGCACACTTGGACTCCTTGGCGTACAAGGACTCCCTGTCAAGTATACTCAATACCTCATCCAGGTGAACCATGTGTTCCTCCCATGATTTGCTGTAAACCAGAATGTTGTCGAAGAACACCAATACAAATTTCCTCAAGTGAGGATGGAAAACCCTGTTCATAGTAGACTGAAATGTGGTTGGAGCATTGGTTAAACCGAATGGCATAACCAAGAAATCATAGTGTCCACAGTGACATCTGAACGCAGTTTTCTCTATGTCCTCCTCTCAAGCTCTGATCTGATGATAACCTGTCCTCAAATCAATCTTTGAGAAGTAGCAAGCTCCATGAAGCTCGTCTATCAACTCATCTATCCGTGTGATAGGATACCTGTTCTTTATTGTCTTCCAATTGAGCATCCTGTAGTCAATACACATCCTAAGTGTACCATCTTTTTTCTTCACCAAAACAACTGATGAAGCAAAGGGTGACTTACTCGGCCTAATGTGCCCCATAGCTAAAAACTCCTTAATAGTTTTCTCAATCTCATCTTTCAAACGCTTGGGGTGCCGGTAAGGAGTAATCATGATCGGTTTCGTGCCCTCATCCAGCTCTATAATATGCTCAATACCTCTATCAAGAGGTCAACTTGGTGGAATAGCACTGAAAACCTTAGCATGTTTGATTCGAAGTTCCTGCACATCTGGATGGTAAGAAGAAGCTTGCTGCTCCAACTGTGAAGGCATTAGCTTACACTCAGCAGCCCACTCTACCATATCGTGGCGAATCAAACGTTCCATTCTCCGGAGTGAAATTTCTCTAAGGTTGTTGTCCTTGATGGCTTTTAGAATATAATTTGTGCCATCTATGCTGAATTTCATCTCCATGTCACGCAAATTAAGTGTGAACTCTCCTATCGCATGAAGCCACTTCATGCCAAGAACTATATCCATTCCTCCCATGTTCATAACATAAAAATCTACCTTAAACTCAAAATTGTTGAGTTTCAATGGCAAGTCAGGTATCATCCTCTCGCAATTGAGAGTGTATCCATCTGCAACCTTCACACGTATGCCTTCAAACTGCTGAGTTTGAATTCCCGGTTTCTCCACTAACCGTGAATCGATGAAGTTGGGGGTTGCACCTGTATCTAGAAGAGATATGACCCTTTGACCAGCTAGGATCCCACGGAGTTTGAAAGATCCCTCTCTCTGCATGTTGGACATATGAGCCTCCTGTAATTCTGTTTCTACTACAATTTCTGCCTCATTTTCTGACTCTTCTCCATTTGTATCATAGATTGGAGCTTGCTGATTAGAAAAATCAGTGAACGCTTCTCCCTCATAAAACCACTCCATGTGCTTGTTTTGCCCTTTAGGTTTGAGGGGGCAATTATGATTAAAGTCATACAAACCCTTGCAGTAAAAACAAAGTTTCCTTCTACGTAAATCGTTCATTGTTTCTCGATCTAAGGGGGCTGCAAATTTCTTCTCTTGATCTGCATTATCAGCCTTCTTCGGATCTGATTTGTTCTCTGTGTAGGAGGTAGTTGGTTTCGAGCCAAATGGCTTATGAGGTGTAGTTAGCTCCATATTGCGAGCTTTCCTCATGGCCTCCTGTAAAGTAGGTGGATCAAATGTTTTTATCCAACCTTTTATGGGCTCGAAAAGACCCTCAATGAACAATATGATCAACCTTCTCTCTGAAATTCCTGTCACCATCACAGATAGTCTTTGGAACTCTCCAATGTACGATTCCAAGCTACCCAACTGTTTCAGTTGTGCCAGATCTCTAAAGAATAGTTCAGGATCACGTCTATCAAATTTCTCTACCAGTCTATCAATAAACTCCTGGTACGAGTTAATTCTGTCATGGTGAAGAGTAGCCATGCCATGAATCCACCAATCATGTGCCACACCATCAAGGTGAAGTGCTGCAAATCGAATGGCATCCTCCTCAGGCATGGGACGTAGTGTCAAGAATGTGTCAAGCTTACTGACCCAAGCACGTGCTGTAACTCTACCACTGCCATCAAAGTTCGCCAAGGTAAGCTTATTGGTAGCCTGTCTAAGATCATTCTGCTTGTGTCTAGGCCTCCTGTCATTCCTGCTTCTAGTGTGTTCTCTCTTCTGGCTCATGAATCTATCGAAGTTAAGGTGCTCCTTAACTCTCGGTGGCAATGCATCCCATTCATCATGCATAACCATGATGTTATCTGCAAAATTTATCACACCACCCTGTTCAACTTCATCCTCTTCCTCAGTATCATTTCTGGTAAAAGTAGGACATGTAGCTCTCTCAAAGGTGCGTGCTGGAGCTATGACTCTCTGAGGTTCTCTATGAATACTGCCTTCATGATCTCGATCCAGATTCTAAGCTCTATTAATTGTCAAATTTTGAACATTTGTGCTGAGTTGCTGGAGAATATTCGCCACCTGTTCTTATTCTGCAACCATGCCTCTGAGCACATCTCCGGCTTCTCTGTCCTCTTCATCAAGATGATTCCTGCGAGAACCTTCAGCTTCCCTGTCAGCCATGTTATCAAAGCCTAATTATTCTTCCTGTTCGTCAAATGGAAATGCTGAAAAAGGTTCAAAAGTACTTCTCTGCAAACTAGGACCCCTGCGTGAGTAGTACTTGTCAAACCTATTCTGGTGAGGCCGCATAAAGATTGCTAACCCTGGAGGTTGGCAGGATTAGAGTTCAGATACCACTATGATGAGCCCTACTGGCTCTCAACTCAAACCCCAGTAATTTCTTAAGTCTTTTTGTGTTATTTTAGTTTTTTAGAGAAAAGGTCATAGACAGAAGAGAAGGGGCGCAGCGTATAAAAGCTTATAAATTGAAATACAGAGCAATTTCCTACAGAATGGAAATGCAGAAGACGTTATTTTATTGAAACAATGAGATCATGAATGATAAACATACCAGAATGTTTCTAGTTTTTTTATTTAAAACAGTAAGCCAGCTCGCCAGCTAAGAATGCTGAAAATTGACATAAAGGACGCCTGGCCTCCAGATTTGAGTTCTCCTGCCTCGAAACTGGATACAAGTCTTTGTAAACACTAGATGCCAAAGATGGAAGTCAAAAAGCAACCAAAAGGAAGGCGTTTCAACAAATCCCTTCACACGCCTCTCTAAAAGGCACAAATCCCAATGCAAGTCGTACGGCCAAGAAGAAGAATGAGTATTAATCCTACTGGAGCCACAAATCTGATGAAGAAGGCGCCACAAGGAAGAAACCCCTTTCTTATTGCAATCAACAGTAAATCTTTATATAATACTCTGTCTGAATCATGTAGAACCTCTGAATGAAGCTCTCAACTACACTGATTCGATTGATCTCTCACAATCTCAAGAGTGTTCAACACTAAAGAAGTATCGTTCTTCAATGGAAGATTGTTCAAACCCTGATCACAGGAGAATGCACAGGGAGAAACACAAGGCAAAGTCGAAATTATCAAAAGGTGAGTTTCTCATTGCCAAAAATGCCCTTATGTGCAAAAGGCACGAATTCCAAGAAAGATACGCCCCTCTTTATATTTTAAATCTTTAAAAATATATTTAAGTCATTCAATAGTATTTGACTTAAATACTTGGGCGCACTTTATCAATTTAAGTGATTAAAATATTAAATCACTTTTAGAGAATATTTAAGTGATTTAAAAAGTATAAAGTCAATTTGACTTTATAATAAAATATTAAGTTAATAAATAACTTAAATCACTCAAATAGGCATAACTTCCACAAATCTTCATAGAATCCTGTGCCGTCAGAAGTTGTCGACTCCTGAACTGCTAACGCATGTTGTGAACCAATCACTAGGCTCTGAAAACAAGAACGATCAAACTCTCCAGAAAGTACCACTAACCCTCTAACCAATCCAGCTAGCCCACAAGGGTCCAATAAAGGGCTAACACACTGTTCCCAAGAACTGACTAGAGAGGGGACATCACACAGGAGGAGGAACCAGTCATGGCTTCTTTCCTACGTAATGTTTTGCCATGGATATATATTCTCTTTAAAAGCAAAAATGAATTATGTTGCTGTATTCACACCCCCCTTGTGAATCAAATTTATTTTGGTAGCCAACAGTAGCAACCCCGCTTCAAATTCTGTCTCCATTCAACTGGGGAAGTGGCTGCATGGGAAAGCCTTGACTTGCCTTGCAAGATAATGAATTTCATACTAAAGACATTGATAATAAATTCCTGAAATCCAGTAGATGCAGATAGGTTCAATATCAGTATAAATTATGAGTGCCAGCTCACAGACAAACTTTTATATTTTTATTAATAAATGACTGTTTTTCTTAATTTACATGAAGCTGTAATAAGATGTTGAAGAATTTAACCAATAACTTTTGAGATAAATGATGTTTTCGTTTTATAAAGAGTAGAATATTTTTTTTGTAAACTAAACTTTAGTAAACAAATAAAGAATATGATTTGATTGATCTATTGAGTCCAAATAACACATTGAATTGATCACTATAGTTACCCTGCCAGGGCAGGGACTAATAACTTGTTCACCCCAATTGGACTGCACTTTATACATGACCAGCAATCACTTGTATGCATCAATAGGACTGCAATTGATACATGTACGTGATGTGACCTTGAACATTGCTTTATATTTAAGTAATCTTAGCAAAAATTTCATTCTAAGTACAAAATAACTAACACTATTAATCAAAATGTAGCTATTCTAACATCAAAATGTATAGAATTTGAAGTGCTAGTTACCTCAAACTGAAAAGACGGGAACCAAGGAATCACAATTTACTATCAATTCAGAGATACAAACTAATTGATTACATGGAAAAATTTTCCATTCAGATGAGAATTTTTGTATTCAATTTTTAAAAACTTAGTATGGGAGGATCTGTGATTCTATTCTATAAGGAATTTCCACTTCTATCTTTCTCTTTCATTCTCGGTTAATAAAAAATACTTTTATTCTCCTAGAATAAGTGACTTGTTTAATTTAAGATGTGCTTCGATGATCTTGGAAACAAATCCACTCATTCACATTCTTTACAAATGAAGGCAGCCAACACATGAAGATCTCATTAATATAGTTCATCGAATGTACCAAAATGATGGCATATCGAAAGATGAAGTTGTTAGAATAGTTGATACTTTTCCAAATCAAGGTACCTCCGAGCACAATGATTTGTATGATCAATTTTAATTTTTCTTCTTGACTATTGGACATTGTATGCAATATTCAAATTCATATTATTGTTATTTTAAAACTCCTTTGCCACTGTAAAGAATGGAAATAAAAAAATGTTTTAAGCAAATGTAACAGATTATTTTCCTTTTCAATAGGGAAACCCTTAGTTTAAGACTGAGAGTCAGCAAAAATTTGGTGGGCCTAAAATTTAAACGGACATGGGACTTGGCAAAATTTCTAAACATTTAAAAACACAAAGTTGTAAATAATCTTTAAAAGTATGCATAAAACTGAATTTAGAGAACAAAAAAATGAATTCAACACACATCATAGTGTCATATGCTGTATGATATATCAATATAAATAAAAATCATGAGTCCATATTCATAATCTATGGCGCACAATTTTTTCTCTTGGACGATCATGATTTTAAGGTTTGAGCTTTTTCATTGACTCACAACTTTTTAATGAGTTACTTGAGAGTTTTTGGGAAATTTGTCACCCATTACATGGTGGTGAGGAACTCACCAGACTCTGTTACTGTGTGAGTGCCTGTGCGCCAGGAAGTTACTCCCCTTTTCTTTTTATCTATGGGAAACTTAAATTTTTGTATTTTAGTTGCGCTACCAAAATTTATTTCAAAGACACATTAGCTGGCCTTGATTTAGGACTTTGAGCCCTTCTTTTATATGAAAGGATACTTCCTTAAATCTTTGCTGTAGTGGAGGAAATCAAATGTACAGAGTTGTTCTATCTGAAAGAGAAAAATAGAAAAAGGGGTGAACATACATAGTATGCACACTCTACATAGGGCAACTTACATGTTTTATGCATTATCTCTCTGATACTCCACAATACATAAGATTTGTAAAACTAACTAATTATGGGAGAAGGAATGCACATTGAATCTAAATAGCATAATGCTGAATTTTGAAGTGAAGATGTAGGAAAAGTAAAACAGAAAAGAAACATGCAACATTGTTTATGTTGCTTGCTGAATCAAATTGCTTTTGATGCATGCCAAAGACATTTCCTTCGGCAGAGTTATTGGACTCACCCTTCTCAAACTGTGGTTTCTTGGGATTCTCTTCCTGTATCTTCTTTTGATATTAGACTCCTATTGATTCTTTACTTGTGAGTGTCTCTTGAGGTTCACAAAGGATCCTTCCTCTCGAGGGTTATTATTCTGCTTCTGATATTTGTTGGCGTAACAACTAACACCTCTGGAGTGTAAGTTGGTACAAACAGCTATGCACACTACGTGATGAGTGCTCTTCAAATTAGGAGGGGAAGCTCTCTCCTTGTGCGGACAAATGCTTGAAAAAAGTAAACTAAACTAATTCCTATCTTTTTGTCTCAGCTGAAAGAGGCACAAGGTTAAGAAAAACCACGAATGTTGCAGCCAATGATTTTCTAATTTCGCAAATCTTAACTACTACTCAAAACTAACTAGCTTATACTATCCAATCTCCTCAAGAAATCAGAGCATGAGGAAACGGAGCAGGAATGATTTTATACGATAAACCGGGTATAGCTTCACAACATGAAGGAAAGGTGGGCACAACTATTTGCTAGATTGAATAAGTTTATTGGCACACACATCAAATGATAAGCTTTGAGTACAGATTCACAACATGAGGGCAAGGTGGGCGCAACTATTTGCTCTTTTGAATAGGCTTATTAGAAACACAACATAAAGGATAGCCAACTAGGACAGTAAATTGCATAGACGAAACACACATACAATTTACGATCAAACTAGCCACTATATTTAACTAAGATAAGCATTCACCATAATAACAGCATGAAACCCGAGTGGCATAATAATTCATCATCATAATAAATACTTACAAACAAATACAGAATAAGCAATATTTCAGGCAAGGTGGGCACAACATATATTACTCTCTCGTGCAAAAGTTATTTACAAATGAGCTGAAAGCTCTTATTTATAGACATCGAAAGGTGTAGGGAACCCTAAAATCACCTTGAGTCAACTACAGTCTTGCAATGCATGCAAGATTTATTGCTAAACCCTAATAAAGCAAACTATATAGTTAACTGGAAAGCTACCATCAGTTAACTGGTACATCTAATCTAAATGGACAATGTGCAAGTATGCACGTCCTTATTGAAAGCAAGTTAACTGGAACACTACCGTTAGTTAAGGAAAACCCTAAATGAAACTCCAAGTCCTGCAAAATATCTTTAAGGATAAGATAGACATGTGTGCATGGTCCCAACAAAGAGAACTGAAGATGAAAGTCGAGTTCTAATTGCATGCCCCAGATTATGTCCTCGCAAACAACTGTAGGTTCCAATTGACTAATCACTGTCCGCTATCTCAAGCAACTAACCCCTCCATAAGGTTGTTGACTGTGTCACCATCTGGGGTAGTAATATTTTGCCGAAGTATACTGTGTCTGTGCAGCATGTCCTCACTGCCTGTGATTTGACACTGAAGTTCACCTCTGCTCTTGGTTTCCTCATCGAACAACGTTGACATGACTGTAAGTTGATTCATTTTACAGCCAATGATCTCCCCATTGAAAATACTATGAATGAGTGCCTGGACCTTTGACTGTACATCAGCAAGCTCAACATACGCACCACCCTCAAGCTGATACTAGCATGGTATGCGAGACACGAGAATTCTCACGTACCAGAGTGCACTAGCAATGTGCTCTCTGCTCTCAGCCAACTTTGATGCCATTGTCTCCTCTATCTTCACCTTGAAGATCAACTGTGTCCTCCAAGTGTAGATAGCCTCTTTATCTTCTGCATCTGTGACTGATTCATATGCCATCCTCAGGTGAGCAATCATAATCTCATCTCTAGGTCTGTCCATCGCCAAGTCTCGCTCTTCATCTTGGAGACGTAGACGGAGTTCACGTGCATTGTACCGCAATTGTTATAACTTTGCAAGCACAAATTGACCTCTAGTAACGAACTCCTCCTCCCAATCCTCCAAACGCTTGCTATAAGCAACCAGGTGATCAAGCCGACCCTGTTCTGTCAGTGGCTCTAGCATCGGTGAGAGTGTGATGGTGACATCTTTCGTTCTGTGTACAAGCCTAGAAATGTATTGACGAAGTTGTTGGATTTCAGCCTTGAGGGCTGCCTTGTCTTCTCCATCTTTCATGATTCTATCCCTCGCGCTACCTGTTACAACCTGTAGGAGATCAACCTCTGTTTGGTAGGTGCTTCAACCAAGGTTGAGTGTGATCACTTCGAAGTTCTGAACTTCAATCTTGTTCAGACTCTTCCCCTCTAGAGATACAACAGTCTTAATGACAATCTCCTTGTCTACATTCCTTTCCACATGGACCTGTTTCTTGATCCTCTTGTTGGGCGCATCTTAGTAGGCATGATCAAAATTTGAATGATCAAGTACATAAGATGGCTGCCTCCTCTTCCTTCCCAGTTGATTCTCAAGCCAAGATGAGTCTCGACTAATCCCATTGGAAGGATCTGTACTAGCAATGAGAGGCTCTGACGAGAGTGAATGTGTAGAGGTGTTATTGCGAGGTGGCGAGTCCAAGTCCAAATCAATGTGAATTGGAACTGGTGACTGCTTTGGTGTCGGTGATGGTATGTGTGGCTAAACCTCAAGCTCTGCAAACTCTGAATTGGCTCTCTGACAGGCTCCATGTGTGTCTCAATAGCAAGTGCCTTCCCTTTTGAGTTGTTAGGCGCTTGACTCTTCTAAGGAGGGTTACTCCTTTTCTTCTGTTTAGGTTTAGACGAGGAAGGTAGTGAAGCATCCACCGGTGGCGGCTCTGTTCTAGGCATGACTACCCTCCTAGACTTCTTGCTTTCAAGGTATAGTATGTTGTTCTGAATAACTCTACTCGACCTCTCCTTCACTGATGAATATTCTTTGGCGAACCAATCAACAGTCGGCAGTGGTTGTGTATGAACCTGCTCTCTGAAAAATTGAGGAAGTGTATCTCCCTCATCCTCTGACAAAGCTTCCACATCTTCTACCAAGAAGAAAAAAATTTGTGGGAGAGAGATCCTGCTATAGCTATGTCTGTGCACCTCAAAGTCATCCTCGCAGTACACCCTATAATCCTCCATTGTAGTCTTGCACCAATAGATTCCGAATTGCATTGGAAAGTTGGCAGCTTGTTTATGCTTGTGGTGCAAATGTCGATGAACATCGTACAGTTGCCTTAGGAACTCCATGAAGACTGTCCTATTCGAAGGATAGTGTGGAAGCATGGCTAGATTTCCTGTGTATCCGTAGACGCAGATGCAGGTGTATGTAGGGAACTGAATGAACCAGTATGCCCAATCAACTTCGCTGCTCTAGCAACTGCTAAGATACGAACATGCAACTCTTGGCCCAGGTTTCTCACCGTGTATGTCAAGAAATCCTCATGTACACGCTTGAAATGTCGTTCAACCTTCGTGAACTCGAGCTAGTCATAGTAATGGTAGAATTTCTGTACACTGAGTATGCCCATCGTGTTCAACCCTCTAAATTGACCCTGATAGGCAATCAAGTACACGAGGTAGGAACACATGAAACTGGTGGGCAACTAGAAAACCAGTGATTTGCTCGTGGAGAACGTCGCTGATGAAAGATGCCCAATCATAATGCTCTCGCCTGAAGATGATTTGAGCAATGATATAATACATCCAGGGCTGGAATTTGTTTGCATTTGCATGACCTGAGACACAATTGAGAAGTGTAATCAAAATCACATACTCCTTGTATTCACCACGATCCACATTGCTCAGCAACTTGTTCTTTTTCTATTTTAACCATCTCTCTGCCATCTTACTCTAACACTTGTCCATATCAGCATTGAATGCTCCCTCACATTGCTCCATGGAAATGACTAGATTGTTCAAATCTTGAGGAATACCAAAACATCTCTCGACATCCAGGGGTTTGAGACTGCATGTGACCCATCCATCTATTAACTGTATCTCGCGAGTAGCAGAATTGTAATGCTTAACACAAGACATTACGAACTCTATACAATGAACTAAGACAGGTATAGAAGTGGCCTCAAGCAACCTAGAATGTTGAATGTTTTGAAGTATCGAATCTTTTATCTTGATTGGATCCAAGACTGCTTCTGGAAGCACCTTATGTAGATTCGTATCAACTGTCCTAATGAAGTCATAAGTCAAGACCGACTTGGTCTTGAATTCGAGCTAAGTGTATTGCATTCTGAAAAACTCGCTTGTTGACTGTGAACACGGCTATATTCTAACAACTTTTTTGGAAAGCTACAAATAACTCGTTGGAGGGCAATTTTCATGAAAAATTCTGAGATATGGGTTTTGTTCGGAAAAAGATTCTAAGACAACCCAAAACGTTAGATTTGCGAAAATTTGACTTCTACTCGACCATGCAGAGGAATTTCAGTTAAGAAATTCAGAGCCTCAAGAATTGATGTTTTGGAACAAATTTTTCTGAAAAATTCTAGCGCATGGGTTTTACTGAGAAAGCTATGCTGAATCGACCCAGATGATTTGCTTTGCCAAAAGTCACCAATTCTTGAAACATGCAAAAGAAAATAAGATAAGAAGAATTTGAGACAAAAGTTTGAGATTTTGATGCTTTTTCTTCTGCTAAAATTGCCACTCTATCTTGAATTATGCTGATGAATCTGAACTTGTACCTGCAAAAGAATAATTTTGATGTCTTCACAACTGATTGCTAATGAAAATTCGCCCAACTCAGGAAGGAATTCGTCTTTGCTCAAGCTGGATGAATGAGAAATGACGCCAAACTTGATTAAATAAAGCAAAATCGTACCATAATGGTGCCATTGCAAGCTTTAAACCCTGACTAACAAAAGAAGTCTTCTGATTGGACCCCCTCTAGTTCAACTGAGACTAACTCGAAGTCTCAGAAATAAAATAATATTAAAATATTCAGTTCTTTTTAACATGCGAATTTGTAATTAAATATTATAAAAGGTGCCAATAATAAATTATTGAAGAAAATTGCTTATTTAAATGCTTGCATGCAAAAAGTCGAATTTAATATTATTTTTAATAAATTAGCAACAATCTCTGCATACTAATTTCGAAAAGTCAAAATTTAACTCTCCAGGCGTCCATTTGCAAAAGTTATGAGATTTTTCGCTAACTTCCTACTTTATAGCTCACTGAAAGTTACAGTTGCCCCCGTTGAGCCCTGATTTTTGGGTGACTGAGTGAGGCTGTGACTAAGCTGAGATATCCATCACGAAGCCATCAAAGCAAGGATGAAATGTCTACTGGGAGCTGCAACTGCTAAAATCAACGTTTGACACCTCAAAAAATTAGGCACCTTTGATTAAATTGATGCATGGTTTCCAAACGACCATTTCTCCATTTTGCCGTTTGACGCTTCAAACTGCCACTACTAGTGATTGATGACCCCCACTGATTGGATGATAGGTTCATTGTGTGACTGGAAGAATTCTGCATCCAATGATTGTATGTAAGGCATTTGAAAGTTGCATTAGGAACCCCAAAAGCAAGGGCGCCCCTAGCTTGTAAAGGCGCAATCACTAATTTGACAAAAGTGTAACTTTCATCCGGATGCCATACTTTGACCCCTGACACTGGGAGTTGAGGTGCTCCGATTCGCGCACCGTGAGTCCCCCTATGTAGCAAGAATAACTTACAAGAGATGTCTTTTGAGGTGACGAAGCAAGAAAACTCCTTCTAAGACCTCAAAAAGAAGGGTGCCTTTTCCAAGGGGATTTGTATTTTCCATACTTAGCCATTTTTTTGGCTGTTTGATTTCTTCAGCACTCTACATTGACCCCTCACGTACAGGCGTTTGACAAATCCCAGAGGCCGATGGCTGGACTTGTTGGATAGCTGGAGCAATTCCACATAAGTCTTGTGAAGACTGTGACTACAAAAAACCCCATCTTGCAGGCCTAAAGGCTAGGCGCCCCTGGCCTATGGAGGTACAGGTGTGTATTTCTATATTTTTCCACGCTCTGATTTACGTGCTTGGCAGAACCTCTGCCATGATCACTCAGTATGTTAGATCATCTCACGAACTAGTGCGTTGTGGCGCTGAATTGAGTTATAAAAGATCTCCCTAGAAATAGAAATTGCAAATTCATCCATTTGAGGGGTCAAATTCAAGGGCGCCCTTGGGCTATAGGGGCGCACAAACTGAAATTTAACAGTCCTCTGTGGCATTCAACCTCTTCGTACCTTCAACTTTTGACTTCAGTTGCCAGAGTTCTGCAGTTCGGATGACCTCGCTTGATAGCTCGTCGGAAAGCTTGACTAATTCAGAAGAGATTGAACATATTTGCAAGCACATGCAACTAAATCTGAGCCTTCAAAATGAAGGGCGCCCCTGGGCTATAGGGGCGTAGATCTGCTTTCTACAAAATGTCATCATCTGCTTTTGTTTCCGTAAACACTGTTCTGGCTACTGAATTGACCTTGTAGGAGTATAATTCTGTCGTGAAGCACTTCTCCATCATAACATGTCCTGCTTTGAGTCCTAGGTTCAGGTTTTGACCTCTAGGTACTGACCAATTGTTGTTGATGATTGACATGACACTGACCAAAGTCCATACTTGACTTGCCCAAAGACTGTATTTTGACATCATTTTAACAAGGTTTAAACTCTTTTAAAAATGCCTTAATGAAGAAAAAAATTTGGTTTGGGTACAACAATCTTCTTTGTGGTCCTCCCACTTGTCCTTAGAGACTGATTTGCATATATTGAGCCTTTTTGAACATTTTAAGAGGACTGAATGCCACTGAGCTTATTTCTATCCCATTGAAACCATTATTATATGAACTGCCTCAGAGGTTTCTACTCCCTCTAAATGTCCAGTGGCCAGCTAGTCTTTCCCTGGCCTTGTTTAATAACTTTGGCATTACCGTCTTTCTCAGAGATAAAGACTTTTCTGGTTCAAGAATCCTTGAAAGGAAACTATCCCCTCTTGCAGTTTCTTGAATTGAGAGATTTTCTATTACCACTTCAAGCTCTTGATCTAGAGTTTCTTCTTTGTGGGGCACTTTTGTAAGCTTTAGATAAATTAATCCTCACATTCTTTATAGTGTTTGAGTTACTGGTTTATTTGCTGGAACTTGAACCATTTGCAGAATTTTATACCCTCCTACTGAGCCCTAGTGCTCATCCTTCTATAGTTATCTTTGTGCTCTGATTCCTTTTTGAACAACAAAGCCTGCTTCTTTCTTAGATTTCCCCTATCTATTCTTTGTTATGTTACCTGCCTATCGTATGTGCAGTCTGCCAGAAATGTTCTTGAGATTCCACATTTCTGAAGTACTTGTTGAGTTTCTAGATACATTCCTTGTTCATCTTCCCTGTCCTGTTATAAGGCCTGCCAACAAAGGGTTTTGAATTGCACTTTATGATGCAATTGATAAAAGCAGTAACACATATCTTGAATTAGTTTCTTATATATATGATATAGCTTCTTGGATAAGTTAAATGTAATATACCACCCCAGGTGGACACTTGCAAATTGATATTTCTGCCTTCCTATTTATCTGTGTTTTCTGAATTTATGCTCTTGAATGATTTTAATAATATAATGCCAGGCATGTGCAAATAACATGTGTGCACAAATGCAATGAAAAGATATTGGAAATAAATGCTAATATGACTGAAATCTGATTTAAATAAAGTTTGCAAATACAATACATATCTAAATCAGATATTCTTTTCTTTGCTTAACAATTTAATCATACCCGTGCAAGCCAAAGACAAATCTGGAAAATCTGATGTATTGTGAACAGCTACAGGAAAACTCTTGTTATTGGACACCAAGCATAAGCTATGCATTTTCCCATACTTAGCTGCTGCTATATGAAAGATACAGCTTAGCCGCCTCTAAAGAGTGTGAAGCCAAGCTAATAACCTAGGCGTTTTGCCTCAAGTCAACACGTCCCAGCTCCAAGACACTGTATGGCCAGCTGATAATCATCTGATCATTAGCTACGTTCTTCACAAACACCCTGTTATAATCTCCTTAATATGCTCTATAAACTCCCACGTGCCAAGGGAAGGAGATCATTAACAACATTGAATATATTCAACAATGATTAATGCCTTCAATGATTTCTGATCAGCAATGAATCCTTCAAGGAAAACCTCTGATCTGAGCAAACAATATCTGAAAATCAAACCAAACTATCTCCAGTTGAGCACGAACGTGACCTTTGAATAAAGCCACCAAAATTTGCATAATCGAAGAGAGGCTACGTTCTCCAAGATTGATAATACAACGAAACCCTAGGTTTCTTCCTCAAAGCCCAATCTTCTCTAGAAAAGACAAATTGTTTAATGATTTCAAGAATGAATTCTATTTGCTTTTAAAGTCCTTATATACTTCTCAGAAATCAGGTGGACCCCTAGAAGCTTTTTCATCATTAAAATATTTCATTAATTGCTTTTGATATTGACTTTATAAGATCTCATTAAATGGCTCGACCCCCAAGAAGGCATTTAAATCCATGAAAATATATTTTATATTTGCCTTTGCTTTTGACTTTATAATATCACATTAATGAGATGCCTACTTCAATGCAATTTAATAAATGATTTAAGTCATTAATTGGCCCCACTTCATAAAGTCATAATATAATATTATAGTGCACTTTAATAATTAATTATTATTCAAGATTAACTTTAATAATAATTAAAAATATCATATCTCCCTTACTAAACATTTCTTTTCCATATCGGCTGAACTAGGAGGTCGAATCCCCAACACGTCCCAATGCGTTACTATAAATACCAATATTGGACTCCAACCTCGAGGTGACTTACTATAAATAGTAAGCGTGTATAACTGAGCCCCAAAACACCAACAAAGTCCAAACCTGAACAATACCTTGCTTTGGAGAAGAATAATGCCACCAAACGACCAGGTGTCTGTGAAATGTGCTAGTAATTTTTTTTCTTGAATTATACAACACAACCAGCACTACGCCAAATGGATTAGCGTTAGCTTCAAAGAGGAATAAATTGAAATTGCACTCAACGCCAAGAATGTGCACACAAGATCCTTTGAAAGGCGAGGTGCTAACATATGGTGGAGGAAACTGATTAATAATTGAAAGTAAATACAACTGAAACTGAAAGAGGCGGTGAACCAGCCATAAAGATTTCCACACAACCACTTAAACAGTGGGGGGAATACTACAACAAATTCAACCTAATTCATCCGTTGCGGCGGGCATCCACTCATGAGTGGGAATTCTCCACTTAACAGTGGGTGAGAAATGTAAATACAAAGTAATTTCCTCCTCACTGGCGGTAAACCATCCAGGGGTTATTGTATGTGTATTAGAAAGCATAAGTAAATGCAAAATTAACAATGGCTGGATTAGTACTACTAATTCTCAACCTTACAATTAAAAAAATCTGCAATTTACAATGTGTTACAATGATAGAATGAAAACAAATGTGAGAAGGATGATTCTTCCAAGCTCTAAACCACTCAAATACTGAAATTGAAGCCAAAAACTAAACTTATTGAAATCTTATAATAAAACCAACAAACTGAAAACTGTAAATCAGCAAACTGAGAATCAATGAAATGTTCATAACTCTCCAAATATACCTCCAATAGGTGCGAAATGAATTGAAAGAGTTTTCTAAAGTGAAGGAGCCCAATCTTCAACTCAAAAACAGCATCAAAGATCCATGAAAGAAGAGGCACAAATTCCAAAGCACTTCTAGCATAGTATGACCTTCATGAGGGGCGATTTTCTCCTTAAAAATCAGAATCATCAAATTAAAATCTGCAAACTTCAAGGAAGGGTTGCCTCAAGCATAGAATCACTTAGCAAAAATGCCCAGAACCATATTAAATTCAACAAAAGAGCTGCAAGTGAAAACATCCTTTAACCATGACTGCAACAGCAATAGTAAAATCTGAAACTTCATGAAAATTTATCAACTATGAAGCTCTATTTGCTGGTCTGAATGAAAAGCAGCAAATAAACCAACTAGGTGTTGTCTTTCAAACACGAAATTTAATTGGATCTAGGAGGTAAGCATCTCTCGAAGTGAAAAACAAGTTGTCATTTCGATAACATAACATTAGCGTAAACATTGGATGTCAAATGCTGGAGCAAAACTTCCCTTTTAAAGAAAAATAGGTGACTCTTCAAATTCCAAGAATGGGACACCAAAAGCCATTTGAAATATTTTCAAATTCAAAAATAATAAATCTCCTTGAAGGTGGCGTCCAACTTCAAGGCATTCAAAAACTTCATTAAAAAATTAAAAACTCCTTTATGAAGGCATCCCCCTTCATGACCCTCTTTTAAACACAACTTAAAGTTAACACACTAGGCCAAGGGGTCAACTTGAAATTATAACAATATTGCCTTGAAATGAATTATTTCACTAAAATAATGCTTTTAAAAGCCAAAACTCAAACCCAAGCAACTGCTCCAACTGAAAAAGAACTGAAGAAATGACAACTACTCACTGCCAAAAATAGTATTTACTAAAAATAGTAAACACCAAGAAATGCCTCAAAGCCTTCGAGCAAGGAAACCCTAAATTCACCTCAACGAGCCTACGGGGCTCCAGAATAGGCTAATGAGCAACTGAGCTGATCATTGATGAGAAGGGGACATTACAGTCCACCCTCCTCGAGATTGCTTGTTCTCAAGCAACCGTAAAGCTGGATGCTGCAAAATATCTTCACCTTCCCACGTTGCATCTTCAATAGGCAAGTTCCTCCATTTGACAAAGTACTCCTTGATTGTTCTTCTCCTCAAGGAGCGCTCCCTAGTGTCAAGAATCTCTTCTAGAATCAACACCAACTGCCCTTCATCTAATGAAGGTAACTTTGAAGTAGCCACCACATTGTGCCCAAGCGCCTTCTTGAGGCGTGACACATGAAAAACATTGTGAACTTTGCTATCAGCTGGAAGCTCTAACTAATACGCCACTTCACCAATCCTTTTGGTGACTTTAAATGGACCATAAAAATGTGGCTTTAACTTTTCTGAACCATTCTTTTTGAGGGAAGACTGCGTATAGGGCTGGAGTCTCAAGTAAACCATGTCTCCCACTTCAAAAGAACGTTCAACACGTTGTCAATTAGCGTATAACTTCTGCTGGTTTTGAGCTTGTTGCAGATTTTCCTGTAGTAACTTCAAGATGTCTTGACTCTGTTGAAGCATATCCTTCACTTGTGGACTCTACTATCACTAAACACCAAATCTACAAAGTTAGGAGCATCATATCCATAAAGAGCCATAAAAGGAGACGTCTTAATTGACATATGATAAGAGGAATTATAACAAAACTCTTCCAAATGAAGCCACTTAGCCCAAACTCTTTGTTGCCTCGAAACATAATTTCTGAAGGTAGCCTTCTAACCATTTGTTGACAATCTCGGTTTGCCCATCCGTTTGTGGGTGATAACTAGTGTTCGGAGTGAGCATTGTACCACTCAACCTGAAGATCTCTTGCCAAAAAGCATTTAGGAACTTGTTGTCTCTATCACTGACAATGGTTTTAGGCAAACCATGCAAATGGAAAACTTCTCTAAAAAATAATTCAGCCACTTGAGCTGTTGTAAATGAAGTTGTGATAACATAAAAATGTGAAAACTTAGTCAATCTATCTACCACAACAAAAATACAATCTCGCCCTTCCACTTTTGGTAACCCTGTGATGAAATCCATTGCAATGCTCTCCCACTTTTGATTCAGAATTGGCAAGGGCTGCAACAAACCAGCTGGAAAAGATTGTTTATTTTTAGTCTTTTGACAAGTAGAACACTCCCTTATGTAACACAAGACTTCTTCCTTCATTCCCTTCCAAGAAAATCTTTCTCAGATCTGCTTATAAGTCTTGAAAAAACCATGATGACCAGCAAGAGGAACATCATGAAAGGATTGTAGAATCTTCTTAATCTTAGATTCAGGCACTAAAAAGATTCTTCCTTTATAGAGGATCAAACCATCAACCAATTTATACCTTTCATCTTGCAAATGGCCCTCTACTATGCTGGTTGCAAACTGATTTTTAGCATAATCAACAGCAATTAATTCTTTCCAATCCGCTGAAAGCTCACAAATTGATTGCAAATGGGGTCTTCTTGATAGAGCATCTGCCACTATGTTATTTTTCCCTTTGACATATTCAATGTCAAAGTCGTAAGCTTGGAGCTTACTCACCCACTTCTGCTATCTTTCATTCAAAACTTTTTGGTGCATAAAGTGTTTAAGACTGATATGATCAGTCTTAACAACAAATTTACTCCCCACCAAGTATTGACGAAACTTAGACAATGCGTGCATAATAGCAAGCATTTCTTTGTCATAGACAATGTGTGCATAATAGCAAGCATTTCTTTGTCATAAATTGAGTATGATTTTTCTGCTCCTCTCAACTTTCTACTTTCAAAGACAATAGGATGTTTGTCTTGCATGAGAACAGCTCCAACTCCCTCACCTGAAGCATTGCATTGCAGCTCGAAGGGCTTTGTGAAATTTGTTAGGGCCAACACTGGACATGAACTCATTATGTGCTTGAACTTGTCAAAGACTCCGTACGCCTTATCTGTCCGTAAGAAAGCTCCTTTCTTTGTAAGATCTGTAAGGGGGGCTGCTATGTGAGAATATCCCTTGACAAATTTTCTGTAAAATCCACACAAACCCAAAAATCCCCTCAAGTGAGAAATGTTCTTTGGAGGTGGCCAATCAAGGATGGCTCTAATTTTCTTAGGATCAACTTTGACACCCTCAGCACTAATGATATGGCCGAGATATAGCAGCTCCGTCATTACGAACTCACACTTTGATTCTTTAGCAAACAGGCATTCCGCCTCCAAAATGCTAAGCACTTCTTCTAAGTGCTTGAGATGCTCTTCCCAAGACTTACTGAAGATGAGAATATCGTCCAAGAAGATGAGCACGAACTTCCTCAATTGCTGTCTAAAAATCTTGTTCATACAAGATTGGAATGTAGCTGGGGCATTTGTCAAACCAAATGGAATGACAAGAAATTCAAAATGCCCAAAATGGCATCTAAAAGCTGTCTTCTCTATATCCGCCTCCCTCATCCTGATTTGATGGTAGCCCGAACAAAGATCAATCTTCGAGAAAAACATAGCCCCATGGAGCTCATCAATAAGCTCATCTATCCTAGGAATAGGATATCTATTCTTGATGGTTTTCTGATTCAATGCGTGGTAATCAACACACATATGCATTGTTCCATCTTTCTTTTTAACCAACACCATTGCTAAAGCAAAAGGGCTTTTGCTTGGCCGAATGAACCCCATCTCCAAAAGCTCCTTGATGGTTTTTTCGATCTCATCCTTCTGTTTCTTTGGGTCTTTGGGTAACGGTATGGTGTGGTGATGACCGGTTTCGCTCCCTCTTCTAATTCAATCACATGCTCAAAACCTCTTTCAGGAGGTCTCCTAGGAGGTAGGCTACCAAAGAATTTACTCTTCTTTGAAAGTAAGGCTTGAATATCAGGATGATATTGCCTCTTTTCTTCCACTAGATCAGCTGGTAGGACCAAACACTCTGTTGCCCATTCAGCTTGATTATGATGGATCGGCCTTTCCATTCTCTTCAAGGACACAATTCGAGGGCCCCCATTTGACATCCCTTTCAAAACAACCTTCTTCCCATCAGCTTAAAATTTCAGCTCTATTGTTTGTAGATTCAATGTGATCTCTCCAAGAGATCGCAGCCACTGTATTCCCAATACGGCATCGGTATCACCAATACCAACAACATAGAAATCATCTTTTACTTCATAATTTCCTAATTGAATAAAAAGGTTAGGAATCTTCTTTGTGCATGACGTGGTGAAACCATCAGCTACCATCACTTTGAAGCCTTCAAACTCTTCAGTCTTCAATCCTCTCGTTATCATCAATCCTTCGTCAATGAAGTTGTGAGTTGCGCCAATTCTCAGAATCTCAACTCAGGATCCTTGGTATCAAATCTTTCAATCAGATTGTTGGTAAATTCTTCATAGGTGCGGATGAGGTTATGGCCAAGAGTGACCAAACCGTGAGTTCAGCATTCGTGGGCCACTTCGTCCAAGTGTAATGTGGCAAATTTAATTGCATCTTCCTCCAGCATTGGTCTGAGTGAGAGATAGTTATCCAATTTCTGCACCCATGCCCTGGCTGTATACTTATTACTACCATCAAAATGGTCCAAAGTTATCTTTCCCAAAGCTTGTTGAAAATCATTTCTAGGCATCATAGGAGGACGATGCTCATTTCTTCCACCATTTCTCCTACTCCTTTGATTCATGAATTGATCAAAGGTCCAAGCATCTCTCATATCAGGGGGTAGAGAAGCATACTCCATATATGCTTGTCGAGCATCATCTGTAAACGGAATAACAGCCTCTCCTTGTGGTTTTTCCTCCCTTGGAGTGAAGGTAGGAAAGAGAGGTCTAACGGAAGATCCACTAGTGGATGCAATGTGCTGTCCCACAGTCCTGTCACTTTTATTTACCTCAGGACTGTTGTTGCTGTTATTTCCATTAATTCCAGTGTTTTCACTAGTTTGATTATTTTGGGGCTGAATGATATTATGTGCTGCTTGCTGATCCAACTTGGACAATAATCGGAACATCATGTCAATCATCCCGTCAAACTTTTTTTCCATTCTTGCCTCCATTTCTTCAGAAGTTTTCCTAAGACTTTCTAACATGTTTTCAATTGTTTTACCAGCTCCTTCAACTGTCTTCCTAGTACCTTCAACTGTTTTACCAAGATCTCTTAGAGCTTTTGAAAATGTTTCTACCTCTAGAATGAGTGGAAATTGATGCTGAGTTTTGGCCTGACTTCTAGTGAATGGTCTGGTTCTCTTTCACTCATCAGACAATTGACTACTGAAGTCACAGGATGGCAGGGTCTTCTACTCTGATTACACAACACAACCAACACTACGCCAAATGGATTACCACTAGCTTCAAAGAGGAATAAACTGAAATTGCACTTAACTCTAGGAATGTGCACACAAGATCCCTTGAAAGGCGAGGTGCTAACATATGGTGGAGGAAACTGATTAATAACTGAAAGTAAATACAACTGAAACTGAAAGAGGTGGTGAACCAGCCATAAAGATTTCCGCACAACCACTTAAACAGTGGGGGGAATACTACAACAAATTCAAGCTAATTCATCCGTTGTGGCGGGCATCCACTTATGAGTGGGAATTCTCCACTTGACAATGGGTGAGAAATGCAAATATAAAGTAATTTCCTCCTCACTGGCGGTAAACCATCCAAGGGTTATTGTATGTGTATTAGAAAGCACAAGTAAATGCAGAATTAACAATGGTTGGATTAGTACTACTCATTCTCAACCTTACATTTAAAGAAATCTGCAATTTACAATGTGTTACAATGATAGAATGAAAGCAAATGTGAGAAGGATGATTCTTCCAAGCTCTAAACCACTCAAATACTGAAATTGAAGCCAAAAACTAAACTTATTGAAATCTTATAATAAAACCAACAAACTGAAAACTGTAAATCAGCAAACTGAGAATCAATGAAATGTTCATAACTCTCCAAATATACCTCCAATATGTGCGAAATGAATTGCAAGAGTTTTCTAAAGTGAAGTCGCCCAATCTTCAACTCAAAAACAGCATCAAAGATCCATGAAAGAAGAGGCACGAATTCCAAAGCACTTCCAGCATAGTATGATCTTCAAGAGGGGCGATTTTATTCTTAAAAATCAGAATCATCAAATTAAAATCTGCAAACTTCAAGGAAGGGTCGCCTTAAGCATAGAATCACTTAGCAAAAATACCCAAAACCATATTAAATTCAACAAAAGAGTTGCAAGTTAAAACATCCTTCAGCCATGACTATAACAAGAACTCTAAAATCTGAAACTTCATCAAAAGTATTAATTGTGAAGCTCTATTTGCTAGTCTGAATGAGAAGCAGCAAATAAACCAACTAGGTGTTGTCTTTCAAACATGAAATTGGATTGGAACTAGGAGGTAAGCATCCCTCAATGTGAAAAACAAGTTGTCATTTTGACAACATAACATTAGCATAAACATTGGATGTCAAATGCTGGAGCGAAACTTCTCTTTTAAGGAAAAAGAGGTGACTCTTCAAATTGCAAGAATGGGACGCCAAAAGCCATTTGAAATATTTTCAAATTCAAAAGTAATAAATCTCTTCCAAGGTGGCGTCCAACTTCAAGCTATTCAAAAACTTCATTAAAAAATTAAAAACTCCTTTATGAAGGCGTCCCCCTTCATGACCCTCTTTTAAACACAACTTAAAGTTAACACACTAGGCCAAGGGGTCAACTTGAAATTATAACAATATTGCCTTGAAATGAATTATTTCACCAAAATAATGCTTTTAAAAGCCAAAATTCAAACCCAAGCAACTGCTCCAACTAAAAAAGAACTGAAGAACTAACAACAGCTCACTGCCAAAAATAGTATTTACTAAAACTAGTAAACACCAAGAAATGCCTCAAAGCCTCCAAGCAAGGAATCCCTAAATTCACCTCAATGAGCCTGCGAGCCTCTGGAATAGGTTGATGAGCAACTGAGCTGATCACTGATGAGAAGGGGACATTATAGTCTGCCACACAAGACCTTCTATCCAACTCCATTAGCCTACAAGAGTCAAATAATAGGCTAAACCATCAGAAAACTAAACAAGCTGGAAAGGGGAAATTATAGTCCGCTCTCCCTGAAATTGCTTGTCCACAAGCAATCTCAACTGCCAAAAGAACATCACCCCACCAATGTCCCAAGGGAAGAATTGTGTAACGACCCTCACAGCAACAACCAACTCTTGCAACACCAGCATAAGTACACCTGACCAGACATGATGAACTATGTCAACTTCAGTGTCAAGTGTCTCAGGAGTGTGAACAACAAGGAGAAGCAACTCAGGATACTAACAAAGTTTGCTTCTCACATCTGCGCTAGGTAAGACACCATACAAACTATCTATCTCATGTGCACCAGATCTGTGCATCAATATCAGCTCATGTACAAGTAAATCAATGTAAAGACCCTGTCTTATGGTTTTGAATTTTTTGCAAATGTTTTCAATTTGATAGGTGTACCATGTTGTCAATTTCAACTCATTACGAATCATGTATTGTAAAGTCTTCAAAATGGAATGCATACAATAATCAGATAGACAATTCCTATACTTCGTAACTTTAGTCTGAATATGTCAAGATATGTGCAGGGGTAAATCTCAGACTTATGCAGATTTATACTGAGTACAAATATTAAATAGACATATGAATATTAGAACTCAGAACTGTGCTACAGTGTGATGTCCCCGCTCTAGTCAGTTCTCGGGAACAGTGTGTTAGCCCTTTTCTTGGACCCTTGTGGGCTAGCTGGATTGGTTAGAGGGTCAGTGGTGTTTTCTGGAGGAGTTGATCGTTCTCGTTTTCAGAGCCCAGTGATTGGTTCACAGTAGGCGTTAGTAGTTCAGGGGTTGACAGCTTTTGATGGCACGGGAATATTTGGAGTTTTGAGAGAGTTATGGATTTTTAAGTGATTTGAGTTAATTAATTAACTTAATGCCTTATTATAAAGTCAATTTGACTTTATACATTTTATATCACTTAAATATTCTATAAAGGTGATTTAATATTTTAATCACTTAAAATATAAAAGGGTGCCCAAGTATTTAAGTCAAAACTATTTAAATGACTTAAATATATTTTAAAAGATTTAAAATATGAAGAAGGGCGTATCTTTCTTGGAAGTCGTGCCTTTTTGCATATAAGGCATTTTGGCAATGAGAAAATTCACTTCTTGAATATTTCAACTTTGCCTTGGACATTTTTCCTGTGCTTTCACCTGTGATCAGGGTTTTGAGCAATCTTCCAGTGGAGAACGAAATCTCTTCAGTGTTGAGCACTTTTGAGACTGTGAGAGACCAGTCGAATTTGTGCAGTTTGTGAGAGCTTCATACAGAGGTTCTATTGTGCTTTATTAGAGTTTTGTTGAGTTCTTTATCAGAGACAGGAGGGTTTGTGGAGATGGCGACCTTCTTTCATCATGGCAGGCATTTGACATCATGGTCATACCTTCAGAGTTGAGATTTGGGCTTTTTGCTTGAAGTGCGTGGCTATCTGTGCAAGGGCGTTTGGGTTTTCTAGGAGAAACTCCTTCCAGTTTGAGGGTTTCTCTTCACCTTTCTTGGTGTCTGGCATATACTTCTCATTTGCCTCAGTTTTTGGGCTGGATTTCACTTTCTGTAGCTTCCTACACTGGATTTTGCCAGATTTCTCCATCTTGGTTGGCAAACTGGACTTCATTTCTTAAATAAATAATCTGGGAGCTTTTGGGTATCTTTATGAGTTCTAAATCCATTGTTGAGCTTATTTTTTACCTTCTGTAATTTCAATTCACTTAAATTAGCTCAGATTTACATTTTATAAGCATTTATGTTGTGCGCCCCTTCTATTTCTCTCTAGAAACTCTTCTCTAAAAAACGTAAAACACAAAGAAGATAAATTAAAGACAAGGGTTTGAGGTTTGAGCCAGCAGGGCTCATCACATACAGCAGTGCAAGAATAATACTTTCACTACAAACCAGTTTGTAGCAACATTAACCACTGTTTTACACTTGTTAATAACTGATTGAGCAACAGTGATATTAAATACAAATACAATGACTCTCAGAACTGGAAATGATTGTAGATGACCCATGGTAGTCTTTGAACATCTATCATTGCCTTGTATAAATATTCTGAGCACTTCAATAGTGACTGATATAGATTGCAGTAACTTAGAAACAACTACAACAAGAAGAAAACATACCCAGCACTAAGAGAATACTCTGAAATCTTCCAATCCAGTGGCTGATAATGAGCAGTAAATATCTTCAGATCCTAATGTGCAGCTATAGCAGGACTTGCAAGATGACATAAGGTTGCTACATGTACAGGACCCCTCAACAATCTGGGAAAATGATCACTGTGTGACCTCCAACCTCAAAATTGAACTGTCTAGGCTTGAAACAGTACCATGAGCTTCTGATATGTGAGCTTCCACATGCCTCAGAAGACAGAAACACACAGTAGGTGAAAGACAATAGCCATGACCCCTTGATAGTCTCTAAACGCCACAGTATGATAGCAAAAAATGACACTATGGTTTCAGAAGAACCACGACCCAGCTACAGGTGAAAATAAGGCGCCATCATCACAAAATGGGTTTCCACTTCCACATGCCCAGATTTACAACTGAATGCCCTTTTTAATATTTTCAATGCTTGGAAACAAGGTGTCGAGGGTTTGCTCAAAGAGAAAGCCTTCAAATCTGAATATTAAGCTCCAAATTTCGATTTTATATTGTGCCAGAAACTCCATAAACTGGGACTTCAAAATTCTGAAAGAGACCACATTTTCATTTCGCCATTGTGCCAAGATCTTGCAATAAAAGTATTCTTTCCAAAATCTTCAATTCCTCTAGCTAGGGATAGTGTTGCATACCTGAAACTAGCTTCCAAGGGTTTGGACCCCTCAGGATCCCAAACTCTGCGAACAATGCTCAATTGAATGTCGGGATCCTTGATTACTCTGTAGAATGCCCCATCCAAATCCTGTGGCGTCAACATGATACCACTATACTCTGTAACTAGGTCAACCCCAACAAAAGAAAGAAGCAATCCACTAGCCAAATCAATCCTTGGATCCCATAGCCAGAATGGAAGTCTGCCATACACATTTCCTGTTGCCTTCCCCTGCGCAACTCTAACATAACCTTCACCATGCTGAGAGTGGTGAAGCAACTCTGTGATGTCCCGATGCGGGCCCCTATCGGAAGGTGACGTAGGTCTGTCCGAGCGGTTTTCCCAGCCACGTGTCCGGGGTCTTACGTGAGAATTACCCTATCACCTTATACTTGCATTCGGGAGAATTGCGGATTCACTACCGATCAGGGCTTTTACGGTGCAGCGGTAACTAACTTGGTATCGGTGGAGGTCTCGAGTCGAGAACTATGTGAGCGTGGTGGTATGATGTCCGTCCGCGACTATAGGAAGGTACGCAGTGCTTCGGCCGGTTTGCCGATAGCGTTAATGCGGGGTCTTGCGGGGTACTGTCTGCAGGATGCACCCACCTGCTAAGGGTGCCGTTCACTTCCTTGATGCAGGCTTTTACGGTTTCTTATTATGCATTGCTCCAGAGGCGGAGGTCGGTCGAGACTTCGGCGAGGCGTGATGAGCGTAGTATGCGATCGCGGGGCTTCTCGAGGAAGGTGGCGTAGGTACGTAGAGTGGTTTTTCCGACCAACGTGTGGGGGTCTTAAACTGAGGAGTACCTATCTGGGGGGATTGCACCTGCCTTCAAGAAGAGTGCTTAGTTCACTACGGTCCGGGGCGCAGTTTTTATGGCGACAGCTTAGCAGGGCCCCATGAGGAGGGCGGCGTGGAATTACACGTAAATGGAACCTAACCAGTAAGGTGCCAGAGGAGTACCCATCACAGGGGACACCCCCTTAGCTAAGAAGAGGGTGCCGTTCACCCAATCGGGCTTTTGGTTACGGCAACACTTGAAGTGAGCGACACCCTGCTTGGCGTTGAAGAACATCAATACCCGCCAGCCAGTCTGCTTCCCTTCGACTCCTACTAAACTAGAAACCCATCCATCCTGACCCACTGCATGCTCGCGGTCACCGACCTCAAGACGCCGGCTCTAATACCAATATTTTGTCTCAAACGACCCTCACGGTATAGGTGCTAAATGACACTCGGCAGCCCACTCTACCATGTCATGACGCATGAGCCGCTCCATCTGGCGAAAAGAAATTGTTTTGAGGTCGCTGTCCCGAATTGCTTTAAGTATGTGAGTCTTCCCGTCGACCTCAAAACGGATCTCCATGTCCTTGAGACGAAGTGTGACCTCCTCCAATGAATGTAACCACTTCATTCCCAAGACCAAATCAATGTCCCCCATATTAACAACATAATAATCTACCTTGAACTCGCTGGTGTTCCAAGCGTGGGAAGATCTTAATTATCGTTAGCATCTCAAAAGTGTATCCATCGCCGCTGACTCAATTTGCTATAGAACTCCCTTGGTGATAGGTCCACGCGTTCTCAGCGAATCTAGCATCTATGAAATTATGCATGGCTCCTGTATCCAATAGGTAATGACTCTGTCCACCTTTAACACACCCGCAGATCGAACCCTCATGCTGGATGCTAGATAAACGGGCCTCCTGTATCTGAAGCTCGGGCTCTGTCTTTGCTCTAGGCTCTGGAGCCTCTGACTCTGAATCATCTGAATGCTCTTGCTGTTTGGAATTTTCTGATTCGGAGTCCTCATAATACGCCCACATCACACGATTTGCCTTGCCCTTAGGTCTTAGAGGACAATCGTGATTGGCGTCATATGGTCCCTTGCAGTAGAAGCAAAGCTTCTTCCTGCGAAGGTCATTAAGGGCTTCACGATCCAAAGGTGGAGCTGCTGATTTACCTTTCAAATCGTTTTTGAAGTCTGATTTTTCTTTGTTAAAATCAGATTTGTCCTTATTTCTGTTAAAGCCCTTGTTATCCCTGAATGATGAAGAACCTTTGGAGTTAAATCTGCTGGAAGGTGCTGCTAACTCCATACTCCGAGCTTTCTTCATCGCCTCCTGTAACGAAGGAGGATCAAAGGCTTTGAACCAACCTCGTAATGGCTCTGTCAAGCCCTCCATGAAGAGTACTACCAATCTCCTCTCTGATATATTCGGAACCATGACTGATAGCTTCTGAAAGTCCCCGATATAGGTCTCTAGACTGCCACTCTGCCTCAACTGAGCTAAGTCTCTGAAGTAGGTTTCCGGATCCTTCCTGTCAAACCTCTCAACGAATCTATCCACGAACTCCTGGTATGTAGTGATCCTGTCATGCTGTAAAGTCACCATACCGTGGTGCCACCAGTCGTAAGCCACTCCCTCGAGGTGCAGTGTAGCGTATCTAATAGCGTCTCTCTCAGCCATCGGACGCAAAGTGAGGAATGTATCAAGCTTGCTAATCCAAGCTTGGGCTGTCATCTTACCACTTCCATCGAACATCACTAGATTAAGCCTATTTGTTGCATGTTTCAAATCACTGTTCTGGTGTCTAGGTCTCCAATCCTGTCGAGCCCTGTTGTGTTCTCTCCTCTGAGTGATAAAACGGTCAAAGGTAATTCTCTCTCTGACCGCAGGCGGTACCAACTCCCATTCCTCATTCGCTGCCATAAGATTATCAGCGAACAAATCATCTTGCTCCTCACCTGGTATAGCCTCATCGGGCTCGTGTCTCGTGAAAGTAGGCCTAGTAGGCCTATCTGCTGTCCGTGACACTGTCCTAGGAGCTCTTCGTGACCCTGCATCACTCCTGTCATCGTCACGATGAGGTGACGGTCTCCTCGAAGTACCTAATCTCTGCAGTGCCACTGCCACCTGCTGTAATACATCATCGGACCGCCGTTGTCCTGCACGAAGATCTCTGAGTGCATGCAAGACCTCTGCATCGTCCTGATCTCTGTTATTTTGTGGGATCTCTGTCCTAGGTATGTCTGTTCTGTCAGCCCTGTCATTCCTGTCAGCCATGTTTTCTGGCTGCCTGCTCAAACTGCGTTGCCTTTCAATCAAGGCACGTCTGCGAGTATAGTACCTGTATGTATCAAACTCCTCTGGATGCATATGATGGCTAAACCCTCAGGATGGCAGGATTTAGCTCTGATACCACTGTAGAAACCCTAGTTTCCCTCTATTCTGAATCTGATGATTCTTTTGTGTTTTTTTCTGAAGTTTTGATGTTTTTGACTTTTTTTGGGGTTTTTGAGCAATATAAGAAATTTGCGATTTTTGCAAGTAATTGAAAATAAATTCAATAAAAATCATTTAACTCTAAAAATGATGAAATATGGATGCCAATACACTTTATTACTCTTCCAGAATGATTACAAAAAATACCCAGTTACATGCAATGTGAAAAGGCAATGATTTTATTAAAAACCTGATTTCTGTAGCAGCAATAAATGACCTCCAGATGATGGTACGGCTGCAATGATTAAGCCCTTTCTCCTCTGCCAGACGTCACACAAAAGTTCCCTTGATATTTGCGCCGCCCTTGATGAAGTCAGAAGAGAGAATATGAAGGCGTTTGCTCTGAAGGAAAAAAAGACGTCCTTTCTTCAATAGTACGGCCAGGTACAGCAGTACGGCCCCTTGTAACAGCAGCAATAATAAATGGAGTAAGGCCTTCTTGATTTCTGTGTCTACCATGTCATCGGAATCCAACCACACTGATGTGCCAAACCCATCACCACTTGGATCCCAACACTGACAATCAACCCCATATAAGTTGTGCACAAGAATCTCCATGGCATGCAACACAAATCACTGGAGTAGAGCAGCTACACACTCTACCATAGAGCCATCAACATGAACGGATTGTGTTTCACTAAGTATGTCATAGATGCTTACAGACCAAAACAAATTTGACACACCCATGTTTCCATCCACAAGTGTAGTGATGACATTAGTGGCTGATCCACTAAATGTATAATCCACTTGTTCACTAGACTCTAGGACTTGAGCCTTAAATGGGATCTCAACTAGAGGTATCTCATGAAACTCAAGATGCAGGCTACGTGTACCAAATAAGTTTTCTGAATCATACCTCTTCTCTTGTTCACACATAACCACATATTCTTCTTGTTTGCTTACCTCAAGACGCTCCTCCTTTGCATGCTCAACTTCTGCACATTCTTCTCCTAGAAGAATTAGAGATTTAAGGTGTGACACACTGTTTCTTTGCTTGAACTAGTTGGTTGCAACGTTCCTTGACCTCTTGCAAACGCTGTTTTGCTTGGGCAGCCAATAACTTTGCCTTGTCAGCTCTTAGTAACCAACCATCACATAAAACTTGTGTCTTGTCCACATCTTCTAAGGTCCGATTTGCAAAATCAGACTTGCAATGACTTGTATCCACATCACATAATTCATTTTTAACACCCAAATCTTGAGTGTCAATGCTAGGGACCTCCACACATCCATCAGTCTCACATGGAATGGCTGCTATCTCATGATGATGCAAAGGAATATGACTGCTGTTACAAAAATCAGAATTGTTGTCATACCCTTTTGTGGTTTCTTCATGTGCCTTGACAATAGCCTCTTCAAAGATACCCAACTCAGAATTTGATTCCTTGCAATTACGATGTTGAGTTGGTGAGGTAATGCTATGTTCAAATAATGGATCATCAAGTGAATCCAAACTTTCATGCAGCTGATTAAGAACAATCTCTACATCACCAATGTAGAATTTCATGTTCACTTCACTTGTAGTAGCATCTAGTGGTTCTTTTTCCTTAACATCGCAAAAATTATTCTTTGGATCCTTACTTGCTGATTCAATGAACTTCAAGTCTGCTGATTGTTCCTTTGGCTCTTCTTTTGTGATTGACTTTTCTACTTCAAGTTTTTTCACCTTTTCATCTGTGCATTGATGGTTAGGCTCCCAAAAACCTTTTCAAGAGAAACATAGACCTTGCCTTCTCATTTCGTTTTTGCTCATTATGGGAGTTCCTGTAACCTGATCATTAAGTTTGGATGTAGAACCATCTTCATTATTTGATTTAGTATTTCTACCATACCTGCTCACACTATGCCCATGACTAAATTTTGCCCCTTTAGATGAAATTTTCTCCTTATAGACCCTCCTAATATACTTTACCAATCCAATCTTTTCGGGACTCAAGATGACAACAAAGTTCAGATAATCATTAATAGAGTACTGTGCTTTAAAATCATCTAGCATACTGTGATAGTCCTCAAAGAGTTGAGGGGCTTCCCGTTCATAACCTTCCCTAAGCTTGATGGCATCTTGTTCAAATGCAAGATGTTATTCATTGCATATTTATTTTAACCTAGCAGGATGGCAGGAGATCACTCTTATACCACTGTAATATCCCACCCCAAGTGGACACTAGCAAATTGATATTCCATGTGGGATATATTTAATTTGGACAACTTAATTAATTAATTTAATTAAATTAAATTTACTCCAAAATTGGGGACATGACAAACTTCTTGGATAAGTTAAGGCCTTCAAGTACTGAAACAAATTTCCTTTAGTTTCCCAGAGTTGGTGGGGCTGATATTCCTTTCCAAATAAGGAGCATTTTTGCATTAAAAGTTTCCTGGCCACTTAAAGATGAAATCAAAGTCTAATTAATTAGAATAACTCACTGCCAACCTTTAGAAAGCATTTTTCAGTACCTTTGTATGTAAAGGTCCCACCCTACTGATGTCTTCCACTAGTGGAAATATGAAACAATAAAATTCCGGAAGGATTAGTTTCCCACAAAAGCCGCATCAGTTAGTCCATAACAATGACTAATTTGTGCTTGAAGTTTGCTTTTTCTAGCTTCTTTTATGATAAATTCAGTGGGTTGAGATTTAGGACTGAACATCTTTACAAATCTACAATGATCTCAAGATTCTTGGAATGCATGTATTTCATAATATCCCATAATCTCAGGGTCTCATATCCATGTTCATACTTCATGCTCCAAACATTGGTCTGAAGATGGAGTAGAAGCATCTGTTTATATCTAGGTGATGTAGTTAGAATATTGTGTAATTATATTTTGTGTATAACAGTTTTTTTTCTCAAAAAACCTTTTTTGATTCTTTCTCTGTTAAATTCTTACAGGCCAACATTTATTGTGTTTGGACTGTTGCAATCTTGTACTATAGGCCCCATTGTCTCTTTTCTAAAATGTGTATTTTCTACCTAAGCTAGCTTTTTTCATTTTCTTGAGAAACTATGGTCTTTTTAGTTCATATGCTTGATGTGTAACATATGTAGATTAGTTGATGATAACGAATTTGTTACTATAACTAAGACATGTCATTGGTTTTCATTTTTGATGAAAAAATTAATGAATGTGTAGAGGAGATTTGACACCCTCAAGACGACGAGGTCTCAAGGGGCAAATGGTCCTCAACTACCTTAGGGATCAAAACTCAGGTGACAGAATGAGGCCATGAAAGAATGTTGTTGTACCCAAAATAAATTTTTTGGCATTCTGTATAAATTAAGCTAAATCTTGTTAAAATGCCATGTTAAGTTAGTTTTAGGTCAAACCAATCATAGAATCTTGGTGGGTTTCTGTCAAGGAACACATGTGCAAAATTCTGAAAATTTGAAAATTAGGGTTTTTTGCCCCTATTTTCAAGGAAAACCCCCGAAAATAGGACCTTCCCATAAATGATTGAAAATGATTTTGATAGGGGTAAAAGGCTTCACGATCACACTGGTCAAGTCAGAATCATCAAAAGATAAGTTTTACTCTGGTGGGTCGATTTCTATTTTTCAGGAACAAAGTTAGGAGCTCCGCAGCCATTAATGGCAGATTGGCCAGTACCAGGTGCTGAAAGCTAACCTTCGCAAGCTTCAATGACACAACTATGGCGGAAAAGGTCTAAAATGATGTTGGTTGATGAAGGAGATTTTCAAAAATGAAAAATGCTAAAAATTGACTAAGTCTGGGATTTTCAAAAAATGAAAAATGCTGAAAATTGACTAAGTCTGGAGAATGCACGCCTTGCTGCCAAGAGGAGGCTATGCAGTCAAATGCCTTAGTCATTTTCGCAAACATCCATACACGATGAACGTGAGACATGAAGAAATGGTGATCTTCGACGGAGGAGTTTTTCTGAAATTGAAAAAGGTCAAAATTTGACTAACTCTGGAAACGTTACGAAGGAGAAACAAGTTCACATGCTGAAAAGAGCCTTTTTCAAGCAGGGGCGCCCATGATCTTTAAGGGTCAAATGCAATCACCAAGATCTTTCAAGACATTCATTCTTGACGTTTGCTTGCTAGCGTGACAACAAAACAAACAGACAAACCATTTGAAGAGTAGATCATAAACAGTCACTAACAGAGCGAAAAGAGGCAGTTGAAGAAATATCAAAAAATGATTGTCAAACGTGAAGATCAAAGAAAAAGAGCCTTTTCAAAAGAAAGGCTACCTTTTTTTTGGACCTCCAGATGCTGATAAACGACAAAAGGATTCCCAGGATAACTTTCTCAGCTCAAGTAGATCTCAGAAACGCAACTGAAAGTGTAAACATCTGACAGTGCAGTCAACAGATAATCGAGATCAAAGTAGGCAACTTTTCAGACAAAGATAACCATGCTGAAAGACAAAAGAGCTCTTTTCAATGAGGGGCGCCCTTGAATAAAGGAGCCCTAAAATGAAATCCAAGTTTTCTGAAGTCAGTCATCTTTGTCTGAACAAAGCTGGGTACCTGATGAGAGATCAAGCGAAATCATTTGACTATCCGATCAATCAGAAATCCAGATCAAAGCACGAGAGGTTATTTCAAAAGGTTGAAGAACAAAGTTTGAAAATTCACCAAGGCATTAGCAAAAGAGCCTTTTCTTGGAAAAGGCGCCCTTTCTTTTGAAGCCCTAAACTCAGCTTTTTACCATCATGCCTCCCAGGCACTCCTCTTCAGGTCAAATCCAGCTCAGCAGTGAATGTGTCAGCATCATCTCAGGATCAACAGATCAAGCCAGATTCAGGATCAAACTGAGGTTGTTCAAGAGAAAATAATAAAAAACTTGCAAAAATCAAAAGGGACGCCTTGAAGAAGTCAAAAGTCAAGTTGTTGACTAAAGTCAAGATATTTTGAGCAAAACTTGGCTAAAACACTCCACGATCAGTGGAAATCACCTTTTTGAACTTTAGATCAAGCCAAAATCACTTTTGATCGTGAGTTAGGTCCCCAAACTTGTGGATCTAAGGCTTGAGTCTATGTAATCAAGGTATAGGTATCCTACTTCATTATTTCATTGCAGGTTGATGATCAAGAACAGCCATGAGCTCTCAAGGACGCCATTTACAGATCTGGCCAAGGTTTTCATCCGTTCTTCAATTTTTCTTGCAGATCTGAAGCAGAAGAGGATTGCTAATCTGAGGTTGGATTCAAAGACAGATTTTCTCAGGCAGTCAGATAAAAACTTCCAATCCATCTTTTGTCTACTTCCTCTCTTCGTGTCTTAGGTTTTCTTGCATGTCACACAAAGCAGCAGGCTATATCAGATCTGATCAACTGGGTAGATTTAGCGTAATTTTCCAGTGAAACCCATCTCGTCAGATTTTCCAGAATCACCAAACTTGCTGCCCCTATTTTTGGGGGTTTTTCCGAAAAAGTTTCAGAATCAAAATTCTGAGGAACTGGGTTTGTTCAGCATTGAAGCACGAACAAAACCCATGTGCCAGATTTTTTTCGGAAAAATACTTCTCGGCAGGGAGCTATTTTCAGGGGTTTTTCAGAAGTTGTCTGAACACATCCGTGTTTACAGTCAACAGGCGAGTTCTTCACAGAATGACAATTTGGCATCCTTGGGCTCCAATTGAGCAACTAGACCTTGCACTAGCAACTCTTCAACCAAATCTTACACACATTGCTGGAGAGCAAACGGACATCATCAGCAGTCTGCGGATCTTTATCTTTGAAAAGAATACATCTCCCGCTCAGTGGAGAGCCGCAGCAATTACTCTGGAGGAAGAAGAAAGAAAGACTGATCTTGCAGCAAAAAAACCAATATTACCATCTCCCGCGTGGCAGTAAGCACCTTGGCTTGCCAGCTGCGAAGAGATCATTCCAAGCACGAAGCCGCCAAAGTTACCAAGAGCAATAGCTTGCGCAAGAAGAGATGTCGTGTCATCAATGCATTGACTATCCAGAAATGGAAGAAGTCAACACATGAATCAAGGAGCTATTGATTAGAAATGGTGAAGTGTGAAAAGGCACCAAAAAGGACATCCTACACCCTCCAAGTGGCATTTATGATACTTGAGTATGACTTGATGCTTCTTTCCAAGTCAACTCAAGATGACATTAAATGTAGTTGGAGTTAACTTGATGCTTCTTTCCAAGTTTAACTCCACTTTCCTTAAATCATGCATTGTCAGATCCCACTGATTAAGGATGTCTAATTGGCTTCCATAATTTGTGGATCTCAAATCTCCACTAAACGTGGATGTCTATTTTGGAGGGATACTTTGCATTAAAGTTCACCTTTTGTTTACTTTCAGTCAACTGAAGTAGTTTCCAATTGACTCTTTGTTTACTTTTAGTTAACTGAAGTAGCTTTCCAGTTAACTGCTTGTTCCCCCTTTTTAGGAACAAATCTTGCTAATTGATTGGCAAGAACTCATTGTTAACTCAAGGAGATTTTGGGGTTGCCCACTCCTTTGAGTTCTATAAATAAGAGCCTTGGGCTCATTGTTTGTTTAACTTTTACTTGCTATGCAAAATTGCTGCGCCATTGTTGCCAACAACTTTGAAAGCGGATATTTGTTCACTCTTGGATGAGAGTTTGTTGGTCGATTGTAATTGTGCATGATTTCGTGCCTTTGCTTTCCCAACCTTTGTAATTCGTTGATGAAGCTTTGAAGGAGAATATCAGAAGGCGCTTGCATTTTGGTCAATCTTTTTGAGTTGTGTCCACGTCTTGTGTTTAATAGCTCGTTGTTTCATTTCCCCTGATAGTAGTCCCTCCTCCTTGGACATTTGTTATTGACAAGTTGTCGTTTGTTGTTGTTTAATGTGTTGACTTCCAAGCTATACTTCGGATAGGAGTCCCTCCTCCTTAGCAAGCTCGTTGGCCAAGGCATCGTAAAATTGTTGTTTATCGTGAACTATTTCCTAGCCCATACCTCGGATAGGAGTCCCTCCTCCTTGGCAGGTCTCAGATCTAGTTTACCGTATAGAGTGTTTGCTTGTACCAACCTTATCTTGGTGTATACCCGAGAGTTCAGAGCCTCGGTCATATTCTCAGGAGACGGCGAATTCAAGTGATCCAACCAACCCATCCGCTCCTTTACCCTCATGCTCTGTTTACCTTGAAGGTATTGGATAGATAAAACTGATTAGTCATAGTTGAGATCTCTGAAACCGAGAGAAAAGCTTAGCTACGGTAGCATTGTGTTTGTGCACCCTTGTGTCCTGCCGCTGAAGCATAAAAAGATAGGAACTTTAGTTTACATTTCCCTTCCTTACGCATTGCTCCCAGATAGAGGGACTTCTCCTCTTTAAATAACGAAGAAGTGTTGCAAAACATTTGAAATAGCTGAACGTTTACAATCAGCGCTCCAGAGGTGCTAATTTAAACGCCAACAAATGTTTATTTATGTTTTATATAGAATTAAAATGTGAGAGTTCTAGAAACAGAAAGAGCAAACCACAGAGGTCTTCTGAACAGTTTGATGAGCTCTCGGTCAAGGATGACGACACAGCACGCGGACACCCCCTGTGGCGCGCTAGTGTCTTGTACAGACCAAAAACTGATAATATCCCATAAAGCAGCTTAAGTGGCTACTATCAATCCTAATTACTAGGAGCTCTTGAAATGTGGAAAAATAATAGAGAATAATAGCAAATAAAGTAAAGTAAACTAAGTGAAATGTGAATGATGAAATGAGTGAAGAGAAAGTAAATACTCACAAGAAACCAAGAGATGAAGCCTCTAGGAAAGATACACCTTCAATATTTGCACACGTAAGACCGAGAAAAAGTGTTGGGGCTATTTGGGGACTTGCTTCAGTCAAGTCCCTGATTTGGTGTTTCCACCTCCATAATAGCCAGATAGATATATAAATTGAAAGATGAATAGACAAGAGATGTGATAAATCCCAAGATGCTCAAAGACACAAGAGAAATAAATATTACCAGCAAGGCTTCAGGAAGCCAAAGAGAGAGAGAGAAAGAGACCTGTGAGAGCCAAGAGATTTGTAAAGACTATTGTGAGAGTGTGAGGCTATTGTAAGAAGCTATGGAGAGTTGTGCAAGCTTGAGAGGAGGGATTTTGAGAGAGAGACCAAGAGACAAAGTGTGGAGTGAAACGATAGATTTGAAAGAGAGAAGAGAAGGAAAAGGAGGTTGGTGAGCTGTGACAAATTGTCCCGAGCCATTTCCACCGACCAAGGTAGTTGTTGAAAAAGGGTTTGAGCATCCTGAGGGGAAAAAGGTTGATGCAAGGGCTAAGATTGGCCTACACAAACACTAAGGGGTGGGATACAAAACTGTAAGTAAAATTGCAAGGGTATGCAATTTTTGACACTATAGAATGCTTTTGCAATATGCCTTGCTCGGTATATGTACTAATTGAGTTTTTGATCTTTCCCATTTGTAAATGTATACTCTTCAATGGTTGTTTATGTTAAAGAATGAGTTATGCAAATATTAGACAATGAAAATTTATATAGATATAATGCACTGAGACAAAGAATGATTTGATGCAAAATTGTAACACTTTTAGAATTTGATGGTAATGTTCATTTTCAAATCGTCTAAATATTGTAGGAACAAAATTCTTATGTACTTAATATTTTAGTAACAATTTTTGCTCAAATTCTTTACCTCCATGTGATGACCCATCATTTCTATCAAATAGCTGTTTGATTTTCATGTGATGAATCCCCTTTTGCTTATGGGAACTTAGGCAACATAACACACTTACGAGTGAGAAGCTTCTTAAAAAAATTCTGTGCATTTTATTTTTGAATAACATTTTGGATCACCAATCCATGATCTGCATGCTACTGCATGTAATGTTCCCAAATCAGGATCTTGTACGATATGCAAATAGGAAAACCAAAAGCAAAATATGAAAATGATGATCACCTTTGGTAATTTCTAGAATACAACTTCTATACTATGGTGATAATTGATGTTAGTTGTCAGAATATAACACTAATTTTAAATACTAAAAAATGAATGCAAGATTTTATTTTAAACTGTGTGCTAAAGTTTATGCTCAGATCTAATCTATAATAGTCAAAGACCAGAAATAACAATAAATAGCTTCAAGATTTTTTAATGGGAATATTGAATATTATTAATAATTTTATGTTATTTAAACAACTTATCAATGCTGCATTGGAATTCCCTTTCAAGGTACAGAACTTAAACATACCTCATATTCAGAACAACAAACTTAACATAACAAATATTATTCAAGCCATACCAAATATCCTTATTGTCAACAATATTCCAAATGCCAAATAATATTCAATATAATGCCAAATAATATCCAATATGATACCAAACAATATTCTCCAACTCATATGGCGTACCCCACCTCAGGGGCTTCTCCTTAAATAGGCTGTGTAAAGCATCAAATTTAATTCAAAGCATGCAAATATTGAAGGGCTGTATTAATACAAGGCTGCGCTAGGATTGTGATGGCTCACACAAAACACTAAAATATTGTGATCTATCTTCCAAAGGCTGCGCTAAATAACACTAGGCTACAGCAGCTTCAATACTGGTCTACAATGTATTAATTTCTTGTTTTGGGGGGCAGGCTTCTTTCTGTTGATAAAATAATAACTAAAAACTACAAATAATAATAAAATGATAATATTATATCCAGTCAAAATAATATTAAATTCTTATAGAGATAACTAGTATAATAATAGATATTTGAAACCATAGAAATAATATTGAAAAACCAGCAATATATGAATGAATTCAAACTTTCAATAATGTTGTTGAAATGGAATTTGCTTGTAAATCTAAATCCTTCTCCAGCTGAAGCATAGTCACGATTTGTGTAGAATTGTCCAATTGGAGATGACAGTTTTCATCCTCAAATTTGAAGAGATTCCAAGAGGGTTTCTGTTCTGTGGAAATTGCCAAACAATTGTTTTTGTTCTTGAATACAAATTGGAAATTTGAATTTGAAAATGATGATAATGGATAATGGATAATTTGATGTGAGCCTTGACTTCTCTTTTATAGGCACTTTGTTTTTGGCCCTTTATTTTGTTTAGTTTTTTTTCTCCCAAGTATTTCAAAATAATTTTAAATTACATCCAAAGACTCCTTTTTGAAATACATCTTGAATAAAGTATTAAAAATACATTTAAATATTACATTGGACTTATAATAATATGTAAGTTGTCTGTTTGAAAAGGTGACATGACACTGCACAAGTGTCTACTATCCTTAGTCACCAAGACAACAATGCACAATCTTGTGCAAAACTCCTTACACCATGTGTCATATTGTAATATCCCCATTTTTACGCATTAGGGTTTCATGAGTTTTTGGTCAGTTTTTGAGTTTTCTCACTAGGGAGAACTCCAAGCTTCTTGGAGGATCCAGGCTCATTTTTATTTGGCATCTTTGAGCTCAATTGATGATTTGATTCACAATGACACTTTCAAAAGTGTTTTCGGATTCTTGGGGTGTTCTTCCAAATTCTTGGAGAGTACGTCTATTTTTAGTAAGTCACCAAGTTAACTCTAATCATCTTCCTACTGCTTTAGTTTCATCATGGTGTGGTCAGAATTGGATTCTGATGATGTGGTAATTTCCGCAACTTGGGTGAGTTATTAAGTTATTTAATTAATATTTCACTTATGTTGTCTAATGTTGAGAAATCATTAAAGAACAACTTAGTGTAATAGCCCGTTGAAAAGGTGATTAAATGTTTGAAAATATGGACGCCTAGGCATAAGGGGGTCTTTTGCACATAATGAATTATTCAATATAAAGGAAAAAGATTTTTTTAAAAGAAGTGAAAAAACAAAAAGATGTTTTTGGGGAAAAACAAAAAACGCTTTTTCAAAAAAGCAATGAAAAAGCAATGATTTTTTTTAAAGACAATGAAAAAGCAAAAACTTTTTTCAAAAAAGCTATAAAAAGAAGTGTTGGGGGGTCATTTGGATCTATTGAACATTTCTCATACTATTATGTTGCCAGATTGTGTAATGTCCCCAATTTAGCCCTACGCTCTTCATTTGGTTTTAGCCTATTTCTGGGAACTCGTAGGCTAAGCAGAGGCTTGAATCAGGGTTTCCAAACTTCTTGGAGGATGTTTTCGTCCTTTTGCGGAGCTTGCACTTGGAAATGTTGAACTTGGATTGCGGATTCCTACTGGGTTTTCTGAGAGCTTCGTGTTGGTGGTTTCAGTTTGGCATTCTGAGCACTTTCGAGAATTTACTATTTTTAGTAAATTCTATTTCTGGCAGTGGTCCTGTGGCTTCGGCTCGGTTGGCTCTCATCTTCAGTATGTTCATTTGGTTCGATCAATCTTGACCTTGGGAAGCATTTTTGGTGAGATATCCAGTTGATTTTAAAATATTATACTTTAATGTTATATTTTATTATTGTGACCCCTTGGTCTAGTGAAACAACTTTAAGTTGTTCTTAAAAAGGGGACTTGGAAGGGTGGCGCCTCATGCTGATGATTTAATATTTTTCTTAAGGCCAAAAACAATGCTTTAAAAGAGGACGCCTTTTTATGAAGTGAAGATTTTAAAATAAATTAAAAAGTTAAATTGCCTTGAGAAAAGGGACGCCATCTTTGGAGGGAAAAGGAGTTACTTCAAATTTGAAAATTAGGGTTTCTAGAAGCTTCTGGAAAGTCATCACAAGTTTATAAAAGGAGGTCTTGGTCTTCATTTTCAACATCTGATATCTTGAGTATTGTTATGCTGCCGAAATGGTTGCTGGATTGCTTCGAGGAATGAATGCCTCCTAGCTTGGGCTCGACTTCGTGCTTGAGAGATAGCACCTAGTAGAGAGGTTTGCTTGTTTTGAGTGAATTTGTAGTGAGGTTTTGCATTGTTTTGATGATCTTGCATTTTGTAGCTGAGTACTTGCATTTCTATCATATTCTGGATGTTGCTGAATATCATAGCTGATTCGAAGTTTCATTCATATATCAAAAATAAAAAAAGATATTGTTCTGGGTGTTGGTCATATCATCTTCTCTACTTGGGGCGACCTTACTTGCAAATTTGTGGGATTTTTAATGAAGTTTCTGATTTTATAAAGCAAATTCGTCATTTCTTGAAAGCCCTACTTTCTGGAGTGCTTTGGGATCCGTGCCATTAATTAATAGCCACTTTTAGCTGTCCCTTCTCATAACTAAGCTAGGCGCCATCTTCTTGAGGGTCTATTGCATCAGATTTGAAGTCATTTGGGTCAGTTTTGAGTGAGTTGTGTGCATTTCACTGAGTTACTGTACTGCTGGTTATCATTTTCAGTCTTGGTTCTGTCATAACAGCTTGCATAAAATCTATCATTTGAGTTAGGTTTTGAAAGGAGAGACATTGAGAGTATTAAGGAAAGCATTGTACTTTGTTGCAGCATTGGGAACACTCTTATTTTGTGCTTAACAGATAAATCTCTGATATTGTAAGCTGAACAGTAGTACTGTCAGCATCTTTCTTATTCTTGCTAATCTCATATTTGTAACTGCCCACTGAATAAGTGGAAGAGGCTGGCTTGCCACCTATCTATAGTTGAATTGCATTGTAATATCTTCCATCTCTGCCCTATGGTAGCTCCATTCCCACTCTGGGTTTGAAAGCACATTCTGGGTGTTGAGTTTATTTTGAAGTTGCATTTGTATTTCTTTAAATCTCCACCATATGGTCGCCTCATTCCATTTTGGTTTGGGTAGCACATACTTGGTGTTGAGTTACTTTCAGTTGCAGTTCTGATTTATTGTACTGACGATCCTCTTGCCATATGACAGCCTCTCTCTTGTTGAGATTGAGTGCGCATTCTTGGCAAAGAGTTATATTGTAACTGCTGGTTTGATTTATCTAACCCTAACGGGTGTGTTGCATTTTGATTGTAATTTGAGAATTGAAAAAATTTGGTCCGGTTCATTACAGTGGTATCAGAGCCAAGATCCTGCCATCCTGTGCCCATCAAGGTTCAATTGACAGTTGAATGACAGAGAAATCAGTTCTACACCAGAGGCCAGAACAAAGTTCAGTTTAGCTCTCAGAAGTTTTGAAGATGTTGCGTTTCCTGAAGTCCAGGAATCATGAGAAGTCGGATTTGATTGAGGTGTCTAAAGAATGCCAGTTCAAGAGGAAATGTGAACATGAGGCTGCCAAACTCCATAAAGATTATCAGAGCATGACAGAGGAGTTTAAGAACGATGTTTCATTTGATACCTTTTTGGATTGTGTGGTGATTTATTACCCTGGGAAGCGGGCTATGGTCAACTACATCAAGAAAATGATTAAGGAGGAAGCAGAACATGCCATGGTTGTAGGTGCAAGGAAGGAAGAAGAAGTGCCTGTTTGTGGATTGCAGCCCACAAATGAACATGACGAAGAGAAAAATCAGTCAATTAATATTGAAGATGGCACAAGTAAGGTGCACATGTCACCTCAAAATGATCGTAAGTTTGATATAGAAACCTTGACAGTTGAGGAGTGTGTGGGAGAGCCCCATAATACTCCCCTAGACTTGCATGTGATAGCAAATGACAAAGATCAGTTCGGTGAAAAGAATATAGCAGCAGACTTGAATCCTAATTTGGATTCATCCCATGAAGGTTTTGATACTAAGGGCTTCACAGAAGATGTTGTTAGAACTGTTGTATGGGATGAGTGCATTGATGAGGAGAATACTAGTGGTGTCCTTGAACCAGCTTTTGATCATTACCATAATGATATCATTGGTAAAGATGTCGTAGTGTTTATGCCTCCATTTGTTGAGGATGTGGTGATGGATAATTCTTTTTATGTTGTTGGCCAAAAAGCTCAAGAGTTTTCACAAGATGAATTTATTACAAGTGATCAAGAAGACCTTTATGGCATGCATATGACTGTTCATGATGAGATCAGAAACATACCTATAGATGATAGGTTCATTGAAGATAAGGACGATAAAAAATTTCAAACAGCTAGCTCTAAAGATTCCTTACTCCCTTTCAGTGATAGTGTTAAGGGTGGTTTTGGGTTTGAACTTCAAACCCAACCATTGGAGGGAGGTATTTATGAAGATATCAGCTTTAGTGATTTGGAAGTTGACCTATTCCAAGAATCAACACTCCAAAAGTTGCACAAAGAACACTTTTCTTGTGATCAAAACAATCAGCCTCTCACCATTTGGGATCCAGGCGTGAAGGCACTTAGTGATGACAAATCGGTATGGGATGAATTTCCCTTTGATCCGGATGAAGAAATGGAACTTGATAAGGGTTCTCTATCAGTAGACAATGGTGTTAATGTGCTTAAGTTTGGGGCTGCTTTCAAGTATGATCAAAGTAACATGGAAGAGGAAACAGAGTTTGAGGGCCATATGGCTCTTGAAGATGAAAGGTTTGGAGGAATTACCAAACACAAATCTGATTTTTCCATTCATGAAGCTGATTGCAAACATAGAGTCAAAGAAATCATGGAGAATGATCATCTCCATGGCATTGAGCATTATCCGCATGTGGGTGGTAAAGTACAAGGATGTTGGAGCAGCATTGAGGGCAGCAAAGACAAGGGGCAAGGTTCTGATTTTCAGTTGCAGCCTATCAGCAGTTCATCATCTTTGAATTCTCATGATTGGGACAGACAATTCATGGTGTCCTTTGACAAGGAAGTGCAAGCTTTATCCATGTTTGATCGCACTCATAGCTTGGTTGAAGATCTCTACTGGAAGGTTCAATTTGATGAGAGACTGAAAGGGACTAAAGATGTAGTTACTCTTCCCAATTTGCAACTTATCAGAGACTTTTTGGAGACATTGAAATCTAATTACATACACTTGATTGAAGATTGGGATCATGCCATTGAACTTGCAAAGAAGACCTTCAGTGCTTTCCAAGGAAAAGAGAGAAAGGTTGATGAGCTTACTTATGAGCTTGAATCAACAAAGGCTATGTTAGAAGAAACTCAAGTAGCATTAATGGAGGTAGAAGATCAGCTTGTTAATTTCAAACTTTCTAAGGAACAAGAGAATGCACAAAGAGCTGAAGAAATCAAACAAGTAATTGAGGAGCTTGATAGTCTTCAAGGGGAGTTTGGTCTTGAAAGTGTCTCAAGAAAATCAGAAGTTGCATGTGCTGATTTGGAGCAGCAAGATGAAAAGGATGACTTTCAAGTTTATGACAATCCTCTCTTTGAAGTGGGTGTTGAGGAAACTTATGATAATCCTCTTTTTGTGATGGAAGATGAAACATCAATTGATAATAGCATGAAATGGGATCCTGATGAAGTTTCTCGACACAATATGGAATGTGATTTTCAGCTTATTGAAGATTGGCAAGCCGAACATGAGGGAGATTCGCTCCTTGAAATTGGTAATCTTCCAAGAAGATTGTTTGATCAAGAATGCTTAAGAGGGATTGAGGATGCAGTCTTCACTTTGGAAAATGGACCAAAATATGGTGATTGTACTCTTGTCAATCCATTCCTTGGGTTGAGTGATGCTAGTTTGTTCTGGGAGTTGAATTTGAAGTCATCTTATGTTTCATGCTCCAGTGTTCCTGAAGCTTTCATGGATAGGTTTCAGAGGTTCATCAGAGGGAATGCCAATTTTACAAGTATGCACTTGATTTTGACCAGCACTCAGAGATGTGTTATGTTTTCTTGCCAGAGTGCTGGAGATTATTTTCAGTTGGGTATCCAAGCTTGGGATTCTCAACATGGGTTGATGGAGCATACCATTTGTGGAAAAAAGAATTTATGGAGGAATAAGAATCAAATTTTCAAACTTTTTGGTGTTGTTCCCTTCTTTCCAGCTACCTTGATGGTTCCGTTTGTTCATCAACAAATGGATTGGAGAGAAATTTTGAGTATGGATTGGAAAGAGGAACAATTGGTTGCTCTTGGCGTAGATCCTTGGTTAAGACAAGAGCAGATTTTGAGACTCGTGCTTGCTGGTTGGAGGCAGACCAGCCTTGTTACTTGTGGAGTTACTCTCGTTTGGGAGAGTTTTCCCATCACCACTTGCCAACGAGGTGGTAGTTTTCAAATGGAGATTGCTCTAGTATGTTTTCCGGCCATTTTTGAGGTGTTACCTTGCAACTCTATGCTCATATCATACACTCACACTTGGGAATTTCTTTGGTGCTGCTGTTTTTTCTTGTGTGAGGCATTAAAATCAGATTGCTCTTCGCTGACTTTAGCCTTGAACAGCAGAGACTATTTGTTCCTTCACACTAGTTCTATTCTCGGGGTTCATCTTATGGAGGCTTGTGATGTTAACTTTGATAGTTCTCTCTCATTGTGGGTTCAGGACAGCGAACCACCACTTGTTTTGATTCATCATTCTGAGATTCATGAGGTTGGAACTATGAGAGTTTTATGTAGTCTTCATGGTATCAATATAATTCAATTGGTGCATAGTAGCTCCATGAGGAGACGTGAGTATGAGTTTGTTGAGCTCTTGCAAAGGATTGTTTTCCTCTTTGCAAGAAGATTCAAAAATGTCACATTTGTAGTCATGATTTCGTTTGTTACCATGAGGAGGTATGCTGAGGAGATTGATTTTGAGTTGAGTAGACTATCTTTCCTTTTGCCTAGGATTGTGATAGACATTGGTATGGTTGATATTTTTGACTCGGAGCACTTTCAACATGAGACATTGCATGAAATTGATCTCAGTCCTTTAAGATTGTTCAATTTGAGAATCTTGGTTGGTAACATTTTGGAGTTACAAGGGAGGTTAGTGCAGCACTGGCATGATGTTTTCATTGATGGGATCAGAATGGTGCAGCATCAGCATGGTGGGTCCTCCTTCAGACGAATATGGGATCCCGGGATTGTACTTGGTTTGGTTTGGTGTAGTTTGAGTTTCTCTAGAGTTGGGGTGACATTACTTGGGGACAAGCAATTTTGGGAAGGGCGGACTGTAATGTCCCCAATTTAGCCCTACGCTCTTCATTTGGTTTTAGCCTATTTCTGGGAACTCGTAGGCTAAGCAGAGGCTTGAATCAGGGTTTCCAAACTTCTTGGAGGACGTTTTCGTCCTTTTGCGGAGCTTGCACTTGGAAATGTTGAACTTGGATTGCGGATTCCTTCTGGGTTTTCTGAGAGCTTCGCGTTGGTGGTTTCGGTTTGGCATTCTGAGCACTTTCGAGAATTTACTATTTTTAGTAAATTCTATTTCTGGCAGTGGTCCTGTTGGCTTCGGCTCGGTTGGCTCTCATCTTCAGTATGTTCATTTGGTTCGATCAATCTTGACCTTGGGAAGCATTTTTGGTGAGATATCCAGTTGATTTTAAAATATTATACTTTAATGTTATATTTTATTATTGTGACCCCTTGGTCTAGTGAAACAACTTTAAGTTGTTCTTAAAAAGGGGACTTGGAAGGGTGGCGCCTCATGCTGATGATTTAATATTTTTCTTAAGGCCAAAAACAATGCTTTAAAAGAGGACGCCTTTTTATGAAGTGAAGATTTTAAAATAAATTAAAAGTTAAATTGCCTTGAGAAAAGGGACGCCATCTTTGGAGGGAAAAGGAGTTACTTCAAATTTGAAAATTAGGGTTTCTAGAAGCTTCTGGAAAGTCATCACAAGTTTATAAAAGGAGGTCTTGGTCTTCATTTTCAACATCTGATATCTTGAGTATTGTTATGCTGCCGAAATGGTTGCTGGATTGCTTCGAGGAATGAATGCCTCCTAGCTTGGGCTCGACTTCGTGCTTGAGAGATAGCACCTAGTAGAGAGGTTTGCTTGTTTTGAGTGAATTTGTAGTGAGGTTTTGCATTGTTTTGATGATCTTGCATTTTGTAGCTGAGTACTTGCATTTCTATCATATTCTGGATGTTGCTGAATATCATAGCTGATTCGAAGTTTCATTCATATATCAAAAATAAAAAAAGATATTGTTCTGGGTGTTGGTCATATCATCTTCTCTACTTGGGGCGACCTTACTTGCAAATTTGTGGGATTTTTAATGAAGTTTCTGATTTTATAAAGCAAATTCGTCATTTCTTGAAAGCCCTACTTTCTGGAGTGCTTTGGGATCCGTGCCATTAATTAATAGCCACTTTTAGCTGTCCCTTCTCATAACTAAGCTAGGCGCCATCTTCTTGAGGGTCTATTGCATCAGATTTGAAGTCATTTGGGTCAGTTTTGAGTGAGTTGTGTGCATTTCACTGAGTTACTGTACTGCTGGTTATCATTTTCAGTCTTGGTTCTGTCATAACAGCTTGCATAAAATCTATCATTTGAGTTAGGTTTTGAAAGGAGAGACATTGAGAGTATTAAGGAAAGCATTGTACTTTGTTGCAGCATTGGGAACACTCTTATCTTGTGCTTAACAGATAAATCTCTGATATTGTAAGCTGAACAGTAGTACTGTCAGCATCTTTCTTATTCTTGCTAATCTCATATTTGTAACTGCCCACTGAATAAGTGGAAGAGGCTGGCTTGCCACCTATCTATAGTTGAATTGCATTGTAATATCTTCCATCTCTGCCCTATGGTAGCTCCATTCCCACTCTGGGTTTGAAAGCACATTCTGGGTGTTGAGTTTATTTTGAAGTTGCATTTGTATTTCTTTAAATCTCCACCATATGGTCGCCTCATTCCATTTTGGTTTGGGTAGCACATACTTGGTGTTGAGTTACTTTCAGTTGCAATTTTGATTTATTGTACTGACGATCCTCTTGCCATATGACAGCGTCTCTCTTGTTGAGATTGAGTGCGCATTCTTGGCAAAGAGTTATATTGTAACTGCTGGTTTGATTTATCTAACCCTAACGGGTGTGTTGCATTGCTGATTGTAATTTGAGAATTGAAAAAATTTGGTCCGGTTCATTACAGTGGTATCAGAGCCAAGATCCTGCCATCCTGTGCCCATCAAGGTTCAATTGACAGTTGAATGACAGAGAAATCAGTTCTATACCAGAGGCCAGAACAAAGTTCAGTTTAGCTCTCAGCAGTTTTGAAGATGTTGCGTTTCCTGAAGTCCAGGAATCATAAGAAGTCGGATTTGATTGAGGTGTCTAAAGAATGCCAGTTCAAGAGGAAATGTGAACATGAGGCTGCCAAACTCCATAAAGATTATCAGAGCATGACAGAGGAGTTTAAGAACGATGTTTCATTTGATACCTTTTTGGATTGTGTGGTGATTTATTACCCTGGGAAGCGGGCTATGGTCAACTACATCAAGAAAATGATTAAGGAGGAAGCAGAACATGCCATGGTTGTAGGTGCAAGGAAGGAAGAAGAAGTGCCTGTTTGTGGATTGCAGCCCACAAATGAACATGACGAAGAGAAAAATCAGTCAATTAATATTGAAGATGGCACAAGTAAGGTGCACATGTCACCTCAAAATGATCGTAAGTTTGATATAGAAACCTTGACAGTTGAGGAGTGTGTGGGAGAGCCCCATAATACTCCCCTAGACTTGCATGTGATAGCAAATGACAAAGATCAGTTAGGTGAAAAGAATATAGCAGCAGACTTGAATCCTAATTTGGATTCATCCCATGAAGGTTTTGATACTAAGGGCTTCACAGAAGATGTTGTTAGAACTGTTGTATGGGATGAGTGCATTGATGAGGAGAATACTAGTGGTGTCCTTGAACCAACTTTTGATCATTACCATAATGATATCATTGGTAAAGATGCCGTAGTGTTTATGCCTCCATTTGTTGAGGATGTGGTGATGGATAATTCTTTTTATGTTGCTGGCCAAAAAGCTCAAGAGTTTTCACAAGATGAATTTATTACAAGTGATCAAGAAGACCTTTATGGCATGCATATGACTGTTCATGATGAGATCAGAAACATACCTATAGATGATAGGTTCATTGAAGATAAGGACGATAAAAAATTTCAAACAGCTAGCTCTAAAGATTCCTTACTCCCTTTCAGTGATAGTGTTAAGGGTGGTTTTGGGTTTGAACTTCAAACCCAACCATTGGAGGGAGGTATTTATGAAGATATCAGCTTTAGTGATTTGGAAGTTGACCTATTCCAAGAATCAACACTCCAAAAGTTGCACAAAGAACACTTTTCTTGTGATCAAAACAATCAGCCTCTCACCATTTGGGATCCAGGCGTGAAGGCACTTAGTGATGACAAATCGGTATGGGATGAATTTCCCTTTGATCCGGATGAAGAAATGGAACTTGATAAGGGTTCTCTATCAGTAGACAATGGTGTTAATGTGCTTAAGTTTGGGGCTGCTTTCAAGTATGATCAAAGTAACATGGAAGAGGAAACAGAGTTTGAGGGCCATATGGCTCTTGAAGATGAAAGGTTTGGAGGAATTACCAAACACAAATCTGATTTTTCCATTCATGAAGCTGATTGCAAACATAGAGTCAAAGAAATCATGGAGAATGATCATCTCCATGGCATTGAGCATTATCCGCATGTGGGTGGTAAAGTACAAGGATGTTGGAGCAGCATTGAGGGCAGCAAAGACAAGGGGCAAGGTTCTGATTTTCAGTTGCAGCCTATCAGCAGTTCATCATCTTTGAATTCTCATGATTGGGACAGACAATTCATGGTGTCCTTTGACAAGGAAGTGCAAGCTTTATCCATGTTTGATCGCACTCATAGCTTGGTTGAAGATCTCTACTGGAAGGTTCAATTTGATGAGAGACTGAAAGGGACTAAAGATGTAGTTACTCTTCCCAATTTGCAACTTATCAGAGACTTTTTGGAGACATTGAAATCTAATTACATACACTTGATTGAAGATTGGGATCATGCCATTGAACTTGCAAAGAAGACCTTCAGTGCTTTCCAAGGAAAAGAGAGAAAGGTTGATGAGCTTACTTATGAGCTTGAATCAACAAAGGCTATGTTAGAAGAAACTCAAGTAGCATTAATGGAGGTAGAAGATCAGCTTGTTAATTTCAAACTTTCTAAGGAACAAGAGAATGCACAAAGAGCTGAAGAAATCAAACAAGTAATTGAGGAGCTTGATAGTCTTCAAGGGGAGTTTGGTCTTGAAAGTGTCTCAAGAAAATCAGAAGTTGCATGTGCTGATTTGGAGCAGCAAGATGAAAAGGATGACTTTCAAGTTTATGACAATCCTCTCTTTGAAGTGGGTGTTGAGGAAACTTATGATAATCCTCTTTTTGTGATGGAAGATGAAACATCAATTGATAATAGCATGAAATGGGATCCTGATGAAGTTTCTCGACACAATATGGAATGTGATTTTCAGCTTATTGAAGATTTGCAAGCCGAACATGAGGGAGATTCGCTCCTTGAAATTGGTAATCTTCCAAGAAGATTGTTTGATCAAGAATGCTTAAGAGGGATTGAGGATGCAGTCTTCACTTTGGAAAATGGACCAAAATATGGTGATTGTACTCTTGTCAATCCATTCCTTGGGTTGAGTGATGCTAGTTTGTTCTGGGAGTTGAATTTGAAGTCATCTTATGTTTCATGCTCCAGTGTTCCTGAAGCTTTCATGGATAGGTTTCAGAGGTTCATCAGAGGGAATGCCAATTTTACAAGTATGCACTTGATTTTGACCAGCACTCAGAGATGTGTTATGTTTTCTTGCCAGAGTGCTGGAGATTATTTTCAGTTGGGTATCCAAGCTTGGGATTCTCAACATGGGTTGATGGAGCATACCATTTGTGGAAAAAAGAATTTATGGAGGAATAAGAATCAAATTTTCAAACTTTTTGGTGTTGTTCCCTTCTTTTCCAGCTACCTGTTAGTTCCGTTTGTTCATCGACAAATGGATTGGAGAGAAGTTTTGAGTATGGATTGGAAAGAGGAACAGTTGGTTGCTCTTGGCATTGATCCTTGGCTAAGACAAGAGCAGATTTTGAGACTCGTGCTTGCTGGTTGGAGGCAGACCAGCCCTGTTACTTGCGGAGTCACTCTCATTTGGGAGAGTTTTTCCATCACCACTTGCCAACGTGGTGGTAGTTTTCAAATGGAGATTGCTCTAGTATGTTTTCCGGCCATTTTTGAGGTGTTACCTTGCAACTCTATGCTCATATCATACACTCACACTTGGGAATTTCTTTGGTGCTGCTGTTTTTTCTTGTGTGAGGCATTAAAATCAGATTGCTCTTCGCTGACTTTAGCCTTGAACAGCAGAGACTATTTGTTCCTTCACACCAGTTCTATTCTCGGGGTTCATCTTATGGAGGTTTGTGATGTTAACTTTGATAGTTCTCTCTCATTGTGGGTTCAGGACAGCGAACCACCACTTGTTTTGATTCATCATTCTGAGATTCATGAGGTTGGAACTATGAGAGTTTTATGTAGTCTTCATGGTATCAATATAATTCAATTGGTGCATAGTAGCTCCATGAGGAGACGTAAGTATGAGTTTGTTGAGCTCTTGCAAAGGATTGTTTTCCTCTTTGCAAGAAGATTCAAAAATGTCACATTTGTAGTCATGATTTCGTTTGTTACCATGAGGAGGTATGCTGAGGAGATTGATTTTGAGTTGAGTAGACTATCTTTCCTTTTGCCTAGGATTGTGATAGACATTGGTATGGTTGATATTTTTGACTCGGAGCACTTTCAACATGAGACATTGCATGAAATTGATCTCAGTCCTTTAAGATTGTTCAATTTGAGAATCTTGGTTGGTAACATTTTGGAGTTACAAGGGAGGTTAGTGCAGCACTGGCATGATGTTTTCATTGATGGGATCAGAATGGTGCAGCATCAGCATGGTGGGTCCTCCTTCAGACGAATATGGGATCCCGGGATTGTACTTGGTTTGGTTTGGTGTAGTTTGAGTTTCTCTAGAGTTGGGGTGACATTACTTGGGGACAAGCAATTTTGGGAAGGGCGGACTGTAATGTCCCCAATTTAGCCCTACGCTCTTCATTTGGTTTTAGCCTATTTCTGGGAACTCGTAGGCTAAGCAGAGGCTTGAATCAGGGTTTCCAAACTTCTTGGAGGATGTTTTCGTCCTTTTGCGGAGCTTGCACTTGGAAATGTTGAACTTGGATTGCGGATTCCTACTGGGTTTTCTGAGAGCTTCGTGTTGGTGGTTTCGGTTTGGCATTCTGAGCACTTTCGAGAATTTACTATTTTTAGTAAATTCTATTTCTGGCAGTGGTCCTGTTGGCTTCGGCTCGGTTGGCTCTCATCTTCAGTATGTTCATTTGGTTCGATCAATCTTGACCTTGGGAAGCATTTTTGGTGAGATATCCAGTTGATTTTAAAATATTATACTTTAATGTTATATTTTATTATTGTGACCCCTTGGTCTAGTGAAACAACTTTAAGTTGTTCTTAAAAAGGGGACTTGGAAGGGTGGCGCCTCATGCTGATGATTTAATATTTTTCTTAAGGCCAAAAACAATGCTTTAAAAGAGGACGCCTTTTTATGAAGTGAAGATTTTAAAATAAATTAAAAGTTAAATTGCCTTGAGAAAAGGGACGCCATCTTTGGAGGGAAAAGGAGTTACTTCAAATTTGAAAATTAGGGTTTCTAGAAGCTTCTGGAAAGTCATCACAAGTTTATAAAAGGAGGTCTTGGTCTTCATTTTCAACATCTGATATCTTGAGTATTGTTATGCTGCCGAAATGGTTGCTGGATTGCTTCGAGGAATGAATGCCTCCTAGCTTGGGCTCGACTTCGTGCTTGAGAGATAGCACCTAGTAGAGAGGTTTGCTTGTTTTGAGTGAATTTGTAGTGAGGTTTTGCATTGTTTTGATGATCTTGCATTTTGTAGCTGAGTACTTGCATTTCTATCATATTCTGGATGTTGCTGAATATCATAGCTGATTCGAAGTTTCATTCATATATCAAAAATAAAAAAAGATATTGTTCTGGGTGTTGGTCATATCATCTTCTCTACTTGGGGCGACCTTACTTGCAAATTTGTGGGATTTTTAATGAAGTTTCTGATTTTATAAAGCAAATTCGTCATTTCTTGAAAGCCCTACTTTCTGGAGTGCTTTGGGATCCGTGCCATTAATTAATAGCCACTTTTAGCTGTCCCTTCTCATAACTAAGCTAGGCGCCATCTTCTTGAGGGTCTATTGCATCAGATTTGAAGTCATTTGGGTCAGTTTTGAGTGAGTTGTGTGCATTTCACTGAGTTACTGTACTGCTGGTTATCATTTTCAGTCTTGGTTCTGTCATAACAGCTTGCATAAAATCTATCATTTGAGTTAGGTTTTGAAAGGAGAGACATTGAGAGTATTAAGGAAAGCATTGTACTTTGTTGCAGCATTGGGAACACTCTTATTTTGTGCTTAACAGATAAATCTCTGATATTGTAAGCTGAACAGTAGTACTGTCAGCATCTTTCTTATTCTTGCTAATCTCATATTTGTAACTGCCCACTGAATAAGTGGAAGAGGCTGGCTTGCCACCTATCTATAGTTGAATTGCATTGTAATATCTTCCATCTCTGCCCTATGGTAGCTCCATTCCCACTCTGGGTTTGAAAGCACATTCTGGGTGTTGAGTTTATTTTGAAGTTGCATTTGTATTTCTTTAAATCTCCACCATATGGTCGCCTCATTCCATTTTGGTTTGGGTAGCACATACTTGGTGTTGAGTTACTTTCAGTTGCAGTTCTGATTTATTGTACTGACGATCCTCTTGCCATATGACAGCCTCTCTCTTGTTGAGATTGAGTGCGCATTCTTGGCAAAGAGTTATATTGTAACTGCTGGTTTGATTTATCTAACCCTAACGGGTGTGTTGCATTGCTGATTGTAATTTGAGAATTGAAAAAATTTGGTCCGGTTCATTACAGATTGAACATGCAAGTTCTCCCTTAATCTTTTGAGGACAAAAACTCTCATTCGATTTCTAGTTTTGGATTTGAGAGATAATCCCTTGCTAGATTGGAGTGATTTCATTTCAGAGATCACCATTGTGCTTCAAATCGAGTTTCAATTTTGGATGTTGTTGAGATGAAGATCTATTCAGTGTTTTGAGGTTTGTTGGATGGAGTTTGAAGGGAGCTTTCCAGTATTATGCTTGTGGGTGTGTTCGTATGCTCCTTTTCTGATTTTCAAAAGCATCAATAGAAAAGTATCAATTCTGATTTGGCCAAAGTACAGCAGCAAAAAGGATATTTTCAAACCTATACCAGCCTTCTAATTCATCCATTCGTTGTATCACATTGTTATTTCATAGCTAGGTTATTAGGTGCATGTTATTTGTCACTATTGTGGGGTGTTTCAGTAGTTCTTTACATCAGCACTTTATATCAACAGTTAATCCTCTTATTTTAGTGTTCACAATGCATATGTGCTAACCTTGTAATGCTTTGAATGGTTATACTGCCAAAAGCTTCAATTTTTATGCACTTTATTTTGTAAGCACTGGATGGTAGTACCGCCAATGGGTTTAAATTTGTTATTGTTGATGTGCTTCCCCTACTAAACAAGTGGTAATATTCTAATAGCTCACCACTAAAAAGTTGAAGAAGCATGTTTAAATGTCCTAAAACATTGTATAAGCTTTCCCACTGAAAAGTGGAAGTGCCTTGTAATTCTTGCTTAATAAGTGGATCATTTATGTCCTGTATTGTTTATGCATCCCCACTAAATAAGTGGTTTGGCTAGCTTGCCACCCGATACTTCTTTCCAACAAGTTGTAATTCAAATAGTTGTAATCTTGACACTGTATGGTCTTACTTTGCCCAATTTGAGATTTGGGTAATTAGAAAGTGGAAAGAAAGTTGTTATGCTTTTATTTACTTTGAAGCTAACATAGTTTCAAAAAAAATTGAGGGTGGTTATTACACATATGCTCAACATCACAAATTATGTCGTGCCAATACACATAGCTCCTTGCTTTATGTGTCATCCACACAACATTTGGATTTGTGCCACAACCCAAAAGCTACTTCCTACCTCTTGTACAACCCTTTGCATCATGCACCAGTTGTGCAACATCAAGTATCATGCCATTCAATTTCATAGACAACTCTATTTGAGTTCCATGCCACCTTTACACCCACATGCTAGTGCACACAAGGTACACAATGTAGAACTTGCAAGATGTTGTGCAACACCTCAACATACCACACAACCTTTCAATTTGTGTTAGCAACTGTTGGGTACAGCCCTTGGAGCCACTGTGTGACATGTTATTTATTAGCTTATTGAATGAACAAAATTCTAAAGATAGAAGATAAAGCATCACACATGGAAGCTCAACTATTTCAACTTCCATAATGACCTATCTCTTCATGCTCATGTACTCTATAGATGTACATTTGTAAACTATTGTTGGCATTTCAATTCACACCTTTGGAGTGCGTATTGGAAATGGACAGCTATGAGGGGAAGCTCCCTCTTTTGTTGTTGATGCATAAAAAGAAATCTAAACTAAATTCCTATATTTTTGCTCAGCTGAGAGCACAAGGTTTATAAAACTCTATGTCTTGCAGCTAAGGTTTTCTCTGGTTTCGTAATCTCAACTACAACTAGGCCTATCTTATAACGCTCTTATCTCCTCAAGTAAATTCAGAGCAAGAGGATTTAGGAGTAACTGGGAATGGTTTTGGTAACTTAGACAAATTGTCTCTCAAAATGCATCCGAAGGCTCATTGCTCTTTCAGACTTATCCTGAAACAGAGTTTATGCAAGTAAACATCAAATGATAAGCTAGATCTTAGGATTCCCTCGAAGGCTCATTGCTCTTTCGAGGTGTAGGCTAAAATGAAGATTATTAGAAACAACATCAAACGGTAAGCTAGATCTTAGGATTCCCTTGAAGGCGAGGTGCTCTTTTCGAGCTGTAGGCTGAAATGAAGATTACAAGAAACAACATCAAACTATAAACTTAGTCTCCAAGTTCCCTCGAAGGTGAGGTGCTCTTTTTGAGGTGTAGATTGAAAGAAAGATTATAAACACAACAAATATTGAAAGACCTTGAAACTTTCGATCAAAGGCTCATTGCTCTTTTGATTTATTTTCTCAAACTCACTCGAAGATTACACATCTGGGACAGCAAATGGTATGAAAGAGGACAATCATACAATATACGATCAACCAAATAACTCTTAGACAAAGAGTGAACAAATATTGACTTGCAAGCTTGAAGGCACAACAGCGCAACAATTTTGTTTAGTAATAAAAGTAAACAATAATGAGCAAGGTTGCTCTTATTTATAAACACTCAAAGGGGGAACCCTAAAATCTCTTTGAGTTAAGATTCGGTTCTTGCCAATCAGGAAGATTTATTCCTATGTCTGAATAAAGGTAACCTAACAGTTAACTAGAAAGACTACTTTAGTTAACTGATTCTAAACTAAATAGAACTCCACTGTACAAAGGTGTCTCCAAAAATAGACCTGCTTAAAAGGTGGGACATTGAGTTAACTTGGAAAAGGCATCAAGTTAATTGCTATGTTTAAATGCTATCTTTGGAGAAGATGGGACATCCTAACTGGTAGTTCACACCTCATCAATTTGAGTAATCATCTCCTCCAACCAGTTGTTAACTGTCTCATCATCTAGAGATCGTCACATGTCTCAATTGGCAATTTATTGCTTGTTAGCAACTTGAGCAATCTTGGAAATATTTGCACACTTCAACTGGCAGTTCACTAATTGGTAACTTTGGTGGCTCTGTAATTGGAGTGATCTCTGTTTCTTTTGCAGCTTTACGCTTCTGACGCTTTTCTTGATTTGAGTTCCAACGGTATTCAACCCTCTAAACTGGCCTCAAAGGGCTATCCGATATACGAGGTATGAAACCATTTGGAATCCGTGGACTTTGAGTGTCTACGCCTGTCAATTTGTCCAAATCAACTTCTAGGTGTGCTCGATGCAAATCAGTTCATCCATTTTCAGAAAGTCATGAAGCAAGACCGATTTGGTCTTGTATTCAACTTGTGAGAATTGCATTTTGAAAATCTGGAAGATTGACTAGGCACATGACACTATTTGAACAACTTTTTTTGTAGAGGCTGAAAATAGCTTCGTTGAGGGGTACTTTTTACGAAAATTTTTGAGATGTGGATTTTGTTGGGAATATCTTTTTGAATAAACCCACAACGTTAGTTTTTCAAAAAGATGATATTTCCTTTGACACACAACAACCCCTTAGGGCAGAAGCTTTAGAAGCTGTAGAAGCTATTTTTTCCTGAAAATTTTGGCACATGGGTATTGCAAGCGCCTGTGAGTTGATCAAACCCAGTTCGTCAGTTTTTGAGAAAAAGTGACTTTTTGCAGAAACCCTAAAAACTGGAAGTAGCGGGGCAACTTTTCCGAAAAATTCTGGCACGTGGGTTTTGTGGCCAATCACATGCTGAACATACTCAGAAGGTCAGATTTGTGAAAAAATGTCGTTTACTTGGACATGCAAGAAAACCTAAGACAAGAATAGAAGAAATGTGTGGGGAGAAGCTAGAAGTTTTAAACTGCTACCTTGGAAAATGACGCTTGGAGATGAAATCTTGTGAAAAACATCTTGTGGAACCTAAACTTGGAAATATGAAGAACACTGACAATGTCTTCCGTTAGATCCTTCAAATGGCATTGGGAAGAAAAATATTTGTTTTTGCTCTTCATCCTACAAAGAAATAATGAATTATGACACCTAGATGCTTGATAAATATCAATTTGAGTTGGAAGTGTCAATTTGGGCGTCCAAATCTTGATTGAAGGAGTCATCTCCGTGATTGGCAGTTAACTGAAGCATCTCCACAAATTTTGGGATTCCTAGACATGAAGAAGCCTTCAAAATATCTTAACTGGAGTTGACTTGGACCCACTTTGACTTTAGGCGTCCAAGTCTTGGGAGTTAGAGAATTTCCTGAAGATTTTGATTTTTTTCTATAACGAAGTGCCTCTATTGGATCCCAAATTCCAAATGCCTAATTGATCACGAGGCTTGGTTGACAAATTCACTACGGAGTTGGATCAACTTTGAAGAGATGTCATTGAAGGCTGCAACCGTGAAAATTAGTTATGATGGCTCAAATTTCTAGGCACCTTTTTAAGATAGGGTGCCTCTGTTTTCTAGTTTTAGCGATTTTTTAGATGATTTTGAATTTCTTCAACTTTGACCTCTCGTGCTTCAATCGGCATCTGCCAGTGATCAATGATTCTCATCGTCTAGATATTGAATCCATCGCAAAGTTGGGAGAATCTCAGAAAGGATAATTATGTGCAAGTTCTGAGAACTAATTTAGGAGGTTCAAATTCTTGGGCGCCCTTGGCCTACAAGGGCGCCTTTGTGCTTTTGAGACACAATTTGCACTTCGTAACCCTTGACAAAATGCTCCAGTTTGTCCCTCGTTGCTGGGAGTTTATCTGCTCTAATGTTTGTGCTGACGGTTTCATCACGAAGACTGATCAACTCTGAAGAGGTCTTCTTGGAAGTTGTGAATCCAGAAAGCTACATCTAGTGCTCCAGAAAGTTGGGTGCCTTTTTCTAGAAGGGTGCATTTTCCTTTGTACTTAGCCAATTCTTCACGTTTCCAACTTGCTTTGACTTTCAACATTTTTCGCGCTTAACCTTCATTTGTGAGTGTTTGATAGATCCCATGATCTGGTAGCTGGATTGATCGCGAAGCTGGAAGGATTCTGAGCAGATGTCTTGGAGAAGACAACTGCTAAAAGCTACATTTGACTACTCAAAATGTTGGGTGCCCCTGACCTGCAAGGGTGTAGTTGTTCTGATAAACTTCAATCCATCCTCCATTTTACGTGTTTTCATGATCAACAACTGTTGTTGTTCAATAGGTCTTGTGGATTGGCGAATAGATTCGTTGCAAAGCTAGGCTGAATCCAGAAAGATCATCCGGAGATAACTAATCCAAAAACTGACATCTGATTGCTTTCTTCTCTAGGTGCCCCTAGTCTACAGGGGTGCAGTTCCCTTGATTAACTGCCATTTTTTATGACTCTTGCTTTCAGCATCTTTGGCCTCTTCCTTCATTTGTCGGTGTTTGATGAATTTGGTGAATTTGCTTGACAATCCGTCGGAAAGCTAGCAAAATTCTGAAGATGACTGTTTTGTAGTTCATAACAACTGCAGTTGGCATCTTGAATTCATGGGCGCCCCTGGCTAGCAGGGGTGCTTTTGGCTTTTGAGTTAGTCATTTCTTGATGATTTTGACCTCCTTGCGCTTTGTGTTCACCGTCTTGCTTGTCTTGAGATGATCGTCATTGTCGCTAACACAAATGTGTTCACTGTTGTGATTGCTTTTACCATTCTGCATGCACGGACAATTGAAAATGTTGACCAACACATTGATTGCATAGTATTTCCCTTATGACAAGGTGTGCATCTTCTAGACTTAGAATATTTTTTGCATTTTTCAACTTTTGAAATCTCCCTCTATCGTGAATCATCTTTTTGAGTATCTTCCACCATAGAATCTTCTTTAAAGCGTTTGAGGCTTGGATCTTGATACCTGGTACTGGCCATCTGCCATTGATGACCTCAGAGGTCCTATGTTTTCTCTTTAAAAAGTTGAAATAAACCCACTAGAGAAAACTTAACTTTTTTGTGATTTTGACTTGATTAGTGTGATCGTGAAGTGAAATTGACCTATCAAAATCATTTTGAGTTATTTTTGGAAAGGTCCTATTTTTTAGGTTTTTCCTAAAAACAAGGGTCTGAAACCCTAATTTTCAAAATTTTCAAAATTTGCAAGTATCCTCTTGACAATAAACCCACAAAAAGCCCATGCGTCGTTTGACCTAAAATTGACTTTTGACAACAATTTTACAAGATTTAGACCATTTCTACCAAAATACCTTTTTGAAGCAAAAAAAAATATTTTGGGTACAACATTAAGCTCCGTTTGGTGACCATGTTGAATACTTACGACACAGGAGAACCGAGAATCTCTAGGTTTTTAAAGCGCAAAGTAGTAACTTATCAGTTGGGCAATTGAGTCAGGACTTTTTCAAAACACCTATTGGTTGGAGTTTTCCTAAAATTTACCTAAAAACAAGACTACCTAATCACCTAAAACATGACAACTTCACGGAACAGGGAAATACATTGCGACATAATGAAAAACAAAAAGAAAAATTACTTACAAATATTTACTCCACCTCGAAAGAGATGAAGTGCTTTGGATATTGTTTGTTGCATAGTAGCGGTAAGAGCCTTCCATCGATGTTGCTTCTGCCTAAAAGGCTTTACTTCTCTTTTGATGGGCATTGCAGGAGACAATCACTCTGAGATGAAGATTCTTAGGATTTCATATATCCAAGCAAAGGTGCTCCAACAAAAGTCAAAATATGATGCAAATGGGAAAGCTAATACCCCTGAGGCATTAGTTTTGTTATCGTTCATCCTCAGGATGTTGAATTCTTCAAACCAGTCAATCGAGTTCCAAACTCGATTTCTATAATGCCATAGGTGATCTTTTATGACTAAAAATATCCTTTGATTGGCTCATCGATCAGATCCTGTGATGTCCCCTCTCTAGACAGTTCTCGGGAACAGTGTGTTAGCCCTTTATTGGACCCTTGCGGGCTAGCTGGATTGGTTAGAGGGTCAGTGGTACTTTCTGGAGAGTTTGATCGTTCTGGCTTTCAGAGCCTAGTGACTAGTTCACAGCAGGCATTGGCAATGCAGGAGTCGAAGCTTCTGACGGCACAGGATTATATGGTGTTTTGAGTGAGTTATGGGTTTTTCAGTGATTTAAATATTAATTGATTTAATATTTAATTATAAAGTCAAATTGACTTTATATTTTTAAATCACTTAAATATTCTCTAAAAGTGATTTAATATTTTAAATCACTTAAATGAATAAGTGCGCCCAAGTATTTAATTCATATACTATTGAAATGAATTAAATATTATTTAAAAGATTTTAATATCCAAAAGTGGCGTATTTTCTTGGGATTCGTGCCTTTGCATAAAAGGGCATTTCTGGCAATGAGAAACTCACCTTTTGACAATTTCGACTTTGCCTTGTGCTATTTCCTGTGCATTCTCCTGTGATCAGGGTTTGAACAATTTATCTATTGGAGAACGATACCTCTTCAGTGTGGAGCACTCTTGAGATTGTGAAAGATCAATCGAATCAGTGCAGTTGAGAGCTTCATTCAGAGGTTCTACAGGCTTCAATCAGAGGTTTATTATTTGGTTTTCAGTTCAGAAGAGGGTTTCTTCATCTTGAGGCGTCCTCTCCAGCAATTCTTCAGCTTTCATCTTTGATAACTCAGTAGTTGACTTGGGCCGTACTTTTGCATTGGTAAATGAGCTTGTTCTGGAAAGGCGTGTGAAGGAAGTAGTTGAAACGCCTTCCTCTTGGCTCCTTTTTGTGCTTCAATCTTGGCGTCTACCTCTACCAGGGCATTGTATCTCATTTTGGAGTGGGAGAAGTCAGATCTGGAGCTTGGGCATGCTTATTTGCTTGATTTCATCATTTTCGGCTGTCAAACTGGCTTATTTCTTTAATTAAATAATCTGGAGATATTCTGGTATGTTTATTAATTGCAATCTATTTGTTACAGTTTAATAATGTCTTCTACACTTTCATTCTGAAGAAAATAGTGCAAATTTACATTTTATAAGCATTTATGCTGTGCGCCCCTTCTCTTCTGTCTATCAAACTTTCTCTAAAAAACACTAAATAACACTAAAAGACTTAAGAAATATTGGGGTTTGAGTTGAGAGCCAGCAGGGCTCATCACAGATCCACATCGCTTTTAACACATTAGAGTTTGATTCCCATGTCCTCGGCATTTTTGAGACCTAACAAAAGCACCTCTTTCTCAGCTTCAGTGAATTCCAATTGCAGGAAATTTGCAACTAGGTACGACTGTCCTTTAGGGGAGATGATCATTTAGCCTATTCCTGAAACTGTTGTTGAACAACCTCCATCAAACTTTATTGTCCATGACTTTGTATCCTTTGTTAGTCTCTTTTTAGAACAAGCAATGTTTTGGTCTTTAGTTTCTATCTTTGATAAAGTCGCATAATTACTAGGACCCGTTTCGAGCTTTTCTTCTGCTGGAATAGATGACTCAAGCAATGTGGGTTGAATCACAGCCTGCTCCTTTACGACCTTAAGAATCTGATCCAATTGTTTTGGATGGTCCTGAAGATACTCTAGTTGAGATATTTGTACCTTTGTCTTCATCATGGAAGCCACATTTTCAAATTTTGTTGAAGATGGATCTTGAGCAATTGGTATTGTGTTCTCATGTGAAGGCTTGGGATTAGAATTGGGAGGCACTTATTTTTCCTTTTCACTTGATTTTTGTCTTTTTGCCTCTTCTTTTTGTGCTTTGAAGTGTTGAGCATGTGTGAACATAGGCATTGAGATATTGTTGTGATTTACAGCAAGAGAATACTAATGGTATTGTTCTTCTTCTTCTTCATTGACGAGTTCACTATCAAAGTATCTCGTTGTGGAGTTTCCGTCGAAGTTGTCTGTTTGTGGTAAGACAATGTTCGAACTTGGTGAAGGTACAAAACTTGAACTTGGTGCAGCCTCAGTGTATCACATGATTTGGTTCATTCTCAAATTCTTAGGACACGTGGATCCAGTATGTGTTGCAATCTCATTCTAAAATACTGCATTGTGTGTAGCTTCAATCATTGGTCTTGATGGAGGTGTATGCAACTGCAGCCTGTAATTATTTCTCTTTGGCTGGTATGGTTGTTGAGCTAGAGATTTGATAAAATTTGTTTTCATCAAGCCGGAAGTGATCATATTATCCTCCAACTAGATGGCATTTTCTTGTGCACTCTTCAACTCTGTTTCTTTTTCCGTCTTGAGGAAGAAGGCTATCTCTAATGGAAGAGCATTTATGAAATAGCTCATCAAAATCTTCGGTGATGGATTGAGTTTAGAAGAAAGTCGTGTAACAAGACGATTAAATCTTGCCACAAACTCCCTCATGAATTCATTGTGCTCCATCTTTGAATTTGCAAGTTGGGAAAACAACAAATGATTGTCTTCAGCGGGCTTGAATCTTGCCAAAAATTTCTCGCTCATACTTGCCCAGCTTGTGATAATGCCTGTCTCCAAGTGATTGAACCAGTTGGCAACATTTCCCACAAGAGTCTCCACAAAGAGACACACTGCGATTTCTTCATAAGCCACATGCAAGACGGCACAAGCCGTTGTGAATGCAGAAAAATGTTCCTACTGGTGTTGACTTCAATTGCCGTGAAATCGAGAAAGTGCTTCCTTGACCCTTTAGGTAAGTTATGATTTACCTGAAAAGCCAAAGGTCCAATTTTATTACCCCAAGGTAATGGGGGTGGATGTCGCTGATTTCTATCAGCATTGCCAGCATTATTGTTGTTATCATCCATTGCTTGTGTACGGATCATGCAATAGGATGCCAGATGATCATTCCCTTGTCATAAAGTGTTAGCTTTTCTTGAAGTTTTATGCCTCATGCCCCATGGTGGGCACCTGAAAACTATTGGCATTTCAATTCGCACTCCAAAGGTGCGAATTGAAATGCCAACAAATATATAGAGAAGCATAAGCATATATAGAGATAGTTATCAAGTGGATACGAGATAGATAGTAGAACATATGCAGCCATACATCTCCCTTGAGAGCATCCCATGTATAGAATGAACAAATTATTAAAAACATTATGTTCTAGAATTATCATTCTTCTTTGTGTAAACCCTTGTCTCCGTATTGCTTCTATGCACATACAACACATCTGAATCCTGATTTAGAGTATTGTTATTTGGACCACCTAGAATTTGGACCATTCCACGATCCATCATTAATGTTTTTATCTTATCATGTTGAAGATGGATCATAGAGTGTGATTTGAAAAGTTGGTGAAAAATAATTGTGCATAGTTTTTCCTAGAAGCTTGGTACTTTACCTTGTGGATTGTGAAACCTCATGTTCATTACAAAACACCTTGTTTTTAAAAAATGTGTGATTTGGACCATGCATGTTTTGGAAAGCCTAATTTATTTGATTAAATTCATTATTCCTACCCCACCACTCTTCAATCCGCTCCTTTGTTGCCCCTTCCTACAACAAATGCTTAAAGTTATTAGTGCTTGTGTGCTGCATGGGTCCCCTTCTAATTATCATTATACACGGGGAAAATTTTCATTAGTGTGATGAGTACTCTTGAAAATCCTCTCAGAGAGACATACACATGGGTCAAATCCACAAAAAATAAAAACAAAATAAAAATGCTTGTGAAAGTCTTCAATTACTTGACATAAAACACAACTCATTTCCATATAGTTTCCATGTTCCCATGTTAATTAATTTAAGATATTGTGTTTTATTTAGACAATTTCTTAAACAAAGTTTGTTTGTTGAACTTGGTTCTTTCAGCAGATTTATATAGATTTTGTTGGTTTTTGTAAATGAAATACAATGGTTTGATTGGGTCATTTTCTTGCAGCACTTGACTTCTATGGTGCATTAAGATCTCGCACATATGATCGATTTGTTCTGAAGGTATTTTCTTTACCATTCTTTTGGAAATTTCTCTTTCAGAAGCCAGAGGAAATCACAATATGAACATTGCAGTCAAATCATGGATTTACATCCAATATTTATTTCTTGCAATTGCATGATATATAGTCAAACAATATTCTTTGTGTCCAAATTTTTTAATCTATCAAGATTGATTGAATGTTAGTATGGGGTTGTGTAGGTTTAAATGCAAACTAATTTTATTCTTATGTTTTTTGGAAAAAAAGGATAACATATTGATGTAAAGATGGTGTTACAAAAAGACCTTCCAATGTTGTTACAGATTTTCAGGTGGTGAGGATAAAGCTAAGATTGAATTATAAAACTCAGTTACAATGTAATTAGCTAACATACCATCAACATTTACAAAAGAGAGACTGGGTATTAAAACTGCTAGAGAAATTCTGCCTGTGCTATTATCTTGGTAAAGCTTCATGATTTATAAGGGACAAGGAGCAGTAACAAAACAAAGGTATACAAAAACTGTTTTATAGTTAAATGACTGTACACAATCCGCCAAAATCAAGTCTGTTGAGAATCAAGATGTGTCTTTGTGAAGTTTACATGTTAATTGGATGTGGGTGTGCCCCATTATTGATAATGCCGTGATATTACTATACGTTGATAATGAATAAGGAATGATTATTTTTAAAGTCCAAATTTTGGCATCTTAAAAATAAGATAATCAAAAGTTATAGAGGTTAGAATAGATGTAGATCTATGTAAAGCATTAATTGTATCTGAGCACAAATTCTGATATTTATGATAAACAAACAGAACTTGAAATATCCTAAACAAAACTGTAAATTCTGATTCTCAAACAACATTTTACAACGTTTTTTGCTAACCTCTTATCAAACCTATTGGCATATTTCTGAGAATGATATAATACTTATTTACAGGTTTGTATATTTCAGTTATAATGATTACAGACCATATTGAACATTGCACAATGTGAAGGAAATGAAGCTACAATACTTACTGAAGAAATCTACAAGTAACAAACTGCTGCTGCACCAAAGATTTAATACAAATTTATTGCAGAAAATTACAGAGATAGACAAATGTATTTTCTGACCTCTTTCACTAATATTTATTAAGCACATTACATTCAGGAAGCAGCATTTAGTTTCAGAAATCTTCAGAGGACTTTATTGGACTGTATAACACTGTTCTCCTCCAGGCCAAGGTACAAAATTGACTTCCTATGCACTTGGTATCCAACCCACAACTGCTGCTACAGTCATACACCAATATGAGGGTCTATTCGACCTTCCAAACCAAGAACATCATGCAAGGTGTAGTGACTATATTGAGCAGTCATAAACCTGGAAACGCTTCATTAAATTGTCCAAACCCTACAACAATCCCATGCCTTACTAGCAATGTTCAGTTTCAAATGTTCTAGCAGACATTCCATACTCCACGCTGTTATTGAAGGTGAAATAAATCAGATTTATAAACAATACCCAGCACAACACAAATCGGCGCAAACTGATAATGTCTAACCAGCAAAACAAACCCACAGCCTTCATTTCAATATGTTCTGCAATGAATGGTAATGGCGACAAAATCCAGCATTCCAATTGCTCCAAGACAAACCATTCCATCTAGCAAATATTTAATAACAATTGCTCATAAATAGAGGACCTGGGCATCCAAAATGGTTTTCTTAATAAATGCCTCCTATGCAATGGCATAATCTCTATGATCTTTAACTTTGAAATTTGTCTTTAATAAAGACTTCACAAATTTCCATCAATCTTGATCATTTAATCCCAAACAAAAAAACTGAGTGATCTCTCTTGCAATCAGCTGGGGAGGAATTTTTCACCACCGAAATTGATTCTTCTCCAAGAGGATTTTTGTCCTCGAGAAGGCTGAGATGAATCGAGTTCAATCCCACAATACCACAAAGGTTTCACTAGAGGAAATAAGATAATTTTCTTCATGCAAATGAGCTCACAAAACCTCATATACTTTTCCCATCAAACTTCTTGGAAGATAAGATACAATTTAAAATTCACTTTTTAATTAAAAGCTCCTTTTTGCTCCAAAAAACGCTTTTATGAAAATAATGGTAATATTTGATATGCAAGGTCTCAATATTATGCATTCTTGATTTAAAACTTTTTGTCCTCTTTCCAATGGGCTACTATACTAAGGTGCCCATTAGATTATTTTAATAAAATTAAGCAACCTTAGTAAAATAATTATGTTAAAACCAATAATATACTCAAGTTGCGAAAATTGATGAAAAGTATTGGAATTGAAATTTGACTGCACTGGAATGATACCAATAATGAACAATGAAAATCAAACCGACTGGGTGACTTACTATAAATAGACACTCTGTCCAAGAATCTTGCAGAACCCACCAAAAGCTGAAATTTATTTCGGAAAGTGGCATAGTAGTCCTCTAGACCAAGTGACCTCATTGCCAACATCAAACATCCTCTCATACAAGGCTGACGATCACTGAGAAAGCCGAAGCCAATTACAATAGTTTAAGTGACCAAAAATGGGGACATTACAAAAACCTTGTAATATGAAAAAAACAATCCGTGACAACTAATAAATATATCACATGTTAAATTATCTCATCATTTACAATATTGTAAAAGAAAATAGACTTTTCCTAAGCTTAGTCTAGGCTATTCCAATAAGATGCAAGCACCTAAGCAGAAATTAACATAAACTAAATTAATTAAAATAATTGGATATCAAAATACACAACAATTTATACATTCTATTTCAAGAACTAAATAGTAGGATAACAATTCCTAGCTCTATGATTGAAGAATATATAGAAGTCTGATGTGATGCTCAAAGTGATGTATCTCAAGATTAGAAGTAGGAAATAAGAAACTGGTATTTGGCTCTAAATCAGAAGTTTTATTTTATTTTACTTTTATTCTATGCAGGATTTTTTTTTGTTTTTAACTCTGTGTGGGGATGACTTCAGGAATTTGGGACAAGTTTGCAATTGTGAATTTGTTCTTTGCCTCCAAACTTGTCCTATTGTACCAACAGATTCCTTTTCTTCACTTTATCTGGTGTGCCTTTGTTTCCTCTTCCCTTTTGTCATCTAAGGGTTTGTGGCATTTAGAAGTACCTTAACAAGGCTGCCATTATGTCACATAGGGATATGTTCTCCAAAGTCAATCCTAGAAAACGAAAGGAATGATAGAAAACAAGAATCTTCCATCATGCAAATGCTCCTAGGAATGCTTTTACATAACTAGATTCCTTGAATTAAATGGAGCATTTTATTGTTCAAAAATTGACTTGAGATCTAGCTATCACCAAATTAAGGTAAGAGATGACGATGTACACCAAACAAATTTTAAATGTCATTATGGACATTTGAATTCCTAATTACATCTTTTGGGTTAATCAATGCCCCAACTATATTATAGTCATGCATGAACCAAATTTTTAGGTAACAGTTGAGGAAGTTTGTTTTAGTGTTCTTTGATGATATTTTAGTGTATAGCAAAACATGGGAAAAGTATCTGAAAAACTTGGATACAATGGTGGGAATTCTTGAGTAGATGACTCTTTGCAAAAAAGTCCAAGTGTGAATCTGATATGACCAGAATTTTATACTTGGGGGACATTATCAGTGCATGGGGAGTACAAATAGATTAAGAGAAGATTTAGGCAATAAGAGATTGGCCACCACCCATTTCTTTGACATAGTTGAGAGGTTTTTTGGGGCTTTGCAATTTTAAAGGACATTTGTGAAAGGATTTTCACAACTTGTTCCATTGACTGAATTAACAAAGAAAGGATCTTTCAAATGGTTTGAAACAGTCCAAGGCACATTTGAGAAAGTCAAAGAATGTGATGAACCACACTCCGGTGATCCACTCTGCTTCCACTCTGCTACCACTGTAGTGAAATGCTCTGATACCACTGTGATGAACCACCACTTTGCTGATTTGTTCCACTGTGATTTTAGGTCTGATTTTTATGTTTTGGTTTTGTATTCTGTCCTTTGTGTTTGAGTTTACTTGCGAAGAATGCTAAATAAGAACTAAAGAGCATGAACACGAAGTAACTTCTAAGAAACTAATCAATTGAGAGACATCAAGAAATGACACATTTTAGAAGCCAAATACGATTTCTTCATTGCATAATAGATTGCATACAACATATAGATTACATCAGATTCAAAGCCAAATATATCTTCTACTAAACTTTAACTTACAGCCAAACAGCACTGTGAATAGTGCTGTAAGAGACCAAGTGTCTCTCAACCCAAACCCTCTGAACGAAATGCGTTTTTTTGTTTGTTTTTCTTTTCTTTGTATTTTTTTGTGATTTTTGAGCAAATAAGAGAAGGTACGATTTTGCAAGGAAATGACTGGAAAAATAATATAAAATACGAAATGCTTAAAACTATAGAACATATATCAAATATCAATGCCAGGTCATTTATTGATCATTCCAGATGATTACAACTATGATACTTCAACTTTCGAACTAAAAGGCAATAATATTTAATATGAAAAACCTGGTTATTGCAGCCGCCAGGAATGAAGAAAGGCATGTACGGCCAGCATAAAACAATGATCTCCTCCTCCAGAAACAACGCCAAATACTCCAGATAGCAAAGCGCCCACACTGGAAACCACAGGATACAAAAAGGCAAGGCGTTTCACTTGCAAATGAAAAGTACGGCCTTCCAGCAGTAGTACGGCCTGTACCAGCAGCAACATTAAATATAGTACGGCCCCAATGAATAAGGTGCCAGATCTCTGTGAAACAATCTCTGATAGGTCGCCCCAATCAACTGATGAAGAAACTCTGTAAATCCTTCCTGAAATTGATCCAGTAAGTTCAACTGCAACCTCTGTGTGAAGTCACCAAGTACGACAATCTTCAACTGGTATTTCACAGTCTCAGTATGCTAGATCTTGAAGAGGGAACGTTCTCCAAAATCAACTGTCTGCTGAAACCCTAGGTTTTGCAAACTTCAATGCTTAGAGCAAAATAAGACAAATTGAATAATCATAACACATGAGTTCGATTTGTCTTGGCAGTGTATATATACCCCTCTTAAGAAGTTCGACCCAAGCATCCTTTTTAATAATCATTTAAATAATGATTAAATTCGCCTTTATTAACTTAGGAGAGAATAATAAATAAATGGAGCCATCTCTTAATGAATAAATAATTATTCATTATAATAAATATCCCTCTTTATTATAAAGTATTAAAAATACTTTATAATAAGCCATTAAATATTAATATTTAAATATATTAATAAAGTGACTTTATAATATAAAGTCAAAATATTAATTATTTAATAATCATTAATTGCTCCATTATTCTTCCATATGATCAACAACTGATGAACTGGGTCGACTTTGAGCCAATTAGCTGAACCAGGTGCCCTAACCCAAAATAGCAACTTCTGCCTGCCAGACTTACTAAAAATAGAAAGTATCTGAAAAACCACTTTGAAGAGTCTGCGAAAGGCCCAACCTGAATCAACTAAAAGAATGATGCTCCTGAACACCGGGTAACTGCCTCAGATGATCCTCTACACACTACTGTCAGCCTACGAGGATCAGAATGATAGGCTAACCTGAAATGCAGCTACGTTGACTAGGAAGGGGACACCATAGTCCGCCCTCCCTGAAATTGCTTGTCCTCAAGCAATCTCAACTCTGGATGCTGTAAAATCTCCTCTAACTCCCATGTAGCATCCTCAACTGGAAAATCTCTCCACTTGATCAGATATTCCCTGATCACCTACCTCCGAAGATGTCCCTCTCTCATCTTAAGGATGGCCTCAGGTACTAGTATCAATTTCCCTTCATCGTCAAGGGGTGGCAGAACTGGAGAGGGTATCACATGCTGACCCAATGCCTTCTTCAGGCGAGAAACGTGAAACACGTTGTGAACCCTGCTATCTGCTGGTAAGTCTAACTCATATGCAACCTCGCCCACTCGTCTGACAACACGAAATGGACCATAGTAACGAGGCTGCAGCTTCTCTGCACCACTCTTCCCCAGAGTAGACTGACGATACGGCTGCAACATAAGATACACCATAACACCCACTACAAAAGAACGCTCAACCCTCTTCTAATCAGCATACTGCTTTTGCTGATTCTGTGCTCGTTGGATATTGTCTCTGAGAGACCTCAAAATGTCCTGCTGACTCTGCATCATATCTCCTGCACTCGGCACTCTGTTATCACTCAATATCAGATCCAAAAGGTTGGGCGCCTCATACCCATATAATGCCATAAAGGGTGTCATCTGTATCGTCATGTGGTGAGTAGAGTTATAACAATACTCACAGAGGTATATCCACCTCACCCAAGCTCTCTGCTGCCCAGCTATATAATTGCACAAGTAACCTTCCACCCACTTATTGACAATTTTCGTTTGTCCATCTGTCTGCGGATGGTAGCTGGTACTCGGTGTCAGTTTGGTCCCACAGAGCCTGAACAACTCTTGCCAAAAGTTGCTCATGAACCGACTGTCTCTATCGCTGACTATCGTCCGAGGCAACCCATGTAACCGGAATACCTCTCTGAAGAAGAGCTCTGCAATCTACGACGCTGTGAATGTAGTAGTAATCGGGAAGAAGTGTGCATATTTGGTCAACCGATCAACCACTACGTAAATACAATCTTTACCTTGGGCTTTCGGCAAACCCATGATAAAGTCCATTGATAAACACTCCCACTTCCTATCAGGTATCGGAAGTGGCTGGAGCAATCCAGCAGGATATGTGTGTTCCTTCTTGTTCTGCTGGCAAACAGAACACTCTCGAACATATTGTAGAACATCAGTTTTCAGCCCTTTCCAAGTAAACCGTTCCCGAACCAGCTTATATGTTTTGTAGTACCCGGGATGGCCTGCCATAGGAAGATCATGAAAGGCTCTCAAAACTGTATCCCTCAACTTGGAACCAGGAACCAGAAAAATCCGCCCCTTGTAAATGATCAAGTCATCTACAATGGTGTACCTACCATCCTGCTCTGTCCTGTCAACAATGCTAGAAGCCCATGGGTTCGTAGCATACTCAGCAATAATCCGATGCCTCCAATCCTCTGAGATCTGTGCCATGGCATTCAACTGAGGTCTACGAGACAAGGCGTCAACTACAACATTCTGCTTCCCCTTAATGAAGGTGATGTCAAAGTCATACGATTGCAGTTTGCTGACCCATTTTTGCTGCCTCTCATTTAGGTCTCGCTGTCCAAGGAAGTGTTTCAGGCTATTGTGGTCTGTACGAACACTGAATTTGCTGCCTACCAAGTATTGCCTGAACTTAGCCAAAGCATGCATAATGGCTAACATCTCCTTGTCGTAAATGCTGTAAAACCTCTCAGGACCCCTAAGCTTTCTACTCTCAAAAGCAATAGGGTGTCTCTCCTGCATCAAAACAACACCAATGCCCTCTCCTGAAGCATCGCAAAATAAATCAAATGACTTTGTAAAGTCAGGCAATGCTAGCACTGGACATGAAGTCATGATCACCTTAAACCTGTCAAAGCACTCCTGCGCCTGTGGTGACCAAGTAAAAGCCCCTTTCTTTGTCAAATCAGTAAGGGGTGCGGCATGACATGAGAACCCACTAACAAATCTCTTGTAAAAAGCACACAACCCAATGAAGCCTCTGAGCTGCGTAAGGTTCTCAGGTACTGGCCACTCAACTATAGATCGGACCTTCTCAGGGTCCATACTCACTCCCTTGACACTGATGATGTGCCCCAGATACAACAACTCCTCCATGCCTAGCTCACACTTGGATTCCTTGGCATAAAAGGACTCCTCAGCCAAGATACCCAAAACTGTGTCTAAGTGAGCTAGATGCTCCTCCCATGACCTACTGTATACCAAAATGTCGTCGAAGAAGACCAATACAAACCTCCGCAACTGAGAACTGAAGACCCTGTTCATAGTAGCCTGAAAGGTGGCAGGTGCATTGGTTAGACTAAACGGCATAACTAAGAACTCGAAGTGACCGCTATGGCACCTGAAAGCGGTTTTCTCAATATCCTGCTCCCTCATCTGAATCTGGTGGTACCCGGATCTCAAATCAATCTTCGTAAAGAAGATGGCACCGTGCAACTCATCAATCAGCTCATCAATGCGTGGTATTGGGTACCTATTCTTAATTGTCCTCTTGTTGAGCTGGCGGTAGTCTATGCACATCCGAAGTGATCCATCCTTCTTCTTCACCAATACAACCGATGAAGCAAAAGGTGACTTGCTAGGTCTAATGTGTCCCATAGCCAACAACTCATTGATGGTCTTCTCTATCTCATCCTTGAGTCGTTTCGGATGCCTGTAGGGTGTAATCATAATGGGCTTTGTGCCCTCCTCCAACTCAATAATATGCTCAGTGCCTCTATCTGGAGGTCTACCAGGTGGAATGTCGCTAAACACTTTGGAGTGTTTAGTCCTCAATAGCTGGATGTCTGGATGGTACTCACCCTTCTGCTGCTCCTGTTGTGCTGGCATTAACATACATTCTGCAGCCCAGTCAGCCATATCATGACGTATGAGCCTCTCCATCCGCCTGTACGAAACCATCCTCAGATTACTGTCTCTAATGGCTTTGATGACATGAGGTCTCCCATTAACCTTGAACTTCATCTCCATGTCTCGTAGATTGAGTGTGAACTCACCCAAATCGTGAAGCCATGCCATCCCTAACACCACATCAGTATCTCCCATATTAACAACATAGAATTCAGTATTGAACTCATAGTTGTTCAACCGCATTGGAAGATCAGTAATCTTTCTGTCACATTTGAGGGTGTACCCATCAGCCACCTTAACTCGGATACCCTCAAACTTCTCTGTCTGTATACCACGTTTCTCTACCAACCGTGCATCAATGAAATTATGAGTGGCACCCGTGTCGAGTAGAGTGATTACCTTCTGACCTGCTAGGAGCCCGCGAAGTCTAAACGATCCATCTCTCTGAAGGCTAGTCAAATGTGCTTCCTGTAGCTTCCTTCCTCCCTCGTTTTCACCCTCATTTTCGGACCTATCATCATCTGAATGCTCGGAATCAGCTTGCTGGTCTGACAGATCAGATTGCTCTTCCGCCTCATAAAACCACTCCATCTGATTGTTTTTCACCTTGGGACGAAGAGGGCATACATGTTTTTCATCATAGGGTGCCTTGCACCAGAAACAATTTTTTCTTCCGTAAATCATTCAGTGTTTCTCTGTCAAAGGGTGGTGCATTCTGTTTCTTAGGATCGGGTGGATCCCTCCTTCTTTCAAAGGGCCTATTCCTGTCAAAAGACCTATTAGGCCTCGTGTATGGTGTCGAGCCTGAAGTGAACTTGCTGCGAGGTGCTGCAAGCTCCATGTTACGTGCCTTCCTCATGGCCTCCTGAAGAGTAGGAGGATCAAATGCCTTGACCCAACCTCTCATAGGCTCCATCAAACCCTCGACGAAGAGAATGACAAGTCTCCGTTCGGAAATGCCCGTCACCATGACTACAACCTTTTGAAACTCACTGACATAAGCATCCAAACTACCTGTCTGTCTAAGCTGAGCTAGCTCTCTGAAGTAGAGTTCCAGATCTTTCTTATCAAAACGCCCTATGAGCCTGCTGGTGAACTCCTGGTACGTAGTGACTACATGTTTGCCAAGTGTGTACATGCCATGATGCCACCAATCATGCGCCAACCCATCAAGATGCAAAGTAGCAAACTTAATGGCCTCGTCCTCCTGCATAGGTCTCAGTGATAGATAATTGTCCAACTTTTGGACCCAAGACCTCACTGACGTCTTATCGGAACCATCAAAGTATGGCAAGGTGATTTTGTTAACTGCATACTGTAAGTCCCTGTTCACCTGTGGCTGTGGTTGTTGGTGCTGAGGAGCTCGGCGGTCAAATCTACCTCCCCCTCTGGGTTTATGAACATCCATAAACTCATGAAAAGATAATGCCTGTCTGATCTCAGGTGCTAATGATAGATACTCACCATGAAACCTAGTCACATCCGCTACTGACATGCCATTCTGTGGCTGAAACTCCTGATGGTGACCCTGCTGCTCTGCCTCCGAAGTCGGAGGTGGGGTCTCTCTAGATATGAATGTAGGTTGTCCAGGCCTACGCTCATGATAGATCGGTGATGGCTGTCGTGGTGTTGATGCCAAGGGCTGGTCCATGCCTACAGTCCTGCTCGACCGTTCAATCTAGATATAGTGCGGCTGGGATGGAGTATACTGTCTAATAGTGCCCATCAACTGGGACATCATGTCCATCATATTATCATGCCTGCATCTAAACTCCTCTTCAGTAATATCACCCTCTGCATGCGCTTTCCCTGAATCCCTAAGTGACCCTGCAGGGATCTCACGGTCTGCCATCAGTGTTGTGACGCTGTTCTAACTGCTGTTGGAGCTAGATCTGTGAATACCCAATACTCCCGACACTGTCTCACCTTCAGGAATAGGTGGACCTGTCCAATCCTCGACTCTACCTGTTCCTACACCCTTAGTATAATGAATGATGTCTCTGCTCATGAAAAAGCAACCAAAAAACACTCTATATACTGAAAAAGCACAGGATGGCAGGAATACTGTGCTCTGATACCACTGTAAGAGACCAGGTGTCTCTCAACCCAAACCCTCTGAACGAAATGCATTTTTTTGTTTGTTTTTCTTTTCTTTGTATTTTTTTGTATTTTTGAGCAAATAAGAGAAGGTACGATTTTGCAAGGAAATGACTGGAAAAATAATATAAAATACGAAATGCTTAAAACTACAAAACATATATCAAATATCGATGCCAGGTCATTTATTGATCATTCCAGATGATTACAACTATGATACTTCAACTTTCGAACTAAAAGGCAATAATATTTAATATGAAAAACCTGGTTATTGCAGCCGCCAGGAATGAAGAAGGGCATGTACAGCCAGCATAAAACAATGATCTCCTCCAGAAACAACGCCAAATACTCCAGATAGCAAAGCACCCACACTGGAAACCACAGGATACAAAAAGGCAAGGCGTTTCACTTGCAAATGAAAAGTACGGCCTTCCAGCAGTAGTACGGCCTGTACCAGCAGCAACATTAAATATAGTACGGCCCCAATGAATAAGGTGCCAGATCTCTGTGAAACAATCTCTGATAGGTCGCCCCAATCAACTGATGAAGAAACTCTATAAATCCTTCCTGAAATTGATCCAGTAAGTTCAACTGCAACCTCTGTGTGAAGTCACCAAGTACGACAATCTTCAACTGGTATTTCACAGTCTCAGTATGCCAGATCTTGAAGAGGGAACGTTCTCCAAAATCAACTGTCTGCTGAAACCCTAGGTTTTGCAAACTTCAATGCTCAGAGAAAAATAAGACAAATTGAATAATCATAACACGAGTTCGATTTGTCTTGGCAGTGTATATATACCCCTCTTAAGAAGTTCAACCCAAGCATCCTTTTTAATAATCATTTAAATAATGATTAAATTTGCCTTTGTTAACTTAGGAGAGAATAATAAATAAATGGCGTCCATCTCTTAATGAATAAATAATTATTCATTATAATAAATATCCCTCTTTATTATAAAGTATTAAAAATACTTTATAATAAGCCATTAAATATTAATATTTAAATATATTAATAAAGTGACTTTATAATATAAAGTCAAAATATTAATTATTTAATAATCATTAATTGCTCCGTTATTCTTCCATCTGATCAACAACTGATGAACTGGGTCGACTTTGAGCCAATTAGCTGAACCAAGTGCCCTGCCCAAAATAGCAACTTCCGCTTGCCAGACTTACTAAAAATAGAAAGTATCTGAAAAACCACTCTGAAGAGTCTGCGAAAGGCCCAACCTGAATCAACTAAAAGAATGATGCTCCTGAACACCGGGTAACTACCTCAGATGATCCTCTACACACTACTGTCAGCCTATGAGGATCAGAATGATAGGCTAACCTCAAATCCAGCTGCGCTGACTAGGAAGGGGACATCACAAGTGCTTTGCTACAGTACCCGCCCTTAGTAAATTGCTCACACAACATGAAATACAAATTTCTCCCACTGAAATCTAGATTGGAAGTCTTCTTAGGGTAAGGGCGCCCCCTTTTGGAGTGATTGCAGCCTCTAAAGAGAGGTGTTTCTTTTGTTGAAGCTGATTCAAACCCTTATGAATGGCGGCTGGCTGTAGCTCTCCAAAAACAGTCCAAAAATCATTCAAAACGCAAGCAGCTCTTTGGCGAATGAAGAAGGAGTCTATGGCAGTCCATAAACCATTCAAATAATGCTTGAAAGAACCTTTAACAGCAAACTATGACTTCAAATGAAGCATCTAAACTCTAATCAGCAACTTTAAGATGGTCTTTCACACCCTCAAGTAGCTTGTAAACGAACAATAAGCCCCCACCAGGCTCATCCACTGCAGAAATCAGGAAACCCTAATTTTCCCTCTCTCCCAAACTCCAACTCCCAAGCTCAAGCAAACAAAATAACTCATAAAACATGAGGGGGTCGAATTTGTCCTCTTTCTTTAATAATTTCACATTGAAATCACTATTCATTAAAATGACACTATTCACTTAAGTTATGTTCTTTTTTCACTTTAGTAATGAATAGTAACTAAAAAATATAAAGTGACCCCTTTAAATAATAGACACATGGTCCCTAAGCCAAAGAAGGTGAAATAAAACGTGGAGATCATAATTTTAAGCACAATTATGATGCCAAATGCACAAATTCACTTTGTCACCATACTCCAGATATCAATACTACAAATTCACGACCAAGTGCCCGTTCAAGTGACCCTCTATCTAGAACCATTAGCCTACGAGGGTTGACGTTATAAGCTAATCCGCCATATCTGATGCTCGTGAAAGAATGGGGACATTACAAAGAAGTAATTAGTTCTTGCCCAATACTTGTTGTCTTGGATTTCTTTATATTCGTTCTCGAATGTGATGCATCAGGGGAAGGAATAGGGGCTATTTTGATTCAGAAAGGGCATCCTATTGCCTTTTGAGAGCCAAAAATTAAAATATGTAGAATGCAGATGATTGCCTTTGAGACTAAAAATTAAAAAATGTAGAATGTAGATTTTCAACTTATAACAAAGAGATGTTGGCTATCATGCATGCCTTAGCCGAATTCCAACAATACTTGGTATCATAGTAACGAGACTCGGACTCGGCTAGGGTGACTCGACTCGGGACTTGAGACTCAGCAAAATGAAAAAACCCTAGAAATTTAGAGATTTAAAACTTGTTTCAAGCACCCTTTATTGAATAAACCTTAAAGACACAGTAACATCATTAAATAGAAGCAAATTTGATCACATACACAAGTATACATCGATCACATAAGTATAAAGTACACAAATTGTAGCTGAGTTGCTGAAGAAAATAGCACACTTGGATATATAAATATAGTCAAATGTATACAAAACTCATGGAATATGAAATCCATGACATCAAATGTTCCAAACAAATATGAAATATCAAAAGATTCAAAACAATAACTAGAAGTCTATGGCTCAAAGGAGCCTGCATCCTTCCTACGAATGTATCTAAGATAGGTCCTGGATGATGCAGCAACTATAATCTCAAGTATCAGGGTGATTGCCCTAATGGGGTTGAGGGCGTAGTGCCTTTTGTGGGGGTCTAGGCGCAGTGCCTCTATTGGGGTCAAGGGGTAGTGCCCCTCATGGGGGTATGGCGGCAGCATCCCTTGCAAGGGTTTGGGGTTGCCCCCAGTAGGGTCAAGGGGTAGCGCCCCCAGTGGGGTCAAGGGGCAACACGCCCCTTGCGGGGGTCTGGGGCCAAAAATAATGTGGTTGCTAATGCTTTATCTAGAAAGCCTTATTTATGTTCTATTTCTAAAATTACTATTGATTGGAAAGCATTGATGTGATGTCCCCGCTCTAGTCAGTTACCTGTTGCAGTGTGTTAACCTATTTCTTGGACCCTTGTGGGCTAACTGGATTGGTTAGAGGGTCAGTGGTATTTTCTGGAGGAGTTGGTCGTTCTCATTTTCAAAGTTCAGTGATTAGCTCACTGTAGGCCTTGGCAGTTTAGGAGTTGACAGCTTCTGACAGCACAGAAATATATGGATTTGAGGAAGTTATGATTATTTAAGTGATTTAAGTTATTAATTAACTTAATACTTTATTATAAAGTCAAATTGACTTTATACTTTTTATATCACTTAAATATTTCATGGAAAGTGATTTAAAATTAAATCACTTAATCTTTAAAGTGGGCGCCCAAAATATTTATGTCTAAACTATTGAAAGTGACTTAAATATATTTTAAAAGATTTAAATGATGGAAAGTGGCGTCCATTTCTTGAAATGCATGCCTTTTGGGATATAAGGCATTTTGGCAATGAGAAATTCAATTCTTGATAATTTTGACTTTGCCTTTGGTTTTTCTTTTGTGCTATCCTCTATGATTAGGGTTTGAGCAAATCTTCCATTGGAGAACGAGATTTCTTCAATGTTGAGCATTTTTGAGACTGTGAGAGACCAGTCGAATTAGTGCAACTGTGAGGGCTTCATTCAGAGGTTCTACATGCTACAATTAGAGTTTTATTATTCAATTTTTACTTGTTTGCAATAAGGAAGGGGGTTTCTTCACCAGAGACGTCATCTTCAACAGATCTCATCTTTCAGCTTTGTTCCTTTGGTTTCTTCCTTTGGCCGTACCATTTGCCTTGGGATTTGTGCTTTCCTGGAGGTTTGGCATGTGAAGCTTGGAGCTGAAACGCCTTCTCTTTGGTTCCTATTTGCGCTTCATTCTTGGCGGCTACTCCTATTAGCCCTTTGTATCCCATTTCAGAGTGGGAGAAGTCATTTCTGGAGGCCAGGCGTCCATATTTGCCAGTTGTCACCATTCTTGGCTGGCAAGTTGACTTATTTTCTTAATAAAATAATCTGGAGCATTTCAAGTACGTTCATGAGTTGTAAATTCATTGTTAAGGTTGTTTATTACTTTCTGTAATTTCAATTCACCAAAAATAGCTCAGATTTACATTTTATGAGCTTTTATATGATGCGCCCCTTCTCTTTTGTTGTCATGTCCCCGAAATTGTGACATTTAGAAGCATATAACCATTTAATATTACGTAATTAAACAATGGTCTATGACAAGATTTCATCATAAACAACATGATATAATAAATATCAAAGTATTTAAAACAAATATAAAATATTAAGATAATCTAAAAATATAAATATAGATAGTAACATTTAAATGTATAATATATATATATAATAAAATTATCAATATTGGATAATTGTGATTACTATAATTACAGATGTTAATTTATCACCATAAGACAATAAATAATAATAATTATAAATGTACATATAAATCTTAAATAAAGAATCGAATATTAATACTAAACAAATAATTAAGTGAATAAAATTAGATTTAAAAGTCTCGAGGAAAAGTCACGACCCTGTGACGAATATTTAGAGCGCAAAGTAGCCAACAAACAGGGGATATATCAGGTCAGGAGAGACCAAGGACGTGGTGCGAATGTTCTGAATAGGATCAAGACTTTAGTAAGAGCTTGTATCACCCGAGGATGCTAGCTCAAGATCCAGGCTTAAAGAGGGCCGATCATCAGTGAATAACCTTGTTTGAGCACAAGTATTCTGTCATGTAGAGGATATAATATTGTCTTGCGCTAATGCAAACCTTCTTCCTAAACCTCGAGCGATATCATGAAATCACTTTCCAAGGCGTGCTAATAAGAGGTATCTATTTCATGAAGGAGGAACAGGTAACGAACGTGTGGTAAAAAAAGGGATTGGATAGGGTGAGATAGGCGGACATACTCATGGTCGTCAACAATTGATATCGGCATAGTCCCCACCACCATTTCTTCATTGGAATCAAATCGCCAACTTTAGAGGATTAGTAAATCATGCTTTTGATGGCTAGTAAACTCTTGGAGCTATCTGGAACGACATAGAGAAGGTGGCCATTATATTATTATTTACTCTTGGACGAATGCATAACATTGCTGTGATTGACGATTCTGGAGATGGAGACTTGAACCATAATTCATACTCATTTACCCTCGATATCTGAAGTGTGGAGTCATTCGTTGAATTGAAGAAAGACAGTATACATATCTCGGGGCGTATACTCTGCCATTCTAAGTTGTCCCTACTAAAGGAGCCAAAGTGGAGATTCTAGGACTCGATGATGGAACAAGGTGGAGGATAATTAAATACATTCTAAAGCGGATTAACGAGTCATTGACAGGAAAATACCTTGATGGGCTTCGCCGGCTAAGGTATGGGAATTACAAAGGTATTGATATATATATACTTGGCTGTTGATGCTTTACTCTGTCATGCTTACTATTTATGACTTTGTGGAAAGTTTATCAAACCTTGGCCTATAGGTTACATATATGTGCTCCTATGTATACATACATATATGTTAATATTCATGGATATATATATATATATATATATATAATATAATATAATATAATATAATATAATATAATATAGTATTTACAACGATTCAATAATAATGTTTACAACAATTATTGAACCCTATAAGTAATGATGACTCGATTCACTCACCATTGTTAAATTATTAAATGGAATCCATCAGATATTAACAACTACCCTAATATACTTATAAATAGATTATACAAGAATCATTTATAGAGAAGTATTAAGAAGGAAATGAACAATCCTTTGATGAGAATAGAATACTATATCTTCTTTGATTTTAATAGATATTTATTGAACCTTAAACACTTCTAATGTCTCTTTGAGAAATATTTTGAAAATAAGATCTAGGTTTTAGGACCCCCACAAAAAAGGGATCATTACATTACTATCTATATTTATATTTTTAGATTATCTTAATATTTTATATTTGTTTTAAATACTTTGATATTTATTATATCATGTTGTTTATGATGAAATCTTGTCATAGACCATTGTTTAATTACGTAATATTAAATGGTTATATGCTTCTAAATGTCACAATTTCGGGGACATGACATTTGTCTACAAACTTTTCTCTAAAAAACTAAAAAAACATTAAAAGATAAGCAAAAATACAGGGGTTTGGATTGGGAGCCAGCAGGGCTCATCACAATTGATAATAGCAGAGTATGCAAAAAATGACTTAACTATTGAGATCCTTTAAGGAAAAATGCATGATGAGATGTATAAGGTGGTTGATGATCTGATCCTCTACAAGGATAGGATCTATTTTGTCCTAGAATAAAAAGTTAAAAGAAAAGTCTTGAGAGTTGTCCATGAGACACTCTTGTAGTCACCCAAAGGTATTTCAAGACTTATAAGAAGGTTAGAGACATTCTCTTGGAGAGGACTCAAGGGAGAAGTCCTCCAATACATCAAAGAATGAATCACTTGTTAGAAAACTAAAGCAACGCATGTTTTTCCTGTAGTTCTATTGTAACCTTTTCCTATATTAGATTAAAAAATGGGAGAGTATCAACATGGGTTTCATCATGGGACTTCCCAAGATTCAAGGTAAGAGTTGTATTTATGTTGTGGTGGACAAACTCACCAAATATGCTCATTTCTTTACCATTCCATCTGAGTTTAAGGTACCTTAGGTTGCTGATTTGTTTTTTAGAGAAGTTTTTGTGCTACATGGGTTGCCTACAAACATTGTGAGCTGCAATGACAACCTATTCCTTAGCTTGTTTTGGAAAAATCTTTTCACTTGCATGCACAAAATTGACTCTAAGTACTAGTTATCATTCTCAAATGGATGGGCAAATGAAAATTGCTAATAAATGGATTGAAGGGTACTTGAGAAATTATGTGACTAGACAACAATTAGCTTGGGTTAAATGACTTTACATGGAAGAGCATGGCTACAATACTACATACCATATTCCAATTGGTATGTCACCTTTCAAAGCATTATATCACTATGATGCCCTATCCTTTGTGTTTTTGGTTATTGCTGATAGTAGTGTGTTGTTGAAAATATTGTCATTGATGTCAAGGAGTTCATAGATTGGAGATTTTTAATGGATGAAATAGTTGCCATCATTATCATTGATGTCAAATTCACAAACGAGATTGTTGGCAATGTAAACATTTTGTCAATAGAAGAAATGGTAAATCATAAATGGCCTATAATGTCCCCTTTTTGAGCCCTATGCTTTTTGGTGACTGCTAGCCTATTTCGGAGGCTCGTAGGGTATTCGGAGGCATTTTTTGGGTTTCCTATTTTCTAGGAGGTATCTTTTTGAGCTTTCAGGGGATGCATGCAGGAGTTTGCTAGTTTGTTTTTTGGGCCTTTCTGGGTTTTCAGACAGCTTCAGGGGGGTGTCTGTGAAGAACCCTTTTGGTTCAACTTCGACCCCTGATGCTCAAAATTGATGTTTTTGTGTGTTCGAAGGTTTTCGCGTTTTTTTGTGTTTTTTGCATATAAAGAGTATAATGCGATTTTGAAAGATAATGCTTGCAAAAATTAAATAAAATATTACAGTACTAAATATGATGGAATCTAATAGATTTACTGATGTCAAACTATTTATTGATCCTCCAGACTGTTTACAACTGTGATCAGATAACATGCAAAGTAAAAGGCGATAATAAATGTATTGAAAACCTGAATTAATGTAGCCGCCTGTAATGATGATGAAAAGGTACGGCCATCATAAATTAAGTGATATCCATCTGTGAGAAAGACGCAGGACTTCCAGAAGATCAAGGCGCCACCTCAGGAAGCAGGAACCAGCAAAAAGGAAAAGCGTTTTTGCCTGAGGAATAAGTATGGCCTTGCAGCAAGCGGTACGGCCCTAAACCAGCAATCAATAAATTCGTACCACCTTGGGAAATTTGCCAGGTAAATAACAAAATCAGCCGGTCAGGAATATATCTCTTTCCCAGATGAATAATGATCAAACCCTGATGAATACTTCACATTAAGCTCTGCAATAACTTCTGAATGAAGTTATTCCACTGACAGGCAATAAATCAGCTAGTATTTCACAGCCTCTAAACTACAAACACTGAAGATGGCTCGTTCTCCAATGCAGAAGACAACTGAAACCCTTGGCTCTGTTGTCTGAAGGAAGAATTGATCAAAATCGATTTTCATAACATAATGAAATGAGTTTCTCTCAAAGAAACTTATATTTCCTTAGTTGGGTTGAATTCCTCCAAAAAACATCATTTAAATGAAACTTGAATTTCACCTTTTAATCTTTCCATAGTTTTGGGCGCCCTTTTAATTATAATAATTAATTAAAAAGTGGCCCCTTCTTCATGATGGTCGACCCCTTTAAAAAAATCACTTAAGTTATAATATTAAATTATATTATAACTTTATAATATAAGCTTCAATTTAATTAATATTTATTTTGACAAATAAATATTAATATCTTTCTCAATATAAGTTCGATTAACGAACCGTCTGAAGCCGAATGATAAGTGACTGAAGTTGCATATGACCAGACCATACTGCTAAAAATAGCAGGGGTGCTCCGCTGAGTGTCTCCGCTTACTAAAAATAGTAAGTCAAGCAACCGATGTCCAAACGACCCCGAACGAAAGCCAAACTAAAAGATTCTGCCAACTGAAGCCAAGCCAAGCCTCAACAAGACCCTCTAACCACCCTATCAGCCTACGAGGGTCACATAATAGGCTAATCTCAAGATCTAAGAGATGTTAATTGGAAGGGGATATTACAGTGTCACATGCATGTTGATCAGTAACCATTTCTGGACTTGCTATTTTTAGTAAGTTATGTTGTACCCAAACCATTTTTTTTTGCTTCATCAAGACAGTTTGCTTAAAAGAGTCTAAACCTTGCTAAAATGATGTCAAATACAGTTTTTGGACAATATCAAGCATAGAGTTTGGTTAGTGTTGTGTCAGTCAAAGGCAGTATCCGTTGATCGGAACCTAAAACGAGGACTCATAATGAGGCATTTCACGATGGAGGAGCATTTCACAATGTGATTATACCTTTGCATGATCATTTCAGTGGCCAAGACAAAGATTTCAGTGATCAATTTATGAGGATTTCTCAGGCAAAAGCAAAATTGCACCCCTGTAGCTCAGCGGTGTCCTTCTCTTTGAAGGCCCAGATTTTGTGGCATGTGCTCATAAACACAGTCAATCTCTTTAGAATTAGCCTAGTTATCCGTCAAGCTATCCTGCGAGGTTATCTGAGGTCTATAGCTCTGGTAACTGACGTCAGAGGCTAAGGTTCAGGAGATTGAAGATTGCAAAAGCTTGTCAATTTTCAACTTTTGCAGCCCTATAGCTCAGGGGCATCCTTCTTAAAGAGGGGCTAGTTTCTGGCATTTCTTCCTATTGATGCATTTAATCTCTTCACGACTAGTCTGGCTATCTGATGAACTATCGAATGCAGACATCCGAGACCCAAAGCTTCGGCAGTTAAGATCAGAAGATGAGGTTATGAGGAGACTTCACATCACTAAAATTTCTCAAATGGTAAAGTTGCGCCCCTATAGCTCAAGGGCGCCCTCCAAAATGACCACTAAGATGGATGAGTTTGCAGATGAGGTCTTCCTAAGATCTGTGCTATTCCAGTCTAGTTTCGCAATGCACCAGTCAGCCTGTCAATCCGATATTCTGAGAGATCGTGGCAGAGATTCTACCAGGCACGTAAATCAGTGGGTGGAGAAACATGAAACATACACTGGAGCCTCTATAGGCTAGGGGCGCCCAGCCTTTAGGCCTGTTAGATGGGGTTATTAGCTTTCGAAGTCTTCACGGGACTTGTGCGTAATTACTCCAGCTATCCAACGAGCCCAGCCATCAACCTCTGGGATTTGGCAAACGCTCGTACGTGCGAGGTCTTTGCAAAATACTAAAAAACGAAGGCAACTTGAAAAATGGCAAGTCTGGTCGTATATTTCATCTTGGGAAAGGCGCCCTTCTTTTTGAGGTCTTAGAAGCAGTTTTCTTGCTTCGTCACCTCCAGAGACATCTCTCGTAGGTCCTAGCTACGCGTTGAGACAAACGGTGCGCGAATCAGGTCACCCCAGCTCCCGATATCAGAGGTCAAAGAAGGGCATCTGGTTGAAAGTTGTACTTTTGTCGAAATGGTGTTTGAGCCTTTTCAGGCCAGGGGCGCCCTTGCTTTTGGGGTCCTTAATACAGCTTTCAGGTGCCTTACGTATATTCGTTGGATGCAGAATACTGCTAGTCACGCAGTTAGCCTATCATCTAGTCGGCAGGGTTCACTGTTCATCGTCAGCAGCCATTTGAAGCGTCAAATGGCAGTATGGAGAAATGGCTAAGTTTGGTGTCGTAAAGTCAATTTAATCAAAGGCGCCTAATTTTTTGAGGTGTTAAACATTGATTTTAGCAGTGATGACTCCCCGCGGACATTTTTTCCTTGCTCTGCAGGCTTCACAATGAATATTCCTGCTAGTCTCAGCATCATTTGGTTAGCCAGAAATCAATGTTGAATATGGTCAGTTGTAACTTTGTAGTCAGCTACAAAGTAGGAAGTTAGTAAAAAACGTCATATCTTGAGCAAATGGATGCCTATGAGGACAAATGAGGACTTTTCGAAATCAGTGAAGTTCGTCCGATGAGTCCAAGAGCTTCAAGTGGTTTGTCAACTGATTAAAATAATATTAAATATTTATTTTTCATGCTTAAGTATTAAATGGTGATTTTCTTCGAAGGGGCACCTTTTTGATGCTTATTTTCAAATCGCATGATGAATATTATTTTTATTATTATTTCGGACTCTGAGTAAGTCTCAGTTCAAACTAGAGGGCCCAATCAGAATCATTTTATTTCAGTCGAGGGTTTTAAATCTTGCAGTCAGCATTATGGTGCGAATTTACTCTTTATTCATGGCGCCAGTCATTAATTCATCATTCAGCTCAAGAAATTCGTATTTCTTCAAGGCAAAGGCGATTTTTCTCCAAGGATTGGGCGATTTTATCAGCTTTTAGTGGTGATTTCATCAAACAATTCCTTTTGTAGGTACAGGTTCACAGTTCATCAGCGAATTTGAGAAACAAGTGGCAATTTTGACAAAGAAAGACATTCAAAAAATGTCTTTTCTCCTCTCAGATTCTCCAAATTCTCTCAGATTTCAATTCGCATGTTAAAAAAAAGGCAAATTTTGGAAAATTCATTCAACTGGGTCAATTTAGAATAACTTCCTCGAGAAAACCCATGTGCCAGAATTTTTCAGGAAAATTTACTCCAGAGCATCAGTTTTCGAGGCTCTAATTTTCTCAACTAAAAATTCCTTGCATGGTCGAGTAGAAGTCATATTTTCGTATTTCTGACATTTTGGGTTGTCTTAGAATCTTTTTCTGGTCAAAACCCATATCTCAAAATTTTTGCCAAAAATTACCCTTCAATAAGCTATTTTTAGCCTCAGCAGGGTATTTTTAGCTTTCCAGAAAAGTTGTCAGAATATAGTCGTGTTCACAGTCAACGAGCAAGTTTTTCCGAGTGCAGTTCATATAACTGAATTCAAGACCAAATCGGTCTTAATTCATGATTTCATCAGAAAAGTTGAGACCGATTTGTATCAAGTGCATTCAGAGGGTTGACAGGCGTAGTCACTCAAATCCATATGGTCGCATGCCTCGTATGGCCGATTGTCTTCCAAAGCCGGTTTAGAGGGTTGATATCGTTGGAATTTTGCATGTGCAGCAAGTTCATTTGCATTTCTCATAACCAGAGTGTGCGCAATCAAGCTTCGCAGTTTCATTATGCAACACTCTTTCATTAAGGAAAAGCGTCAGAGACATCAAGCTACAGAAGAGATAGTGACCATCACTTCAGTTACAAAGCCACCAGAGTTACTAGTCAGTGAAATGCCAGTTTAAGTGTGCGGAGATTTCCAAGATTGTTTGAGTTGCTCGAGATAGCGGCCAGTGGTCAGTCAGTTAGAACCTGCAGTCGTCTGTAAGGACAGAATCCGGAACATGCAATTAGAACTCAATCTTCATCTTCAGTTCTCTTTGTGGGGTCCACACATGTATATCTTTATCCTCAGAAATATCTTGTAACAGTTGGAGTTTCTTTTAGGGTTTATGTTAACTGATGGTAGTGTTCCAATTAACTTGCTTTCAATAAGGACGTGCATGCTTGCACATTGTCCATTTAGATTAATTTGTACCGTTTAACTGATGGTAGCTTTCCAGTTAACTGTATAGTTTTCTTTATTAGGGTTTAGCAATAAATTTTGCATGCATTGCAAGACTGTAGTTGACTCAAGGTGATTTTAGGGTTCCCTACACCTTTCGATGTCTATAAATAAGAGATTTCAGCTCATTTGTAAATAACTTTTGCGTGATAGCATACATGTTGTGCCCACCTTGCCTGTAGTATTGCTATTATTGTATCTATTCAAGAACTTTTGCATGAGAGAGAAATATATGTTGTGCCTACTTTGCCTTCAATATTGCTCGTTCTGTATTTGTTCATGAGTTTTTACTATTATGATGAATTATTATGCCACTTGGGTTTCATGCAATTATGATGGTGAATTCTTGCCTTAGTTAGATATAGTGGCTAGTTTGATCGTAGATTGTATGCGTGTCTCGCCTATGCAATTTATTGTCCTAGTTGGCTATCTTTCATGTTTTGTGTTCAATAAACTTTGTTCAGATTGAGCTAATAGATGTGCCACCTTTCCTTCAAGTTGAGAATCTATACTTGTTTATCGTGTGATGTGTGAATAATAAGCCTATTCGGACAAGCAGATAGTCGTGCCACCTTGCCTTCATGTTGTGAGTCTGTACCCGGTTTATCGTCAGATAATCATTCCCTCTCCGTTTCCTCATGCTTTGAATTCTTGAGGGGATTGGATAGTTAAGTTACTTAGTTTTGTGTGTTGTAGTTAAGTCTTGCGAAACCAGAAAATACTTAGCTGCAACATGTATAGTTTTCTTGAAAGCCTTGTACCTCTTACAACTAAAACAAAAAGACAGAATATAGTTTAGTTTATTTCCCTTTTCAAGCACTTTTGTTAAGCACAACGAGTGAGCTTCCCCTCCTAATTTGAAGAGCACTCATTGCATAGTGTGCATAGCTGTCTGTACCAACTTGCACTCCAGAGGTGTTATGTAATGTCCCCTTCTAATTAACCTCCTGTGATTCCGTGGATTAGCCTATTACGTCGACCCTTGTAGGCTAATGGTTCCGGTTAGAGGGTCACCTGTTGGGCACCTGGTCGGTAAAATGCAATGTTGGTATTCGGAGTATGGTGACATGGTGAAATTGCACTTTTGGCGTGATATGGGAGCTTAAAATATTGATCTTCACCATTGTTTCACCTTCTCAGGCTTTGGAGACCATGTGTCTATTAGTTCAAGGGGGCATTTTCTATTTTTCAGTTACTATTCATCACTAAAGTGAAAAAAAGACATAACTTAAATGAATAGTGATTTTTAATGAATAGTGTTTTCCAAAGTGAAATTATAAAATGAGCTTAGAAAGTCGACCTCCTCATGTTATGAGTATTTTGTTTGCTTGAGCTTGTGAAGTGGAGATTGTGGAAGAGAGAAACTAGGGTTTCTTGATTTCAGCAGTGGGGAAGTCTGGTTGGGCTTCGTTTCTTCATTATTTTGGCATCTTGAGAGTGTGAAAGACCACTTTAAAGTGCAGATCTGAGTTTTGTTGATTCCTGGGAGCCATATTTTGCTGTTCTCAAGTGGTAGAAGTCATCCATTGGAAGGATATACGCTGTTAGTGGTTCCATTTGCATTATTGAGGACGTGGCTTGCCTTTTTGAAGATTGTTGGGGCTGTTTTCTTCACCTACAGCCAGCCGCACCCCTTTGAGGGTTTCAACATCAACAAGTAAGAGAAACGCCTTTAGTTTGTGGCTGCATTTTCTTCTAAAGTGGGCACCCCCTTCATTAGAAGCCATTTCAACGAATTTTCGGTGGGAGAAAGTTGTATGTAAGCTTGTATGTGCATTTTGTTGGGCGCGGGTACTGTAGCAAGTACTGTTCACTGTGCATTTTGGCTGCAAGTTTATCTATGTATGCAAATTGTGTCTTATTTCGAAATGTATGAAAGCTATGTCATTTAAGCACTCACTCATGTAATGAAGAACGCCTTTTTATTATCATATTGAGTATCTTCTTAAGTCTTCATTGTAGTTTAGTTTTCTTTGAGTTCTTGCATGCATATGGTTGTAAGTAAAATATGGAATCATTGGCATCAAACCACAAAAACACAAAAAAAACAAGGAAAGCAAAATACAAAACAAAAATCAGACCTAAAACCAAGCAAATATCATCGCAGCAGCGAGTTCGGGTCATCACAGTGGTATCAGAGCAAACCTTTCCAGCCACCTTGTGTTGGTTTCAAAGAAAATTCCAGATTAAATTTGGGGGTTTTGAGTCAAATCTAGTTTGGCTCATCACATGTTAGTTGTTACGCCAACAAGTTACAAGTACAACGGCTATGCGAAATGTGCTTAAACGGTGTTTGGAGTCACTATTTTTAATAGTATGCTATTTTTGGCAGTGTGGTTTGGCAACAGTTCAACACTCAGTTACTATTTTTGGCAATGCAGGATTGGCAAAGGCTTCTCTAACTTTCTTGGAGTCAGAAAAAGAAAGTTGATAACTTAAGTCATAGTATATTTTATTGTTGTTTTTGGACCCCTTTGACTAGGCGTTATGACTTAAGTTGATTTTAAAATGTGGGCTTCATTTTTGGATGCCCAAATTGGGGAAAAATACTTTTTAAGTTATATTTTATGCCGAGGTAAAGTGGACACCAAAATATACAATCAAATGACTTTTAATAAATATTATTTTATTCCTCATATTTGGGCATCCCATTCTGAAGGGAAAAGGAGTTTTGAATTTTTTGGGTTTGGAGCCTTTAAATACGCCTCTCTACCTCTTCATTTGGTATCTCATTTTTATCATAACGAAGTGCTGCTGAAATCATTTTAGAACTCTTGCTTCAAGGTTGAGACGCCTTCTAGCTCTTCTTCAGTTTTGAGATTGAAAGACAACTCTTAGCTGATCAGTGACTACTTCTTCACTCAAAGGTTGCAGATTGAGCTTCAATGGTGATGGCTTCCTTTTTGTTTTCAGTTTGGTGTGGCTTTGATGTTTTTTAGAGGCATTTTTTGGTGTGTTCCTTTGATGTTTGGTGGTTTCTTGGAGTGCTTCTACAACCTAGCTGATTCATGTTTTTGAGCATATCTTCTTGAGGAATTGGACGATTTTTGTGGGTGATGATTCATTGGAAGCCTTGCAATTGGGCATCCCTTTGCTCCTATTTTGATGATTTTTGATTGAGTGTGTGATTTTTAGTTTGAGGTCGACCTCCCTAGAGGGTCGTAGCACTTGCAGCAGGGTCTTTGGGAAGCGTGCTTGTGTATTCAGAGTTGTTTAGTGGAGTTTTGCTTCATGATCTTGGACATCTAGCCCTTAGGCTTCATTTGCATCCAGTTTGGGGTCATTCGGAAGAGTATGGAGTGAGTTACGAGCATTTGAAGGTGTTCTAGGTTGCTGATCATATCAATCTCTTCATTGACATCTCCATTTAAAAAGACATTCGTTACATCCATCTTATGAATATGTCAACGAAAACTCGCTGCCAAAGATAGAGCAATTCTAACAGTATTCATTCTAATGACAAGTGCAGATGTTTCATCATTATCAATACCTTCCTTTCGATTGAAACCTTTAGCAACTGATCTAGCTTTGAATTTTTCTCTGTAACCATTTGATTTAAATTTTGTTTTGTAAATTCATTTGTAGCCAGTAGTATTTTTCCCTTCAACCTCCCAAGTTTGGTTCTTCATCAAAGCATCGTATTCCACTTTCATGATCTGTTTCAATTCTTCTTTACCTTGAGCGTCTTCATAAGAAATTTCATTAGTTTGAATCACTTTGCCACGAGTGCATTCCCATATTGTCTATCTCCATGTTCAGAAAGGTCTTGAAATCTCCTCGCCTTTTGTCAAGAAGTATTGTTTTCATTGTCACTATGCTCTTTATCTAGAGAATCAAAATCAGAATACTTCTATCAGACTTGATATCTATGTCTATGTTTGTAGTAGTATTCCCACAAAATAATTTGTAACTGAAACTATCACAATTCACAAGTACAACACAACAGAGGAAAAGAAGGCACTGCACAAATAAAATATAGAGCACACTTCATAAAAATGAGTAACATAAAAAATAGGAAAATCCGATTACAAATTCATACAAGAATCTGACTTAAACTTCCAGCTGCTGATTGATTATTTTCTTGTCCTCAATGGGCAGCTCAAACCTCTTTTTATAGATGCATATTACATCTAGAAATATTCAGGTATAGAAGCTTCTAATATCTTAACTGTTTAGTTTATTCTGAAATCTAGAATGTTCCATTTTCTAGAGTTGTATTAAGTACAGAATGGTAAAAGCTCTGGACATTCTTCTTCTCTTCTTTGTGAGTAATTTTGTTTCTAATGCCTCTGTAGTTGGATTCATATGTAACTTTTGAAATTGTAAAACCATGAAATTTTCTAAGCTATTTTGTTTAATGTGATAGTGGGTTGAAGACATTGGAGGTGCTGAGAAACTCGGGGAGAAACTTCTTAGAAGGCGAAAGGATGATGCACTTCCTCCTTTCATTCCACCAAAGGTAATAATCCAATCTCAAATATTTTGGATGAAAGAGAAATATCTTATTTTATCGATGGAAGAAATTAAAATAAAAAATCACTCATGCATTAATTCCTTTGTAGTTGTTACTTGTTTCATGTCTATCTGTTTCTGTGCATAATAGAAAAATAACAACAATTTTGTATCAAGAATTTAGGCTTGTTTGGAAGGGGAAATATCCTCTTTTGGCAGTTTTAAACAAATTTATAAAATATAAAATGCCATTATACTTGTTAAATTTAGGCTAGTAGATATTATTTTGTGGCAGAATTTTTTTAAAATCAAAATAATGGTATTTGAATTCTCGTGTAAATGTTAGCTTTTGAAATGCATAAAATTTCTACGTTGGTTTCAATCTTTTTTTGTTTTTATTTATGAATTTAAGTGTAAGGCATCACATGCTTGTGCGAATATATTTAACTTTTAAGTGAAAAATGAAGTCTGAAACCCTAAAAACATTTTATAACGAGAATGCAGGATGCAATTAGTATAGTCTTGAAAACAGCAAAAATATGACTTAAACATATTTACAAGGTCAAGGTATAGATTGTTTCGTAGGTCAGAAGCATGCCAAATATCAATTTAGCCTGTGAGGATAAACCTGGGTCTTTTATGTGACTTTATATGTTTGTTTTATCTCTTTTTTAGAGTCACCTCATCGAAATACATTTGAGTATGGAGCTACTTGATCTGTAAACTGCTAGAGATATTCTCCTAGCAATCTCCAACTGCACAAAACAACTTCATACAAATGATTTACTAGCTCTATTGGTTATATTATCAGTCTAATATGTTCAAAACAATTGCAACATCATATGAAAACAAGAATCACAACCATACAGTACAAAACCAATCACAAAAAATATCGAGATACATGTTAAGAAAATTTCTTAAATGTTTATAAAGGAGAGGTAAGTGCTCAAAGAAAGTTATCTATTTTGTCATTTTGTTAGTGTAATTTTCAAAGTTGCATAGTCAAGGATGAAAACTCTTGGTGTGTGAAATTTGGGGGACAAAAACCCTCTTGGATTCAATTGTGGATTTAAAGACGTAAACTTTGTTTTTCACCTGGTGCAATTCCATTTAAGGGTTGCATTTGAGCTTATTATTGCACTTATTTCAGCTAGAGCGATTTATATTTGCCAACAAATTATCTTGTTAGCAATTTTATCAAGAGTTTGAGGACTTCTATAGCTTCACCACATTAATGCTCATACCCAAATCTGAGAATAACAACTAAAAACAGACCAGCAGATTTAAGGCACGTTGGTCTTCATCTCAGTCACTGCCGTACAACATTTAAGGTGGTCATACAGTGCTTAGCCTAGTTGCCAGTTTCTAGTGTTTTGCGATTTCTGTAGTACCATTTCCAACTTGCACCTAATTTGATGTAGATGTACAACATCATCATTATCACATCAATTTTGTCCATATGGATTTGTGAGTGAATTTGCTATAAATTGGATGGAATAAATTGTCATATTGGGATCCAGTTTCAGATCCATTAATTGTTGTTACAAATGCTTTATTTACTAACATTTATTGCTATCATCATTAATTTCTGTCATAAGACAGGTCTATTATCATGCATGATTTTAAGGGCTTCTAAATTTATTTTTGTTAGAACATAATGTCATTAAGGTTCATACCTTTATAACATTTATATATTGTTCTACTATAAGGTTATAAAACCTTATACATTATATGCTTATTAAGCATATCCCATTTGAAATAGTTATAGTCTAATAACTATTAGATTATTAATTATTTATAAATGGTGGTTGTTAAATAGGTGTGACTAATACCCCTTAAGGTATAATTCTGTCATTTCTCCTGTATTTAAGCAGGTTCTCTCTCATTTGAGAAATATAGAACTTGAAGATTTTATAGTGAATTATATCACTATGTACATGAGGTATTATTGGCCATGTAGAAGTATGTAGAGGAGTGTCCCCAAGTTTAGTCTATATTATAATAGACCATTTTTGTAGGTGTTTTAATAAAATGATGCTTTATGGGGTTTTTTTACCTGAAAAGGTTTTCCCCATATGTATCTTGTGTAATGTGTAAAATCTATACTTGTATATTTCTCTTCTTTCTTTTTTTTAATTTTTTAATTTTAATTTTTTTATCAGTACATCGGGAATTCTTAGCCTAGTCTAAGCCAATATGGAGCCCACAATCAAGGGACCTCCTCCTCGACATGAATGCAAGTAACAATCCACTCTCGTGAGCATAGTAGCCCAGCAGGGGCACAAAGTTCACGAGCACACTAGTCTAGTGAGGGAATGGGCCTCAAGCATGAACACCTGGCACATGGCATGAACACCATCAACAACCTCAACGTTGTGGGTCAAGCTTGCGAGCACATTAGATCAATGAAAGCATAGTGCTTGCGGTCACAAATGCACAATGGAGACTTGAACCTTGGTGGCCACAACAACAATGCCACCACTTAACCATCTCACTATGGGATGAACCCCTGTATATTTCTCATTTTTATTTATTTTATAATTTGTTTATAATGAGCAGTATCCTAAGATCCTAATCTCTAGCATGGTATTAGAGTAAGTTAAGCTATACTAATCATTTTTATAGGTTATACTAGAAGATATGTAGAACTTGATGGCAAACCTCTTTATGCTTAACCAACACATATGCAAGGCCATTTTTGCAATGCATTTGATGTGCTTTTTTCTACTATTTTAAAATCAATTCATCAAATCTATTTTGGATACAGTAATATTTTATTTTGGTAGGTTATATCATGAATTAGCTTCAAAATACTCATAAATTCAAATTACCACATTCAAGTAAGTATATTTTATGAAGAGGTTTTTATTTCTTCTATTAGCATTTTTGGAAGCACATACAAGTTACAACCATTCACATTTTTTTTTACATTGAATAGATTTCCTTTTGAAATAAATGAAAACTAAAAATGTTCCTCCTAGTGACAACACTATGATCAAATAATTCTCTATATTCCCTTTTATTGATAAAAAAATATGCTAATCAGCAATCTTCAAATTAATATTAAGTGGGTGCTTAGTAACTCACAAGATCACATCGTGTTGTATAACATATGAAGTATTCAAATGATAATTATATTGCAATGTGAAGAACCCTGCTGGTTCTACTTCAACCCCAAACTGCTAAATCTGATATGTTTGTGTTTTTTGCTTGTTTTTTGAGTGTTTTGATTTTTTTGTGGTTTTTGCATAAAAAGGATTAAGTGCGATTTTGAAAAGAAATGCTTCTAAAATTTTAAATAAATACAGGAAGTACAAACTGAAATAGATAAACTCCCAAATCGATAGCATATAGGTTTATAATTCTTTCTTGATGCTTACAATGTTGAAACCCTAACATGCAGACAAAAAGGCAAAGCAAATTACAATATTTAGAAACCTGATTTGCTGATTGCAGCCGCCCCAGAAAGATGAAGAATTAATATGGCCAACATCAACTGACATTTCTCCAGCCTAAAAATTGTTGCAAATTGATCCAGAGACTAAGGCGTCCCATCTGGTGCAGGCAAAAGACCAAAAATCAAGGCGTCCAAGCTCACAGGAGAAGTACGGCCTCAAATCTTATATGTACGGCCTCTACACAGCAGCAATTAAATCCGTACTATCTTGGAAATCGTGCCAGACTTGTATTAAACCCAACCGCTCAAGAAAAATCACTATCTCTGGACATTTATTGAATTCACCCTAAATAATCACTTCACAATCAACTCTGTAATAACTTCTGAATGAAGCTATTCAACTACAGGCAATAAATCAGCTAATATTTCACAGCCTTTGAACTGCTAACACTAAAGATGGCTCGTTCTCCAATGCAAAAGACAACTGAAACCCTTGGCTTCGTTCTCTGAAGAAGGAATTGGCTAAAATCAATTTTCATAACATAATGAATGAAGTTTTCACAAAGAAAACTTATATCTTCTCAGTTGGGTCGATTTCCTTCAAAAAGCATCATTTAAATAAAACTTGAATTTTCACTTTTAATTTTTCAATAGTTTGGACGCCTTTTTAATTATAATCATTAATTAAAAATGGTCCCTTCTTCATGATGGTCGACCCCCTTCAAAAAGTCACTTAAGTTATAATATTAAATTATATTATAACTTTATATAATAAGCTTCAATTTAATTAATATTTATTTTGGCAAATAAATATTAATATCTCTCTCAATATAAGTCTAATTGACGAATTGTCTGAAGCCAGATGATAAGTGATTGAATCTGCATATGACCAGACCATACTGCTAAAAATAGTAGGGGTGCTCCGCTGAGTGTCTCCACTTAACTAAAAATAGTAAGTCAAGCAAATGATGTCCAAACGACCCCGAACGAAAGCCAAACTAAATGATTCTGATAACTGAAGCCAAGCCATGCCTCAACAAGACCCTCTATCCACCCTATCAGCCTACGAGGGTCACATAATAGGCTAATCTCAAGAACTGAGAGATGTCAACTAGAAGGGGACATTACATGCAACCTATTTGTACCTTCTTGCCCTTTACAACGTTCAACTTCATGTCATTAACCTTCAAGATTTTCCTTCTATTGTCCTCAAATTATTGAAATAGACATTCACATTTTCAATTATTTTAACCTATCACATATAATCGTTTACAAAGATTAAAAGACTCATGAATTTCTTTTTAATCCATACTCCTTATTTAAAGACCTTGTCTTGTATAAAACGTCGTGACCCTTTGGGAAATGATGCGACCTTAGTGGGTCATAATCTTCTTGTTTGAGCATGATTTAGTTCTCAGATTGTAGTGTAGTATTAAAATCATATACCCTTCACCATAATAATAATATTTTTACATTGTATATAAATTGAATGGCATTCATGGTCAACCTCCACAATGCTGGTAGTAGGCATTTTATATAGGTTTAGTTTCAACAAGTGCTACACATGTTAATCGTAGGCTATTACAGGGAGTAGTAAATAGAAGTAGTTGACGATTTGAGTTTCTACCATATCTAGATCCGGTTCATGATAGTCATCCAAGGAGAATTTAAATTATAGCATTTTGTTACATAGTTCATGTGCCTTGCCAATACTTTTGCATCTTGCATGCATGCAACAATTGTTTTAAGTATATATCTATTGGTTTGAGTGTCTAGTGTGTGCAGCTACATTTTGCTTGTTGGACTAGCCCATTGGTCACAACTATAAAATTTGTCAAATTTCTTTATTTTTTCAACCATAATGGATGTTCCTACCCCGTTCTTCAGTTCATGAGTAGATGCTAGAAAAAACCATCAAATTGGGTTGTTTCTAAAAACCTATGAATGAATCCATATAATTTTATGGTTGTCATCTAATAGATGACAACTCTTTAATGTATTGAATATCATGTGCTCTATTTATGTTTTCATATGTTTGTCAAATAATGTGTAAGAACTCTAAGTTCTCCCAACTGCAAACTCTGAATTGCTGAAACTGACTGCTTGTTTTGTTTTTGTTTGTTTTGTGTTTTTTTTTGTGTTTTTGCTGAATATATGCTTCTTTTGTATTCTTGAAATATAATGCCAGGCATGAAATAAAATACTGAAAATGAAAAATATTAAATTACTAGGTAACCCTACTATAGCAAAGAGATGATTTTATTGATTCACTTTTCAAAAGCTTTTACAATAGAAAATACCCGAATGCAAGAAGAACCAAAATATTAAATTGGAATGACTGGTAGGCATGGTTGAAGATGATAGGTAAATCTTCCTGCTGCAAATAACAACTTCTCCTCCTCCAAAATGATAAAAAATGCTTCAATGATGTTAGACGCCAACCAAGAAGGTAGTTAGGACACAAAAATCAAAGCACCTAGCCCTAGAATGAAAACGCCATGTTTGTAAGAAGGTACGGCTGGCTGCAAGGAAGATTGTATGGCCCTAGCAAAGATGTTTGCTGAATATAAATTGCAGCCCCTGAATATATTCGCCTCCACAAGAAGAATAAGCCTGGAAGCCCCTGAATAATGTCTCCAATCTGCACAAACTTGACTCCTAAATGAAGCCAACTGTAGAGCAACTTCAGCTGATAGTTCCATAGCCTCAGACTACTGATACATTGAAGGAGCTTCGCTCTCCAATGTCAATACACAGGAATTTGCAGAGACCCTTGTCTCTGTTTCTCCCCAACGCCAAGAAGTCATGAAATGAGATTACCAAATGCCAAGAGATGAGGTCGATTTTCACCTGGTAGCTTATATACTTCTCACAAAGAAGTCGACCCCCTTTTTTCCTTTTAAAATTATTTAAAATGCTCTCCATTTGTAGTTTAGAAATAATAAAAATAATTATCTAGGAGTAGGCATCCAAAATAACACTTATAATTGGCCACCTTTTATGTATCAATGACCCCTCTAATATAAAGTGCAAATATAGCATTATAATATATCATTAAAATATATTCATTATTATTAAAGTGAAGCTTTAATAATAATTAAATGTTATAACTTAGGCAAAACACCTTATTTCTCCGAGCTAATTGAAACTGGGATCGACACTGCCAATATGCTAAGCATCAAGTGCCCTACTATAAATAGTAACTCTACTTAGATGACTTACTATAAATAGTAAGTATGTAAAACTGAGCTCTGAATCCCCTGCGAAGGCCAAACTTGAAACTCCTTGAACTCCTGAGAAGAATAAAATCATCAAATGACCAAGTTTCTGCGACAAAGACCCTCTATCCAATCCCATTTTCCTACGAGGGTCAACTGATAGGCTAATCCCACTGAAAAATTGAAGTCTAGCTAGGAGGGGACATTACATAATGCGATTACTCAATAAATGAATTTGTTTATTCTTTATATTATCATTTGCTATGGAGTTTGGATTAAATATCTTTTGTCAATGTCAATAGTGGTGGAAGCTCATCAATAAGTAAAAGAGTTCATTTGAAACCATAAACAAGTAAAATATATATGAGCAATAAGAATTGCTTATGTATGAAATTTATGCTAAACTTCTCTATAAAAATTCAAATATCTCATAGAAGAATTGATAAATAACCATTGGAAATATTTCCTTACATATAGGAAAAGAGGAATTTATGTAAACACATCATCATTCAAATTATTTCCTAGAATGTTTCAAACAATAGAAAATATGGGTCATAAATATCTCTTTTCACCCTACTTGGAAAAAAGAGTTGAACTGGAATAAATATTTCAGAAAATATGTTTTGACCTCATTTCAAAATTTACTTGCAAATAAAGATGTGTTCAATGTCATTATAGGCCATCATTGGCTAGGCCTATTTTCTAGTTCATGCTTATCATTTGATCCTTGTTTGGAAATCAAACAACTAGGAATCTTGATTTTAAAAGATTATTTGTGAATTCAAATGGGATGCTTTATAAAGCTATATGAATTGTGCAATCCAAGCCTTTCATTTCAAACTAAAATGTTTAATGTATCGCACTTTTTTATTAGACCAAGCCAATATCAATGTGACCTCAAGTTGTCAAATGCCTCGCCAGAATGGTAACCTATTGAAATGAAAATAATAATATTGACAACTTACTGTCAGTATATTTTAAAAATAAAATATAATAAAAATAAAATTAAATAAGATAAAAATAATAATAACAATCCACAGCAATGCAAAATTATATTCACAATCATCATTGATAATATTATAATCATAATACTATAGATATTATATATAATCTGATTATGATCATTGTTATTATTAAAATATAAAACAAAGCCTTAAGGGGGTATCAATCCCTATTATCAGCATGCTTCAATAGTTAAATGCAGTGATTAAGAAACCAAAAGCGATTTCCAAAGAGGCACCAGTTGACCTTCAAAGTGGCAGCGATCTGACAAAGGGACACGTCTAACCAAGAAAAGACATGACTCTCCCAAGCTAGATCGATACTTAAGGAGGGTCTTTTTCAAAGTAAAGGGAGGCATCCGGCTGGAAAGGAGGACAGGTCTGCAGACTGATCAGGGATAAAACAGGTAAGTGTTTTTCATAAAAGTAAAGAAGAAGTGATAAATGCTTATGTATTTAGAAAATGAAATCTGTTAAATACATTATGAACTTAGATGTTGATGATTGGCAAATAAATTAGGAATTTAAATAATAGTTGATGATTGATAAATATATTTGAATATATTATGATTGATAAATATATTATAGATGGTTGATAAGTTCAATTTATACATAATGATATTTGTCTAATTGATGTTATTTATTATGTCATTTTAGAGTATGCATGCCACTATTATAGCATTGCTAATATGTTATTTTGAATAGGTAAACTAATTATGTTAACGTGATATATTCTATCATAATTATTGTGTGTGCAATCATATCGATCTTGTTATTTATCTTTATAAAACAACCATGGAAGAAGTTGGGAAGAGGCTATTAGTAGGTTGAGCAGATACTAGACATCCTCCTAGGTACGCCACTCCTTGATGGAATGTCTAAATGCGCCTCTTGGAGCCAAGGGGGTGATATCCACTCTTGGGCTTAGGAGAAGATGTTTACGGGCCTCCTACTGTAAGCTCTTTCCCGACCTCTACATGGATTGATTGATGGAATTGATTCAAGGAGTTTCAACCATAAGAGGGATGGATAAGATAGCAAGGATAGGGAATGCAGATATAAGTTGTCCACCAAGTAGACCACCCGATGCGGAATGTCTAAGTGCACCAAATGAGGGCCAAGAGGGATGGTATATCTGCTCTTGGGCTTGGTGTGATACCTTTGGGCAGACCTATCATGCTTTTCATCCACTCCCCCTTATGATCCAACTCTCAATGTGAATTGTAAATATTATGTGGTTTAAAGATATTTGCATGAAATGAATAGATAAACACTTATTATATGTCTGATTATGTGAATTATATTCCAACATTATCTAATATGATAAGAGGACCTAAACCAAGATTCATCGGGTTTGAAGCATTTAATTATTAAGTTGTAACCCTAACTACATTAGCTTATATTCATAGAGCGGGGATTAGGGTTTTCTCAAAAGGGGACATTACACAAGTTTAACATAGACACGGCCTCTAGAATTTAGGCTTGTATAAAGTTCATATGTGATGTCACTTGGTCTTTTTAATTGGATAAGGACACTAGAGTCCAAACTTAAAATACAAATTGACACTAACTTTCAAAGGATTAGCTTTGAAAATTTAATGATTAACAACCACCTTAATGGAATTAGTGGTCATGTATTTTCCTAAGATGAGGATATATTCTTTTAGTAGTTAATCATAGATGTGAATGTACATACTAATTGACTTAGCTTATGAGTCCCACATTTAATATGTTATTATCTCTAGAGGATATAAGAATGTTGTAAACTCATTTACTCACATTTTTGGCCCAACAATTATAAATTAAACTTTTGTGGATTCTTTTCAATTAAATTATAAATACCCTTTGAGTCTATCAAAGGCCCCAAACTTGTCTGCCATATAAATGGTCAAGATCTTACCGGGCTGATTGACTAAATTAAGACTTCAAGGAATGAACGAGGAACTATTTTTTAGCATGTTTAGATGTTATTTGTTTAGTCACAAGGATATTTTTTGCTCTATGTTGCATATGATCCATGCTGTAACCATACTATTATGAAAAATAAACATTGATCATTATAATGGGTGGCTATCACCCTAATACACTATTTGGGAAGCAAGCTTGGAAAGGATAGCTCACCCATCGCTTAAAATATTTATTGATCATTACTATATGATTACTAGTATGACTATTTTTTCTTGAAATAAAAATGACAAATTATTCATGCTTATGTTCATGAAAATCTCTTTTGATCTCGTTGATTATGTATAAACAAATTGATTGTATTCTATATTTATGTGGAATACTTTATGCTCATCGACAAATGGAAAATACATATAATTAATCATGGTCTTTATTATCCCTACACCAAGAATCAAATTTATCTAATTATTGTGTTACTAACTATTTTATTGATTCCATTTATAGGAAATCTACCATAGACTATGTCTTCAAAATAAAGAGTGCAGGTGCTATTACATGGATGATATAATACTTTCAAGAAAATATATCTTCTTTGGTGTTTTAATCACAAGGCTACATACAAAAGTAGCTCCAAGGAATCAATGTGGCTTTGAAGATCTATGGTAGAGTTTCATCTAAGTACTAGTAAATGTACTACTTTAATATATGATAACTAGAGTTACTCTTTTAAAAGACTCTTATTTTAAAACAAGAGAGAAAAGCATATTGAAGATCATGGGCACCTCAATCAAGTGAAATTATTTCATCATAAATTTTCTCTAGAGTTCTATTCAAGTGAGTATATGCTATGATAAAAATATATATATATTGGAATTTCAGCTAGCACATATTCAAACCTATGTGTAGTGATTGGCTTTAAGGTGATGCCATTCAAGGAGAGTGTGCATGTCTATGACACCATCCAGTGGCTAAATCCTAAATGTTAGACCTAATAGGCATAAAATAAGACCTTTAAGCATTATATGTCTGTTGGCGTTTCAATTCGCACCTCTAGCATGCGAATTAGAAACGGACAACTATGCACGGATAAACTGCTCTTCAAATTAGGAGGGGAAGCTCCCTCTTTGTTATGATGCTTAAAGAAAGTAAACTGAACTATTTTCCAATCTTTTTGTTCTTAGCTAAGAGCACAAGGTTATAAAACTCTAGCGTCATAGCTGAGGTTTTCTCTTTTAGAACTTCAACTACAACTAGGCCTACTCTAATGACGTTTCTAACAACTTAAGTAAACTCAGAGCTTGAGAGTTAAAAGTAAACAAGGAATGATTCAATACAGATACTTAAACAAACTCTCTTCCAACACACACTTGGAGACTCATTGTACTTTTCGATGCAAGCCGAAATAAAGATTATATAAGCAAAACACATAAAACAAAACTTGAAATAGTAGATCAAAGCAGCAAAGCAGGCATAAGATTTCCTTTCTCAAATTTCAAATAACGATTACACTTTTGGGACAGCAAGATTGTAGCAATAATAGGCTTACAGTTTAGCGATCAAACCAGAATACACTTGACACAAATTACACATGAACTGAACAATAACTTGCAGCAAAAGGAAAGCATGCAAGCTTGCTCTTACACTAAGTGAAGACACTGAATAACAACTTGCAGGAAACAAGTAGGCTCAGCAATTTGCTATCACAATAACAATTAAAAAGAAATGGGCAAGGCTGCCATTATTTATATGATGTTACCACTCGTAACAAATTGGAGATGGACTGCATGGAGAAGGATATTGGTACTGTGGACTTGGCTGGTATGTCCAAGGTTTTTAAGCTCTCTTCCATCCTGCCTATTGGGTGTTGATGTTCATCCTTTTATACTTCTTCAAGCAAAGAGAAAAGGAAGATGGTTCAGGATGATCAGTGTGCCAGTGGCCCTTTGACTCCTTTTGTCTAGTTTGGCTTTTAAAAAGGGAGATTTGCTTGGAAGGAAATGTGCTGCAATTATTTAGTGGATAGTTATAAGTAAAGCTCCTTGGAGCATTTCAGATTCAAGCCACCTCGAGGTGATCAGTTTTTTGCTTGTATGGTGTGTTTAACCCTGTTTCTGTTGTTTCCAGCCCCTTCTTGTGGGATACTGATTTGTTGTTGTTAGTTGTCAACCTCAGTGTTCTTTGTCTTTTGTGCCTTGTTTGTTTTATTTGCTCTGATCTAGTTGTTTCACTGTTGTTTCTTTTGGGCTGTGGCTGTATCTAAACTTTATTTGGTAAAAGGGTTTTGGCCCAATCAAAACCCCATCTTTACCCTTATAAAAAAGAAAAACTATGAATTAGTGTTTTCATTTGCCCCTTTTAGGGAAAAACAAAACAGAATAGAATGTAAGGTAGAACCTTTCTTTGAATTTGAAAGGGAAGCTCTCTTTCAAATAGTGAAGGAAATGATAAATTCTATTACGATGACTACTCTGGATGTTTGAAGAAAGGAAACAAGTGTTGATCCTCTAACTATTGTGATGAAACCGACAGAGTTTACTGCTAGTGGTCAATAAGATGCTGAGAAACTTGCTCCAAAGAATGTCCTTTGTGTTCTAAATGCAAAATTTAAATTCTCCATGTAGAGGACATGCTTTGGAGTCTTCAAAATTTATGTTATAATTGGATGTGCTGTCTCTTAGGTGACTTCTCCCTCCAATAATGCTTTTGAGCCTTTTGGTGCAACTTTTCTTATGTTTTTTCATTGTTATTTTTGACACTCAACCCTCTTGGGGTGCAGTTGGGAACTTGGGAGCACTTTAGATTATGTTTTCGATTGACAATTTGGCATTCAAGTGTCTACGAACATGCCTGGGTGTAATATTGCACTTTTTCTTCTAATTTCTCTGACACTTTGGCATTCTTTGCAAGTGACATTTTGCACTTAAACAAATAAGTTATAATTTGAGTAATCGGCTTCATAGGTATGCTTTTGTCACCTTTGGGACCATCTACCTCAATTAGTAATGTCATAAACCAATGAGAATGCAATAAGGCCCACATATATAGGTGCAACATTGATACCACACCTTGCAATAAGACAGTTGTTGGACTCTAAGATGTACTGTTATCCCTTACTTTTCCTGTAAATAAGAGCTAGAGACATGAAATACTGCATGCATGAGGCAGAGAGATCTTCAACTAGTATTTTTGTCGAATAGACTCAAATTATGACTAAACCTATGTATAACGTAAAATTGGTGAATTAGGAAACACCAAAAACATAAGAATTTATATCCTCAAATTGTGCATGGATGTGACAATTGTCTTGAACAAACTAATTGAGATGTTGAATCACCTAGCGGTATTGATGCTCAAAGTTCATTAATGATAAGTTGGAGAGCCATAGCCTCACCTAGATAGACATGGATCCAATTGAATGTGTTTTGAAGGATATAGTAATAAGAATCTTCAGGTCCAATGTGTTTGTAGATTGTTGAATTTCCCTATAACATGAAGATGCACTTTGTCTTTAGTGTAAAAGTGGAGGATAGTGACATGCAAATATGGATGTTTTGATTTTCTATGAGCTGTTTTGGTTTCCTGTAAAAGTTTATAATGTCAAGATGCATGGCATTTTGGCTTGAAAATTGAAATGACATTTTTTGCATTGTTGGATTTGTTTTTTTTGACAGCAAACAATTGAAAATCTTATGGAAGCAGGCCAGTCTCTTACTGAGGAACAACAAATGGTTATGAAAATGCGACTTTCAGAAGACTACATGAAGAATTCCAAGATGTAGAGCATCATAATAATTTCTTTTTATTAGAGTTATTTAAAAATAATTGAATGCTATTAAATTTTTTAGTCAAAGTTGGTTGTATATATTAAATGCCTTAAACCATAGTTACCTAGAGACTAGTACCTTGACCCTTGTTACTCCCCTTCTGTAGCAGAAACTCATCCCCACTTTGGAGACACATATGGGTATGTATTCAGACGTCAGGAGACTTGATATGAAATTTCTTTACATTTATATGTCTCCTCGAAGTTTCTCTTGAAAATTGGGAAAATCCCTATATAATTTTCTTACCTATATCATATAAATTTCATTTTTTGTTTTCCTCAGATGCTGATATTTCATTGACAAGAGGCAAAAGAATTATAGAAATAGTAAACACAACAACTTGTAATTTTCTTTTTTTTGCATTAAGTGTACAAGTTCTTTTCTAGCAGAAACTTTCTTATCAAAGCCCAACAAAATACTAGTAAGAAGAGAAACACTAAAAAGGATTAAGATGTCTACATGCACTGAAGTTTTATCAGAATATTGAAATAGTAGTCATCTCTGAGGACCTTCATACCATCTTTATAAATAGTTTCATTCCCATCCTAGTTCCAACCTTCTGCCTCTAGGTGACTGTTTTAAATTGTAATTGCTTACATTATGATTATGATTATCAAATGTCAATAGAATCAATCCTTATTTCATTGGCATTTATTTGAGGACTCTAAAATGCTACTTTTAAAATTTTTAATCAGTTTATATTTTTTGTAGCTGTATAGTCATTGTGTTTTTTTTTTTTTTTTAATTTAAATATTTTTAATATTCGTCATCTCCAAGTTTCATCTCATTGTTTGAAAATTGGCATAATAGTACTTACTCCCATCTTCTATACCAGTAATAGTCCCTTTCTCCTAGTAATTGTGCCTTAAATATAAATTTTATGAGGAAACCCAATTATTTGTCAATTATGTTTAGTTAATTCTTGTAATGCCTTCACTCATCATGGATTGACTCTCCAGATTTGATTCTTGTAATTTCTTCCAAACTAGCATTTGTTTATTGCTTAATGACATTGTGTAGATCTAAGTTAGTTCCATGACTTTCACTTGGAAAGTCTCCTTAGAGTAGTGTATTATTGTGCTACAAAGATCAAAATATTGAATTATAAGTGTCTCCTAGTGTAAGCTATGAACAATTCCAACAATAAGGGAACAGGTACCTATTATAGAGCATGCAACATGTTAGCTATCAAACATGTATCCCCACAAATGCTAAAGACTTGCACCACTAATGCTAGGGAATGCAAATATAGGCAGTGGGTGGAACTCATGATCAAACAATGGAATGATGGGCCAATTCTATTGAGTAGGTAGGCTCACCTTCATCTTTGAATTTAGCTAAACTTGGAAGGGTACTTCCCCAAGGTGTCCTTAATAGAGCATCTATGTAATGAACCTTGCTCAAATTGACCTCAATTTGCTTCAATTTGCCGCCTTGTAATTTTGTCAAACAGTTTGTATGCAATGTACTTGTTTGCTGGTTTGTAGTTTCAGTTTGTTGTTTGATACTTATGATGAAAGCCAAATTGATTTGAAAGCTTGAAAATAACTTCTACAATGCTTCTGCAAGTATCTAAGTGCAATGCAATCACCTTTTGTATTTTTAGATGCAAATAGATGAGAAACTACATGTATAAAATGCAGCTACAGCCAAGAGACATTTTGTCAAACACTTGGCATGCATACCATTAAGATGATTACAAATGATATTTAAATGCACAATAACAACTATAATTGAGCAACTACTTATTTCTCCTTGATTGCAAATAATTGTCCAATACAATGCTTGTTCAAAAATAGCCAAGACTCTTGGCTAATTACAGTGATATCAAATATGGTATTTGCTGATATGAATGCACACCTACAACTGCAATCTAACTTATTCAATATGCAATGCTATCATGAAATATTGATAGAGGAACCTAGAGGAATGAAGTCGCCTAGAAGGATAGTTGATGAAGCATCCAAATTTCAAGCCAAATGAGCATTTCCCAAGCCAAATCGAACTCCTCAAGGAATCGCCCTTGTTGTTGATGGGATTGCAGATATAAATTAATATACAACCCCTTGCACTCTCAAACAATCACCAATGAGGTTGCCCAACACCCTTGAGTCATGCGCCTCCCTTGCTTATCAAAATCAAACCATATTGGAGCTCCCATATGCAAGTCATGGTGTATATGTATGCAGACTTAATTGTAATTTTCTAATATTTTAAATCAAAATTCTCCTCAATACCATTCACCCTCTGAGATGTCAAAATCAAAAGAATCTTAATGCTAAAAATGATCTCCAATATTGCACTAACTCGATTTATACCCAAAATTGGCCTTTGGTCAATGAGAAGTCTGAAGTAACCTCTCCAATAGTTGCAACCTTTTAGAAGATATTTCACTTCCTCAATTATGCTATCAATGGGATTTTTCATTCCCAAAGACAATATACTACAAAAACCTTAGCTCCACAAGTGCTCATAAAATTGAAGATGTCAAATGCTGGATGAGAACAATGGCAACCAACACCCTCTTTTATATTTTTGTTTCTCCTCAATAGGGCGGCTTCTAGAAGCATCTTATTATTTTAATTTTATAATTTACATTTGCACTTTATAATAAAATAATAACTCATAACATAAAGTGCAAATATAACATCACCTTATAACTCGAGGTTTCCAAAAATAGAAACATATCAATTAATCATTAGAACACCTCCATATGAATACTGAATCCCAAAAGAAGCCAAGTACCAATAAGGTATCTGCTGAGAAGACACTCTAAACATGTCTTATTAGCCTATGAGGGCCACTGATAGGCTAATCACACAGATGTATCAATGTCTAGCTAGAAGGGGACATTATAGTCCACCCCTCCTGAAATTGCTTGTCTCCAAGCAATCTCAAATCTAGATGTTGTAGAATCTCCTCACGCTCCCAAGTAGCATCCTCAACTGGCAAGTCTCTCCATTTGATCAAATATTCTCTGATGACTCGGTGGCGCAAATGTCTCTCCCTAACATCCAAAATAGCCTCGGGTACTGGAATCAGTTTCCCCTCGTCATCCAAGGGTGGCAAGATCGTAGAAGGAACCACATGATGTGCTAATGCCTTTTTGAGGCATGACACATGAAACACATTATGTACTTTGCAATCCGCTAACAACTCCAGCTCGTAAGCCACCTCTCCCACTCCTGATAATCCTGAATGGTCCATAGTAGCGGGGCTTAAGTTTTTCTACACCACTCCTCTTAAGAGAGGACTATTTGTATGGCTATAACATCAAGTACACCATATCTCCAACCTCAAAAGAGCGCTCGACCCTCTTCTAATTTGCATACTGTTTTTGTTGGTTTTGTGCCTTCTGTATATTTTGTTGTAGAGCCCTCATAATATCCTGGTTTTCTTGCAATCGGTCACCAACACTAGGCACATGACTCACTCAACAAGAGATCCAAAAATCTTGGTGCATCATACCCATACAAGGCCATGGTGTCATCTAAATAGAGAGATGATAAGTGGTATTGTAGCAATACTCACAAAGATATAACCACTTGACCCAACAATTTTGTTGCCCTGCAATGTAATTCCTGAGGTACCCCTCCACCCATTTGTTCACTATCTTCGTTTGTCCATCTGTCTCCAGGTGGTAACTAGTACTCGGAGTGAGCTTTGTCCCACATAGCCTGAATAGCTCCTACCAAAAATGACTCATGAACTAGTTGTCTCTGTCACTGATGATGCTCCGAGGCAACCTGTGCAATTTGAATACCTCATGGAAGAACAACTCTACTACTTGTGTAGCTGAATATGTAGACGCGATCAGAAAGAAGTAAGCATACTTAGTCAAATGATCCACAACCACATATATACAATCCTGTCTTTGGGCTCTCGGCAAACAAGTAATGAAGTTCATCGACAAACACTCCCACTTCCTATCTGGAATCGGAAGTGGCTAAAGCCCGTAGGGTGAGTGTGCTTCTATTTATTTTCCTAGCATACAAGGCATTCTCTGACATATCGCAGAACATCTACTTTAAAGCCCTTCCAGGTGAATCTCTCCTGTATCTATTTGTAGGTCTTGAAGTATCCAAGATGTCTTGCCATGGGCGCATCATGAAAGGCCCTCAAAATTGTGTTCATCTCTGATCCTGGGATCAAGTAAATTCTTCCCTTGTAAATGATAAGATCATTGACAATTGTGTATTTGTCATCCTGTACTGACCCCTCAACAATCCTTGTAGCCCAACTGTCCTTGGCATACTCTACCACTATCAGGTGCCTCCAATCCTCTACAATCCCAGCCATGGAGCTCAAGTGTGGGCAATGAGATAAAGCATCAACAACTACATTTTGTCTCTTTGACAAAGGAAATGTCAAAGTCGTATGATTGCAACTTGCTCACCCATTTTTGCTAACAATCATTAAGGTCTCATTGCCCAAGGAAATGTCTCGAGCTATTAGGGTCTGTCTTCACTACAAATTTGCTACCTACTAGATATTTCCTGAATTTGACCAATGCAGGCATAATGGCCAACATCTCCTTATCATATATGTTGTAACCCCTCTATGGACCACAAAGCTTCTGACACTCCAAAGCAATCGGATGTTTGTCCTGCATGAGGACTGCTCCTATCCCCTCGCCAGAAGCATCACACTGCAACTCAAAGGGTTTAGAAAAATCTGGCAAAGCAAGCATTGGGCAAGTAGTCATGATCAATTTGAACATCTCGAAGCAATCATGTGCCTCCGAAGTCCAAACGAATGCCCCTTTCTTTGTCAAGTCTGTGAGGGGTGTTGCATGTCATGAATAACCATTGACAAATCTGCGGTAGAAACCACACAACCCCAAAAATCCTCTAAGTTGAGTGAGATTCTTTGGTGTAGGCCATTCAACGATAGCCTTAATCTTCTCGGGATCCATATGTAATGTCCCCTTCTCAAGCATGATGACTTTTGTTGACCGTTGGCCTATTCCGGAGACCCGTAGGCTACTCGGAAGGTAAAATTAGGGTTTCCCTTTTTGGTGGTTGTGGTTGCTTGAAGTTGGGAGTTTTGTTTGTGGTTTCTTTCTAGGTTTTCAGAGAGCTTCGCAACGGTGTGGCATGCAGTGCATTCTGGGCATCTTCTGGAATTTACTATTTTTAGTAAATTCTATTTTTGGCAGTGATCATGCGGTTTCCACTGCAATTAGCTTCTTCTTCTGTCAGTTCAGTTGGCTTGTTCATTTTTGGCTTTGGGATGCAATTGGAAGGTTAAGTTCAATTTATTTAAATAATGGCATAATTTAATGTTATATTTTGACCCCTTAGCCTAATGCTTGAACTTCAAGTTGTTTTAAAAGGTGGACTTCAAGGGTGATGCCTCATTGAGGTGATTTTAAAATATTCTAAGGTTAAAAATATTGCTTGAGAAAAGGGACGCCCATTTTATGAAGTGTTGGTTTTTAAAATAAAGTAAAAAATGAAGCCTTGAAAAAGTGACGCCTTCTCTTGGAGGGAAAAAAGGTGAATTCAAATTTGAAATTAGGGTTTCTCTTCTAGAAGCTTCTGGAGGGTCTTCTCAAAATTATAAAAGGAAGCCTGGGGTCTTCATTTCATCATCTTATGTCTGAATTATTGTTATGCTGTCGAAATGGTGTTGGGACTTGGGACTACTTCGAGGAATGAATGCCTCCTAGCCTTGGCTCGACTTCATGCTTGAGAGATAGCATCTAGTGGAGAATTTAGTTTGCTCGTGAGAGAATTTGTAATGAGGTTTGCATTGTAGTGTTGTTTTGTCATTTGAAGTTAAGTTTATTGCATTTCTTATCATTTTCTGGAGTTGCTGAAGTCAAGCTGAATTTGTAGTTTCATTTATAAATTAGAAAATATAAACAATGTCATTCTGGGTATTGAACTTTTGTGATTCCTTGATAGGGGCGACCCCTTCATGGAAAGTTTCAGATTTTTTGATTGAGAATTGGATTTTATAAAGAGAAATCGTCCCTCTTGGTGGGTCGTACCATCTGTACTTCATTGGGATTTGTGGCAGAAATAATTAAGGGTTAATTGGTATGGTTTTAGTGTCTCATCTTGGTCGCCATACTTATTAGGGTATTCTGCATTTGATTTCACTTCAGTAGGATGGGTTTTGAGTGAGGAAAGTGCATTTTAGTGAGTTCTTAGAGTGTTGGTTCTGTCATTTATGCTGCTGGTCTGTCATATCAGCTTTGAGATAATTGCTCTTTGGTGAAGGGTGGGTGTTAAGAAGTCATATTAAGTCTTGTGGAGGTCACCTTCAGTGTTGCAGCCATTGATGAGCATTCTAATCCTTGTTCTTGCAGGCATTCTTCATCATATTGTAAGCTGAACAGTAGTACTGTTAGCACTTCTTCTAATCTTGCTCTTCATGCTTTGTAATGCCCACTGAATAAGTGGAAGAGTCTGGCTTGCCGCCTATTTACATTTGAATTGCATTATAGTTTTAATATCTCTGCCATATGGTAGCTCCCTTCTCACCTTAGGTTGGAAAGCACATGCTTGGTGTCGAGTTACTTCGGCATTTGTAGTTGGTAGGGATCCTCTGACCACATGCTCGTTGTTATCCGGCACATTCTTGGTTAGAGTTAATTCAGTTCATGCATTGCATTGAGATCCTCTGACCATATGCTCACGCCTTGCCCGTTCCGAGATCCTGGTGTACATTCTTGGTTAGAGTTGAGTTCTGCATTGTTTTGGTTTTATGTGCTAACCCTAATGGGTGCATGTTGTTTGTAATTGCATTCAAAAAATTGAAAAAATTGGCTCGGTATATTTCAGTGGTATCAGAGCTACACATCTTGCCAACCTGTGAAACAAACCTTCTATGAGTGACAGAGAACAGAGATACTTAGCAAGGGAATACAAGAAGGCTACCAGTCAGTTTCAGTGGCATCAGGCTCTGAAAGGTTAGACAGCTTCAGAGGTATTAAGAGAAAATTGGGAGTCTTCTCCGGGAGAAGAAATGGGGGATAATGAGAGGACATTGGGTGGTAACGAGAGGTTTACCAGCAACATAGATGATAGTGGGAAGGGAAGAGAAAGATTGTCAAGTCTGGGAAAGAGGTTCGAGAGGAAGATGGATGCCCTAATGGATATGGTATCTTTCATGATGGGGAAAGTGGGTCAAAACCCAATTCCACAAAACAATCTAGGACATAGGGGAGAACACAGTGCCACCAACTAGCATAATGGACATGTTGCTCAGCCTGCTTCAAAGAGCACATACATTTCTTCCAGACCATTCAAACCCACCTTCTTGGCACCAGTAAACCCTCAACCTGATCCAGAAGAAAATGCATCTTTTGTGGAACAGTTGAGACTCGTCCGAGCTGAGTATGATTCTCTCCCTGATGAAATTAAGATAGATGTCTTACAATGATTTTATGGATCATAAAAGGAAGAATAAAGGACAAGGAAGACATTATGAACAAAGGAGAACAGCAGTACAGGGGGATTTGCATCAAGCTATCAACAAGGTTACGCTTCCACATTTTGATGGGAGTGACAACAGTTCAGCAAGAGCTTGGATACAAAAGTTAGATAACTATCTAGCTCTTAGACCCATGGCAGAAGAGGAGGCGATTAAGTTCTCTACGCTACACCTAGATGGGGTGGCGCACGAGTGGTGGTACCATGGCCTAGTCACTTTGGGTCATCGATCTATCACTACCTATGATGAGTTCACCAATAGGCTCAGATAGATTTGAGAAAAAAGATCTAGAAGTGCATTTCAGAGAATTGGCACAGCTTAGGCAATATGGCACAGTTGATGCCTACATAGCTGAGTTTCAGAGACTTTTAGTCATGGTCACAGGAATCACTGAGAGGCGTTTGGTGATCCTATTCAGTGAAGGATTGATGGAGCCACTCAAGGGTTGGATTAAAGCTTTTGATCCACCCTCCCTACATGAGGCAATGAAGAAAGTAAGAAACATGGAGTGGGCTGCTCCTAAAGCAAAGTTTCAATCCAAGCCATCATTTCACAAAAGGGATAAAGGAAAAAGACCTCACCATAAGGAGTTCAAACAGCATAAAACTCATGTCACAAGGTTGGACCCAGAGACTCTTAACGAACTCCAAAGAAAGGGGTTATGTTTCCGGTGTAGAGAAAAATGGTCCCAAGATCATATTTGTTCAAAAGGAGTCAAAATTCATTAAATTGAATACTATTCAGCTGAAGAAAGTAATTCTGATTTTTTAGATCAGCAGTCTGATTTTGATGACAGTGAAGTGGAAAGAGCTCCCAAAGAGTTTGAAGATGAAAAAGGAAGTGGGGGTACCTTGGCTCAACTTTCGAGCTTTCAAAATAATGAGTCCTTCAAAGTTCGAGGGATGATTAAGGGGCAGCGAATAGTTGCTTTGATTGACACTGGAGCAATGCATAACTTCATTGATGAAGTTGTGGTGGCAAAGAAGGGGCTGCAAACAGAAGAATTTGAGGGCTTCAAGATTATGGTTGCTGATGGGTTTCACATTTCCTGCACCAAGAAGATTTCAAACATGTCTATGCAATTGGGCAACTATGAAGTCAAGGATGACTTCTATGTAGTCAACATTGGAGATACGGATGTTGTCTTTGGCATTCAATGGCTACGTTCGCTTGGAGAGATTTCTCTAAATCTGCAAACCGTGGAACTTAAGTTCCAATCCGATGGGAAGAAGGTGGTGCTAAGGGGAATGTCAAATGGTGGTCCTCGGATTGTGTCATTCAAGAGAATGGCAAGGTTGATTCGGCAAGATCAAGTTGAGTGGGCTGCGGAATGTATGATTCTTCCAGCTAGTCCGGTTGAGACAAAGAGGGACTATCCTCCTGATATTCAGTCTTTACTCACCAAGAAGAGCAAGGTGTTTGCTGATTTACCTCCTAGACCACCTCCTGAACGGGGTTCGGAGCATGTCATAGAGCTCAAGAAAGGAGCTAAGCCAGTTATTACAACTCCATATCGGTACCCTAAGAAGCCGAAGGATGAGATTGAGAAAAACATTAAGGAACTCTTGGAGATGGGCTTCATTCGTCCAAGCAAGAGTCCCTTTCTTCAACAATTGTTCTTGTGAAGAAGAAGGATGGTACCATCCGCATGTGTGTGGATTATCATGCTTTGAATCAAAGCACCATTAAAAATCGATACCCCATTCCGAGGATAGATGAGCTCATTGATGAGCTACATAGGGCCAAGTTCTTTTCAAAGATCGATTTGAGATCGGGCTACTACCAGATTCGGATGAGAGGATTTGATGTTGAGAAGACAACATTTAGATGTCACTATCGCTGATTTACCTCCTAGACCACCTCCTAAACGGGGTTCAGAGCATGTCATAGAGCTCAAGAAAGGAGCTAAGCCAGTTATTACAACTCCATATTGGTACCCTAAGAAGCAGAAGGATGAGATTGAGAAAAACATTAAGGAACTCTTGGAAATGGGCTTCATTCGTCCAAGCAAGAGTCCCTTTGCTTCAGCAATTGTTCTTGTGAAGAAGAAGGATGGTACCATCCGCATGTGTGTGGATTATCATGCTTTGAATCAAAGCACCATTAAAAATCGATACCCCATTCCGATGATAGATGAGCTCATTGATGAGCTACATGGGGCCAAGTTCTTTTCAAAGATCGATTTGAGATCGGGCTACTACCATATTCGGATGAGAGGATTTGATGTTGAGAAGATAGCATTTAGATGTCACTATCGCCACTTTGAGTTTCTAGTCATGCCATTTGGGTTGACTAATGCTCCTGCTACCTTCCAATCTTGTATGAACAGAGTCTTTCAGAAGCAGTTGAGGAAGTTTGTATTGATATTTTTGATGACATTATGATCTTCAACAAGACATGGGAAGAACATCTCAAGCACTTAGAGAAAGTGCTTAGCATCCTGGAATCAGAGAGTTTGTTTGCCAAAGAATCCAAATGTGAATTTGGAATGAAGGAGCTACTTTACCTTGGTCACATAATCAGTGCTGAAGGAGTGAAGGTTGATCCTGAAAAGATCAAAACAATTGTTGATTGGCCACCTCCTGAGAACTTGACTCATTTGAAAGGGTTCTTGGGTCTTTGTGGATTTTACAGAAGATTTGTGAAGGGCTACTCACAGAATGTTGCTCCTCTTACTGACCTCACGAAAAAGGGGGCTTTTTGTTGGTCAGAAAAGGCTCAAACTACTTTTGATAAGTTTAAGAGGATCATGAGCTCTTGTCCGATTTTGGCTATTCCAGATTTTTCCAAGCTTTTTGAGCTACAGTGTGATGCATCCGGTGAAGGAGTTGGGGCTGTTTTGATGCAAGACAAACATCCCATTGTGTTTGAGAGCAGAAAATTAAGAGGTGTTGAAAGGACCTACTCCATCTATGACAAGGAAATGCTTGCCATTATGCATGCATTAGCTAAGTTCAGACAGTATCTGGTGGGGAGCAAGTTTGTGGTCAAGACTGATCACAATAGTCTCAAGCACTTCATGCATCAGAAAGATTTGAACGAGAGGCAACAAAAGTGGGTGAGTAAGCTTCAAGCTTACAATTTTGACATTGAATATGTCAAAGGGAAAAACAATATTGTGGCTGATGCTCTATCTAGGAGACCTCATTTGAGCTCATTATGTGAGCTTACGGCTGATTGGAAGGACATGTTGCTTGCTGATTATGCCAAAAATCAGTTTGCAACCAGCATCATTGAAGGTACTTTTCATGACAAAAGGTACAAGGTGGTTGAAGGGCTGATACACTACAAGGGTAGAATCTTTTTGGTGCTGATTCTAAGCTCAAAAAGAAGATTTTGTTGACATTTCATGACATTCCACTTGCTGGTCATCAGGGGTTCTTCAAGACATATAGGCAGATTCGGGAAAGATTTTCTTGGAAAGGGCTGAAAGGGGAAGTTCAACACTACATCCAGGAGTGTCCCACTTTTTAGATGAACATTAGATGAACAAGAATGAGCATACTCTACCAGCTGGTCTGCTGCAACCTCTTCCCATTCCCAATCAAAAATGGGAAAGCATATCAATGGACTTCATCACTGGGTTGCCTAAGGTCCAAGGCAAAGATTGTATCTATGTTGTTGTGGACAGATTAACAAAGTTTGCTCACTTCTTTGCCATCACTAGTTCATTTTCAGTAGCACAAGTTGCAGATTTTTTTTTTCATGAGGTGTTTAGATTGCATGGGTTGCCAAAAAACATTGTGAGTGATAGGGATAGCAAGTTCCTAAGCACTTTTTGGCAAGAAGTCTTTAGGATGAGTGGTACGGTGCTTACTCCAAGCACTAGTTATCACCCTCAAACCGATGGACAAACAGAGATAGTGAACAAGTGGTTAGAAGGTTATTTGAGAAACTATGTTTCGGAGCAGCAAAGAGCATGGGTGAAATGGCTTCACATAGGCGAGTATTGTTACAAATCTTCCTTTCACATGTCAATAAGGATGTCACCTTTCATGGCTCTTTACGGTTATGAGGCTCCTAGCTTTGCTGATTTGGTGTTTGGTGATAGCAAAGCCCCTCAAGCCAATGATTTGTTACAGTAGAGTCAAGATATCTTGAAGTCCTTGAAGAACAACCTTCAGATTGTACAGAATCAGCAGAAGATGTACGCTGATCAGCAGTGTGTTGAGCGCTCTTTTGAGGTTGGAGATATGGTTTATCTTCGACTGCAACCTTACAGACAGTCTACTCTCAAGAAGAGTGGAGCTGAGAAGCTCAAACCTCATTTCTATGGGCCATTCAAAGTTATCAGAAAGGTTGGAGCAGTAGCTTATGAGTTGGAGCTACCTTCAAATAGCAGAGTACACAATGTCTTCCATGTGTCTCGCTTCAAGAAGGCACTTGGACACAATGTTGTTGCTTCATCACAGTTACCACCTTTGGATGAAGAAGGATAGCTAGTTTTGGTTCCCGAAGAGATTCTTCATTCCAGAGAGCGTTCTTTGAGAAAAAGAACTATCAGAGAATATTTGGTGAAGTGGAAAAACTTGCCTATGGAGGATGCGACTTGGGAGAGTGATGAGATTCTGCAACATCCAGGCTTGCGATTGCTTGAGGACAAGCAATCTTGGGGAGGGTGGACTGTAATGTCCCCTTCTCAAACATGATGACTTTTGTTGACCGTTGGCCTATTCCGGAGACCCGTAGGCTACTCGGAAGGTAAAATTAGGGTTTCCCTTTTTTGTGGTTGTGGTTGCTCGAAGTTGGGAGTTTTGTTTGTGGTTTCTTTCTGGGTTTTCAGAGAGCTTCGCAACGGTGTGGCATGCGGTGCATTCCGGGCATCTTCTTGAATTTACTATTTTTAGTAAATTCTATTTTTGGCAGTGATCATGCAATTTCCAATGCAATTGGCTTCTTTTGTCAGTTCAATTGGCTTGTTCATTTTTGGCTTTGGGATGCAGTTGGAAGGTTAAGTTCAATTTATTTAAATAATGGCATATTTTAATGTTATATTTTGACCCCTTAGCCTAGTGCTTGAACTTCAAGTTGTTTTAAAAGGTGGACTTCAAGGGTGATGCCTCATTGAGGTGATTTTAAAATATTCTAAGGTTCAAATTATTGCTTGAGAAAAGGGACACCCATTTTATGAAGTGTTGGTTTTTAAAATAAAGTAAAAAATGAAGCCTTGAAAAAGTGACGCCTTCTCTTGGAGGGAAAAAAGGTGAATTCAAATTTGAAATTAGGGTTTCTCTTCTAGAAGCTTCTGGAGGGTCTTCTCAAAATTATAAAAGGAAGCCTGGGGTCTTCATTTCATCATCTTATGTATAAATTATTGTTATGCTGCCGAAATGGTGTTGGGACTGCTTCGAGGAATGAATGCCTCCTAGCCTTGGCTCGACTTCATGCTTGAGAGATAGCATCTAATGGAGAATTTAGTTTGCTCGTGAGAGACTTTGTAGTGAGGTTTGCATTGTAGTGTTGTTTTGTCATTTGAAGTTAATTTTATTGCATTTCTTATCATTTTCTAGAGTTGCTGAAGTCAAGCTGAATTTGTAGTTTCATTTATAAATTAGAAAATATAAACAATGTCATTCTGGGTATTGAACTTTTGTGATTCCTTGATAGGGGCGACCCCTTCATGGAAAGTTTCAGATTTTTTGATTGAGAATTGGATTTTATAAAGAGAAATCGTCCCTCTTGGTGGGTCGTACCATCTGTACTTCATTGGGATTTGTGGCAGAAATAATTAAGGGTTAATTGGTATGGTTTTAGTGTCTCATCTTGGTCGCCATACTTATTAGGGTATTCTGCATTTGATTTCACTTCAGTAGGATGGGTTTTGAGTGAGGAAAGTGCATTTTAGTGAGTTCTTAGAGTGCTAGTTCTGTCATTTATGCTGTTGGTCTGTCATATCAGCTTTGAGATAATTGCTCTTTGGTGAAGGGTGGGTGTTAAGAAGTCATATTAAGTCTTGTGGAGGTCACCTTCAGTGTTGCAGCCATTGATGAGCATTCTAATCCTTGTTCTTGCAGGAATTCATCATATTGTAAGCTGAACAGTAATACTGTCAACACTTCTTCTAATCTTGCTCTTCATGCTTTGTAATGCCCACTGAATAAGTGGAAGAAGCTGGCTTGCCGCCTATTTACATTTGAATTGCATTATAGTTTTAATATCTCTGCCATATGGTAGCTCCCTTCTCACCTTAGGTTGGAAAGCACATGCTTGGTGTCGAGTTACTTCAGCATTTGTAGTTGGTAGGGATCCTCTGACCACATGCTCGTCGTTATCTGACGCATTCTTGGTTAGAGTTAATTCAGTTCATGCATTGCATTGAGTTCCTTTGACCATATGCTCACGCCTTGCCCGTTCTGGGATCCTGGTGTACATTCTTGGTTAGAGTTGAGTTCTGCATTGTTTTGGTTTTATGTGCTAACCCTAACGGGTGCATGTTGTTTGTAATTGCATTCAAAAAATTGAAAAAATTGGCTCGGTATATTTCACCATATGTATCCCCTCTGCACTGATGATGTGGCCAAGATACAATAATTCGGTCATTCCCAAATCATACTTGGATTCCTTGGCATACAAGGACTCCTCTCCAAGAATACCCAAGACTGTATCAAGATGTGCAATGTAATCCTCCCATGTTTTGTTGTACACCAAGATATCATCAAAGAATACCAACACTTACCTCCTCAATTGTGAATGGAAGACCCTGTTCATCGTGGACTGAAATGTTGCAAGAGCATTGGTTAGCCCAAATGGCATAACCACAAACTCAAAATGCCCACAATGACACCTAAATGCGGTCTTCTCAATGTCCTGCTCCTTGACACGAATCCGATGATACCCCAACCTCAAATCAAATTTGGAAAAATAGCGGGCACCATGTAGTTCATCTATTAACTCATCAATCCTAGGGATGGGGTATCTATTCTTAATTATCCTTTTGTTCAGGAGCCTGTAATCAATACACATCTGCAATGTACCATCTTTTTTTTTAACCAAGACTACTGATGATGCAAAAGGTGAATTACTTGGTCTAATGTGCCCCATAGCCAGTAACTCCTTAATTGTTTTCTCAATTTCATCTTTGAGTCGCTTGGGGTGCCTGTAAGGAGTGGCTATCACAAGCTTGGCTCCCTCCTCCAACTCAATAATATGCTCAATCCCTCTATCTGGAGGTCTACTTGGAGGAATTTCACTTAATACTTTCGTGTGCTTAATCCTCAACTCCTGAATGTCTGGACAGTACTTTGGCTTCTGTTGCTCACCTTGTGCAGGCATCAACACACATTTTGTTGCCCACTCAACCATATCGTGTCTCATGAGCCTCTCCATCCTCTTGAATGAGATCATCTTGAAACTAGAATCTCGGATTGCCTTAAGAACATGAGTTTTCCAGTCCACCCAGAATGTCATCTCCATCTCTCTGAGATCAAGGGTGAATTTTCTAATATCATGCAACCATCTCATGCCAAGTACCATATCTATATCACCCATATTCACCACATAGAAATCAGTCTTGAACTTATAATTGTTCAAGCACATAGGCAAATTTGAGATCCTTCTTTCGCACTTGAGGGCGAAACCATTTGCAACCTTAACTCTTATCCCCTCAAATTCCTTTGTCCTGATTCCCCGCCTTTCAACCAATCGAACATCAATAAAGTTGTGTTGCTCCTGTGTCAAGAAGAGTGATGATCTTCTACCCTGCTAAAACTCCACGCATCCTGAATGATCCCTCCTGTTGGATGCTAGTGATGTGTGCATCATGTTGCCTTGCTACTCCTTCATGTTCTCCTTCACTTTCAGGTTTTTTTGCCTCATGCTCAGCACCTGAATCCTCTAAATCAGATTGTTGATATGATTTCTCCGACTCAAAATCCTCATAATATCAGCCTTTGAAAATCACCAATGTAAGTCTCCAAATTTCCAATCTGCCCAAATTGAGCCAAGTCCTTGAAGTATGATTCAGGATCCTTCGATAGACATCCAAATTTGGACACTTAATTTATCCAAATTTATCACTTTTCATCTAAACATCCTCTTATCCAAGTTAATTAAATAATATTACTATTATTTAATTAATATCTTTAATTCTGCCAAATCCCTAAGGTATTTAATTAATAATTAAATACCTTACCCTCTTTAATCCCCTTTTCATCAAATGAATTAAATAAATAATACATTTATTTAATTCCTCACATGTCATTTTCATCTAATTCTAATCCATCTCCTAATTTTTTCATTAAGGATGTGCACATGCCTAATCCTTGATTAGGATGTGTCACATCCTCCAACTTTTGCAAGTTGGCTTCTAATCCTCATTTATCTTCTAATTACTGATTAATTAATCTTAATCAATACCTTGGTCAACTCTTCCCCAGAATTTTTAATTCCTTTTATTTGTCCTAGATTCCCCTCTTTTATATGTGAATTTTTAATTTACATTCCATCCTTCCAAGGCTTCTAGAACCTTGGACTTGTCACAATCTCCACATGTGACCCAAGCCCACCCACCTTTAGACTCTCCTAATTTAAACATTTATTTGCAACCACTTTTCCTTTTTCCATGTAGATTTTTGAGGAATTCCAAAATTCCTCAAATGTCCCTTTCGCTCCCACTTGGGGACAAAAAATCCCTTTTTGAGGAAATCTTCTCACTCCCCAAGGTGCTTGTCCTTCCTCCACCTCATGTTTATTTTTGACACCTCACTTACACCTCATCTTCTCTTGGCCACTTCACCATCCACATGTCAAGATGTGAGGGCTTGTGGGTTCTCAACCCACCATATCCCTTCATCTTGACTTTGTTGGATGCATCTTGACCATTGAATTCTCTAGAGAATTCAAATTCTTCTATAAATACCCCCCCCTCAAGGGCATTTGGAACACTTAGCCATTTGATAACTACATGCTGCCAATTTGCATTCTCAATCACTTACCATCATCTAGCTATCCATTCTAATCACTTTTCACATTCAATCTTGCATTTAGTCATTCAAAAAATCATCTAAGGAGCACACAAAATCATCCCAAGCAAGGGCCAATCAAGGAGACATCAACAGCAAGGAAGGTGAAATCGTTTGTGTTTTGTTTTGTCCATTTTCCTTCTTGTTTTATCACTTTTTAGGCTAATCTTGAAGTGTTCTTAGTCTTTTATCACTTGCATTTTTAAGTTATTTTGCACATTAGAGTAGGATAAAATTCTTAGGATCACACCTTCTTATCAAAATGCTCAACCAATCTATCCACAAACTCCTGGTAGGATGTTATCCAACTATGTTGTAATGTAACTAGTCCATGATACCACCACTCATGTGTTGCACCCTCCAAATGTAAAGTGACATATTTGATAGCTTCTTCTTCTGTCATGGGTTGAAGTGTCAAGAAAGTATCCAATTTATGAATCCATGATTGCATCGTGACCTTTCTGCTACCATCAAACATGGGTAATGTAAGCTTATTAGTAGCTTGCTTGACTTCCTTATTTTGGTTATGAGGTCTTCACTCCTGCCTAGACCTGTAGTATTCATCCCTCTGGTTTACAAATTGGTCAAAGTTCATGCGCTTACACACTTGAAGTATCAATGCTTCCCACTCATCATTTGCTGCCATAACCACATCAACATATCTTGGTTCCTCATCTTCATCATTTTCTACCACCTACTATTCCCTCAGAAAGGTAGGTCGAGTAGCTCTATCTGCTGTTCTTGAAGAAGTACGATGGCCCCTAGGTGTCCCGACCATGCTTCTATTATTGTCTGCAACCCTGTGGTATTGCATCCTATTTTCCTCTGCAACATTATTCTGTTGTATCTACTGTTGCATAGTTGTTGTAAATCCCTCGAAGGCATGGGCCATTCTTTCAAGAAGCTCTTCACCCCTATCTTCATTTCTTATTTCATTTCTTTGTGGACCCTCTTATGCTCTGTCACCCATATCAGCTAAAGGTACTTCTACAAATGGATTGTCTTCTTGTCAATTCCCTTCTTGCTTTGCTCTTTTGTGGGTGTAGTATCTATGATGACCTCTCATGTGAAGCTTTAACTTTCCAGGATGGTAGGATTAAAGCTTTGATACCACTGTAATGAGCCTTGCTCAAACTGACTTGAATTTGCTTCAATTTGTTGCGTTGTAATTTTGTCAAACAGTTTGTATGCAATGTACTTGTTTGTTGGTTTGTAGTTTCAGTTTGTTGTTTGATACTTATGATGAATGCCAAATTGATTTGAAAGCTTGAAAATAACTTCTACAATGATTATGCAAGTATCTAAGTGCAATGCAATCACCTTTTGTATTTTTAGATGCAAATAGATGAGAAACTACATGTATAAAATACAGCTATAGCCAAGAGACATTTTGTGAAACACTTGGCATGCATACCATTAAGATGTCAACCTTAACTCCACAAGTGCTCATAAAATTGAAGATGGCAAATGTTGGATGAGAACAATGGCCAACACCCTCTTTTATATTTTTATTTCTCCTCAATAGGGCGGCTTCTAGAAGCATCTTATTATTTTATTATTATTTTAATTTTATAATTTACATTTGCATTTTATAATAAAATAATAACTCATAACATAAAGTGCAAATATAACATCACCTTATAACATGAGGTTTCTAAAAATAGAAGCATATCAATTAATCATTAGAACAACTCCATATGAATACTGAATCCCAAAAGAAGCCAACTACCAACAAGGTATCTGCTGATAAGACCCTCTAAACATGTCCTATTAGCCTACGAGGGCCATTGATAGTCTAATCACACATATGTATCAATTTCTAGCTAGAAGGGGACATTACAATCTATCAAAGAATGATGAACATGGTTTAAACAAAGTATTGCTAGACCCAATGTACACTCAACCCCAAGATTTGTTACTAGGCCAAATACTAACTAACTGCTTGTAAAACCTCTTATTAAGCAAATAACTACATCCATTCATATGTGCCTTAAGATGACAGCATTACAATATCCTTGCAAGTGAATCCACCTAACCTTTCATAAACAATTGCAAGATGTAGGCATGCATGACATGATTCTTTAACAATCTTAGCTATATGAGGTCACTTAGGTAATTCTTGAGTTATATCAATCAATCATGTGGAACTCTAATCTAATCTTAAACTATTGAGGACAAAGATATTGAATTTGAAGATTGTTAGACCTTTCACCAATTTGATCATTTCCTACTCCATTGGGCAACAAAGTCACAACCTAAATAGAAGAAGATGTAGAGCATAAATGGAACTAGTGTATATACACATACAAACCATAAATAATACTTCATATAATTAGACATGCTTAATAATCCATATTAGTACAACAAGAACCCACATGAAGGAAAGAAAAGGACATCACAAAATATTTGCAATGCATTAGATGTTGTCACACTTTCATCAAACTCCTATTACATTCATATTGGGAAATACTGCAAGAGAGGATCCACAACTAGGTTCAAGCATCCCTATGAATAATTACAAACTACCATGGAGACATCCATTTACAAGCATTGTGTTCGGTGAGTTCCCTTATTAGTTACAAAGTGTATTACATCCTCTTATACACTAGACTCTCATCGCTTGATACCCTAGATCATTCTAAGACACTATGCAACCAAGAAATTGGCTCAACAACCAACCCTTGTTATATCTTTTGTCCTTGTATTTATATCATTCTATTAAAATGCATTTGGTTTATCTCATTATGGGTTGCAAGATTCTTCTACCTATCAAAGCATTCAATGTGCTAGTACATCCTCTTGTAATAAAATTGTCCTTGGATCTAGTGCTAGACGACCTAGGGCAACTAGAACATCATTCACGTGCACATAGAGTTGCTTGGTACTTGTTTATGGACTTGTGTTGGTTGGGGTTTGCATTTATGGCACTCAAGTATTTGTATGCATTTCATCATCTTCACATGGCCTTGCCTATGGATCTACGCTTTTGATGTGACCAATAGCATTTTGGTGGGATTTGAGGTAGTGTACTTGTCCATTGTAGTTGTTTTTGAGCATTCATGGTGTCTTTGAAAGTGTAGAGAAGTAGGTCGAACAATGCACTTGAATGACAGGGATTTGCAAAATTCATGCCTAAACAATATTCAATCATAGAAAACATGTAGGCTTGATGGTCAAGATCTTGGGGAATCATGCACCAGGATGTTGAAGAGGATTTAGAGTCAGGGTCAAGGTAATCAAATGAAAAAATGAATTGTCAGCATTATGAATCCTGAGAGAAGCTTGAGGGGGAGCAAGCATTTGGAAATTTGCATACTCAATACAATTAAGCAAGAGGGAAGGTGCTTCAAGAAGCTCTTAGGTTTTGCAAAAAGAAAACATGAAGAGGGATGAGGATTGGAGAAAGAGGATACCCACTACCATGAGAAGACATGTGTGAGGGAAAAGAAATCTTAAATGCTTGAGAAAAATTCATAGAGGGAGTGGTGTGGTTTGGGTTTTTGGCCTACCAAGTACTCAATGCACTTTGAGGAGAAGGGAGATGGAGAGGTCCAAAACTCTACAAAAGATACTAAAGGTGCTCAAGGACTAGGAAAAATGAATAAACCCAGTGATGTGGAGGAGTCAAAGGGGAAAAAGGAAGCCCATCAAGAATTGCAGATAGGATAGGTTAGAGAGAATAGAGGCTAAGAAGGACTAGAAAGGAAAACATTGGAACCTTGAAAAAGAAGACGAGGGGGGAAACAAGGATTGAGGGAAATGCATAATTGGTAGATGGGTAAGGAAAAAATTGGACCCCAAGAAGGCACAAAATTTGACACCAACGCCTTGACACTTGGATATTTTTTGCATTTTGAGACTTTTAGGCATATGACAAGTATGTGAAAGAGGCAAAACACAATAGCCAACATGAATTCGATCAAGGGGGGCCCATTGAAAGAATTCATTGATTGGTTATCAACAATGGGCTAAATAAGGCCAAGGCAACCAAGGGAACACAAGGCTTTAAATATTTTGCAATTTTAAGGCATACAAAATATATAACTAACACAACACTCCAAATAGTTGAAGTAAAATGTATTGCCTACAAAAAGACCACATTGTAAAATGAGAGATGTAAGCATTTTAAATCCTTGTGTGTGTATTGTTCTTTTCTTGCTTGTAGGACACACAAGCACCCTCAATTAACTTAACCCTGGTGAACTCAAATGAGTCAATTTTAACTCATTCAAAAGTGCATAGATATTAGATAAATCCATGGTTTATTTTTCATTACATGTTAACTCACAAAAACTTGATCCCAGGTATGGATGGCCATGTTACTTCTTGCCAACTATCATCATGGAACATGAATTAGATAAAATTATAACCTATCACATGATATGGAGTAGACTAATTTGTATCGGTGATACATTATCAATGATAGCAAATTAGAATTTGCATTTATGGCCATCCTCCAATCACTAGGACCCTGTTATAGGAGTAGTACAATTACTATTAGTATTTTATTGTTTGTACTTTTTTGTTAAAAAGAAAATATTTTTATTTGATAAATATGGAAAAATATACATACTAAGAAAATTCCTTTTCAAGCTCAATCTTGTTAGGAATGATTGCAAACATCCATTTTTTGGGTGGCATAAGAAGCTTTTGATTACGAGATTGAATGATTCTTAATTGAGATAACAAGCAAGAAAAAGACATATTAGGCCGGTTTGAAGCATTAGAGATTACATAGGCCAAACTAAAATTAGAGAGATAAGATGACTACCAAAAAGCAAGCAGGAGAAGTGAATCTTATTGTCAATTATTGTTGCAAGCAGAGTTGCAGATCCTTTTCCTGTTGTTAGGGCTAGTATGTAGGTGGCTTTCATTCCAGCACAACTGACATGCCCTTGTCTTGATTGCCGACATGCTTGTTTTATTGGTCAGCAGTTCCGACTAGTTTTATTTTTTGCATTTTGAGACTTTTAGGCATACGACAAGGATGTGAAAGAGGCAAAACACAACAACCAACATGAGTTTGATCAAGGTGGGCATTGAAAGAATTCTTTGATTGGTTATCAACAATGGGCTAAATAGGGCCAAGGCAATAAAGGGAACACAAGGCTTTAAATATTTTGCAATTTGAAGGCATACAAAATATATAACTAACACAACACTCCAAATAGTTGAAGTAACATGTATTGCCTACAACAAGACCACATTGCAAAATGAGAGATATAAGCATTTTAAATCCTGTTGTCTGTATTGTTCTTTTCTTGCTTGTAGGACACACAAGCACCCTCAATTAACTTAACCTTGGTGAACTCAAATGAGTCAATTTTAACTCATTCAAAAGTGCATAGATATTAGATAAATCCATGGTTTATTTTCCATTACATGTTAACTCACAAAAACTTAATCCCACATATGGATGGTCATGTTACTTCTTGCCAACTATCATCACGAAACATGAATTAGATAAAATTATAACCTATCACATGATATGGAGTAGACTAATCTGTATCAGTGATACATTATCAGCAATAGCAAATTAGAGTTTGCAGTTGTGACCATCCTCCAATCACTAGGACCCCATTATAGGAGTGGTACAATTACTATTAGGATTTTATTGTTTGTACCTTTTTTTTAAAAGAAAATATTTTTATATGATAGATATGGAAAAAGATACATATCAAGAAAATTCATTTTCAAGCTTAATTTTGTTGGAATTATTGCAAACATCCATTTTTTGGGTGGCATAAGATGCTTTTGATTACGAGATTGAATGATTCTTAACTGAGATAACAAGCAAGAAAAAGACATATTAGGCTGGTTTGAAGCATCAGAGATTACATAGGCCAAACTAAAATTAGAGAGATAAGATGACTACCAAAAAGTAACCAGGAAAAGTGAATCTTATTGTCAATTGTTGTTGCAAATAGGATTGCAGATCCTTTTCCTGTTGTTAGGGCTAGTATGTAGGTGGCTTTCATTCCAGCACAACTAGCTTGCCCTTGTCTTGATGTAAGATTCCTTACCACATTGAATAATATTTTTGTGATTTACCCAATTTGACAATGCAAACATTTTGCCAAACTATTTGCATAATCTGATTTGTAATAGTCTACCCTCTGTATATGCAGATTTGTATATTCTAGTATTTGCAAATCTCCTTATAACACTCATCACAATTTGAAACATATTGAAAAATAGTTGATTTATGCTTCAAATATTTAATTATCTCATTCACAGGTTTGAACTAGGTGACAACAGATAGAAGTTTTCAGACATTCAATCATTATTAGAGGCATAACTTCCAGGAGAAATATTCAAGTATTAATTGATTGCATAAGCTGTCCTGTATAACTTCCCTTTACTAATGCGGTCTGATTTATTTACTCCTAAAACTTGAGCGGTCTAATTATACATAAGCAAGGGCAATATTACATTTATGATGATGATTTTTCCCCCTCAAAACACGTGGTGGTATTAGATTCATTTTCTTTATTCATTCGCCATTCCTTTGGACTTCTTTTTGTCACTGCATTTCCAACATTGCATGGAGGATATATCAGCAAAGCTTCTTAAATCACAATGAGCCTACATGGTTAATAAATATTGTATTTAGGTCCTTGGCCTTTCTTGTACACCTTAAGGCCAAGACTTGTACAATATATGGAATGGACTTTCTTAAGGTGCAAGTGTAACTCCTCAAAATTAGATCAAATCCACTCCTAAGATGGCATACGTTAATGAAACTATCCTCATTCAATGATCTAAAAAAATGGAACATCGGAAAAAAGGGTATGTTTATAAATGTTTTGTTTTTCATCTACAAAAATAAACCAAATTCATTTATGAGATTGTGACTATTCATAAATGACTGAAAAAAATAGACCAAATGAGAAAGGTTGAAAATTTGAGATCATCTAACATTGTGCATTCTATGTACTAGGGTGTGTATGCACTTTGCGAAAAAATTATATCCTTTAAAATGAAATTCTTCAATATTATAAGCAAATGTATGTTGCTTTCTCTATTTACCTGCATCTCATGCTAAATGTTCATATATCACCAAAATAGGTTAATGAGATGCAAAATTACAATTAACTCATTTTAGTCTTTAGATTCAAATAAGTCTTATAAGAGCATGTTAAAAAGGTTTGATATAGTGTTATTTCACTTTTTTGGTTTGCACACATTAAGATAGCCTTATTCCCCAAAATTCACGTTCACTAAAAGAGAGGGAATTTTTTTCTTTGAACAAGGTCATATATCCTAAAAATTTTAGGGTTTCACTGAAGGCGTCGAAGAATTCGTTCTCCATTAAGGACATGAATTCTATGTTGTTGTCCTATTAAGGCACATTGCAAAGATTAGATAGAAGAATATGACATGTTGAGATTAGAGTCTTCAAGTTCATGACACATTTAAGAAAAAATAGAGCATGTTGTTCATGTTGAGTCCATGTTGCAAAACTAGGAGAAAGATGCATGCAAGATATTATAGAGAGGCAGAAGTTTTAGGATATGGCATCAAACTACTTTCATGTACCCAAATGCCTTTAGGGTGAATTCTCTAGGTGGTTGCAATTTAAAAACTCTCCATGTATGCTTTGTATCATTTGAGATCTTTGTACAGGTAAAAGGAGTTTGTAGCTTTGGGTGTTTGGTTTTTAATTTTTGAACACATAGAAGTAGAGCCTCACAAAATCATAGGGAATACTAAGCAACTACAAGTAAAATCCTTGATGTTTTTTTGAATGATGACACCAAGCCTTTTGCAAGGATAAGCCCCTATCAAGCCATTGTTACTACTAAGACTAGAAACACAGTGAAAATATCCCATATCTTTCATAGATTTTGAAGTCTGTGTATGGTTATGTTACTCCAAATGAGTAAGAAAAGCATGGTCTTGTGAAGGGTTTTTATACCTTTAACACCACAAAGAAGAAAAGGGGTTGCATGCATCAGTTTCTAAGGGCCAAGGAAGAAAAACAATCTAAAGAAGGACTATGTATAAGGAGGATACAGTCTATGTGATGGATACATTTTTTTTAAATCATAGAGAACAATTGCATAGGTCTTGATTGACAAAAAGGGACAGTTGCATGAGACCATCAACAAAGGACTATGCAAGAAATAAAGTATAAAGATAAGTTTGTGAAAGAACACATAGTTTGTGCATGCCATGACAAAAGAACAATCATAGATATAAGACCATTGTGAAATCATATCTCTAAAGGGCAGTCATGACTATCTAAAGACTAGTTTGCAAGCATAAAACTATAGTCATGTTGAGATAGTCCCTATCACTATAACATTCTTGAGCAAGAAAGGACAAAATAAGGGACAATGATAAAGTTTAATAACATAAGCATTAAGAATTGCATCAAAAAGGTGACAATCTTAAGGTCATTCTTGTGCTATTCAATGAGCAAAGATAGTATCCCAAAGTTTGTCAAGAAGCATGAAAATGTGATAGTCCTAGTAGAATGCAATGAAAAAGAAGATAGTCTATGGAGAGCACAAAAGCATTACTAAAATCCATTGTGGCAGGGTTTACAAGTATCAAAGCCATTGTGAAGGAGTATAACTCTTCAAAATACCAATCTTCTATTGGACAATCCATGACAATGTTGTAAGGGCGGTATCATATCATGAAAATGGAGTTGTGATGGCTAAGGACAATTGAGCATAAAGGGCAATGGTCACAAAACAAATACAATGACCATGGAAACCATAGGACAGATACCATGAGAAATTATAGAAATTTGATCTAAATAGAGGACATTTTAGTATGTGTTCTTACAGAGGATTAAGTAATGATCACTGTACACAATACCAAAGGGAAAATGATTGCATAGTTACTCACATCTAGCCATGCTTAATGAATATTGAATACCCATGTATACAAGGGACATGATCATAACAAAAGATAACAAGTTGATTGCACAGTTATTGGACAATGATTGGAAGAAATGAAGGACATCTAACTATAGCAAATAGTTTGTTGAAGATAGTGTAGGTTTATATTGGTGTCTCAAGAACTTGAGAGATTGAATTAAGTCATTAAAAGTGCCAAAATCCTAAATTAGTGGTAAGTTATGGTATGTTGTTTGTGCATAATGGAAAGATCAATAGAGGGATCACAATCATTTAAGTGGAATGTCATGGTAGTGAAATAGTAACATTTTATATTTGTTGAAGAGAAAAAGGGAATGTCTAATGTCATCAGGCAAGATCTATCACAAAACCAATTCAAGAAGAAAGGGATATGACAGTGTTAGATGTATGGGGAGATCGTTTTCTCACAAAGGGACATTCTAGTTAGAAAGGCTACCTATGTAATAATAAACTACTCTGAAGTCTTGAAATTGTTGAGAAGGCACATGAGCATAGTCATAATAAGTACTCGGTATGTAGATCACAAACTTATAAATGGTGACAACGACAAGGATGCAAATGAAAGTGACAATCATGGTAGTTAACATGCATGAAGATTTTGTGTTTGTTCAAGGGAAAACTTGAATCATAGTACAATAATGTACTAGAGGAACATGAGTACTATAAGATAGTGTATGAAGGGAAAAAAAGGCTACAGATCTAAACACTAATCTACAAAGCATGATAGCAACCTTCATGAAGAGAGCTTAGTCATAGTAGATGATAGGTCAAGGACATGAAAATTATAGTCCTTCAATTCTTAAACAAAAGCTCAAAGTACAAGAGGTAGAGAGTTATGTGAGGGTTTAAAAGACATAACAACTAAGAAAACATGGAAAATTGAGATGAGTGATAGAAGTTTGATGCACACTGGTTAAAAACATGAAGACGAAGCTAACATGAATGAATGACACATGTGCCAAAATAGGTCTTCAAGATCCTCCTACACCCTCCAAAGAGTTTTGACCATGTCAAACCCTCACACATGCCCTAAAAACATGGAGATGGAGGTTGCAGCAGTCAGAAGGGATTTATTGGCCAATTATGATCAAATTACAAGCATCTAGGGGGGCAGTTTGACCAATCATCCACCTATCTAGGAGATTGGAGATAGCAATTTCAAATATTTAAGCAATTGAGGAAATAAAGGAGGTTAGAACAAAAAAGTTTTACAATTTTGGAGCTTTTGAAGGAGTCAAGATAGGGCAAACAGTTTTCCAATGCCCAAAGAGAGTTTTGACCATTCAAACAGTTAAGACACATGTCTCCTATTCCTTGTAACTAGCTACTAGAGAATATGAAGTGGTTCTAAGTTAAAGTGGACACCCAAGTTCATTTATCAACAATTCTTTCATTCTTTGAAGCAACATTATAACTGAAAATTTCTTATGTTAAAATACATCACTATAACTCAAAAAACTAGTCATTTTATGACTAGATATCAATGTAAATTTCATCTTGGAAGGAAATATTAGTTTATTTTTTGACGATGGGGTATTATAAGAACCTCTTTTGAGTAATAAATTTAAAATTCTACCTTCAAAACTTGTTTTCTTGTATGTAATTTGGTAATTGATGTTATTTTTGTGATTTCATTGCATGAATCATTAAATGAATGTATTATATTTGGCACCTTTAAACAGAAAATAGTATATTTTGTGTAGCTTGCATTCTATGAAGAATATTTCTCTTTCTTCCTTCTAGGACTATCAAAATCTTAACCTTTGTATGAAACATTGATACATAAGTATGTTGAAGATTGAGTTGTATAAACATATTTCATTCGTTGGTCTTTTGTGTGTCAAAATAATGGCATAGGTCTTAGAAGCAATTTTGGTGCATCACCTTAGTAAACTTAGATTCGTTTCAAGTTATTTGAACCCTATCCTTTTCCTCAATAAAAGTAGTGGTTAAGCTAGTTTAGGTGATTACTAGAAAGGGAACCAACCCTCTTTGGAGGTTGACTTCAACTCACCAAAGCACACACTTTGAGAAGTCATCCCATGTTTCACTAGATTGTTGAGTAGAGCACTTGGCAAGGGTGCAAATCCAAGTGATAACAATTACATTAGTAAAAGTATCTTAGTACCTCAAATATTTTTCATCCTAATGATAGATCTCAAAGGAGATCCAAAACATCAATTTATTTCCTAGATCAAACAGATGTTTCTATAGGTTTTATAATAAATATTTTATGCAATGTGAACATAAAATTTTAGAATGTGTTACAATATCCAAATTAGATTCTTGTGATTATTTGGCAGTAATATGTGTACATACATCTCAAAGCATGATCATAAAACCATGACTTCAGTAAAATAAGAGCAAAAGTTATTTCTATGCTCCTATTTTTTGATTGGTTAATTTGTGCCCATTTTTTATTTCAAATAATTTGTTGATTTCTATTATAAATAAAATATTATTTCAATGGTTATATATATAACAACATTTTAATTTCTAATAGAAGTCAACCAGATGGACAATCTTGTGGAAGAAATCATTTCCAACTTGACCCGCTGACAAGACAAATCTTATTTAAATTTAAGCAGGATTTTTTTTATAACCACTAAAAATTGTGGAATGATCCATCAAATATACATGGGTTTTGCTTAGTTCATCCTACAACACACTTAAAATGACTCAATCAATTTGTGCTAAAATCTTGCGTCATCCTCACTTTCAATATCTCAAGTACAAAACCATCCAAATCTATATCACTATTGAAGATTATATATGTCAAGAAAAAAATCATGTTATTTGCTAGAATTCCATGTGATGCAAGGACTAATATTTTCAACAAATCATTAATTAATTATTTGAACATAAGGTTTAGGTTTGACTAGTGTTTCTACACAAAACTCATAATTTCAATTTGTTATTGTTGATATAGACATTTCCTAGTCAAGCGAGTTCTAAGTCAGGCAAGCTTGAAAATTGAAGCTTACAAAAAAGGGAAAATTTGCAATTATTTTACCAAAAATAGTGCATAATAACTTAGTAGACATGATAGAAATTCAGTAAGAACAAAAAGAGAAAGTTCAAGATAAAGGAAAGGAAAAGGTGAGCTCAACATTTCTCATTTATTAAACAAATCAAGGTTGAAACTCACCCAACAAATAAGGAAGAAAAGGATGAAGATAGACATGGATTTATATTGTCCTATTGTGACACCACTAATGTGATCCTCTGAATTATACGTCAATGAGTTAATGATCATGAAAAAGAGATTTTAGTCCCTAGAGGCAACGGATCAATATGAAGACATCAAATTGAAGGTCATAGAATCCAATTGGCAATTAACAAGGCAGAACAAATTGCAAAACATGGAAAAAGGTAAGCAAGAGTTGATTTCGATAAAGCAAGTTTTGACCAAAATGGAAACAATAGAAAGAAAAAAGTCAAAAGTGATGGAAGTAACGATTCACAGATAAAAGAGATCCAATAAGAAACAATTAAAGAAGGACAAATCTTGGACTCTAGTAGTGACACTCAAAGGAATCTCATAGAAAACCAAGTTAGGAGGTAGATAAGAGAGAAAAGGATAGAAGTGATAGGGTTTTGATTATCATTATAAAAGGACTAATTTACTATGACGAGAAAGAAACTACAAAAAACATAACAAGAGATTTTTTAAAGACCAAGTACAATCGTTAGGAGTCATTCAACAGGAAATTAGGACTGAAAATGGATAAGAGATGGCAAAATCAGGCATGTAAGAGTCACCTTGAGGAACCTAGAAGACAAAAAATGATACTAAGGAACAAGAGGTTCCTTAGAGCATATATCTTGACAAGGACCTTACCATGATACAACGAGATGAAAGGTGGAAAGAGTGGGAAGTAAAGGCAACAAGAGATGCAGGAAAATGGGTTTGGTTACAAATTAGAAAGACCCAAGTTAATGACAAAATGACACATTTGAAATAGGAATTCAGACCCCTCTAAGAATATTTGATGATAGTAAGTTGGAATTGTATAGGTTATCATGAAGAAGAGATCTTTATTTGGGGCCCTATGGTAGAAGGAAAATACATTATCATTCTTATGGAGACTCGTGAACATGATGGATGTAAATTCCTAAAAAAGCTTCAGCTTTGAATGAAAGGACCAATAGTGACAAAGGGCACGGTGGAGTGGTGGTTCTAATCAAAGAAACATGGTGCAAAAATAAAAAAGTGGAAAAAGAATACCCAAACAAACAGTATGTAGATTTAAAATAAAAAAAATCAAGTAATAATAAAACTAGTTGTTTGGTACTTTGCTCCAAAATGCTTGAAATCATATAAGAAAAGGAATATAGGTTGTGAAGATGATTTTTCCTCACTAAAAATATACATTTCTATTTTTAGTAACATGGAGGACATTTTAATAAGTGACTTTAATGCTAAGAATGCAAGCATTCAGGCACTCAATCTAAATAGAAAATGCAAAGAGAAAGGTGACCCATCATGGTTGGAAGAAGAGAGTGATAACCTTTGGGAAAAGATCTCACAAAATAGTAAATGTAATGTTACATACTATGAGGAAAAATTATTGGGGATATGTAGTTTATACAACTTGGTCGTATGTAATGGTATGAGAGCATGGATGAATTCAAGCAACATTATTTGTAAAACCTACATTGGGCAAAGTGTGGTGGTTTATGTTATTTTCTCCCATAATTGTCTAGAGGATAATGGATTTAGTGGTGGGAGATTGTCTAAGAAGCTTAAGCCTAGATTTGATGGTCCTTTCAACATGTGCAGGAGGATTGGGGATGTTGCCTATGAGCTTGAGTTACCAGCTAGCGCTAGGGTTCATAATGTTTTTCATGTATCCAAGCTTAAGAAGGCACTAAGACACAATGTGGTTCTTTCATCAAAGTTGCCACCTTTAGATGAGGAGGGTAAGTTAATCTTGATTCCAAAGGCCATTATAGATTTCAGAGAGTAGACTCTTTGAAGGAGGTTCATTAAGGCGTATTTGATCAAATGAAAAAACTTTCCCATGGAGGATGCGACATTGGAAAATGAGAAAATTCTACAACATCCAAAGTTGAGATTGCTTGAGGACAAGCAATCTTGGAAAGGGAAAATTGTAATGTCCCCTCCCTAGCCTATCTAGTTGTTCCCATAGGCTAAAGAGGTTTGGTTAGGTAACTTTGGTCACTATTTATCTAGCATGGTGTGGTTGGGAGTTGTGTAATGCCCTTTTCTAGAGTGTTTTTGGTGATTTCTTCCATACTATTTTTAGTAAGTCAATTTCAAGCATCGACGAAGCTAGTTGTCAATCTTGTTATTTTTAGTAGTGTCGGTGGGAGCAATTGATATCTATATTTTAATAATTAATTGGTCTGGCACAATTATTTTAAATAAGATCATTTTATTAAGGTTAAATTAAATATTTAACTTTTGGGTGAATATTTTATAATTCCTTTACAAATTACAAAACAGGAGTTCCAGTCACAGTTATGATGAGAATGCTCCCTCATCTTTGAAAGTGGAGGCTCCCTTCTTATTGCTTATTGGAGCAAAAGTTACAAACTATGCTAAACTAAAAGTATTTACACTAGCTTTAACCATGTGGGGGGTGTTACATTCACCATTTTCTCTTCTTTCAGAAAATACGTTTACAATGTTCCACATTAGTATTCTACAATGCTCTACACTTCTAAATATCTACCTAAGCAGTAATCACCAATATTCTTGATTAAACATAAGAGTAATCAAAGAGTACCAGTATAACTATATTACGAGTAACCAAAAAACTAACAAAAGCTCAAAGTCTTTTTGTTACCCTCTATGATAATTTTGTACTAACAAATGATGCACATTGTAGCACAAATTCTATCAACCCACTTCACCAATAGATATGCACACAAAGTGAATAAATCCAAGATCAAAGTCTTGATAATCTTCCCCAAGAAACACTTACATCGCATGATTCCAAGTAATCAATATAACACAAAGTTTATATAAACTATCTTGAACATCTTTCAAATCATAAGAATGAATTACCACTTATCCAATTAATAAGAAGATAAATCAACAAGAAAGGCATAAGAACATTCTCACTCATACAAAATTGATTCAAAACAAAGGTTGAAATCAGAATTTTCCTCCTTTTATTGATTGAATTTGATCTTACAATTTGAACACAAAGTTTCAAAGTTGAGTCACAACTTGGGAAACACTTCATTGCATAAGATTAAAGGTACTAATTACAAAAGAGCTCTCTCATATTTATAGAGGAGAGCAAAAGAGCTAATCTAGGAAATAAATAACTACTTAGACTTATTCAACTTTGGAGTCCAAAATCTTTGGACTTCTTTATTTTTACATGTATTTACAATTTTGAAAATGACAAATGACATGTAAATTGTCTTCGAATAATTACAAAAAGCATGGAAATAATAAAAACTAATACAAGGAAAATTTAGCCTTCTCCATCATCCTTCATGAGGAAATCATCATGCTTCTTCAGGATTGCTCGCACTTCATCTTCATTTGGTTCTAAAGTATGCTTGAAGATGCCACAAACTCTTGTAACTAAATTTCTGACGGTGTTGTAGGCTTTTTCATGCCTTCCAATGAACACTTTCAAGTTGACCAAACTTAATTGAATATCCAAGATTTTATCCATCTGAGGCACCAAGAATGCCTAATCTTCAAACTCCCTTTGAATCATGCTAGTGAATTTTTGGAAAACTATATTTAGTGAGAGAAACTTTTGATCATCATCCTACAGCTTGCACAAAAGCTCTTCAATCTTATGGATAAGTTGCATATCATTTTCTTCACCAATTGCAAATCATTGAGCAAATCAATAATGATGGTCTCTTTATGAAGCATGGTTTCTTTCACTTCTACATAAACATCTTTGTCGGGAATGATTCCAACTTCCACTAGAGTTTCTATCTTCAACTTTTTCATTTTTACCCACTCTTGTCTCATATTCTCCACATCTTTCACTTGAGAGAGAGTGTTAGCAGTTTCATCCAGCTTTTCCTATATACCTTCCATTTTCTCAAGCTTTTCCATGGCGAACTTCAAAAGTTTTGTTCCTAGTACCATCATTTGATCAAGAAAATCACCAACCACTCTACCTCTAGTGTACACTTTCTCCACCTTTTGGATTATATGATCTTCAACGCCAACTACAATTGCCACAGGTTCAATAGATTTAGAAGATTGAGTAATCTTTTGTAGTACAATTGTCAGTTGTTCTTTTTTTTCCTTGTAATGATCCTTTTCCTTCTTTTCCTTTTCAAACCTTTCTATGAGAGAGTTCAAAGTGGATTGAACATGTTCCTTTGTACTCTCATGATTCACCTTTCCTAGATCAACTCTTGTGATAGAGTAATATGTGATATCCACCTCTTCAAAGGTCTTGTTAGGGGGAGAGTGAGCTACCTCTGCATACCTATTGCCCTCTTTGTCAAATAATAGCCTTGAGAGAGTCTTTGCCTTTTTCTTGGTTATGGTTTTTGGTGGTGCAAGTTGTGCGAATTCGAACTCATTTGAAGAAATGGCTTCTTTTCTCCTCTTCGATGTTTGTGATGACAACCATGGTGGGATGGTGAACTGTCCTTTGGATGTACAACAATTTTTTGTGATGTAGTTGCTCCACTCACAAAAGTGGTGGTCACAATGGGAGGAGTGTCAATTAAAAAAACATTTTTAATTTTAGCACTTGACACTTGAACTAACTCAGACAAGAACTGTTCTAAGTCTGAATGTGATGCAATATCAAAAGATGGAGAAGATAGACTCAACAAGGACATGGGAGACCTCAACACATTATCCAAACCTTGTTTAGGACTTTTGAAAGGTGTCCTTGAGAAAGGAGATGAATGCACCGATTGAATTGACACAACAGGAGTAACCTCAACTGTAATAGGAAGAGTATCAGTGGCAACAAAAAAAATTAGCTACAGATGAGGACATAGGAGGAGGAATGGGAATAGATACAAAATTGGCAATAGAAGAAGAGGAGGCAAGCAGTTCTTTAGGAATGTTCTCATGAGAATATTTTTTATTCCTCATGTCTCTCTTCCTCAACTTTCCCTTCTTGTTGCACATGCTCCTCTTATGCTTCAATGGATGGTTCTTTTGTTGACTTCCCACTCTTCTTCTTGCCACCCTTTATCACAAATTTGATCTTGGGCTTTGAAGGTCTGCTAGAACTTAGAGCATCATTTTTGTTTTTGGTCCTCAGATCAAACTTCTTACCTGGTTTACCTCGTTGTTTCTTCCTTTGATCCTATGAGAAAAGGTTTCAATTATCTTCCCCTTTCCTCTAACCAAATGTTAGTAGTATCATAATGGGTTCAAATATTTCCCATGTTAAGGTTACCTCTTTCTGAGACCACTGGATGGGATTTAAAGGTGAACCTACAATATTGTTCTTTTCATAAGCAAGATCCAATATGTTATCATCATCCTCCATGTCTTTGGGGATGTCTACCAGATCCAACTCCTTTATCTTCTCTAGGGTTCATCTACAATAATCCATTTTCCTTATTTCTTGCTCTATTCTAATATCAACCCATATGTCCTCAATTTTATGCACATGGGTATGAGCCTTCTTGATTCAATCCTTCATACCTTTGTAATCAAAATCAAGTCTTTCTTTGAACAATTTCAATGTTACTTGTATTTTTTATTCCACTACCTTGGCTTTATGAGAAGTTTGGATGGAGTATCTTCCAATTGTTAATGGGAATTCGAATCTAGGTTTATGGGATTCCATTTTTTTTCTATGCATTGCAATGATTTTCCTGCACAGCTCCATCAAAACAATCTTGTTGCTAGGATAGAGAGGAAGCATGTATGGATAACCAATGAAACATCCAACTCTCAAATAAGTAAAAGTTGGAAACTGGAGATATAGACAACCATATTTTTTGACCACCTTCCATGCTTCATCAAATACTCTTTTATTCTTCAACTCTGGATCAAAGGAACACATAAAAGGAGTAAAGAACGTATCATTCACCCTTATGAAATGATTGATGCTCCCTTTGAGAGTAATCTGTGGGAAATAATTGTAAACCTCTATTACCCTCCTGTCACCCTTAGTGGTTAGACCTAGAAAATTTCTCATCGCTGCTACAACATAGACCAAATAGGAGGTCATATAGAACCTCTGTGTCATAAGCACTTTGGTCAGTTGTTCATTAATAGCATTCTTGATTTCTTCACCCCAGAATATTTTTTGTTTCCTCTTCAAAATAATCTTGATGTACAAGTACATCCAATCCTCAAATGTGGATGAAGCAAGAAAACCATGTACCCTACTGAGAAGAGTAATGAGGTTGTTTACCTCTTCTATGAAGTCACTATGAGGAAGATTCTTAGGCTACCTTGTGACACTTGGTCTAGGGGTCTTCAACCATTTACTGTTGATGATCCTTTTTGCAAAATCAGGATCACTATCATATTCCACCTGTGTAGACTCTTTGGAAATTGTCACATATCTATCAATGCTTGGGCATATGAGTTCCTTTTCAAGAAGTTCAACATCCAACCTCATCACTATATTTCCATTTGAATCTCAGACACTTTTTTCCTCTTTGTTGTAATGAGATGCCACCTGAAGTAGAAACTTGGGATTCCGAGTTGCTATTGGGAATGAGGACACTAGATGTATGTTACTCTGAACAATTGATCTCATTCCATTGTCCAAAGGCTGCTTCTTATTCTTTTCAAGAAACTCAGACATGTCAACATGCTTGATCTTTGTGTCCTTGATCTCATCAACATTTGATGAAATCACAATAGCTGGAAACACACCTTGATACTTGTACTCCATAGCTTTCCCCTTGTTCAGAGATGGATTCGACATTGGTAGGATATTGGCTTTGCAAGAATGCAGATGCGAGATATTCTTGAAAAATATGTACAGGAAATTGCATAACAAGATTAGCATTTTGGCAATGTTAGGAAAATATTTGCATATGGAAATTGCACCAAGGGTGAAAAATAGAGTCATTGCACAAAAAATGAGGCTTGAGCATAATGGGTGCAAAAAACACTGCAAACGGTAAATTTGGAAAAAAAGGGAAAATTTTCCAATGTTAGGAAAAATGTGGAAAAATGCGTAAGGTCGGTAAAATTTAGAGATTTTGCAAGTGTAAATGGACCTTAGCATGTATTTGCACTAAAAAATTGGTGATACTTCTAGTGATATTGATGTTTTGAAAAAAATTGCAAAGTCGTTAAATTTTAACGACAGTGCAAGTGGGTAGGAACTTCACTTTTTGCAAAGTTGTCAGAAAATCCCGACTATGCAAATAGAAGGTGGTAAATCTTGATTTGTTTTCAAGTCACTAAAATTTAACGATCCTGCAAAAAATAGAATGAAATTCATTTGTTGTTGCATTAGGGAAAAACCCTAACCTTACAACTAACCTTTGAATTTTTGTACATAATTGGGAAAAAACCGCAATTATGCAAGTTTACACTATTTTTATGTGCACCATCAACAAAAAATGTTGATGGTAAAAACATCAATTGGGAATTACTTAATCATTTTGCATGTGCAGGAATTTTACCCACGATTACACATGCCATTGAAAAATTTGTAAGGTTGGGGAAATTCCCTAACCACACATTGCAAATGATGCTAAGTTATTGCAGGGTCAAGTTATTTCCCCAACCTTGCAATATGGGTAAGGTGTTAAACATTGTTTGTACCATCGGTAAAAACTATCGACAGTGCAAACGAAAAGGAGTCTAGTTCACACAAGGTCAGATAAAAACCCCAACCTTGCAACTTTAGTAATACACATTCAAAGACATGTTCATTCTTGTATGTGTGGGGAAAAACCCCGCTCATACAACTATAGACTTGTGCTCTTGTTTGCACATACAGTCAAAAAATTAAGCCGACATTGCAAGTGATTTGGATGTGGTAACAATCCGTGAATAAGAAAATTAACCCCAAATGTTTGCATTCATCAAAATCACAAAAACTCTAGCGGGTTTGACAACAATACAAACATAGAACAAAACTATGCATTGTGGGACTTGAATCCCACGATGCACAAACCCTACATGACAATAATTCTACACAACGGTAGAGATAAGTTTTAAAACTAGGGTTCATGGATAATCATATGGAAAAATGGCATACACAAAAATTATCAACCTAAAACAACAACCCATTCTAAATACAATAAAAGTGATTTAAAAAATTAACACTAATAATTTAAATAGTGAAGAAAGGAAAAAAGAAAAGCATAAACATACTTGAAAGAGAAACTATGGAGAAACCCTAACAGGATGGGTGACAAAATCCGCTCACAACCTTTGCACGATCCGTACACAAACAAACTTGCATGCTCAAAATGGACTCACAGAAGATAGAGAATGAAATGATAAATAGAAATAAAGAAAAGACGAGTGAAAACTAATTTAAACCTAAATTCAAAGTCATTGAAACACATGACAAGTGCAACTCATGCGGGACTGAGAGTTGCAGGAGCAGGTTTTTTCAACGATCGTGCAAACTGGAGTTAGATAGGTGACTTGCAAGGTCGGAAAAAAATTCCAACTTTGCAAGCTTTAAATTGCACTTTGACTTGCAGGGTCGGGGAAAAACTTTGACTATGCAACCCTTTTTATTTTGCAATTTTCACTTGCAACGTCGGGGAAAAACCTCGACCTTGCAAGTATATTAAAAAAATTTTAACTCTTGTAAACTGAAATTTCACAACTTGGTCAAAAAGATGAATTTCGACAAACCAACGGAGGTTAACGCTCAAAAGGATGTTACGAGGCAAGTGACCATGCACAAGGGAAAATTGATATTTTCTTCGTTTCACATGCTTAGAGTTTGTGAGCTAAAAAACAGACAAGTTTCGTAGGGGTTATCCCATGACTTGAGCATGTTGAATTTGAGGATAACATTAACATATGTTACTTTATAAAAGGGACCATGGGAGACATAAGGAAAATTTATAAAGTGAATATTGTTATAACTTAAATTGGGTGCCTAAAGGGGAATCATAAGGGGATGTTTTAATTCAAAAGTAAATTATTTCATTTCCCCAAGGGGGTCATGGGGTTTTGAGGGGGCTATATAAGGAGCTTTTGAGCTCATTTTCCGCTTATGTTGGATTGAATATTGGTTTTTCTCTTCTTTTTGGAATTCATTCTTCTCAGGGTTTGTTAGGATGAAATCCCTTACAAGCGGCATTCTCTATGTTGTTGAGAGATACAATCTAGAGAATATCATGGTGTTTTCATACAAAGATCACAACTGGGCTACGTTGGTGTTCATTTCTTCCTTTTCTTCAGTCATTGGAGCTTTGTATTTCAGAGTTCATTTATTGAGACAAATTGGAGGAATGTATTTGGAGGAGCTTTGTTGTTGTAAACCCTTTTTGTTGGTCATACCATTTCAAGGAGGGCATGTGGGTTTGAAAGGAGGGAACTTTGGTTTGAAGTTATTCATTGTTGCATTTATGGTGCCTAGGGGTTGAGGGACACTCAACAACTTCAAAAGAAGTGGATCCAATGATCTATAGAGGCCAAAATCAATCATCTTTACACTTCCAATTCACTAGTTTTAACTATAGCCCCTTGTCAAAGTTGCAAAATCTTTCTGGGTATGTTGGTTTTAGATATGTATTGATATTTCATGAACCAAGTTGTTGTAATCAAGAAAATCTTGATATTTTTTTATTTTTTTATTTTTTTTAAAAAAGGTGCAATGCACCCATAATATTAGGGGTAAACGCTTTTTTTTTACCGGAGCTATGAACCGGATACAACAAACCACAAGAAACAACCAAACCTGCGAGCACAAAGGCCCAGCGAAGGCACAAGACCTGCGAGCACTTTGGCCCAGCGAAGGTTTGAACCCTGGTGGCCGTCACTACAACCAAGCGACTTGACCACCGAACCACGCCCTTATCGGCAAAATCTTGATATTTTGAATGTAATACAAATCTAGAATTTTTCTGCTTATTACAACTTTAGAAACTGTGAAATTTCTGAGTATTTTATTGTTGCAATTTATTGTTATTTCTGCACTTTATTTATTTTGTAAAACATCAAAACCACTACAAAACACAATTCAAAAAACCAAAAAAAAAAAACCAAGGCAAGCAGGGCAGCATATTACAATTATGTCTAGAGGATAATGGAGTTAGTGGTGGGAGATTATTTGATAGAGCCAAAATCATATCATAATTCAATATATGCAAAGCTAGACATCTACATAAACAAGCAACGAGGGGAACAAGTCCACCTCAACCAAAAGAAAGCACCTTCAGAAGATAGAATCCTCATGACTCAAGAAAAAAATTCTACAACACTACTCTAGAAAGTCTTTTTTAGAGAAAATGAGAATAATTCAAATTACATAAGGAACCACCCTATAAGCAAGAATATGTTGATTCCTCTAATACACAAGGTTTTATATGGATGTAAGAGGGTTTGATCCAAGAGAGGAACAAAAAATACATTTTTGGAAAATCCTTGGTTTGATCATGAGTGTAATATAGAAAAAATAAATATGCACGATTGTGGAATGGTCAAAGAAAGCAACAAACAATATGAAAAGATGTTATAATGTAAAAAATAAAAGTATGAGAACACAAGGGAGGAGATGAAGAAGTTTCCAAACTTTGCAAAGTGATAATGATAAGGATGAAAAAGAAGTATTGAGGGTTGTGTTAAACTCTATATCCCAAGTGATCAAGTACAAATATTTAGTATCTCATTATCTAACCACTCCATTTTAAAAAAATAAAAATACATTTTTTGTTAAATAGTTTGTTTTTAGTTTTTGTGTAGTTTATTTGTAGCTATAAATATTACATGACTTAGTGGTTGTACTTGTAACATTTTTTTGTAATCATAGAACTAATTACACTTAGGATTGTCATAAGCTTTTTAGGACTATCATAGGTAAATTTATCAAGTTTATTAATCAATTGAAGATAGATTAATCGAGCCTTGATGTCAAGGGTGTGCTAGGTAACTACAATTAAAGATAGATTAATCACTTTGTATGTATGGATAAATCTAAAGAAGCACATGAAGAAGGGTCCATTGATGTAAATTAAATTATCAAATGTATACATGGATGAAGTAGCTAAGTCATAATCCAAGAAGACATCATAGGTCTAAAATTTTTTTTTGGAGAGATCAATGTTCATGTAACTCACACCTCAATTGTGAATGCCTAAGTGTAGGAATAGTTTATGGCATAAAAAAGGCATGAAAAATAAAAATAGGACTAGGCTTATTATGAAATGGTGAACATGTTTCAAATCATAAGTGTTATGCCATGTACTTTCAACATAAGATGTGTCATTTGATAGACATATAGTATAAGTATGTTATGTATAATTTTATAGTATATGTGTTATAAGTTGAAGCATATGGATATAAGTGCTAAAAAACATAGAATACGGCATACATAAGCACACTTCTATCATTCTCCACATAAGAAGAATGTAGTATATAATGATCATGGAGAAGTGTATTTGTATCTCCTATAATGATTGTATAAGGTATAGGTATATCACAAGTGATAAAAGAAATATGACTAATATAAGTCTTAACAATATATGATAGTCATTAGAAATACAAAATTACTAAAGCAATACATTTATCATTAGGGATGGTATGATATATATCACATGAACTATGTTGACAATGTGGCATACACAAAATATAGAAAGACAAAGAGAATGTACCTTAAACTTTAGGAATCAATTTTGTCGATTTCACAATTATATTTTCTTTGTTTTTGGCTTCACACACCTTTAAAATTAGAACTTTTTGCCAAATTCTTTTGTATTCAATGTTCAATTATATATTGATCTAATATAATTATTAAAAATTATGAAAGCTATGATTCTATATTTTGGAGTACAATACCATTGAGAGAGGCGGGTGAATCAGTGGCAGACCAATTTAAAATGACCTTGAATTAATCTTTCACAACTTTGAACATATAAAATGCAAGTTTCAGAATAGTTCAATGTAGACCAAGTAGACCACAAATAATGTGAAACCATAACACAATGATTTATGAGTGGAAAACCCTCATAGGGATAAAAAACCACTCGGTAAAAATTGCCTCACTAGCTTAATAAAATCCCACTGATTATAAAGCCTCACTGGCTACTTTTTGTGCCTCACTAGCAAAGCCTCACTAGCAAAGGAATCTCACTGGTTACAAGTATACCTCACTAGAAGAATCTCCTTGGTCTTAATGATCAATCTCCAATGATAGAAGAAACACTATTTTAGGGGGTTACCCTATTACAACACAATCCATTGCTCAAAATATTTCTCTGCAACATCAAACTTACAAACCCTATCTCCATGTTTCAAATACAAACATTCAACATTATGATCCTCCTCACATACATGGAAAACACTTCATTTGAGTGATTAAAAAGACTAACAATTACTCTAATCAGATCACACCAAATAGTAAACAAAAGAAACCATTTGATTAATGCAGTCATGTGTAGATCACACTAAATAGATACAGACATGCAAGAGTATGATATATCTATCCAATCCTCACTTATTTGTGTAGTATATTCATACAGATTTTATAGGTTGTTGTTCCATTCTATATCCTTTCCAAATCATAATTTCATCGTCCTTAGTAACCAACATTTCTCAAACACAGATCACTTCTCTTTGAGTTACAATCCACCATAACAGGATATAAACTCAACTAATAAATCAATCAAAATCTATATCTATTGTAGTATGATCACTGCTTCCTCCTTCCACACATATTTTCATGTTAAAGGAGCATCAAATCATTTCATTTCTTCTTCATTACATTAAAACCACTCTCAAGTTCGACTAGCCTCAAAATGCATTGTCTTTGATTCTTTCTTCCATCATCATTCTTGTAGATACAAAAATGAATTAACCAACACAAAAACATAGACACCCAAATGCCTATCAAAGTAGGTGCTTCTTGAAATAATTGTTAGAACCTTAAAATAAGATCTCTCTTGCCACCAAAAACAACTTTTAAAACAAGTCATTGATTGCAATTTAAGTACGATGCACAAACCTCCTAACCTGCCCAACAGGTTTCACATAAAAGAGAACCAGACTGAAATTTTGTTTACATGCCTTAAGCAGGTCACCTTAACTAGAGATGACCGATGATTATAAGTCACCTTCAAAACATACAAAGAAGAAAAAATTGTCACTTGTCTAGCCTTTTAACTTAGAGAGTTAGGGTTTATGAAAGAAAGGTTTTAAGACAAGCTCCTAAACAATGAAGAAACCTTAGTCACTTAAAAAAAAACTTAAGGACTTTCTTCCTTATTTGAATGTGCTATAATCTCTTCCATTCAGTAAATGCATTTGATGCAAACAATACCAAAGAGAATGAGCTTTTATGGAGCATTAGGGTTTGAAGATTTTATACACTTGAATGTTGATACTTTGAACCCTTGAAGCATTTTTTGCTTGCATGACTTAACCAATTGCATGAATGAATTGGAATATTGAAACCTTTAAAGCTTTGATGCTATACCTTGATGCAAAATACTCACCAACCACTTGATAGATAAATGAATAACCTGAAACACCTTGAAACAACTCACTCAACCTGATCCATTCAACAATCAATATGTCCCCTTCGACATCAATAACAAACAATTCCAACAAACTCCCCCTTTGGAATTGATGTCAAACTAATCATTTGAACCAATTATTGCACCTAATCATTTGAACCAATCATTGCACCTAATCATTTGAACCAATCATTGCACCTAATCATTTGAACCAATTATTGCACCTAATCATTTGAACCAATCATTGCACCTAATCATTTGAGCCAATTATTGCACCTTGTATCTGATCTTCTCCCCCTTTGACAGCAATGACAAAGGTCCCTTGGTTGAAAACCAATCACTCCCCCTACAAATGAGCTCCTCATAAGGACAACAGTCATCTTTGCAACAATTTTTCAATTTGTTGTTATCAGGATTCATAACAATGTTACTGTCATTGAAGTTCCATCCATTGACAAGTTTCATCCACTAAAGAAGTCTTACTATCACACCACTAGGAACATAGATATCGTTGTAACCACTACAAGATGAAGATAAACCCTCCACAAATGATAATAATATTTAGCCCATGTCATAAGAACTATTGTCAGATGAGATATTGAGCATTACTCTAAAAGTAACAAGTGCACTTCCAAAAGCATGAAATGACTATCAATAATAAGAGTACACAACTCAAAAATTAAATACACAGTCCCAAATATAGATGCAACACTATCATAAAATTCATAACACCCAATAAGAGAAGGACTATACCTCACACTTGGAGCAGATATCAAGCACCTTACAAACATGACTATCACCAACATCAAAGTGTCATTGTCATCAAGGGATTTCACTTAGAGTAATGTCACTAGGGTCATCAAGAGTTACATTGTTATTCACTTGATCATGCAAATCATTGTCAAGGCTCCTCTCTCTTTTAAAACTTAAAGAACTTTCTCAACCTCTCTGTCTATTGTCTTTCAATGTGAATGTCCACTAATAAAAAATAACTGATCCACTATCAACACAAACTCAACTGAGATCAAAAACATCAACTATCAAAATATATAAAAGAAGACCTTTCTTAGACAAATAAGAAGAGTCATTAGTCTTGAAGACCACTAGTAGTCATTGATGATAGCATCAAAAACACTAAAACACAGCCCCCGACTTCTTTATGACATTGTTAGCGAATGGAATGGCTCGAGACAAATATACTTAAAAAAATGACTCTCGACCCAGATATAGCATCGACGAAAATCCGCTAACAACTCTGAAAAGACCACAATTTCTTTTGTGGCTTTTCTCTGAATCTTGTCAAGGTATAGCTTCCTCACTATATTTTCAATGAATTTATCTAATCTAATGAATACAGGTATGATTTTAACCAAAAAGTAGGAAAGGTGACCAACGCTAGTTCATAAATATGAAGCTAATGAGAGAAGCATAAATCAAAGCAATAAATGACCAACACAAAGATTGAAAACCTATGAATATCCAATCAAAGAAATGAGATCAGACTATAATAAATGAATGTTATACAACTTATTTTTCAAGGAAGACACAACTTCTTTGCACGTGTAATGCAAAGATCAGCGTACTAAGTATATCATTAAATTAATAACACAAAGATTATAAACCATTACAGTCTAAAATAAATGCTAAATCCCTCTCGATAACACCATAGGGTGTATATTAAAAAAAAATCCCCCATTTTCTTCTACACTTTCAAATTTATAGTAAAGCTAATGCCACTGAATAGTCGCCAAAGCCGTTACTAAATTAGTGGCCTTCTTGTTTCTCCAACATTTCTTGAAAAACGTTAAAATCAACCAGAATAATTAATCTTGGTAGAGGAATAGACATTGACAAGAAAAATCGATCTTGATTCTCACCAACAGTTATCGAATGACCTTTCACACAACCAAATAATCAATGCAACATATGGGGAATATCAAGCGATAGCACATGTATGTTTTTTGATGGGAAATTGTAATTTAAACTAGCTCAAACTAGCCATAAATTGGGACTAAGTTGTCATCTCATCAAACTTAGGATAACACACCAATGTCTAACCAATCTTCTATAAATTCAACCAGTGTCACGTTTTTTCATCAATCAATAGCATCAAACATGGTGAGCTCTCAGAGTGACAGTAATTCTATCAATGACTACATTGATTTGGAAGAGATTGAATATAGTCTGTTGTTCAGGAATATATCAGATCAGCTGATTGAGGTCTTCATAGTACAGAGTGAGGTAGAAGAAGTGCTTCACAGCATTCTAGGGCAAAGCATTCCTGAGCCAAGCCCATGTACACAACACAAATGTGCTAGAGCATTTTATATACATAGTCATCAGGACTTCCAGCCCCCACGACTAGGGTGTAAGAGCACTGGAGCACCTGGTAAAGCCTGAATTTCATCACCGTGTTAACATGGTGATCAATGGGCTCTGCCACTACCCTCGGAATGGACTGATAGCTGACACCATCTGCATAGTGTCGACCCTTCAAGATGAGACATTGGAGGAAGTTGTGGCTCTTATGTGCACAAGAATCATAAGAAACGATATGGGACTCTTTGCACAATTCCTTCAGTTGCACGAGAACTTGTTGTCACCAGCTCAAGTCGAATGCCTCCAGATTGTTACTGAGGGAATTTGAGTCCTAATGTTTTCCCTATGTGCTTGAATGAAAGTGTATCTTTTTGTATTTTTTCCATGATATGAGCTTTGTAGTCAAATCAAACAATTTTGTAGTGCCCATGCAATGTAAAAATGTTTATATATAAATAAAATATTTCTTTTGATATCACTATGTTTTTGTATGCATGGCTTCGTTTGTTTCATGTTCATATCATATTTGAAAATTTTGGTTTCCTTTTTTGTATAATACACTGGTTATGTGAATTAAGCTTACTGTTATTTCATTAATCACTGAAAGCTTCAGGGCAGCAAAATGGGTAGTTTGTGTAACTTAATAAAACACCACCCAGGTTTTGAATAGTTTAAAGAATACTACCCAAAGGTATAACTTTTGGATGAAGTTACTAACTTTTGACATATGAAAACTCATCACTTGGGTTATTAACACACATACACCCATTTTCAAAGGAACGGTAAGTTTGAATATAGTCATAAAACACTACCTATGAGAAGGATACCAAACAAAAATCCAAAACTGAACACACCAAAATTGCAACTATTTACAAGGTAGGACTAACCTACCAAAGAAGGGAAAGGAAGGGAAACAATCATACAAACCCATTAACCAGCTGGGAGAACAATAATCCTTTCCTGAAGAGGCCCACCTTCATGTACAGTCTCTAGAACAAATTTAGAAACATTGATATCCCAGCATTAATACAGACAAAAATGTATCCATAGTCCAACAATCTCTCAAAAATCCATTTCTCATCAAAAATTTCATCATGCTCCCATCCTATCAGGACTAGACCAACCTTCGCTAGCCAATTCTCACAGTCAGAGTTTATCAATTTAGGCATATCCAATTCTGATATAGCATTTTGAGCTCTAAATTCTTCTTTGGCATTACATCTCTCAAGCATTCCCCCATTTTTTGAATAATTACCATAGGAAACAATATTCTCCTTAACTTCATCATACCTTTCTTCGATCAAGTCATTTTCATGAAAGGTAATTACTTTTGTAAACTGGTACAAAACAAGAACCAGTTTGCTTTTTACCTCTAATTGAGCACCAATTTCATCTTCCTCCAATAAAATACTAGCAATTTCCTCATCATTCCCTTGATTATGACCATCTCCAACCATTGATAAACAACATTCATCCTCATAAATAAATTGATTAGCAATTAAATTTGTGAAAAGAGAGTTATCATATATTTCAAATTCCCATTTTTCTTCCTCTTGAGAAGTATCATATGTGAGATCGTTATTTTCTTCCGGATTAAAATGTGTATTCTCATTCACCACTTATTCGAAGGAGAAAATTTCATATTCTGGAAAAAGAAGGGAAATTGACATCGAGTCTTCTAAATTAGACTCAGAGGAGGAGAGGAAATCAGTGTCTTTTTTTGTGGCTCATCATCTTCATCATCATTGGATGAACTGAGATCACTTTCAACTTCAAACGAGGTATATAAACTAAAAGCCTAATCACTACAATGTTGATCTCGTTCCTCGCTAGGCTGTTGCATGCTGCCAAAAATTGTCAAATTAATGTTTTCAGTAGTCAAGTGAGGTGATTTTGCTTCTTCATGGCCTTTAACCCAGACTTCAGAGAATATCTTGTGACCAGCTTCATGCTTCACATTTACATCTAGTTTCCATTTTCCCATGGCTATAAAATCATCATCAACTTTCATTGCTTCCAATTGAGCTCTCTTAATCACTTGAACTTTGTCTCTTTTGAGAATTAATTGGATGTTTGGTTCCAGATCATAAATAAATATATGATACCGGATCTCCTCACTAGGTCTTTCTGGAGCTAGAATGCGCTAAAGAGATCGATTGAATCGATAAAAAAAATCCTTCATGGTTTTAGCCTTATTCTTCATGATCTCAAAGAAAAGACGTAGAGTAGCGGCAATATTAATTGGGATTTCATAGCGTTGGAGAATTTTTTCTTTGAGAACATTCCATCCGATAATGCTTCCTTTTTTGAGTCCCCTATACCATTGTGTCGCTTTCTCAATCAGAGTGTCAATGAAATTTCTTACAAAAACATCCTCTTCTTGAATTCCTACTATAGTCATAGCCAGGATGTATTCCTCAGGGTTTTGTTCATTTTGACCAAAAAATTTAGGGAATTGTTTCCATGAACCCTCGGGTAAATCATGGTATTGTGACAAGGCAAGAGGACCAAATTGACTACACCAGAGATTCAAAGCCATAGATAGTCAGAGTCTCTAACTCACATGAGAGAAAAATTTGGGAAAGAAAATTACTATGGTGGACAAGCCAGAGGTGGATTCTAAGGTTGAGGTATAGGTGGGTCCCTTGGTTGATGAAACGGCTGATTAGGCTGATGATCAAGATGAAGAGGAGGGTTTTTGTAGTACTCGAATATCAACCTCAGAGGGCATTCAATCATAGGTACAGGTGGGCAGTGGGCCAACTCTTCCTCTTCTTCCAAGACAAAATTCACTTGCATATAATTTGTTGCATTTCTCTTTGTATACCTTGGAATTTATCCTGCTCTAAATGTGCAAAATAACTAAGAAATGTAAAATGAGAAAATACCAAGGACACCTCAAGATTAGCCAAAAGAGTGATATAACGAAAAGGGAAATGAATAAAATGAAATGCAAACAGTTTCACCTTCCTTGCTGTTGATATCTCTTTGATTGGCCTTTGCTTGGAATGGTTTGTGTGGTCCTTAGATGATTACTTGAATGACTAAATGCAAGATTGAATGTGCAAAATGATTAAGATGGATAGCTAGATGATGGCAAAGGATTGAGGATGCAAATTGGCAGCATGTAGTTATGAAAATGTAAAGTGTTATGAGAATGCAAATTGGCAGCATAAGGTTGCTCCAAATGAAAGTGTTGAAAATTCCCTTGAGGAGGGGGTATTTATAGGAGAATTTGAATTCTCTAGAGAGTTCAACGGTCAAGATTGATCCAACAAGGCCAAGATGAAGGGCTATGGTGGGTTGAGAAACCACAAGCCCTCACATCTTGACATGTGGAGGGTGAAGTGGCCAAGGGGATATGAGATGGAGGTGAGGTGTCAAGAAGGTACATGAGGTGGAGGAAGGACAAGTACCTTCCAAGTACATTGGGAGATGGGAGGAATCTTGGGGAATGAGAAGATTTCCACAAAAAGGGATTTTTTGTCCCCAAGTGGGAGTGAAAGGGACATTTGAGGAATTTTGGAATTCCTCAAAAATCTACATGGGAAAAGGAAAGGTGGTTGGAGAAATAAGTGTGAATTAAAAATTCACATTCTTAGGAAAGTCTAAAAGATAAAAGGTGGGCTCCAAAAAGGTGGGACTTGGTCACATGTGAAGATTGTGACAAGTCCAAGGTTTTAGAAGCCTTGGAAGGATGGAATGTGAATTAAAAATTCACATATAAGAGAGGGCAATCTAAGAAGAATAAAAAGAATTAAAAATTCCTTGGGGAATGATTAGGTTTTAATTAATCAGTAATTAGAAAATAAATGAGGATTAGAAGCCAACTTGCAAAAGTTGGAGGATGTGACACATCCTAATCAAGGATTAAGCATGTGCACATCCCTAATGAAGAAATTAGGAGATGGATTAGGATTAGATGAAAATGACATGTGAGGAATTAAATAAATGTAATATTTATTTAATTTATTTGATGAAAGGAGGATTAAGGAGGGTAAGGTATTTAATTATTAATTAAATACCTTAGGGATTTGCAAAATTAAAGATATTAATTAAATAATAGTAATATTACTTAATTAACTCGGATAAGAGGATGTTTAGGACGAAAAGTGATAAATTTGGATAAATTAAGTGTCCAAATTTGGATGTCTACATTTTTCCCCTCTTTGAGATGGTGCTATGAAGTAGCATCATTTCAAAGAATATTAAAATATAGAACCTAGAAGAAGATGGTTAGATTAGAACATATGCCCCAGTCATCAAAGGGATGACTAGGAAGGAAGACGATGGGGGTGAAGATGAAGAGTAGGGATTGAGGATGCCCCCTCGAGAGGACATGTGGGTTGAAGAGAACACATGTGTACTCTCAAAATAGATGATGTGATGCAAGGGGAGATGAGGAAAATGATGCAAAGTGATGGGTAAGAGAGAAGGAGAAGCGATAGGAGATGGATGAAGCACAAATGGATTTCAAAAGGTGTTGTTGCCCCAGTCAAGGTACAAGCCAAAATGGGTTGATGATGGATGGAGTGTTGTCAATGAAGGAATGAAGGATCTTGAAACAACACGAGGATAGGGAAGGATACATCCCACTGAGTGGTATTGATGAGGGAAGGATACATCCCAAAACACCACTAAAGGATAGGGAAGAAAACCTCCCGATGATGATGATGAAAGTGTTGTTGATGAGGGAATGATACATCCCAAAACAACACCATAGGGATAGGGAAGAATACCTCCCGGTGATGATGATAGAAGTGTTGTTGATGAGGGAATGATACATCCCAAAACAACACCAAAGGGATAGGGAAGGATACTAATAGATGATGATGATGATGGGTCAAGGCTGGTAACAAGACTGGGGACAATACCAAGGATTTGATTAGGTGATTTGTACGAGATTGGACAGATGAGGAGAAGATTGATATGTGAGATGGAGAGAAGGATCTTAAGATTTGGTTCAATATCCAAAGATTTGGATGGTAGATGGACTAAAGCTCATATTAGGGGTTTGATTAAGCTCAGATTGGGGTAAGATTAAAGCTCAGAGGAGGATTGGATTGAAGACTAGAATGATTGTAGGATATGATCGGATTGATTCTACACCGAGTTCCAGGATTTAAAAGGGTGTAAGGTGTTGACAATCAGATTTTTCCCGATTTGGCAATTTTCAAAAATTGTCAAATTTTGTCATTTTAGGAAACCTCATGGATAGACTTTTGGGAGTCCAAATTTTTTCCAAAAAATACCCAATATTGAGATAGGATGAATTGCCAACTAACATCCCAAATTTGAGATATGCATTTTGAGTTATGAGTGAAAACAATTTTTCAAAATGCTGAAAAAAAACACTAAATTGGGATTTTGAGGGTCAAGATGAAAGTTTGAGGCCCCGAAAATGGGTCAAAACGGGTTCCAACAACTTTTTAAAAAATTAGTTGGAAATCCACTCGTTATCTCATAACGCAACTACCCGTCAAATTTCAGCTCAAACAGACACCCGAGTCAAAAGTTATGGCCTCCGGAAGTTGCAGTGTAAAAATCAAAAATCAATTTTAAAAATTTCAAGACATGGGTTTTGTTTGGGAGCAAAATTAAACAACTAGGTGGGATTAGTTTTTTGAAAAAGAGAGTAAAAATGTGCATTATGGGGGTCAAAATTTGGCGGGGAGGGTCCTCCCAGCCAGCAGAGCTGCCTATAGCCCAGTTAATGGGGCGCCCATTGCCCGGCTAGGCCCTCAGCCCACGGTAGGGCCTTGGAGCATCACCACCGGGCGGGTCCGCCCACGAGCGAACCGAAGCCGCCCATTAAGCTACTTGGCCGGCCGGGGTATCGCCGTCGGCGAAGCGGCTGAGCTGGTGGGCTTACTCGGGGCGGAGCCACCCCAACAATGGGCGAAACCAACCCAACGGGGGGACAAGAAAAGAAGAATGCAAGATGCAAGAGAAAGGATGAAGAGAGAGGAAAAAAGATGGAGGGATGGGGGGATTGTGAAAAAGGATGAAAGGATGGGGGATACATGCAAGATGATGAAATGGAAAATGAAATGCAATCCTAATGCAATTTGCCATCTACGAAGCACTGATTTTTGCTATAGCATAAGACACAATATGCTAGGGTATGAAGAACCAAGGCGGATTAGTGTCTAATGCATGAAACAAACACAACAGACAAGAAGGCTATCCCAACACCCCAAAGTCATGAAGACCTTGGTCGGCCCAGGTATTGAGATAACTACAAGCACAAAAGGATGCCCCAGCATAACACAAGACCTCAGGGATCTTAGTGGGTACTACGTGGGACAACCAAGAAGACACAATCAAACAAAAAATAAAGATATGCCCCTATGTTTGACCAATCAAAACACACCATAATATGAGGGATTATGGCGGCTTTGACAAGTGATGATAGGGAGCTCAAATGATAAACAAAAGCCAAAAGCATCAAAAGATCACAATCAATTTCAAATGTCCTTTGCCATAGGATCAAGGGGATAGATGGGATTGATGAGGTCTGTTAGGAAGGATGCATCCTGTTGAGACCAAAGATGATGGATACTAAACTAAAAGATCGTTATGATGTGGGATGTTCAAAATCGATTGGATATCATGATACAAGTGGATCTCGTTTGTTAAGAACCAGCTAGATAAGGGCATAGCTTGATGGCACGACACAAGGAAGATAAGACATGGGACTGACACACCCTAAGGACCTAGGGGCTCGAGGGTCGATCAAAGATTAGCCTTGCCTACGTGAAAGCGCAGAGCCCTCGTAGTTCAGTGAAAGGTGGACGACTGACCAAGATGGAGACCTTGATGGATGGTAAAGATAGGATGGAAAAAAGGAGAAAGACCGATGATAGATGATAGAAGAGTAAAGTGGACAATGAAGATCGATGATGGAACCGAAGGCGAGATCAAATGATCAACCTTGCCTACGTGGCCTTAGGGCAAGCGTAGTTCGACAAGACCAAAGGCAAACAATGGATAAAGGATGATAAGATGATAGGATAAGTGGATAAAAAGATGGGACCGATATGACAAGATAGGATAGACCTATTGGATTGGATAGGATGATGACGATCACATAAAGCTCAGGGATGGGATAGTTATCCAAAGCATTAAGATGACTTGGGAGGATGATATGATAGATAGATGAGTGATGAAAAGTGATAGGAGATTGGAAAGATGTGCAAGAGAAGCAGGGGTGATGATGATGAGATAAATGGCATTGGGTTGCTTGGGGGGAGGCCTATAGCCAGATACCAATGACAAGGGATTGTGAGATGGGATGGGATGGGATGGGATGAGGATAAAGATGTAAGAATGGATAAAGATATAGGGATGGGGGAGGGGAGGGATTGTTTGGATGGATGGGAACATAAGGATTGGGAGATGAAAGGGATGCTAGGATAGATGGATATGAAGATAAGGATAGGGAGATGGGAGGGATGCTATGATAGATGGATAGGGAGATGAAGGGATGTTATGATAGATGATGTCTCCAAGGACTATGCCACAAAAGAAGCAGATGCCCCCACTCTAGATATGTCATATATGAGGAGGCATGAGGGATAGAAGACAAGTGGGTGGGAAGATAAAGGAGATAACTAGATGAGGATAGGATGGGTGACTAAGGAATATGATAAAGCATGGATGAAGGGAATGTATACCAATAGGTGTCCAAAGCATGCATACATAGGTGCCCCTATTTTGATCAAGATCACAAGAAGGATGGAGGGAATGGGAGATAAAGGGGATATGATGGTAGGATGTAGAAGATAGGTGGGATGGGGGGGATTCATGAAGAGGATGGATAACAGGAAGATGGGTGCATAGCTGGAAGCATAGCGGATGGAGGGAATGCATATCAGGAAGTTGCCCCCCAAGTGCAGATGGGGATTTATGCATGATGCCTGTTTGCCAGGTTTTCATCATGGTACTTATCCAAGGCGCTTGTTTGCCAAGTTTTCACCATTGGATGGATTATTTCTCTTTACTATTTTATATATATATATATATATATATTTGGTAACTTTTTGGATTTCATGTAGAAGGGGATGGGTAAAGATAAGGAAGTGGATAAGCATATTTAGAAGACATGTGATAAGGATCAAGATGCTGTGAGTCCATGTTTGAAGTGACTGTTGGATGTTGGTACAACCTTATTAGGATAAATGGATTATGCATGAGGGTGAATTAGAGGGATTTGATGGGGTTGATACAAGGGATAATGGATGGGATGTTGGAAAGGGTATGGATAGAATGATGGGGTGGAGATGTGATGGGGAGATGTGTTCAGGACCAACATTGGCACATGTGGTGGTGGATGTGAAAGGATAATAGGATTAAGGGACGGATAATGTGGGGATAATGGAGGAGATGGAATGGTGAATTCTGGGACATAAGGACCCAAATAGACTTAGGAGATGAAAGGGGTGTATGATTAGCTTTTGGATTAGCGACTTTGGATGTTCTTACTGATTTTTTATGTGATGGCATTGCATCTTTTTTCTTTGGGATCCACATGGTTTTGATCTTTGCTTTGGTGGGCCTTTGGGGCCTATGGATTTGATGTATATTTAGATTTTTCTTTTCTTCACCATGTCTTTTGGAGGAGACATGGGGAGCCGTATATTCATGTGGATGCTTGGATTTATGCATTTTTTCTTTAACAGCCAAAGTGCTTTTAGTAGCAATGGGATGGGTGTGAATGGATGGATGATGTAGAGGACACATGAATGGAGGGATGGAGGTAGGATTTTTAGGATGATATGTGGATGGATGATGTACAGGTACGTTCCTTTGTTGATCTTGATTAGGGAACATGAGAGTGGGATAGTTATGATGGGCAACATGGATAGGTGATGGATGGATGAAAGGATGAATAGGACAAGATTGAGGAGGTGATTTTGGGATATAAGGGCCCAAAATAGACTTAGGACTTGGAGGATATGGGATGGGGGATGAGGGGACATAAGGACCCAATATGGATGGAGCGGATGAAGGAGGAAGATGGACGGTTGTTTTGAGGTGATATGATAGAGGAGGAGGGATGGCAACATATGATCTGGTGGGGCGATGAGAAGAGCCGACATTTCTTTTGGAAAAGGCTTGTTGTCTAGAGGGCATGATTGGAGTAGTACATCCAAGACCTTGGATACAAATGTTCTTTACTTGGATGGGCTCTATAATACCTTGCTCATGAAGGCCTAAACCTTTTCCTTGATAGTTCATTCTCTTGAGCATTCAATCTAGGACAGGATTTTTGTTATTCTGGAAGAATGATGCAAGTTCATTATTAGGTGGAAGAGAAGGGTTGGTGTATATGCTTTGTTTTTCTTTTGCGAGGAGACCACCATGGAGGAATGTGAGAGGACCAAGGGGATATGCAAGTGGTGGGGGGATAGCATTTTTAGGTGATGATGGGGGATCATGAGAAGGAGATGATGGGATAGCAGCATGTGGATAGGTGATATCAGAGAGGGATTAGGGGATATGATAGGATCTAGATTTGTGGTAGTGGGCTCATGCGATGGAGATGGAGATGGAATGGTGGAAGATTGAATGGCAAGGGGATCATGGGATGGAATGGATGGGGGACTGTGATCTTGAGGTGGACTAGATGAGATGGTAGGATCTTGATTTGGAGAAGGGGATATGTTGGCATGCTTTGGATTAGACTCTTGGCATGACTCATCTTGTGTGGATGGCATGATAATAGACTCTTGTTGGGACTCTTCAAGTGGGGAAGATGGAGGGATGGAAGATCCATGAGGTTCATTGGTTTTGGTGCTACTAGGAGTGGGAGGAGTGGATTAGATTTGGGTATCTTCGATGGATTGGGCAGACCTAGGAGTAGAGGGAGTGGATTGGAATTGGGTGTATTCGATGGATTCGGTGGTTCTCATAGTAGGAGATGTGGGTTCAATGGATTTAGTGGGTTCAATGGTTTCAATGGTTTGAGCAGTACTAGGGGTGGTAACATCAATAATAGGTGTGGTATGGAGAAGGGTCTCATCACTAGTGACCGTGGATGATGGATCTAGATGGTATAGTTCCATGACTTCAAGATGTGGAGTTGGGGATGGGAGTAATGAGTCCTTAGAGAACTCAAATGAGAGACTTGTGGCTTGGGGGGTGGTAGAAATGGATGAGGGATTATGGATTGGTGGACTAGGGTTAGATGGAAGAATGGGATTGAATGTAGGACTATGAGTAGATGGGGGATTAGGATTGGATGGAGGACTAGGAGTAGATGGATGAATGGGATTGGATGGAGGACTAGGAGTAGATGGAGGACTAGGATTGGATGGAGGGTTAAGGTAAGGATATTGGAGTGGTGAATTAAGATAGGGAACATGGATTGTGGATTAGGACAAGAGGATAGGTGTATGAGTGGACAAGAATGTGGGATGGTTATAATAAAAGGTATTGGGATGGTAGATTAGGATGAGGGATGTAGGATTAAGGTAAAAGGGTGTGGATGTAGGATTAGTATGGGAAGATTGGGAAAGAGGATTACGATAGGGGGACATGTATGGGGAATTGTAATAGGAATATTGTGATGGAAAATTAGGATATATGTAGATGTTGTATAAGAGGATGATGTAGATGGACATGACAAATACGGGGATGAAGAAGATATTGGATATCCATTGTCAAAGGTGGCATAAGGAGCATGATTAGGCATGGATGAAGACATAACGGGATAACTCATAGAGTAATTGGATTTTGGAAAGTGGGTGGAGAAAGCTTACTAGATATGATAGTGTCAAGGGGATCTATGTCATATACCTCTTGATCGACAAGACTTTCATTATTGTTATCGACATAATTAGGGTTTTCCTTGACTACTATTGATGGAGGATGAGGATTCATGATGATGACAGGATAAAGAGGATGGAAAAAAGATTTTGGATGGGAACAGATTAAAGCTCAAATCAGGATTTTGGTCATGCTTAGATCAGGATTGGACAAAAGCTCAGATTAGGATGATTGGATGATGCGATGGGATTGATTTTGATTTTGATGGGATCAGAATTGGATTTGGCAAGATTGGATTTTGATTGAATTGGATTATTAAGATCAGTAGGATAGCATTGGTTGAACGGATGTGATTTGATTGATTGGACAATTTGATCGAATGATTGATTTTGATAGATTTGGATTATTGGATGGATATGATTGGATGATGAAAGATGTGAGAGGGACCTTAAGTTTGATCAAAGGAAGTTACCCTTAGTGGCCTAGAGCTTTGATTGATTAAGAGGATGATTACGACACTGAATCCACCTTAAGGTAAGAATGGATTGATTGGGCCAAGGATGATAAATTACGACACCGAATTCACCTCAAGATGGAAGCAAATTGATTGGGGTCGAAGTTAAAGACTAGTAATCAAATTCAAGTGTTATGGTCAACTTGGGTAACCACTTTGTAATACAAGTTTAAGGCAGTTTGGTTATGAGTGGTGTTTGGTGATGTAAACGATAAAATTATGATGTTTGTTAGGTGAGGGTATGGACTTGTGAATGGAAAATTAAAATAAAAAAGGTGGATTAAAAATGATTTGTGGAGAATGAATGGGGATTTATAATGGTTAACGAAGATTTGGAGCGATAGAATGGAGGTTTAAATGGATCAAATGGAGGTTTCAGGAGGCTTAGAGTGACAAAATGGAGACTTAGGGTGATGAGATAATGGTTGGGAATAATTAAATGATGGTTTAGAGGCTAAATGGATCCAAATGGGGCAATTTTGGGTGTTCAAGAGGGAAAATTCGCCCCTCTGTAGCAAAGATCAGGGCGTTGATAGCAAAATCAGGGGCGTAGACAGCTTTCTACAGTAAATCAGGGGCGCTACCGCCTTTTTGCAGTGAAATCAGGGGCGCTGCCACCTTTTTGCAGTGAAATCAGGGGCGCTGCCGCCTTTCTGCAGTAAATCAGGGGCGCTGCCACCTTTTTGCAGTAAAATCAGGGGCGCTGCCACCTTTTTACAGTAAGGCAGTGTTTGGTTTTGATGGCAATGACTATGGCAAGGACGCAAAATGATAAAGTAAGGCTAAAGTACCAAAAATTTGATAGATTTTTCACAAGGAAACACTTCAAGTAAGCATAATCCTATGATTAATATTAAGGGTATGGCAAGGCAAAGTCTTAATCTAGGATGCACAAGGCTTCTAGGGAGTCCTCGATATACTCTCAGTACGTAAGGCACAACCGTGAACACCAGTCCGTCACAAGCGTGAGTCGGGAACCCTAGCGAGATACTGAAAGGCTCGGACCAACTCTTCACATCTATCTAGGTATCACCCTAGCTTCGACGCTCCGCCAATTACGACACAACTGGATTGGGGTAAAACTTTCATTCTCCCCCCTTTATATACCCCACCGATACGCGTGGTTGGAATTGTCCCTTGGGGTGATGAAATCCCCAAGCAGGTCCCACTAAAAAGAAGACACTAACCATTTCCAACTACTCCCCAGGCTCACACAAAGTGCAAGGGGAAAGTGAAAATGAATTAATGCCCCCTTGGGTGACACAAGAACAAGCAATCACAGCAAGCAACGACGTTTATTCCCCCTAATTAGACTATATTCCAAAACAGCAAAGATAGTTTTTGAAAATCTGATCAAGTGGATGGTCCTGCAAGCAAATGTTAGTTGTTTTCTTCTTCGCTCTTGATCAATAACACCCTAATATGCTGCAAAATGTTAGTGAAAAACAAAAAATATCCTTGCCAAAACAACGTTAGAGAGTTATTACTTGAAAATAGCAAAAAATGAGAGCGAAAACAAAACCAAAATGACTATTTTACCTTCCAAACTGTGCTATTTTGGGGCGCTGCCGCCTTTCTGCGAGGGTGTTGCCGCCTTTCTGCAACAAACTTTGTCAGATTTAAAAAAAATAGAAAGTTGTGCCCCTCCCAGTGCAAGAAAAGTGTTAGTAAAACCTTCTAAATATATCCCTAATTGCAGCAAACGTGTTAGAAAGAATAAAACTTTCAGGTGTGGGGTGTTGCCGCCTTTCTAAAGTGGCCAAGAGGGTGTTGCAGCCTTTCTGCAGGAGTGCTGCCACCTTTTTGTGGTAAAGCAGAGGGCGCTGCCGCCTTTCTGCGAGCTTTTCCTACAAAATTCTTAACCAAAAGGGACATTAAATGCAAGAACCCGTTTGTGGGTCCCATCGGGCGTGCCAGAAATGTATACCTTAGAATTTATCCTGCTCTAAATATGCAAAATAACTAAGAAATGTAAAATGAGAAAATACCAAGGACACCTCAAAATTAGCCAAAAGAGTGATATAACGAAAAGGGAAATGAATAAAATAAAATGCAAACAGTTTCACCTTCCTTGCTATTGATATCTCTTTGATTGGCCCTTGCTTGGAATGGTTTGTGTGCTCCTTAGATGATTACTTGAATGACTAAATGCAAGATTGAATGTGCAAAATGATTAAGATGGATAGCTAGATGATGGCAAAGGATTGAGGATGCAAATTGGCAGCATGTAGTTATGAAAATGTAAAGTGTTATGAGAATGCAAATTGGCAGCATAAGTTTGCTCCAAATGAAAGTGTTGAAAATTCCCTTGAGGAGGGGGTATTTATAGGAGAATTTGAATTCTCTAGAGAGTTCAACGGTCAAGATTGATCCAACAAGGCCAAGATGAAGGGCTATGGTGGGTTGAGAACCCACAAGCCCTCACATCTTGACATGTGGAGGGTGAAGTGGCCAAGGGGATATGAGATGGAGGTGAGGTGTCAAGAAGGTACATGAGGTGGAGGAAGGACAAGTACCTTCCAAGTACATTGGGAGATGGGAGGAATCTTGGGGAATGAGAAGATTTCCACAAAAAGGGATTTTTGTCCCCAAGTGGGAGTGAAAGGGACATTTGAGGAATTTTGGAATTCCTCAAAAATCTACATGGGAAAAGGAAAGGTGGTTGGAGAAATAAGTGTGAATTAAAAATTCACATTCTTAGGAAAGTCTAAAAGATAAAAGGTGGGCTCCAAAAAGGTGGGACTTGGTCACATGTGAAGATTGTGACAAGTCCAAGGTTTTAGAAGCTTTGGAAGGATGGAATGTGAATTAAAAATTCACATATAAGAGAAGGCAATCTAAGAAGAATAAAAAGGAATTAAAAATTCCTTGGGGAATGATTAGGTTTTAATTAATCAGTAATTAGAAGATAAATGAGGATTAGAAGCCAACTTGCAAAAGTTGGAGGATGTGACACATCCTAATCAAGGATTAAGCATGTGCACATCCCTAATGAAGAAATTAGGAGATGGATTAGGATTAGATGAAAATGACATGTGAGGAATTAAATAAATGTAATATTTATTTAATTTATTTGATGAAAGGAGGATTAAGGAGGGTAAGGTATTTAATTATTAATTAAATACCTTAGGGATTTGGCAGAATTAAAGATATTAATTAAATAATAGTAATATTACTTAATTAACTCGGATAAAAGGATATTTAGACGAAAAGTGATAAATTTGGATAAATTAAGTGTCCAAAATTGGATGTCTACACTCCTATATCTCCAAGCGAACGTATTTAATTGTGATATGATATCTTCTTGTTTCACTCCAACCCAATCTAAATTTGGTTGCAAAATAGGAAATACATTATTATGAGGAAGTAGCATCTTGCTACATGACGCGACGAAGACTGTCAAACCCTTCAATCAACTTGATTTGTTCCCCAGCGGAGTCGCCAAAAATTTGTTAGCAAATGGAATGGCTCAAGATAAATATACTTAAAATAAATGACTCTTGACGCAAATATAGCACCAGTGAAAATCCGCTAACAACTCTGAAAAGACCACAATTGTATTTGTGGATTTTCTTTGAATTTTTTTGAGGTATAGCTCCCTCACCAGATTTTCAATGAATTTATCTAATCTAATGAATACGGGTATGCTTTTAACCAGAAAGTAGGAAAGGTGACCAATGCTAGTTCATAAATATGAAGCCAACACGGGAAGCGTAAATCAAAGCCATAAATGACCGACATAAAGATTGAAAACCTATGACTATCCAATCAAAGAAATAAGATCAAATTGTAATAAATGAATACTATGCAGCTTATCTTTCAAGGAAGACAACTATATCAGACGCGTAATGCAAAGATCAATGTACTAAGTATATTATTAAATTAATAACACACAAATTATAAACCATTACAAGCTGAAATAAATGTTAAATCCCTCTCGAAAACACTATAGGGTGTATATTCAAAAAAAAAATCCCCCATTTTCTTCTACACTTTCAAATTTATAGTAAATCTAATGCCATTGAACAGTCGCCAAAGTCATTACTAAATTAGTGGCCTTCTTGTTTCTCCAGCGTTTCTTGAAAATTGCTAAAATCAACCAAAATAATTAATCTTGGCAGAGGAATAGACATCAACAAGAAAAACCAATCTTGATTCTCACCAACAACTGTCGAATGACCTTTTACACAACCAAATAATTAATGCAACATCCAGGGAATATCAAGTGATATCACATGTGTGTTGTCTGATGGGAAATTGTAATTTAAACCAACTCAAATCAGCCATAAATTGGGACTAAGTTGCCATCTCATCAAACTTTGGAGAACGCACCAATGTCTAACTAATCTTCTATAAATTCAACCAGTGTCACCTTTCTTCGTCAATTAGTAGCATCAAACATGGTGAGCTCTCAGAGTGATAGTAATTTTGCCAATGACTACATTTTTTTGGAAGAGATCGAATGTAATCCATTGTTCAGGCATATATCAGATCAGTTGAAGGAGGTCTTCATGGTACAAAGTGAGGTAGAAGAAGTGCTTCACAGCATTTTGGGCGAATCATTCCTAAGCCAAGCCCATGTACACAACATAACCATGCTGGAGCATTGTATATACAGTCATTAGGACTTTTGACTATTGCGACTAGGGTGTAAGAGCACTAGAGCACCTAGTAAAGCCTAAATTCCATCGTCATGTTAATGTGGCAATCAACGGGCTCAACCACTACCCTCAAAATGGACTGATAGCTAACGCTATCTGCATAGCATCATCCCTTCAAGATGAGACATTTGAGGAAGCTATGGCTCTTCTCTGCACAAGAGTCGTAAGAAATGATATGGGACTCTTTGCACAATTCCTTCAATCGCACGAGAACCTATTGTCATGAGCTCAAGTCGAACGCCTCTAGATTGTTACTAAGGGCATTTGAGTCCTAATGTTTTCCCTGTGTGCTTGAATGAAAACATCTCTTTTTTTCTTTTTTCCACAATATGAACTTTGTAGTCAAATTAGATAATTTTGTAGTGCCCATGCAATGTAAAGACGTTTATATATATAAATAAAATATTTCTTTTGATATCACTACGTTTTTGTATGCATGGCTTCATTTATTTCCTATTCATATCGTATTTGAAAATGTTGGTTTTATTTTCTATATAATACATTGGTTATGTGAATTAAGCTTACTATTATTCCATTAATCACTAAAAGCTTCAGGGCAGAAAAATGGGTAGTTCATGTAACTCAATAAAACACTGCCCAAGTTTCGAACAGTTTAAAGAATACCACCCAAAGGTATAACTTGTGGGTGAAGTTACTAACTTCTAACACACAACAACTCATCACACAGGTTATTAACACACATACACCCACTTTCAAAGGAACAGTAAGTTTGAATATGGTCATAAAACACCGCCTAGCGAAAGTTGTAACAATGCAAGCGGTAAAATGAGAGGTTCGAGGAACAAATGAAAATCCCGCTTAAGTTCAAGAAAGACAACAAAATGCAGCCCAAATGCGAGTTTAAGAAAAAATACTTAGGAAAAAAGGAAAGATAGTTAGAAAAAGAGAGTGAGTCATGTTTACAGGTAACATACATCATTCTAGGAGCTTCTCCTAAGATGTGTACCAATACTTGACACAAACAACGCTTAAAACAAACATGTAAGCACCATGACAATTGCAAGACAATATTGAAATAAGTTATCACCACAGTGAGTACTATTTTATATGGAAGAGAATATTGTCACTAACTACAACAAAAAATGTTGTCACCAACAAAGAAATGTCTTATTGAATAGCACTTAGATCATATTGTCCCTACAAAAAGATTTTCTCGGCACTAACAAACTGAGATTTTATAACTATAAAACATTTGAGACTAAGAACATGGAATTCCATCAACTTCTAATGCACAAACACCAACTCATTGCCTTTGTCATCTCTTGATGAATATAATATATCTCATATCAATTGTCACATTGATAATCTTATACCGATACAACTAACGTAGAGAAACTTTGACAGAGGAAACATTACTGAGGATCCACTGTCAAGCACATATTTAAGTGCAAATTATATTATTCTCACTGTTCCTTGAATGAAAACCTTCATGAAAAACATGAATACTATAGCAAGTCAATGTGATACTCTCAAGTCACTGTCCCATCAAGGTAAAATAAATAAATCAATACTGGCCCAAGCAAGATTCATATAGATCACTTCAAGTTGTCTTCAAATAGTCATTGTGAGACTAAGCTCACTCCCCCTAATATGACTAATCAAACAAGGAACTGGTACACATTGGCATTGTTCAAACTTCATTGATCAAGACACATTGTGAAACAAAGGAAGTTGTATATTATTAGATTCCAAAAACAATATCACTGAGCACTGAGCACTATACTTTTCCAAAAACATAATAGTAAAACATAGAAGTTCCAACTTAGAAGGAAACAATATATGTCCCATTTTACGGTGGGCACAAGAGCATTGCAACCATGTATCAAAGCAGAGAAGGAGCAATATAGACCTTCAAATTCACTTGAAACAACCTTGACAAGGAGAAAATGTTAACTACTGCAACAATTGTCAAAGAAAATATGCTTTGTATGTGCACTCGATATCCACCTATATGATAAAGACATCACTGTAAAGGAAATGACACCACAATAAAAGCATCATTAACATTGCCCTCTTACTGTCAAATGAAGCATGAATGTAAATGAAGCATGAATGTAAATGAAGCATGATTGTACATAATTGTCCTTGACATCATTGTAAATTCATAATGAGTTGGTCATTGAATGATAAAGGCAATGACATCACTTAAAATGCAAAGCCTCACTATCCTAAAAATGAAAATGCTCACAATCTTGATTCTAATTGTCCTGATCATCATCACTAAAAAACTAATCACCATAATCACAAAAGAGAAACTAAAATCTCATGTTCTTTTACAATATCTTTGTGATTTACTATAAAGTTGAATGATACCACCTTAGACACAATGAGGAACCTTATACAACAACTCTTTGAGAACAAAGACAAAAACCAAGAATTGTAAACCAAAAACAACTAACCATATCATAGTCACTTATTTTGGACTGTCCACTCTTGATCATGCTTTCCATGGCTTTGTCCTTTGAAAATTTGGTATTGAATATCCTTTCATTGTGAGGAACTCTCTTGATACCTTTCATCATAAAAGCACTATAGTCCTTCAACAATGTCACTATCAACATGGTCAAAATAACATTATATTAGCACCACTATCACTTGCCTTAATGACATTTTAAACATTGTGCTATTCTTTTGAGTTTATCTCTTCTCTGTTATCCCTTAACTTATGCAATCAACTTCCATTGTGATTAATAAACCTTCCCTTTCTTAGATATATAGATTTTGATAAAATAATTTATTCAATATAAGACCAATATCACAAGATCATTGTTAAGAAGAATGTATAAACTTTCATCGAATGACATGATTGAGGCTCTACTATTCCACTAATTTATTTTTACATGAGGTGACTTAATATTTACTGTCATAACCAAACCAACCATAGAAAGTACTGTCATCAAACCATGGAAAGAACTGACACGCCAAGCTTGAAGACCACAAGACCCCAGTTGAAGCACTGTCTTGAAGTAGCACCAAAATGAATTGAAACAACACTTTGAATATCATGTGAACAAGCAACTTTAATAATAGTGAACAAGTTCTCTTTGCAAAACATGTAATAATATTATATAAATAACAAAACCATGAGTAGCAGGAAGCTGACTTTCCATGAATTCAATTTTATTTGCAACCTTTTCAACCTCTTGGTTCATGTCTATGGGGTTTGAATGATAAACCTAAAAACACCTCCCCCAATCCTCATGCTTCCTTTTATGCACTCATAGAAGTCTCTTGTAAAAAATGCATAAGATTAGATTCTTTTTGTTTTTTTTCATGTTTACTCCTCCAAACTTTCTTCTCTGGTTTCTTCTTGTCACCAGATGCTTGTGACTTTGTATTTTTCTTATGCGAGGAATCAATTCTTTTCTCCTGTTTCACAAACCTAGTTCTATAGTACTTTGCAACATGACCATGGTTATGACATTTATAACATATTACATTCATATTTCTAGAGAATGCATATTGAATCCTTTTAGACCTTCTTTTACAATAACTTGCTTCATGTCCATAACCATTAAATGAATAACAATAACTTGGAAATGAATAAATGTGCCTCACTAATTTGTTTTTCCAAGTAGGTGGAGATCCTGTGAACCAGCTAGCTCTACTTCTTCTTCCTCTGTTTATGTCCTTGAACTATCTACTATCAACAATCTTAACTTCTAAATTCTTCTTTTCTCCAGTCTTAGGGGATGTAGCGTGATAGGTTAGATCTATCTTCTTTCTTGGTGTTTATTTGACTCCAGAACTCATCCCTTCAACAAATCCTAAACAAGTAACATCCTTGTGATGTTTTTTCTTGCTCAGCATATCATATAAGCACTCAGTACTATTTTCAAATTAGAGTGTCTTGTGTAACTTCAAAGAAGCTTTTCCTAATTCATCTCTCAAAGATACTATCTCAAATTCATACTTCTCACAATCAACTTCTTTGGCCTTTAGCTACTTATTAACTTCTTCCTCTATTTTCTTAACTTTAACAACTTTAACCTTCATATCTTTTTTTTTTTCTGCATTTTGAAGCACTAAAAGAGTTCTGGTCTTAGATCCTTTTTCCTCTTGTAGCTACAATTTTAACCTTTGGTTATCCATTCTAAGTTTCTTAATCTTATCGAGAGCATAGATGAGTTCACCTTCCATATCAACCTCATATTCATTTTCATCAAACTCTTGTTCAAAATCACACATTAAGTGATCTCCTTTTTTGTCTACACTCTTCACTACAAAATCATCTTTTGTACTAGGTTCAAGTGGTGTTTATTGTTCAACATTATGTTGTGTATTTCTTTTTTCTTTGTCTCTTTTACTTTTTTCCATAACGAGTACTCCACTACCAAGAACCCCTATGTTTGTTAGACTTATGCAAGGGTATGGCTCTGATACCACTTGTTGGAGTACAATACCATTAAGAGGGGGGGTGGTGCAGGAGCACCTAGATCATGTAATGCCTTCAAAAGGCTAATTTGTCAAATTTGTAATGTTCAAGTCTAAAATGATGTGTCAAGGCCCTGTAATGATTAATTTTAATGTATGTAATAGGTTTAAGGTGGTCAAACTCAGAAAAAAGGTAAAACTTGCATTATTGCAATATTGTTGAAAGTTGTTACATTGACAAAAAGAAAGAAAATCATGATTATTAAGAGTTAAAAGGTAGTTTGAACTGATGGAGGAAGTTGGAAAGTTAGTTACTAAGTGGGAAACTTCTGTAAAGAACATTGTGAGGTGAGAAAAGTAGATCTTGATATTCTTTTAATCAAAAATTTGAAATAAACCCCTTGTTTTTTGTGTTAGCAGCAATCTTTCCTTTGTTTTTACCTTTATCTTGATTGTTTAGGAATTTGAAAAGAAAAATTCTTATGTGGTCATATTTAGGAAGGTTTTAGTCTTTATTTCAAATAGTTGAGAGGTCGGTTTTCAAGAAACAAGAGAAAAAGAGACAACTTCTTGTGTCTTGGGCAGGGTTCTCTTCACAGAGGTTTTGAGAGTCCTTAAGTGATTTCATGGTCATTCCACCGATGTAGGGTTAGTTGGTTGGTGGAATGGAAAGCCTTTAATTTATTTTCAATGTAGATATGCTTGTGTGTGCAGGGGTATCAAGAGTATGAACTTGTGATGCTAATACAAGACAAAATTTGAGTTTTTCCACTTGAAAATGGAGGTTACAGGTAGGGTAATGAAGACATAGCACATAAATGGGCTTGGAGATGGTTTCAAAGGCCTTGGAAGACATATTAAGACATGTTTCAATTTTTTTCCAAAGTGCTTGAGGTTTGTAAGGGTGATATTCATGAAACCCTCATTGTTTTTGGTGTTTTCACCCTATAAACAAGGGTTTAGTAGAACAATATGTATTTGAGCCTCTTAAACCTTAAAAATGATAAAATATTGAGTTTTTTAACATTTCTAAGGATTTTTTGATGTTATTTGACGAATTGGTGGATTTTAGAGACCACTTGCTTTGATAAAATGGGCTAATTGGAAGCTTTTACCAGTAGGACAGTCATTTATTTCAACATTTTTGTCAAACAACAATACTCTATGATTTGATATGTTAAATGGGATTAAGGGTCTCAATAGGTGCTAAAAGAATGGAATGGTTCAAAGTAGTTTGCATGGTATACCTGATTTAAGTATATGACAGTGCTACTAGACAATGTAGTCTTATAATGAAACTAAGAATTTGTATGTGCAGTGTTGTGACTGATGAAAAGTGCCTTAGATCTATCTGAAAATATGTTGGAAAATGTTCTTTTATGTTTTGGAGAAGTTTATAGGGGAGTGTATGTTATTTTGATGATTTGAACATGGTGTTTCAAAGGTGTAAAGTGGAACCATGACTGTGAAATCAGTGGTTTTTATGACATGATTCATTTTCTATCAAAGTTATGCATCTTGGAGGTCTGTGAATAGGGTAGTAGCATGATGAATTGCTTTGTGATTATTTCCTAGTTTGAGATACAATTGAAATGAGGATTGACATGGTGAGGATGGTTGATTGTTATCATTTTTCCTTGGTAATAGAGTTCTTTGAAGAATGAAAGTGTGAGTAATGAAGGGAATGAAAGGATTTGATGGTTTCTAATCAGGTTTGTGTTTATATAGTCATCTTGTGTATGATAAAGATATGGATTACTATTTTGTGAGATAGAAGATTGTTTCCTTGTGAATGGCTGAGGAAAAATGAAGGATGTTGTTAAGTTGATACGTGAATTTGATGAAGAAATGAAGCAATTTTTGTTTTTAGTCTAATTTGATCTTCTCCTAATTTGTTTGGGAATGAAATTCCCTAATGAAATGACGTTGTTGATGGTTTTTTTATGATGCTCTGCATCAAATTGGTATCAAAGCCTGAAGATGCTCTAGGAAAGTTGATTTTGGTTATGTTGTTGTTGATAGTAGCTTGAGATTGTTGGTTGGGTGCTTATCCATCTAAGTTGACTGAGAAAGTCCAAGAGACTAGGGAGGAGTAAGTTCAACACCTAGGTGAGGCAAGCTAAGTTGTGTTGCAGTTAGAACTTGATGGATTCTTATCTGAAGAAGAACTAAAGAGTTACAACCTGATGAAGGATACTCCACTGATGGGAGTAGATGTGAAGTTGAGAATGTGAAGGAAGATTGTTGAGGAGAAGTAGTTTGCAAGGATAGTATTGTGTCCTTGGTTGAGAAAAGTGTGGAAGGACAATCATGTGTCCTTAGTTGAGAAAAGAGTTGGAGGAGAGATGAAAAGACAGTAATGTGTCCTTTTGGAAGAGGAAAAGATGATTGAGAACCTGATGATGAAGACTAAGAAAGGAAAAGAGGAAAAAAAGAAGATAGAGATGAAGGAAAAGATGGCAAGAGAGAGCAAAGAGAAGAGTGAAGACAAGACGAGGAAAAGACAAATGGAGGTGAAGAAGGAACAAGAACAAGATAGGTTTGATTTTTGTTTTTCAGGTACAAGTGAAGATTATGCAATGTGTTTCCAAGGGACTTGGAAAGGTTCAGTTGGTTGGTTGTATGGTGCAAGAACACCTAGATCATGTAATGCCTTCAAAAGGCTAATTTGTCAAATTTTCAATTTTCAAGTCTAAAATGATGTGTCAAGGCCCTATAATGATTAATTTGAATGTATGTAATAGGTTTAAGGTGGTCAAAGTGGGAAAAAAGGCAAAACTTGCATTATTGCAATATTGTTGAAAGTTGTTACTATTATCTACTGAAATTTCACCCTTATCAAGTTGTAGAACTTGATATTTCAGAGAAACATGGGAACTTTTCCAGGTTGTGGGTCACCTAAAAATGGAAAAGAACCTCCGGAGAAGGACGGCTTCCTTTGCTGGCAACATCACCTAAACTACTGATTTTGTAAGGTAAAGGGAGAAGATTACTAAAGCAAAACAGAAATGGTAGGAACTAATCCCTATGGTGATACACCAGAATGACAAGAGCAATGAGACAATCAGGTTACACTTGAATACTGATGATGGATATGGGACTGCACAACAAGTTTTTGTAGATTATGCATAAGTATTTCACAAACAAGTTTGACATGTGCACACTTTTAAGAAGGAAAAGCAATTTTTCACAAATTAAAAGTTCATGTGCAATTCAATAAACATAATTTGTAACCTACATAATACTGCTTTTGTAAAGAAAGGCATGCTAACATGAGACAAAGCTATAAGGAAATAGAAAGATTTCACGAAGTAGCTTGATCAATCACCTGAAAATGCACAATATTTTGCAAGAACCAGAAGGCAAATTGAACCATCAATGGTAACCAAGGTAAATTCTATATATCATGCTCCAAATGAGTTACAAAATTTTGCTAATCTGAGAAAGGACTACAAAATCCACAACTTCAGAAAAGCATAAGAACTCTTTTACAAAGAGGCAAAAAATGCCATATATACAAAAGTCTCAGCCCCTAGGGCTTACAAAAATATCAGCCTCTAGAAAGATCCATTCCTAGATATTTTTAATGAAGTTAATGTTGCATCAAACGTGTATCCCCGCTGTCCATGTCGGTGAAGGGTCTCTCTAGGAATGGCCTCAAGATATTTTGGAATAATCGCATTGACCTCTGGCCTCTGTGTCCACTCTCAAACCTCCATCAGACTCGCCTTGAATGTGGTTGTTCTGATAATCATAAATGTCAATCTACCTTTTCCTGTAGAGATCCCAGCTGTCACTAAGACTCGTGGTTTCTTCCTTTCTTCCTTTCTCTTATTCTAGATCCTTCCACAAGTTGACCTTCTTTGAGAAGCAACATCAGGTTTATCCTACTTAGATCCTTATAAACGAACACCTTTTTCCACCGAATGATCCATCATTTTTTATCATAAAGAAGATCCATGTTGCTTACATTCTTTTGATCTTCTTCACAGGGGTAGTCAATCAGTCAAATGGCCAATGGTTCACCTTTAGTTCTCTCTGATTGGTTGAACACATGCTACATAGGATTTCCAAGGGGTCAAAAGATTCTTCAGACAGAACCGCATCTCGGTGAGACACTAGTCATGTCTCGCCGATGCGATTATGCCTCTCAGCAATGATCGGCATAGCATACAACTGTCGGTGGGACCTCATATTGAATGCAAAAGTTATATCGATATCACAAAAAACCATCGGCAAGACAATCATTATCGACCAGACATCATAGCATGTAGTAGGAGTTATAGCGATATCCCCCTTTCATCGTTGAGACAATCACATTTGGCAAGAGGTCATAGCGGGCGCTAAGAGTCATACCGATATCCCTTTTCGATTGGCAAGTCCATCGCTATTGGCAAGACTCTCCATTGTCAGCAAGACCTTTCACCGAGCCCTTCATCCTTCGGTGAGACACCATCAGGTTGGTAGGACATTACACTAACCCCTTCCTTTGTCGGTGAGACCATGATCATTCGGCCAGACTTCATGCCGAACTCAAACCTTTCGGCGAGACTCCCCCATGTCGGCAGGATATCTCCCCGAACTCTAATTCTTTCGGCAAGACTCCTATGAGTCGGAAAAACTTCTCACCGATGCCAGCCATTTTGGTGAGACTTCTAATCATTGGAAAGACATCACGCCAAAGCCACAACATTACGCCGAGAGTTCCATTTATCGGCCAGAGGTCAGAGAGAAGGTAAACCACTCTCCCTGACGCTAACCTTATGAACAACTATCGGCTGGACTTCCTCGGTCGGGGAGAGATAGAAAAATCATGGCGACCAAAATGTCTCAGCGACCTGAGGATTTCGAATGAATATAGCACAACAGCCAGCCGACAAGACAATAGGAGGGTCTCAACGACTTTCTTCTTTAGGAGTTTTATGCCCAAATCTGACTAAGGCAAGCTTTCCAACTGACTTCCTTGAAAAATAACATTCCAATGAAGACCTTCCCAATGAAAACCAAACACCTGCACGCTGGGCTCAAACCTTACAGGAGCCACATTTAATCCACGCACTAAATCTAAAACATAATTTCCCCTGATTGAGCCCGTAGGTGAAAATCAGGTAACAGTTACATTGATAAAAAGCAAGAAAATTAGGCATATTAAGAGTTAAAAGATAGTTTGAACTAATGGAGGAAGTTGGACAGTTAGTTACTAAGTTGGAAACTTCTATAAAGAGCATTGTGAGGTGAGAAAACTAGATCTTGATATTCTTGTAATCAAAAATTTGAAATAAACCCCTTTTTTTGTGTTAGCAGCAATCTTTCCCTTTTTTTACCTTTAGCTTGATTGTTTAGGAATTAAAAAAGAAAAATTCTTGTGTGAACATATTTAGGAAGGTGTTAGTCTTTATTTCAAATAGTTGAGAGGTTAGTTTTCAAGAAACAAGGGAAAAATAGACAACTTCTTGTGTCTTGGGCAAGGTTCTCTTCACAGAGGTTTTGAGAGTCCTTAAGTGATTCCATGGCCATTCCACCGATGTAGGGTTAGTTGGTCAGTGGAATGGAAATACTTTAATTTCTTTTCAATGTAGATATGCTTGTGTGTGCAGGGGTATCAAGAGTATGAAGTTGTGCTACTAATTCAAGATAAAATCTGAGTTTTTCCACCTGAGTTGTGTTGCTTGGAGATGGTTTCAAAGGCCTTGGAAGACATATTAAGACATGTTTCAACTGTCTGCTGGAGTGCTTGAGGTTTGTAAGGGTGATATTCATGAAAACCTCATTGTTTTTGGTGTTTTCACCCTATAAATAAGGGTTTAGTAGAATAGTATCTATTTGAACCTCTTAAACCTTAAAAATGATAAAATTCTGAGTTTTGTAACATGTCTAAGGACTTTTTGATGTTCTTTGATGAATTGGTGGAGTTTAGAGACCACTTGCTTTGATAAAATGGGCTAATTGGAAGCTTTTACCAATAGGACAGTCATTTATTTCAATGTTTTTGTCAAACAACAATACTCTATGATTTGATATTTTAAATGGGATTAAGAAGGGTCTCAAGAGGTGCTAAAAGAATGGAATGATTCAAAGTAGTTTGCATGGTATACCCAATTTAAGTATATGACAGTTCTACTAGACAATGTAGTCTTATAATGAAACTGAGAATCTGTATGTATAGTGTTGTGGCTGATGAAAAGTGCCTTGGATCTATTTGAAAATATGTTGGAAAATGTTCTTCTATGTTTTGGAGAAGTTTATAGGGGAGTGTATGTTATTTTGATGATTTGAACATGGTGTTTCTAAGGTGTAAAGTGGAATCATGACTGTGAAATCAGTGGTTTTTATGACATGATTCATTTTCAGTCAAAGTTATGTATCTTGGAGGTTTGTGAATAGGGTAGTAGCATGATGAATTACTTTTTGATCATTTCCTAGTTTGAGATACAATTGAAATGAGGATTGACATGGTGAGGATGGTTGATTGTTATCATTTTTCCTTGGTAATAGAGCTCTTTGAAGAATGAAAGTGTGAGTAATGAAGGGAGTGAAAGGATCTGATGGTTTCTGATCAGGTTTGTGTTCATATCATCATCTTGTGTGTGATAAAGATATGGATTACTATTTTGTGAGATAGAAGACTATTTCCTTGTGAATGCTTGAGGAAAAATGAAGGATGTTGTTAAGTTGATAGGTGAATTTGATGAAGAAATGAAGCAATTTCTACTATTAGTCTAATTTGATCTTCTCCTGATTTGTTTGGGAATGAAATTCCCTAATGAAATGAGGTTGTTGATGGTTTTGTTATGATGCTCTGCATCAGGGGGTGAATCAGTGGTATACCAATTTAAAATGACCTTGAATTAATCTTTCACAACTTTGAACATATAAAATGCAAGTTTCAGAACAGTTCAATGCAGACCAAGTAGACCACAAATAATGTGAAACCATAACATAGTGATTTATGAGTGGAAAAACCTCATAGGGATAAAAAACCACTCAAGAAAAATTGCCTCACTAGCTTAATAAAATCCCACTAATTACAAATCCTCACTGGCTACTTTTTGTGCCTTGCTGGCTACACAAAATGCATCACTGGAAAAGGAACCTCACTAGTTACAAGTATGCCTCACTAGAAAATACAACTGCCTCACTAGAAAAATCTCCTTGGTCTTAATGGCCAATCTCCAATGACAAAAGAAACACTATTTCAGGGGGTTACCCTATTACAATACAATCCATTGCTCAAAAGATTTATCTCTACAACATGAAACTTGCAAACCCTATCTCCCTCTTTCAAATACAAACATTCAACATTATGATCCTCCTCACATACATGGACAAAAACTTCATTTGAGTGATTACAAAGACTTGTAATGACTCTAATCAAATCACACCAAACAGTAAACAAAAGAAACCATTTGATGAATGCAGTCATGTGCAGATCACACTAAATAAATACAAACATGCAGGAGTATGATATATCTTTCCAATCCTCACTTATCTGTGTAGTATAGTCATATAGATTTTATAGACTGTTTTTCCATTCTATATCCTTTCTAAAGCATAATTTCATCATCCTTAGTAACCAACATTTCTCAAACACAAACCACTTCTCTTTGAGTTACAATCCTCCATAACAGGATATAAACTCAACTAATAAATCAATCAAAATCTATATATATTGTAGTATGATCACTACATCCTCCTTCCACACATATTTTCATGTTAAAGGAGCATCAAATCACTTCATTTCTTCTTTATTACATCAAAACCACTCTCAAGTTCAACTACCCTCAAAATGCATTGTCTTTGATTCTTTCTTGCATCGTCGTTCTTGCAGTTACAAAACTGAATTAACCAACACAAAAAAATTAGACACCCAAATGCCTATCAAAGTAGGTGCTTCTTGAAATAACTATTAGAACCTTTAAACAAGATCCATTGATCTCCTCTTTCCACCAAAAACAACTTTTAAAATAGGTCGTTGATTGCAATTTCAATACAATGCACAAATCTCCTAACTTGCCTGATGGGTTTCACATAAAAGAGGATTGGTTTGAAAGATGTTTTACATGCCTTAAGTTCGCCTTAACTAGAGCTGACTGGTGACTATAAGTCGCCTTCAAAACATAAAAAGAAGCAAAATTTGTCACTTTTCTAGCCTTTTAACTTTGAGTGTTAGGTTTTATGAAAGAAAGGTTTTAAGACAAGCTCCTAAACAATGAAGAAACCTTAGTCACTTCAAAAAAACATTAAGTACTTCATCCTTCTTTGAATGTGTTATAATCTCTTCCATTCAATAAATGGATTTGATGCAGACAATACCAAAGAGAATGAGATTTGATGGAGCATTAGGGTTTGAAGATTTTTATACACTCAAATGTTGATACTTTGAACCCTTGAAGCTTTTCGTGCTTGCATGAATTGACCAACTGCATGAATGACTTGGAAGATTGAAACCTTTAAAGCTTTGATGCAATAATATTGAAACCTTTAAAGATTTGATTCTATACCATGATGCATAATACTCACCAACCACTTGATAGATAAATAAATAACATGAAACACATTGAAGCAACTCACTCAACCTGATCCATTCAACAATCAATCTATCCCCTTTGACATCAATGAAAAACAATTCCAACACTATATTATCAAATTCAAAAAAACATGATAATTAACATTAAAACACTAAACATGGAAATATTAGTTCATAGAATCGAATTTGGCCTAAAAATATGCAATTTAGTTCTTCTACATTGATAAAACAAAAGGTGATGGAATATGCAAAAAATGATTTATATATCATCAACACCATGAATAAAGATTTTTTTTGTTGCATAATGTGCAAAATGTAGAAAACAAAAGAGCATGTGGGTCCTAAATCATAGGGACCCCAATACCTTTCTTACCATTTTTTCTATTTCCTCAAAACACAAGTGCGTTATAACACACTACATGGAAAATTCTAATCAGAAGACAATGACTATTAGATAAAAGATAGAGAGAGAGAGAGAGGGAAGAGGGAGGAAGGGATGGAAGGAGGGAGGGAGAGAAACAAACTTACACAAACAAAGAAAGATAGTCAGAGATGCAAAGAGAGAGAGAAGGGGGAGGAAGGAAGGGAGGGGAGGGAGAGAAACAAACTTACACACACAAAGAAAGATAGATAGATATGCAAAGAGAGAGAGAGAGAGGTAGGTAGGAAGATAGAAGTAGATATTTAAGGAGTGACAAAGAGATATAAATGGGGAGGGAGGGAGAGGTAGTGAGGGGAGAGAGGTAGAGAGGTGAGGTAGAGAGAAGAGAGGGAGAGAGAGAGAGAGAGAGAGAGAGAGATAGGGGAGGGAGAGGTGAGAGAGAGGGATGGAGGGAGGGAGAGGTAGAAAAGAGTAAGAGGTAGAGAGAGGGGAGGTAGAGAGGTGAGAGATAAATCAAAGAAGAGAGGGAGAGAGATAGAGAGGGGTAGATAGGGAGGGAAGGAGAGGTAGAGAGAGAAGGATGGAGGGAGGGAGAGGAAGAGAGGTGAGAGAGATGCAGGTATATCCTCAACCCTCCATAATGAAACTTAAACCAAAAACATTAAGCCCTAAATTCTAAAAATTGTGTCAAACCCCAAATCATAAACCCTAAATCGTAGTCCCTAAACCATAAAACATAAACTCTAAACCATAAAACCTAAGAATAATAATTTTAACACTAAAACCTTAAAAATTAAATTTAATCCCTAAATCCTCAATGTTAAAGCCTCCATCATAAACCCTAAACCCTAAATCAAATACCCTAAACCTTAAACCTTGCCCTAAACCTTAAACCCTAAACCTTAAAACATAACAACATTAATTTTAAATACTAAAACCTTAAAAATTAAATTAAATCCCTAAACCCTCAATTTGAACTCTCTATCATAAATTTTAAATTGTAAACCTTAAGCCATAAACCCTAAAACCTAACATTAATAATTTACACTAAAACCTAAAAAAAAATCTCTAAATCCTCCATCATAAAACATAAACCCTAAACACTATTCACTAAACCCTAAAATCTAACATTAATAATTTAACATTAAAACCTAAAAAAAATTAATCTTTAAACCCTCTATTATATAACTTAAACTCTAAACCATATATTCCATGAATAATTTAGAGGGAGGGAAGGGGAGGTAGAGAGAGGAGAGGTAGAGAGAGAAGGAGGGAGGGAGAGGAAGAGAGGTAAGAGAGAGGTAGGTTGATCCTCAACCCTTTGTCATGAACCCTAAACCCTAAACCTTAAACATTAATCCCTAAACTCTAAACACAATACCCTAAATCCTAATCCCTAAACCCTAAACCATAAAACCTAACATTAATAATTTTTAACATTAAAACCTTAAAAATAAATTTAATCCCTAAACCCTCAACGTTGAACTCTCCATCGTAAACCCTAAACTAAATCCCCTAAACCTAAAACCATAAATCCTAGGCCCTAAACCATAAACACTAAACCCTAACATTAATAATTTTTAACACTAAAACCTTAAAAAATAAATTCAATCCCTAAACCCTCAATGTTTAACCCTCTATCATAAACCCTAAACCTTAAAACATAGAATATTGATAATTTTACATTAAAACCTATAAAATTAAATTTAATCTCGAAACCCTCCATCATAAACCATAAACCTTAAGCCCTAAACCCTAAACACTATTTGCTAAACCATAAAATCTAACATTAATAATTTAACACTAAAACCTAAAAAAGTGAATTTAATCTCTAAACCTTCCATCATAAACCCTAAATTCAAAACTCTAAACCATGAATAATTTAGAGAGAGAGGGGGAGAGAGATAGTGATTGAGGGAGAGGTAGAAAGAGAGTGAGGGAGGGAGGGAAAGGTAGCAAGGGGAGAAAGAGAGGTGAGAGATAGAGGTAGGGAGGGAGGGAGAGGTAGGTTCCACCCTCAACCCTCCATCATCAATCATAAACCCTAAACCTTAGGCCTCAAACTCTAAACCCTAAACCTTGAGCCCTAAATTATAAACACTATACATCAAATAGGGGGAGAGAGAGACAGAGGGAGGGAGAGAGTGAGCAATAAAGGAAGGGATGGAGAGAGTGAGGAAGAGAGGGGAGATAGAGAGAGGGAGATAAGAGAGGGAGAAATGGATAAATGGAGTGAGGTATAAGTAGACAAAGAAAGGGAGGGAGGGAGAGGTAGCAAGTGGAGCGAGATAGAGAGGTGAGAGTGAAAAGAAAAGGAGAGAAATAGATAGAGAAAGAGGGAGGGAGGGAGAGGGTAGGAGGTAGAGAGATGAGAGATAAAAGAGAGAGAGAGAGTGAAGAAAGAGAGAAGAAAGAGAGAGTAAGAGAGGGGTAGGGAGGGAGGGTGAGGTAGAGAGGGGAGAGAGAGAGGGTTGAGATATATGTAGGTGTCACCCTCAACCCTCCATCACCAACTATAAACCTTAAACCATAAACCTATTCCCCAAACCCTAAACCCTAAACCTTAAACTTTAATCTCTAAATATATATGCTAAATAAGGAGATAGGGGGAGAGAGGGAGGAGAGAGGGAGTGATAGAGGAAGGGAGGAAGGGAGAGAGATATGGAAGAGAGGGAGAAAGAGAGTGATGGAGGGAGGGAGAAGTAGCAAGGGGAGAGAGATAGAGAGGTGATAGAGATAAGATAGGGAGAGAGAGAGAGAGGTAAGAGAGTATGAAAGAGGGAGACAGAAAGAGAGGTAGAGAGGAAAGGATTGACGAAGGGAGAGGTAGTGAGGGGAGAGAGAGAAGATAGGAAGAGAGATAGGTGAGCTAGAGATAAATATAGAGGGAAGGAGGGAGGGAGAGGTAGAGAGATAAGTCTAGAGAGAGATAGAGATTTGAAGAGGGAAAAAGAGAGAGGGAGGGAGAGGTAGAAAGATAGATCTAGAGCTTTGGGGAGGGAGAGAGGGAAGGAGGGAGAGGGTAGAGAGTGGGAGAGATAGAAGGTGAGGGAGAGAAAACATTTTTCCTTCACAATAACAAGAGTGCATTGTAAGACACTCGTGTTATGGGAACCTAAGGCAGACAATAACACGAGTGTATTATAGTGTGTTTGTGTTATTGTCTACCTTTGGAATTTCTTAGACATCCAACCCAAAGGGTTGAACTAACATTTCAATGTCCAAATACATTTATTTTCAAATTTTTAAAAAATTAACACAATCTTGAGTGTGCTCTCCATCAAATTTGCATGTATTTCAATGTCAAGTAAAAAAATGACAGTAATGTTGAGCTCTCTCTTAGCTTTCTAACCATGTAATTTTTTTCATATTTTAAATATGTTAAGGTTTTGATCTTTAGTTTCTTTTGTTTTGTCTCTATTTTTGTCAAAAATATACATCTAATATTTTTGGCTTTATTTTTTAGTAGTTTATTAAGGGTTTTAAATAAATTGTTTTTAAAAGCTAGACTTTATTCTATGCATAGTAAAAAAATTGATTTTTGACTAGTTTCCTATAGAATTTGGGGGAGCTTGCTAATTTTTTTAGGATATTCCCACTCTTAAAATTAGTAAAAATCATATATTCATTAAAAAATTAGGATAAAAATTGTGCATACACTACATGGTGTTAGCTAATTTCTCACCAAAGTAATTTTTTAAATACTTAAAAATGTTAACATTAGGGGTAGCACATGAGACGCTATGTTATGCTTTTTATAAAAGAAAGAGCACTTTGTATGTTCCCCCTTAATATCCATCATTTTCAAAAATAGTTATTAGTTTAAAAATTATATTTAGAGGGTTACAACTCTTGTTCTTGTTGCACTTCAATGTTGAGGGTAACTATATTTAATTTCTCATCCAAGATCACTCTTTCTTGATTTAAAAAAGTGGCCACTTAAGACCCCTTTTTGGTCCCTCATTTCCATGCACTTAACCTAAGAAACTATTTGAAGATGATTGGGATCCTAGGTTAGTCCTCATGCTTGTTATTACTAGTAAATGATGAAACCTCTAATTATATCCTTCTCAATTGTCTCTTCACCTACAATTGTTGGGTGTGGCTATTGGAGATGTTAGGTTGGCACAGTCCTCTATAATGATTTATTATATCTTTTCTAAGATGTCAAAATTTGCATAAGTCCTCAACTTGGGGTGACATTTGGCTTGTTTTCCCACCCATGGTGTAAGACCCTGTCTCTTGTGGCCTTGTTAATCCTATTAGTCATTGGTGTTTTATGCCTTATATTTTATGTTCTTTTATGTTACAAATGAGTGATGGTTGTTCCATACAACGAAGATGTTCATATCCTTGATTATCCTATCTAACTAATGGTTTTTGTGATTTCTTGTGATAGCTAGATGAGTTCCATTACTTGTCTATGTAAGTATGCAATGATCGAGATGTTTAGTTATAGGTAATATCATTATGTATATTAATTGGATTACATTATTTTAGGTGATTATATATTATGGGTGTGAGTAGGTGTGAATATAAAGGTAATGATTGATAGTCAACATTTACTTGTAGTAGTATTTGTTATAAGTTAAATATATTATTTATATAAATGGTGACATTTTGATAATAAGTAGTATGATCAATTATTGTTTGAATCTAAAAGGTATTATGCAAGTAGGGAGGGTTAAATTATATGTGATGCAAAGGAAGGACTCACTATCAAACACCTTGACACATTCCAAACAAGGCCTCAATGCAAACAATGAAATTTTGCACATTTGTACGTTCTTGGAAACTTACCCTTAAAGCCTAATGGCACACAAAAAAGGTACAACATATAACATGATGTATTTGACTTGTGCAGACTTGTTCCAAAACTTTCTAAGGGTTTTCCAAACTTACATGGCCCAAACTAGTGATCAAAGCAATGATTCATGTGAACAAGGGTTTGTTGCCACCAAATGCATTCTAGAAAACAACACCTAATAAAAGGAGAGAACAACTTGTCACACCAATTACAAGATTTTTTAGACTCTTTACAACATGCCACAATGTTTCCCTACTCTTCCTTCAACACACAATAAATAGATTTCATCATACCTTCACCAAACTAGGGTTTGTGACTGTTTTTCCCACAAAAGACAACAAATTGTCAACAAGTACTCCTTCACCCATGAAAGTTATGAACTCTCTTGTAGGAAGGTAGATAGGATTGGTATAGAATTTCCTACTAGGTTTCATGAATTTTGGACGGTGGAAACTCTGCCCATCATTAATTTATGCTCGTTGGAAACCCTAGGCAGGGTTCAGACCCACACTCACTAAAATTGCAATATATTGCACAAAACTTGATGAAACTCTACCAAACAAAAATAATTTGTAAGTTAATATTTCCCTCTAACTTCTCCAATTGGTTTTAGGACTGTACTAGTCTGGACCAATTTGTACCACACAATTTGTAGTCTGTTTACATAGAAAAAGCAAGGTAGAACGTGCCAAAATGAAGTTTTTTTGTATTCCATATTTATCCAACCTTTGAGGTCGATGTTACAATGCATATTTAACATTTCTCAATCAATCCCAACTGAAGAAACGGGCCTCTAACTCCTTGTTAACACTAATGACCACATTTACAACTTTTGACAACATTTTGCAATTTTTGCAACTTTTACAATATGACTCCAAAACACCATAGAACATAATGAAGTGATTCCAAATGAATCAAAATGGTCTCACATGACCTTATTGACCCCAACCAAAACAAAAAAAAATTATCAATCATGACAATATTTTCCTCAAAAAGTGCATCAAGGTGCCCCTACACCATACGCCTTGGAGAGAACAAATTCAAGTTCCACTTGAATTGAGGTCTACAACAGTATAACCATGCTTGATAATATCTACTTCAGTCATCCATGTTTCCTCTTCAATGAGAAGAACAAATATTTGGTTTAATGCTCCACTTAGCTTGCCTTTACAATCCTGCATAATCAAACAAGATACATAATTGACTTTATGTTGCATGTTGCTATAAATCCTTTTGGAAATCTGCATAAGTGTCCACACTTTATCTGCCCCACTATCCACTACATCTTTCTACTAACAAATGGTGTTCAATTGTGTAGGGATGGCTTATTTATGCATAAACATATCAAAGTTCTTATCTCTCTTTAATGAGACATACACTTGGCCAAAAGGACTTGAGACTTTCAAATGTCTTCTTGTCTGTTGCATTACAACAGATTGACTATTGTCTTTCTTTTCAAAATATTTCATCTTGACTTTGACTAAAATAATGAACTTCAAGACAAGTTCTTGTTGTGTACTCTCTAATAAATGAAATTTACGAAGCAACTCAACTTCCACATCTACCTTATCACCTACAATCTTTGTGTAATCACCCCCTACACCTATCATAAAATAGAAATCTCCTTGTCTAATACAATTGAGCCACTTCACCCTATGATTGCAAAGAGGTTGCTTGCAAACCTTAGAAACTTCCTTCAAATCTACATTGTCTTTATACACTTCCTTGAATGCTTAAATACCAACACTCTGAAACTGAAATTATTGCACTATCAATGTTCTTCCACTCCAAATATCAACCACCTTATGACTCTACCCCTTCCTCTTCTTGTGTTTGAAAATGTAGTGTTGAAGGTACTTGACACACTTGTTTTTTCTTACATTTTACACTTTTTACCCATCTTAGATGACACTCTTTCTATGTTCATCTACTCAATCTCACTCTCATCAGTTTCCTTCACACCAACCATGGTACCTTTAGCATTATAATCACTGTCATCTGGAAATTCTTGTTGTTGCTCCATTTATAGTTGCTATTGGTTTAATTTTCCATCTTCCATCTACAACTTAGTTTGAAAATCATGTTGCTCTGAATTTCCTATCTCCCTCAAGCATTGCTCATTCAACTCTACAATCTCCTTCACATCAATCTTGTTGCCTTTAGCATCCAAATGCCCATATTTTTCAACCTTCTAAACAAGTTTGTGTGTATCCCCTTTGTTGATACCATCTTTTTCTCTAGCTATCTTACATTCTTCATAGCATGCTTTACATGATAGACCAACCCCTAGTATGAAGTCAATGTGATGATTTATATCCTTGATTGGAAGTAATGAGTTTGGGATCTCATCTACCACTATATCAGCATGTTGCTTGAGAAAATCTTGGATCTCCAAAGGAAACTCATCCACCTTAACTATTGTCACGACAATCCTAGGTTTGGTTATGATCGCAAAGCCCATTTCCTCTTCTTAAATGGTCTTAATGAACTATTTTTCTCCTACCAACATCACACTAGATCCCACTTATTGTTCTTGGCTTTCCTCATTCAAATGTGTTAGAGTATAGGAGACCCCTTCCTTCTCTATGGCATAGGTGTTTTTCCTACCATCATGGACTAACTTCCTATCATATTTCCATGGTCTACCTAGCAACATATGGAAAACATCCATGTGAATGATGTCACACAAAAATTTATCCTTATATCTCCCTATTTGGAATTGTACCCAACTTTTCTCATTTACTAACACTTGTTGCCCTTTGTTTTACCATGATACCTTATATGGAGTGGCATGGGGTAATCTTATTAGTTTTATCTTTTCTACCATTTCAACAAAAAATAAGTTATCAATGCTACCAGAATCAATGACAATTTGACAACATTTACCTTGGATTTTGCAAGTGGTCCTGAAGAGTGATATTATTTGGGGTGGTTCCTTCTCCAGGGGCACTTTGATCAAGGTTCTTCTCATCAAAAAAAATTCTCCAACTTTTGGTTCTTCAACTTGTGGTGAAGAATTCACACTTTCAACATCTCCACCTTGTGTTGCTTGTTTCCTCCTTGCACTCCCAAAAGAAGTAGATGATTGTTCTTCAAAGAATTTCCATGCTTGATGGCCTACAAATTTATTACATGTATAACATTTTCCAGTGAAGCCACTTGATCCTCCTCTACTCCCAAATCTACCCCTCAAATTCGATCTTCCCTTAAAACTGCCCCTTAGATATGAGGTTTGTTGTTGAGAATTACTTGTCTCTCCTTGACTCTCATGTGACTGTCCTAAATCAGAAAATGATCCTCTTCCTCTAAAAGTCCTTCTCCTACCTCTGATTTGTTTCTCTTGTCTCCTTCTCAACTTTTCTTCAACCTTTATGGCTAGTTGGCAGCATTCCTCTACCGTTCTAGGATTTGTGAGACTTAGTTCATCTTGTAGACTATATTTCAATCCATTCAAATACCTTGCAACCTTATCAACATCCTCTTCCATATGGCCTGATCTAGTACTTAGTTTGTATAATTCTTTGGTATATGTCTTTACATCCATGTCTTTTTATTTCAAATTTTGTAGTTGCCTATACAATTGAATGGCATAATCACTAGGTAGAAATTTACCTTTTAACTTTGCAACCATTCTATCCCAAGAGGTGATCTTTTCTTTTTCTCTCTTCCTTCTCTCTTCTTGCACATAGTCCTGCCAAAGGGATGCATGGCCCTTCAATTTTTTCCAACTTCACCTATTGTTCCTCAGGCACATCTTCAAATTCAAAATATTTGTCTAATTCTCCAATCCAATCAAGAATTTCCTCACTATTTAGGCTACCTAAATACACTGGGAGTTCCATCTTCAATTTGGAACCTTCACCTCTTACTACTTTCAACAATCTCTCCAACCTTAACTCTTCAACATCTCTTTCTTCATGGGGTTCTTCTTGTGGTGGATTGTTTTCATCCATCTCTTCTTCTTGATCACTCAAATCTCTTGTGATCACACCTCTTCTCTTGTTTTTATCAACTACTATAAGCCTTGCATCAAGACTTGTTCTCATTTCTCTCATCTCTTTGGCAATTTTTTCTCCCATCTGTTTGGCTAACCTTTCTATTTCTCTTTCAACAACATCCACCCTTAGAGGCATCTTTACTTATCACAACACACCAAAATAATTTTTTCTTGAATTTAGTGGCTCTGATACCAATATGATGCAGAGCAAAGACTCACTATCAAACACCTTGATGCATTCCAAACAAGGCCTCAATGTAAACAATGCAAATTTACACCTTTGTATGTTCTTGGAAACTTACCCCTAAAGCCTAATGGAACACAACAAAGGAAAAAAACAATGGGAAAAAATCTAACATGATGTATTTGACTTGTGTAGACCTTTTCCAACACTTTCTAATGGTTTTCCAAACATACTGGCCCAAACCACTGATCAAAGAAATGATTCATGTGAAGAAGGGTTTGTTGTCACCAAATGTATTCTAGACAACAACATCTAATCAAAGGAGAGAAAAAATTGTCACACCAATTCTAGGATTGTGTTAACTCTTTACAACATGCCACAATATTTCCCTACATTTACTTCAACACACAATGCATAGATTTCATCAAACCTTCACCAAACTAGGGTTTGTGATTGTTGTTCCCACAAAGGACAACAAACTATCAACGAGTACTCCTTCACCCATGAAAATTATGAACCCTCCTCTTCAGTAAGGTAGATAGGCTTGGGACAGAGTTTCTTGCTAGGTTTCATGAATTTTGGACAGTGGAAACTCTGCCCATGATTAATTTATGCTCACTGGAAACCCAAGGCAGGATTCAAACCTGCACTCACCAAAATTGCAATATATTGCACAAAACTTGATGAAATTCTACCAAACAAAAATCATTTGTAAGTTAATACTTCCCTCTAACTTCTCTAATTGGTTTCAAGACTGTACTAGTTTGTACCAATCCATACCATGCAATTTATAGTTTGTTTACACAGAAAAAGCAAGGTAGAACATGCCAAAATGAAGTTTTTTTGTATTCCAACTTTCTCCAACGTTTTAGGTTGATGTTACAAGGAATATTTGACATTTCTCAATCAATCCAAGCTGAATAAATCAACCTCTAACTCCTTTTTAACACTAATGACCACATTTACAACTTTTGACAACATTTTGATTTTTTTTAACTTTTACAATATGACTCCAAAACACCATAGAACATCATGAAATGGCTCCAAATGAATCAAAATGGTCTCAAATGACCTTATTGACCCCAAACAAACCAAAAAAAAAATTGTATCAATCATGACAACATTTGCATCAAAAAGTGCATCAGGGTGCCCCTGTACCAATATGTTACTTGTGTAGATTAGTGGATTTAATTCTCTAGCCGATTATTATTCTTGGAATGTTATTTTTTCATATTCCATTTGTTTCAATTATTATTAATCATGAGTAATACTAAAACCTTTTTCTATTTGAGTAAACAGGTGAAAATTGGCCAATGTTGATCAAGGGGTCACATAGCTACTTCCTTTATGTTATTCTTGTCAATTTTTGGTTTTGTCAAGGGTGTGTAATTTAACCTTGTTTTGTGTGGTAGGGGTTGTGTGTATGTGAAAGTTTTTTTTATTAGTCCCTTAAGTCACCTTTTTAATTTGATTACTTATTTAATGTTTTATGAAGTCCTTGTGTGGTTTTATTTGTTTAAAAGGTTTCTTAGGTGGTAGGTTTATGGGTTATGGGTCTTTTATCCCATAAAACCCCTTTAATAGAGTTGGGAACCCACTCTAATTACCCACTTATGAAAAGTGGCTAAAATTGGAGTTGGTTGGGTGGTTGTGAAGTTATGGAAAGGTGGTTGTCTTTCCCCTTCTATTTATTCTTTCTCCTTGTGAGAAGGGGTTCTCTCTTTTTGTCTTTTTCCTTTTTGGGCTTTACTCTTGTCTTTTGGGTTTTTCTTTGGGGAAGGATAATTCTTGGGGAAGAAAGTGGAAAGGATGGATGAGGAGGAATAGAAGAAGGGCTTGGAGAAAGAGATATTATTCCATATCTTGGTTGGAAAATCTATTGGTAAGATCTACCCTTTATGATTTGATCCTTCTTGATGTGTAAATGAATGTTTTGAAGTTTTTTTATTGTTGTGAAAATCTATGTCTAATTCTTTGTGATTTTTGTTGTAAATTGTGAGTTGGGTTTTGTCTTGAGTTCCTCCTTTGTACATGAATAACAAGTTTTGTGTAAAAGAAAAGAATAAAATTTAGTAATGTAAACATTTTGTAGTGAACCTTTCTATGGGAATCCATATGATAAATATTGGATTAGGGATTGTGGAATGTGTGTTTAAGGTTTGGGGAAAGCTATGCGACCCTAGCTCAGGGGTGGATTGAATTGTCAATCCTATGGTTGGGTGGAGAGCCCATTGGCCAAGTTTTTGTTTTGTTTTGTTGATCTATCTAGTTACACATGTTAGGTACAAAAGACTACCTTAGGAGTTACAATATGTGGCTCTCAAGGAAGATTCATGTGGGTCTTGTGAGTTTTGCAAAGTCTTAAGAACCTGGGGATGTCTAATGACTAGAGTCTCAATTTGTACTAGGATGTGTTACATGTCAATTGTGGAGAAATGGAAATATTCAAAGAATCCAAGAGTGCATTATTGAATAGTGTGTAGTAGTATAAATGCATATTTTGAGAAAATAAAAAAGAAAAGAAAAGTACTTGTTACCACATAATTACAAGGAAAAGATACATATGAACTTTATAACAATGCATTTTAGTTTAGTGTATGAAAGTAAAAGAAAAATGTTTTTAGACAAAAAATATAGCATTTGTTGGTAGTGACTATTATCTCCTTGTCCATGTTAGGAGCAAGTTTTTTTTGCTTTAAGAGGGAAAGTTTTTTGAATCACTTAAGTTTATGAAAAATTTATTGCATACGAGTTAGTTGATGAACTTGATGTTAACTCTAAGTTTTCATTTCCAATGTTATTTGGATTCTTGGTTGAATGTATCTATTCTTGAATTTGTGTAATAAAATTATAAGGAGTAAAATGAATGATATGAACTTGATCTTTGGTTTTAAGACTGTTAGACTTGTTCGTGATCAATTTGGTTCTTGAATTAATTAACCAAATTTCTTAAAATAAGTAAGTTACCTATGTTCATCAAATTTAGCATTCTTGCTTCATAATGGAGATGCATGCTCATTAAAATATACATGAAGGCTTATAGAGTCATTTCCTTGAGAAATTATTTAATGATTGTCATGCTATTTGTATGTTTCTATTGGTTGTACATTACAAACTTAATACAATATATAGTAATCCACCACAATGTACATCATGGGCTAATTATTAAGGATATTGCTTTCTTTAGATTGGTTATTGTCACAAATTGATTATGAAATCTATCTCTAGTTGAGTTGTTGGTTTTATACAAGTGTAACCTTTCATTATGAATTGTATGCAATGTTGTTCACATGGCTGATGACATGCTTGAAATTTTGGAAATATTGACGTTGATTGTTTGAAATGAAAAGTTCAACTATGGATGAAATTCTTGTTTTCTTGCTTGTTGATAGTAACTTGAAGTTTAAAAAAGTTGTCTAGTTCAAAATTTTGATGTTTTAAGAAGGAGATTAGTATTGATAAATAAAATTTAAATTATTATCATAGTTATTGAAATAGAAAATTGAAATGCAATAGCTATTCATGAAGAAATTTAGACTCAATTGTTAGTAATTATCCTTTTAATAATGGTGATATTTAAAATGCAGTGCAATAGAATTAATACAAACTTTTTCTACATATATGTGGATAAGTAAGAATAATGGAAAAATAAAAAAAGAAACTATTAGTTAAGATAATGTTTCATCCTATTATAATTTTATAGACACATCTAAATCCAATATTTCACAATCGATAAATAATACTATTTTTCAGAGGAGCTTAAAGATTTCAGATTAATGGAGCAATACTACTATTGTTCATATGTTCCTATAAAGTTATTAGTAGAGTTCAAGTGTTAAATTTCCATTACATTAAATGTATTCAAGAATACCTTGGTTATTAACTAGTAAATATTAAGTTATCGTTTGAATATATTTAGGTTGTTATTTAAATTTTAGATAATTATAAAAATAGATTAAATCCACAAACATATAATCCATCCAATTCAAAGAATAAATTATTGTTTACTATTGTGATTATGAATTATATTGTAGATTTATTGTTTGTTCTCTAGAATCTAGTTGTCAATAATTAAATAATGATACCAATAAGCGTAAATATTTTACATGTTTCATCTTTCCACCTAGCTTGATTATTTTTCCTCATAGATGAAGATGAAATTAAAGTTATCCTTAGTCTATTTCCTCATTATGTCTAATTTGTGTTGCATTCTTAGGAGAAAAAAATTGTGTGTGTTGTGTATAGGTGGTTAAAATTTGTGGACATTGACATATGGTCATCAAGCAACTCTAAAAGTAAATAAACTATATACCTTTAAATAAAATATCCCTATCAGTGGAAGAAGTAATTAACAAGATAGAGGTAGGCATATGCAAATTCCTTAATATATGCCTCCTTGCCCCCAAAATTTAAGGACTGAATATCTTGGTATGACTAGATGTCAAAAAGATGGCCCATGTTGAAGATCCCCCAAGGCTTCTCTACCTCAAAAAAAATAGACAACAATCTATGATGCATATAGGAATATAAAATGAATAGCCCCCTTGAGAGGAAAAATAAAATTAAAATTTAATGGGGTCTCACAAAGTAATCTTAGGATCTCTAGAATTATATGTATCATACAAAATAAAATGGAAATCCCCATATGTGCTTCTTCAAAGTGGCTCCATTAGACCTCTAACAATGAAGTGGAGTTTGAATCACTACAAAAAGCCTTGAAGCTATGTATCTTGAATAAAATTGAGTGTGTTGGTATTAAATGGGATTCCATGATTTGCATCAACATTGTAAAAAAAAAGGGTGTTAAACTAGAAAATGTAAAAAATATTGGATAAGATATGCACTCAACTCAACTCTCTAGTTGAATTCTCCACATAACATATGTTTCAAGAATTTAACATGGTGGTAGATATTCTTGTTGACCAAGGAAGTGGCCTAATATTCTCCATCAAAGTTTATGCCTACTCTAGTGATTAGGATAAACTAAATATTGTAAGAGAGGGGGACCAACCACGTTCAAGGCCCCAGGTCACGGAAAGCCAAGAGTGGAAGGCTGCCCTAACTTACCTTAGCATAAAGGGGTATTTTCAGAATGAGGGACAAGAATGATCAGGACTATAAGGTCCTTCAACCACCCTACAGACCCGAAATCAATTTTGGGGCTAGGCGAGCCAGTTTTTGGGTTCAACTCTATGCCTCAGGTAGTTCTCTACCTGAGGACAAAAGTGTGGTTCCAGGATGACAATGCGGTGCGCTGGTGTCTCTCAAGTGCACTAGTGTCCATACAACCATAGGACCAAAAATACAATGTGAACTTCCAAAAAGCAAGTTGACTACCTAGCTAGTATCTTCCAAAGGGACAAAACAAAGCTATAAAGTAAGACAGATACAAACAAATATGATAAAGAAAATATATGAGAGTTAAGGTGACAAGAATGATCTCACAAAGGTACTCATTCACCAGCTAGCTCCACAAAGCACATCCACCTACACACAAGGAGGAAAATTGTTTGGGGTTGTATAGGGGCCTGCCTCAGTCAGACCCCTGTTTTGGTGTTTCCACCTCCACGGACAACCAAGATAGAGATAATGGAGAAAAATATGATAAAGGATAATGAAAGTAAAGAACAAAATAACACTGCAAAACAATAATGTGCTACTCAACCAAATCATAGAGGAGATGAGTGAAAAGCTTACCACCTCCACCAAGAGCTCACTAGTTAATGGAGAAGAGAAATGAGAGGACTCAAGCCCCTTTGCAATGGTGTCATTCCACACTTGCTCTTTGAAGTTGATGGAGTGTTGTTTTTGTTGCTATGGAGTGCCAAAGTGTTGCTTGAGAGTGAGAGTGAAAGAAGTGAATGCTAGAATGTTGAGGGAGTGCCAAAAAGAAGATGAAATGCATGAAGGAAGAGTGAATTTTAAGGGAGAATGAGAAAAAAAGACATATTCAGGTCAGTTGTTCAAAGAGGGGCATTACAAATCGACCCCAATGGGAAGTGTAACACATCTACTAGATTCAAACGCAAGAATCCATCAGGGATGTAAGCACATCACACAGACGTTTGTGCAATACACGGGTGTCCCCGATAGTTATTCTTCTACCAACGCACAAAATAGTCGCTAAGTGGAACAAAGGCAGCAGGATGATGTGGATTTTCACCTTTGAATTTGGTTTTCTAAGGTAAGGGAACGTGAAAGGGGAATTTGTGTAAGGGGTGCAAATTCATGCCTATACATTTTTCCCCCACTTTAGCGAGCACAAATACTGATGAGTGCTTCGATAAAGTAGATCAAATAGGTAGTAGAGTTAGAAGTGTATACCTGAACCATCGAGGAAGCAGACCGTGATCTGGTGAACTCGAGAGCACAGGATAAGTAAAGGACTTCATAGCCCCACAAAACTATGAAGTTGAAGAATGAAAGCACCTTATAGGCACGTGGACCTGCAAGGAGGCAACCCCCAAGATCTCTCACATGAAGGACGCCTCATGATGAAAGTGCTTCACAGGCCCACAAACTTGCAAGGAAGGTGTCCTCTAAGATCTCTCACATGAAGGATACCCAAAAAAGTTCCTTACAGACCCATAGACCTGCAAGGAAGCACCTCCCAAGATCTCTCACATGGAGGAAACTGGAAAAGTGCCCTATCAACCTGCAGACTTGCAGGGAAGGTGTCCTTCAAGATCTCTCACATGAAGGAAACCTATGAAAGCGCCCTACAAGCTCTTAGACCTATAGGGGAGCAACCCTCAAGATCTATCACATGGAGGAAGCTCATAAGAAGCATTCTATAGGCCCGCAAACCTGTAGGAGGGTATCCCCAAAGATCTCTCACATGGAGGAAACCCAAGAAAGGGCACTCCGTAGAGTCGAAAAGTGGTTTCAAAAGTGCACCTGTGAAGCAACATGTTTACCTGTAAATAGAACATGTCAGAAAGCGGCCACGCAGGCAAGTAAGCGGATAGTTGCACAGACCGTCAACAAGTTGGAAAAATTTCAAAAGGGTCCCTTGGGAACCCAGCATAAAGAAGGAGTCCACTCAAGGGACGTGTTGTTTGAAAGTATGGAAGAGATGCTTCTTTCTCGAATTGATTCATTGTCAAGGAATCCTTTTGAAAGATGTTCACTTCATCAAAGAATTTGAAAGGAAGAATATGCCCCCATGCGAGGGGAAGGTCAAAGATGTTCCCACTTTGGAGGAAGGTTCTCAAGTTCTTTCTTTACGAACCCATGATGAAGGAAACACGTTCTATTAGGGTTTCAAGTTGAGAATGTGATTCTTGAAAGGAAGTTTGTGAAGATTCTTGAGAAAAGATTCATTGGAAATGAATGCATTTTCTGAAAATCAAAATGTTGTAGAAGTGGCATTGTCACACATGAAAGGGAAAACTCAAGCAAAGAAGAGAGAAAGATAAAGGAAATGCTAAAAGAGAAAAGAACATAAATACAAGGCACAAGGGTAGCCTAATATTTTGGGGTCATAACTGCTCATAAATATATATAAGTATAGTAATAGTATATAAAATGAACTGTCATCAACCCCCTACTATATCCAACCATGTGAAGAATGCACAAGAAGAAAAAGTAAAAATTAAAAAATGGGTCAACATGGAAGTGAAGCCTAAATGCCCCCAATGCTTTGTATCATCCCCAATTTATTGAAAATCAAGTCACAAACATGGAAGAATGATGATACAAATAGAAGAAGGTTTACGACACAAAAACCATGCCTGTATCCAAGCACACACATTACAATCATGGAGGAACACATCACAACACACACACACACACATCTAATCTAAAGATAAAGAAGAGGCCTCTCCCTAACACTGATCGACCAAGAGGTCATTTGATTCCCACTTTAGATAATTGTGGGGGGAAGGAGGACGAGCCTACAGTGGTGGAATGTTAAGAGGAGAAGCATTTAGACCTCTCGCAACAAGGGCCCTGCAAGGTCCTCTCCATCGAGCTCTTGTGGAGCTAAGGTCAAAGATTTTGCAAAGATCTTTAACAAGGCCAAAACGTCATCCAGAGAGTTAAACATGCACTTAACAAGAGTGACATGTTTCACCTCAATGGATGGAGAAGGTTGTGCCTGAGATTCACTGCTAGGCTTGTTGAGTTATTCGAGAGTGGTGACAAACTCAAGAGAAGCCGAGACTGGTTTTGTCACTAGGATAGAACAAGTTAGCACGGGACTACCTTTTGGAGAAGGTGGGCTCCTCTTATGTTCTTCATTGCTGGAAGGACCACTTTCCACCTTTTGCTTCATTAGAGGATGCAAACTCCCCACAGATGAGGAAAGAAGTGTAGAGGAAGAGGAGGACAGAACCACAATAGATAAGACCGAAGTGTTCATCATATCTATGGGTTTCGGGAAAGGATGGACATCCAGAAGGGACATCAATAAAGGCAGCTCCATCGAAGGAGCGATGAACACCTACACCTTTTTAGGGTCAGGTGCATTCATACTCACAATGAAAGCTGAAAGTAATACAAAGCTAGACTAAACAGAAGTAGAGGGGAGGAGAGAGGAGGACACAGTAGGAGGCCCTGATACAAGGGCAGTCATCTCCTCTTCCTTCCTCTATAAGGCGGCCTGCTCAGCCATGAGAGCCTTTTGTCAGTGCTTGCACTCGCACATGAAGCGGTTTCTCTGACTCTTTGAACTGGAGTTTGGAGGCTACAAAGGAATAGAAGGCTCCTACTCAGCCATAGGAGTGTCCACTACAACCATTCTGGTGGAGGAACAAACTCCTGAACAGGGGCAGAAGGAGTAGGTTGAGAAGCAGCAGGGGGAGTTGACTCAAGTGCCTCGACAATGGGCCTCTTCTCGTTCATTTCTTTGGGAGAAAAAGCGGTAGGAGGTTGTGAAGGTCCAAACATAGAGGATTCCCCATGGGGGCCTTTCTTCCTGTTATACCAAAAGGGCCTAGGCTCCATGGGAAAAATAGGAAGCTCAAACGCGGGATGCTTAGGCTTTCGCCAAGCGGGCACCATAGGATTCTCCCGCAAACATGGAATAGAATTTGATGGTGCCTTAGTGGGGCAAGAGGTAGTATTAGGATGAACAATGAAAGAGAAAGAAGGAGGATCTCAGGACCACTTCTCTTCTTCCCTTCTACGTGCCTTGATGACAGCACTGTCAGCTTTTAATGAAGCCCTATGTGAAACACCATAAGGCGACAGAGGGTATCTCACTTTTGGTCTTAGGAACCCTTTCTTATAATTTTGATATGTTCGGTGTAGGAGGTCCATCCTAGGTGGGAGAGGACCAACGGGCATAGGACAAGAGTAATTCAAGGAGTAGCTACCATGAGCAACCAGTGGTTTATAACCCGTGTCATGAATCACATGCACAAAACCCTTGTGGATAAATTTTAAACATTTATGCATGATTGAAGGCACCACATTCATAGTCACTAACCAAGGGATACCCAGCTTCACTCTAAAGAGTTCAAACCCAGGGATAATGTCAAATAGAAGCTTCATGGATTTAGGTCCAACCAAAATCGATAGGATAATACTACCCAAAGGGGGCACAAAAAGTTTGTCATGTGTGTAGATGGTGCTCATAGGTGCATCGTACCCATCTTTGTGCAAAAAGTTGATTAGCATGATCTCCCTAGTTATAATGTTTACTTGTGATGTCGGATCAATGAGAACACCTACTATGATGTTTCTGTTGATTCATGTAGGGATGTAGAGAGGAGATGGTTCCCTATTAAAACCCATCGATAGGTCCTATGAAGTGAAGGTTATACTAGCACCATTTCTCACAAGCTACGCAAAGGGGATAGGTTGATGCAAGAAAGAGGCCATCACATGCAATGAATGATACTCTCTCGAGACCCTCCAAAGGTTGCAAGGACAGTGACCCAATTAAGGTTTTGTTATGCAACACCTTCAGAACCTTCCAACTATGCCTACTAGGGGTCGCAGGTTGGGTTGTAAGTTGAAATCCTCACAACACTCACACCTACAACACTCCTAGAATACGAGGAAAGGAAATTTTAGTACCATAGGATAGAACCAAAATGGTTCACATTGGGTTCACCAAAAATGTAAGAGAGGGGGACCAACCATGTTCAAGGCCCTAGGTCATGGAGAGCCAAGAGCAGAAGGCTTCCCTAACTTACCTCAACTTAAAGGGGTGTTTTCGGGATGAGGGACGAGAATGATGAGGACTGTAAGATCCTTCAACGGCCCTGTAGACTCACAATCAGTTTTGGGGCTAGGCAAGCCAATTTTTGGGTTCAACACTATTCCTTAAGTAGCTCTCTATCTAAGGATGAAAGCGTGGTTTTGGGACGACAACACGACATGCTAGCATCTCTCAGGTGCGTTGGCGTCCGTACGACTAGAGGACCAAAAAGACAATGTGAACCACCATAAAACAGGTTGATGGCCTAGCTATTCACTTCCAAAGGGACAAAACAGAGCTATAAAGTAAGATAGATATGAACGAATATGATAAAGCAAATATATGAGAGTTAAGGTGACAAGAATGATTTCACAAAGGTACAAGTTCGCTAGCTAGCTCCACAAAGCACATCCACCTACACACAAGAAGGAGGAAAATTGTTGGGGGGCTATATAGGGGCCATCCTCAGCTAGACCCTCGTTTTGGTGTTTCCACCTCCATGGACAAAGAAGATAGGGATAATGGAGATAAATATGATAAAGGAGAATGAAAGTAAAGAAAACAATAAAACTACAAAACAGTAATGTGCTACTCAACCAAATCATAGAGGAGAAGAGTTAAAAGCTTACCACCTCCACCAAGAGCTCATTAGCTAATGGGGAGAGAAATGAGAGGACTCAAGCCCCTTCTGCAATGGTGTTGTTCTACACTTTCCCTATGGATTTGATGGAGTGTTGTTGCTGCTACTATGGAGTGCCAAAGTGTTGCTTGAGAGTGCAAGAAGTGAATGCTATAATGTTGAGGGAGTGCCAAAAAGAAGATGAAATGTATGAAGGAAGAGTGAATTTCAAGGGAGAATGAGGAAAACGGCCATATTCGGGTCGGTTGGTCGAATAGGGGGGTTACAAATCAACCCCAATGAAGACCCAGGAATCCGTCAGGGACGTAAGTGCATCACACGAATTTCTATGCGCCACGTGGGCATCCCTGACAGTTATTCTTCTACCGATGCACAAAAAAGTCGCCAAGTGTAATGAAGGTAGTAGGCTGATGTGGAATTTTTCCTTCAAATTTGGTTTTCTAAGGTAAGGGAATGTGAAAGGGGAATTTGTGTAAGGGGTGAAAATTTGTGCCTATACATATAGAATTATAAATATTTATTGCACCTTGATGGCACCATATAATTGATCCTTGGGATCTATGAAAATACTCAAAATGATTTCCCTATCAAAATGATTCTTAGGCTCCCAATGTGCATTTATATCTAGAATGTTGGATGGTAATGGTATTTATAAATGGCTAATAGAGTGATTTTTGAAGGTATGCAATGTGAGTGCCTATTGGAAGAAGTCTATGCTCAAATAAGACAACAATTCAAAATCACCAATTTGGAGTTAGAGGTTGTAATAGTGGAGGTAATTGAGGTGTGAGAGCTCTCAAATAGACATATCCATGATTTTAACATGATTAGTAAATTTCTCACTACCTACATGGACTTCATCGGATGTAAGATACATTCAAGGCTTTTGGCTCATGTGTGGCTAAGGGATATCTAGTTAGGTTGGCCTATGAATCTATTTCAAATTATGATCATAATCATTTAGTCAAAGACATTGAGGGTGTTTTCAATAGGAATTATATATGAAATAGTTCTAATTTGAAATGGTGTCTCAAATCTTTCTCCATGACACTGATATCTATAAAGTATGACAAACTCCTGAGAAAAAATTTGATGGAGAATATTTGGAAGACTAAGGAGTCAAGGTACCCCTTCCGGTATGGTACCCTAATTATATGTTTGATGTTTTATTTTATTAGAGAAGTTCTTGGTACAAAGAACATTGTATGGTTGGACAACATTCCTATTGCTATTCAAATAAGAGATCATTTGAGAAGTTTAGGAAACATGGAAACCCAAAAATCCATGATGTGGGGTTTCTTTAAGGCTTTTCAAAGGAAAATGCAAGAAAGGGGAAGGATACCAAAAAAAATTGTTGAGAAGTATAAAAATGACATTACTTCATGGTTACTAGAGATAACTGCATTATGGAAGCAATTGAACCTATAACTGTTTGCATCCTGAAGCTGGGATATGAGGTTATAGAAGAAGAGCTTACCGGTCTTGCAGAGATCATGTTAAGAAAGCCAAGAGATCCATCTATGGAAAAATTTGGGACTTATGCAGAGAAATCCAATGAAGTGCACCTATAACAAAAAGGAAAAGGAGATAAAGAAAAATGTTGAGAAGTTGAAAACTAAGTTGGAGGAGATGGTGAACCCACCTAAGGGTTCTTCAAAGAAAATCAAGGCCACGTCTATTACTTAGCAAGGTACTCCCAACACAAGAAGTTCAATTAGGACCTCTACCCCTCTCCTATTGTTGTGAAGTCCTCTAAAACTAAGCCTACAAAGAGTTCAAAGAAGAAGGCCACATCAAGTGTCCCTAAATAGCAAAAGGATCCTAAGAGGAGAAGAAAATAAAATGAAATAAGGGAAAAATACATCAGTTGTAAGGATGAAGAAGAAGAATAGAAAGGAACTTATTTGGTCCAAAAGAAGAAGAAGATGTCTCAAGCCTCCGCAGAAGAGACTAGTGCCAAAAGAACAAAAGTTGATATTGTTGATAGTAAGAGTGAAGAATAAGTTGAAAGAGAAAATAAAGCTTTCAAAATTCAAAGAGAGAAAGAAGTCAGGAGAAGGAGAGAAATCTCCTAAAGGCAAGGGAAAGAAGAAAGAAAAGGCCCTTCCAGTAAGGGAACACATCCCTTTAAAATTATATTCCTTTTTTAATAGCATTGCAAAGTTTGGTCTCCTAGAAGAGACAATAAAAATGTATCCCAAGTCAAATGATGAGGATAAGGCCACCATAGAAGAATCTATTGTAAAGTATATGGTTACATTCAATATGAGATTGAGTGAAATAGAAAATCAATTACTAGATAATTTAAAAGGTGTTTTAAGTGCTAGAAGATAGTAAGCATTTGATGAAGATGCCAAAATGAGAACATTTTCCTTGGAGAAGATTGTTTCTTCTCTTACAACTAAAAATAGAGAAAAATTGTCTAAGTTGTACAATAAGAAGTTCAGAAAGAAGTAGAGAGTTGGTACTCTCATGAGAAAAAAATAAAGAATATATTGAAAGGCTAAAAAATGAGACAATGTAGAAAGTTGCAAATCTAGCAAAAGAGTTGGGAATGTCTCTAGATAATGAAGATAAAATATACATCGGTCTTGGAAGATAATGAGAATGTGATTGAACAACATGAGCATGTGATTGAGCTTGAAGGTGGACAAGAAAGCATGATGACAAAAAACATCCCTCTAGATGAAGAGATGACTAATAAGCTTGGGAAGAAAGATGCATTAACTGATAACTCCCCTCCTAGTGTGGAAAATGTTGTTGAGGAGAAGAGTGATGATATGCAGAGTATCCTAAAGAAGTATGAAACACAAGTAGAACAAAATTTTCCCCCTCTGGATATGGAGAAGGTGAATGAGTAGAAAGAAGAAGTCCCAGAGAAATTGAAGGTTCCAAAAGATGAAGATTTGCCTCCTTCAGATAATGAGAAGTTTGCACAAGAAGAAAATAATGTAGAAGAATGCTCCAATAGTGGATAGAAGGAGAAGGGTGATAAGAAGGAATAAGGTGCGAAAATTGTTGGAGAATCCTTTGGAGCCTCTAGAGATTCATTGAAGGATCTACTAGATATGTAGTTACAGTTTGAATTGGTGGTGTCTACACAACTCTTGTAGATACCTATGTAACAAGGAAAATTTGATATGAGAAATATTTCTCCCTTGCACAAACTATAGCTTGGTGATTCTTTTCATGCCTCCACAAGGAAGGAAATATTGCAAAGACACCACAAGAGTGTAGAGCTGATTGAGGAATTAGTTAAGGTGTTGCAAGAAGACATCCCTGGTGCGACTATTGATGATTCGTTGTCTGATGTGCCAAAGTTGAAGTTGTTGGATTCCTTTAAGGATTATTCTATTAGTCTGGAAGATAAATTGGAAAAATAAATGGAAAATAAGGTCAATTACAGGAGATTGATTAAAGTATCTGATAAGTGTAGTGTTTCACATGGTAAAATGCAAGGCAACTTGAAAGATGTACATAAGTGTTTGGATGAAGCAAGATTTTTATTTTAGTTTTTCTTGAAATGACCTAATTCTACAAGAAGCATAAAGGACCAAATGGACTCAATAGAGTCACAAATTTCTCAAGTCTTCAATGCATATGATCCGAAAAATGATGCAGATGGTACAACAAGAGTAGCAATAGAAAATATGCATGGACAATTCTTCCAACTACAAGAATAGAAAGATAAAATCATTATGTAGTATAGCTAACTCATAGATTTGGTAAGTGCAAGGCTTACATCTATGACCAAAGTGTTGACTAGTGCAGAGAACATGGCACAAAAGAATTTGGTGCCTAGTACTCCAAATGAAAGAGAAGATCTCCCTATTCAATTTGAGAATCAGTGTAGTTTACTTGCCTTCACCAAGAAGGATTGGGAGATAGGAAAAAAAGGACTAGGAGGCACACCTTGCCAAACTAAAGGTGTCATACAAAGGTATTTTACCCTCTTCTAGTTGAATGTGTACATTTATGTTTTGTTTATGTTGTTTTTGATGCAAAAGATAGTGGATGGTTTTGCAGTACAAGTATTTTATCATTTTTGTTGGATAACATTGTTAGGGGGAGCTACTTTGGTTGTTGGAGAAGTGCATTGTGTGTAGGAGAGAATTAGTAAGGGGGAGTTACTCTCATGTGTATATACTTATATCAGTTAAGGGGGAGTAGTTTGAGAAGTCTAATCTAATGAGCCCTTTGCCCTTGATGTCAAAGGGGGAGAATAATTTTGGAGAGTAATTTTGGAGAAGTTTGAATAGTTTTTGAAGAATAAGAGTGTATTGTCATTAATGAAAAAGGGGGAGATTATTGGAGACTTGAGTTGTTGGAGGAGTTTGATGGCAACCTGTGGTAGAGATGATGAGCATGATGATGTATAAAGGATGTTGATTTATGGTGTGGGGAGATTGTTGAAGATTGATGAGCATAATAGTGTATGGTGTTATCATTGATGGCAACCCATTATAGAGATACAATAGTGTTGATTTGGAGAAGAGTGTTTTGTATATTTGCTTAAGTCTCGGTGTACAGTTCAATGTTTAGTGAACTATATTTGTGGTCCACATTTCTCCACTATGAAGAATCTAGTTATGCAATTTTAAGGTAATATTGGGGTGTATTGGAGGTGTCTAAATCCAAAATTTCATGACTTGATGTCTTTTGTAGTCAAAGATAGTGTTGACAGAATATTTGACTCTATAATGGTAGTGTTAGTGTTGCAAAGTGTATGCTAGAATGCTCCACATTCCACTGCGGATGAATATTTTGCTATTCAGTTTTGAAGATGTGTTGGTAGATTTCAAAAGTATGTGTTCCAAGTGGTAAGTGTTTTGGTGGTTCATGTGTCAAGTTGTGAATGAATAGTTGGTTCATTTTGTTATTGCTTCACCAATTTGCTATGTGGTGTTGACCTAAAAGTTTTGGGGTCATGCAGATTTTAAAAATTGTGTATGGAGTGGAATCATGGGTTTTATTATGGGTCATGCCAACCTATTTTGATGTTATATATGTTTTGGTTCATATCACAAGGCTCATGTGTTGGTTTTTTGGGCTGATAGGTTATGAGGATGCACGATACATCTAATTAGGCTGACCTAATTGATGTTTTGGATGGTTGTGATATATATACAAGGTTGATTCATTGTGAAAATGAGAATATAGATAGTGTGTTGAGTGTGTGTGAGAGAGATTTGGTGCAGAGAAGTGTGAATTGTAATTGTGGTGAAATATGAAGTGTGTTAAGTCAGTTTTTAGAGCTTAATTGGAACTGTATCTTTAGCATGTTGCAGATGCATTATTAGAAGTTCATTTTGGTAGTGAGCCACTATTTCTTATATCTATTTCTATTTTGAGCAATGAGCCCTTTGGAAGTGAGTCACTGACAATGAGTCATTCTCTTTTTTCTGGACAATGAGTCCTTGGATAGTGAGTCCACCATTCTATATCAAACATGGCAACTTGTTATGATATATTATGAGCTAATCCTCATTGTAGTTTTTTCCTTTCAAGGGTTTTCCACATAAATCTAGTGTTCTTGTGTTCTTTGATGTGGTGCATGATTTATATGTTCCTTTTCTTTATTGCAAGTTTAATGAGATGCCTTGAATGAATATTTGAGTTGATAAAGTGAATGAATTTTAGTGAATATTGACTCACCCCCCTCTCAGTATTATGGGTGTTCAACATATATGTTTACCAATGTACATGTAATAGAAATACAAACCTATGATAGAGGAAATACAGTGATAGATAGGGGGTTTATCCCCTATTACCCATCTCCATTTTATTATCTTTGGTTTTGGGTAAAATATAAGAACAAATGAAAACTATTCATTTGCAATGATCTTGTTTTATTTCTGCTCTATTTATTTTGGTATGCGAGGAGAGGTTTGTTGCTTACATTTCTGCTCAACAACGTGCATTTTTATTTTTTATTTTTATGAACTATGCTATACAGAGCAATCTACACACAAACTCTTTCTTTCTATGAGAATATTGTATATATATACAACCTATTAAATTTTTTGTGATTCATTTCACATATCATTTTATTTTTTTCAACTTTCAGTTGTTAAATACCCTATAACAACAAGGCATGTTGTTGTTGTTGTAGAACAACCAATGTAAACGCCTTTTCCTTGTTTTTATTTTCTATTGTGATTAGGAAAAACAATGTATTTTATTTGCAAATGTATTTTTATTGTTCATTTATAAATAGGAAATAATTGTTATATTATTTATTTTTAGATTAAAAATTTAATAGTAGTCAATTTTTTTAAACAACAATAAGGGTGACACCCTCGATGCCCCCCTCACCCACCCACCCCCTCATATATGGGAGTCACCTCCCCATATGGTGGGGGTGAATCCCTTTAGAGGAGGTCATGACTACATAAGGCCACAACTCCTTAGATTTTCATATACATACATACATATATATATCTATATATATATATATTTATTTATTTATTTACTTAAATTTATTTTCAAAATTTATTTTATATTGTTCAAACATTAAACACTTATATTTAATATAATATATAATATATAAATATTATATTAAACATATATAATATAATGTTTCACATTTAAATGTATAATATATAAAGTATATATAATAATATATTTCATATTTAACATATAAAATATACAATATTATATATATTATGCATAAAATGGATAATCACATATATATGTACTCTCAAAATATAATTTATAAAGAGAGAAGCGTACATACATATTTGTGAATTTAAATCTAAACAACCCTTTTAATCAAAAGACTTGTAAGTAAATGTATTTATGAATCACCTAATATTTATTAACTCTCCATACTAATAGTTTAAGTGAACACAACTTGCAAGTGTTTGATGCTCTATTTGTATAGGTTTAAACTCATTCCTTCATGTCTAAATATATCAAGTATGGAATTGCAATTTAAATAAATCATGAGTAGAAATTTGGTTGGAACTATAACTACATTTAGTTAAAATAAAATTCTATCTTTTCAACTTTCTTTCCTTACAACTTTAAAATTACATTTCTTTTTCATCAATACAAAAGAGGCAATCATTTCTCCAATCTTATGCTTAAATGTTTGTTTACAAAATCCACATCAATATTTATGATATTCAAATAAATTCCTTCAATGCTCTTTCTTTCATTTTTAAACACATACTATATTTTCATTCAATTACAACATAAAATACAATTAACTTTACTCAATATTTCCTGTAAGCACCAAATGAAAACCTCTCTTTATCTCAAAAAATTATTTTATTACAAGCTTGTAGAGTATTTTTTCTTCCTCATTACAATACAATACAAATTCCTTATTTAAACTTTCCATACTACAAATGATACATAGAATGAAATGAATAATCTACCAATGAACAAGGACTTGTTCTCCACCCAACCATATTGGCATCATGAAGCCTCATGGGCTCTAGCCAAACCCCCAAGCAAGAACATTCATATCGACCCAAGATAAAGGGGTCTTCACATACACCTTCAAAAGGGTTTAAAATAATATACATCAAAATTGTTCATATCAACTACAAGATTCACTCACACAACTCCATATTTCAAAATTTTCTCTTGTCTTAATCAACCACACACTTGAAATACAATCCCTATCTTACAACAAATAAACAAAGAGTAGAGAAAATAGAAAAAAATATATTTCCAAACCTATGCAACTTGGCCTCCATTTCCACTAGCAAGGACTCCTTCCTCCTCCCAACTCTCTCTCCTCTTCTCAATACTCACAAGCATTCTCCAAAAAGAGAAGTGGGTAACAAAACCTCCTTCATTCACAACTAGGATATAAAGAAGCTTCAAATTGAAAAGCTTGGATAGGGAGGTGACACTTGTCACCTTTCCATCCACTTCTCCATAAGGTATTTTCCTCAATAAAGAGGGGACAAACTCTAGGACACCCCATCCCTTCCCAAGTCCTCACTCATAAATGAGTTATAGGGGTGGGGTTGGTACCCTCAATCCATTTATCCTCATCAACCTCCAAATTTGTCACTCATATTAATGAGTACTTTTGGAGTGGTAAATCAAGTCTTAGGTCTTTTATTGTGCTTCCAATTGGCCCTCGCCTCAAGGGTATATACACTAGGGGTCTATTTTTGTATTTAAAATTAGAAAATTGACCAAACCTTAACTTATAAAGATTCAATTAATGGTCCATTTGAGTTTTAAATCTAACTAAGGTTTTCCAAACCCTAACCCCCACTTATACACCCATAAAGTCACATGGCTTAATAATAAATACCCTATCAATCATATTTGAGCTTAACCCATATCATTACACTCCAAAACCATAATTAACCAACAATTTACACCTGATTACTTCTCGAGTCTTCAAGGGTTAAAATTATAACTGTAGACATCCGAATTTGACCACTTTCGTATGGTCAAATTCGCCCCCTTTATTCATCTATTTCGCATCCCCCATTGATATTAATTAAATGATTTATTCAATTAATATTTCCCCTTTTCCTAAGGTTCCTAAGGTATTTAATTTAATACTTTACCCTTTATCCCTTCCTCTCTAAATTAAATAAATACATCAATTTATTTAATTTAGTCATTTGACCTTTTGAATTTAAATCAATCTTAAATTCCTCTTTTTCTCTCTCGTTGTTCCATCCCCCATAATCTCTCTTTAATCTGGATTAGTATAATTAATCCATGATTAGGATGTGCACACCCTCAATTAGGATTAATGTCACATCCTCTATATCTTGCAACTTGCTTCTAATCCCTCATTAGCCCCTTTAATCACCTATTTGCACAACACTAATTATATGATTAGGTCAACCTAATCCTCATGTCATTTATGACATACTTCCAAGTCAACCATCATAAATGCTTTCTCCATTTAGCTAAGGCAACCTTTTCTCCATGTGAATTAAAAATTCACATGTACTCCTCTAAGGCTCTCCTCTTCCCCATGTAGGTTATTGAGGAATTTTGAATTCCTCATGTGTCACATCTCCCACATGGGGATAAGGAAATCCTTTATGAGACCTTGTCCCGATCCCAAGGTACTTCCAAGTACCTTCACATCATGTGAATTAAAAATTCACATTTATTCCTCCAAGGTTTCTCTCTTTCCCATGAGGATTATTGAGGAATTTTAAATTCCTCATATGTCGCATACCCCTCACATGGGGAAAAGGGCTTCCTTTTTGAAGAAATCTTGTCTCATTCCCAAGGTACTTTCAAGTAACTCCACATCACATTCCATTTTGACACCTCATTGCCACATGGCAAGATGCGAGGGCTTGTGAGTCCTCAACTCACCATAGCCCTTCATTTTTTCCATGGTGGCTAAATCCTAGCACTCCATTTCTTTAGAGGCCTTTCCCCTAAAATAGAGGATTTTGACCTCATTTTCATTCATTCACACATTCAAGCACTCAAACATTCAAGCTCTCACACCATCCTCCATTGCTGCAACTTTCAAGCTCATTTTGCATCCATTTTTATGCACTTATCCAAATACCCACCTTCACCATTGCATCCCCCATTGCATCTACATCATTTTGCACATAGTTTCATGTGATTTGCAATTCAAAGGAGCACACAAACAATTGATTCAACAGGGACAACCAACCAATTGACTTGGGCAAGGTAATCTACTTGTTTTCATCTTTGTTTTGTTCAAGTTTAACTCAGCTTATCTTAAGGTGTTTTTTTGTGTTTTTATTCCTTTGCATTTCGTTTGTTTTGCATCATTTAGGGTTAGAAAACACACTACACAATAAATTTTTAAAGAAGTATATGATTTGGTATGGATGGTTTCTCCTTTCTCCTATTGGCACACTTACTTTCCTGCACAACTCAACTAAGTATAGTTACACTACAATAATTAATCACATTAGTTGTTAATCAAATCCTCCTAACTTTAATTGTGAACCATTTACATAGATAATTACTTATCAAATATATTCTAGCACACCAATCCATCTTATAATTTCAAGTCATATCTAATAATTTACATGTGTTCGCATCTTCATTAAATAGAATAATGTCTATAAATCACAATAAAATACAAGGGTTATCAACTCCCTATTAGAGGCCATATATAAATCTTGTCCAATTTTCATCCTAAATACATTCTCCTTGTGGTGTTTCAAAAAAAGATATATACTTAACTTCCAACATGTTTACCAACAACATCAAGAATATTGCCAACATGACACACACACAATCACTTTATTTATGACCTTCAATTCATCCAACTAAATATCCTAAAGTTTAAATATACAACAATCCATTCATAATTTTAGTTCATATTCTACAATTTAAGAGTGCATAACACCTTCATTGTAGTGACAATAAAACTTAAAGTAAAACTGAAATACAAGATTATTGCCACACAATCACCTCATTTATCGCTTGCAATATATCTAACCATCTATTTAGGAAAAGTATATAACAAGTTAGGTTTATATTAATTACATGTGAGGCTAGGCCTTACATTAGAATTGTTGAAGGAGGAACAAAAATAGAAGATCATATATCCTAGAAATTAGCCATCGATGAAGAGATGGTTACACTTGAGAAAAAATATTGAGCAACTTTATGGTTACTATCCACCATCTACTACTTCTTATTTACAATTTCATTCTAAAGCTCATGTAGTAGAGGACCATATTCAACACCAATAAGAAATAGTATAAATCCTTATGGATAATTTAGTTATGACTCAAAATCAAATGAATCAAGTTGATCGACATCATAGTGAGAGGCATTTTTAAGAGGGAGATTGGGTATTTCTTCGATTACAACCTTATAAAGAAATTACCCTTAAGAAACATAACATGAATCTCACACCTAAATTTTATGGTCCTTATAAGGTTCTCCATTGAATAGGAAGCATACCTTATAAGTTAGAACTTCCACCCTCTTCCAAAATTCATCCTATCTTCCATGTTTCTTGTTTAAATAAAGTGATAGGTAACAATATTCCAATCCAGTTAGGATTTCCAAAGTTAGATAAAGACATGTTTATTTTAGAACCTGAGAGAATTATTGAGAAAAGAGTGAAACAATTATGAAATAGAGCTATCTTTGAGTTCCTAATAAAGTGAAAGAATATGCCATTTGAAGATGCCACATGGGAAGATGAATAATTCATACTAAAGAATCTGAAATTACTAAGCATTGAGGATAATGCTTTTTTGAATGGGAGGGGCATGTTAGGTCCCTAATATTATAAGGTTATGACCCTAATATCATATATCCTAAGAATATAATATATATTTCTAAGTATAAAGAGGTAAGCACTTGTGACATGCGTAACCTTAACATTAGTTTTAGTTAATACCTTAAATAATCTTTATTAGGATGAAGGGGTATATCCTTACATGGTTAAGCCTATAAATAAAGGGGAGATGTTCCTTCCAAATCATCATATCATCAATTATCCAATTCATATCATATTTTTTTATTATTGGAGGTAACCCCTCGAACTTGTCTACTATATTTTTGATTTTTTATAAATATTTCTAAGAAATATCATAACATGGGGAGAGTTTTTAGCTATTTGCATGAGATCTTAGATGACTTATGGGCCAAGATCATTTTTATTGATAATATTTTGGGTACTCAAGTGATTATAACTCATATTTTAGTAGATTTTTTTTATTATTATGTCTCCTATGTTATGGTGATTTTCTCTCTTTTCTTGTTTCTTATTGCAATTCAAAATTGTGTAAGTAGTACTAAGTTAATTACTTCTATAATTTACTTTATCTATACTTTTATAAGTTGATGGCCAAACTAAGGAATATATCCTTGGTAGTTCACACATCATAAGGAATTTCTTTTACATATTATGTTGTTGAAATTTAGATCTTCCCAATGATATATTTTCCTTTTCACCCTAATATGTTGCTTTAGTTTCTTATATTTATTCTATATTCTTTGGTTCTCCTTTTTATGTTATTGACATGTTATTCTTTTAATTTAATGGTTTGTGCAATTTCATGTTTAAATCCTTAAGACTATTGGAAATTTCTATTTCATGTCTATATTTTTGTATGATGCTCTCCTCTATTCTCTCCTAGCCTTAATGAGTCAATTTATTTTGGGTTAACTACTCCTCTTCCCTTCTAGATACTTGGTCCTTATGATATCCCTCTCCCCTCTTCTTTTTAACTAGGTTGGTTTTCTAATTACCACTTTGCCTCTCTTCTCATGCTATCCATTTTATTCATCCTAATGATGGATCATGGAGTGTGATCTAAAATTTTGATGGAAATAAAATCACATAGTCAAATCCAAAAATATTCAAGCTAGTTTGCACATCACAAAGTTGTGGCCGGCTCAATTTGAGCTTGCAATTTTGCTAGCTTGATGATGGAAAACACTTATTACATATTTTAAATTCCACGTTTTATTCATGAGTTTAATAACACATTGAAAGACATTAAGAAAATAGCTTGGGTGAATATAGTGGTGGTTAAAGGTAGAGATCCATAATGGTTTGTAGAAACACCACAAGTTATTTCTATTAAATAAAAATTCAAACTACTAGAGAATAAATATATTAACTATTTCAACTTGTTAGAGATAATGTTGGAGGTGTAGTGTAATGTCCCCATTTTTCGAGCATCAGAGTTCATAAGGATTAGCCTATCAATTGACCCTCGTAGGCTAACATTGATAGTTAGAGGGTCCTTCGTGGCAGTAATCAGGGTGTTTTTCTCCTTCAGAGCTCAATATGGGTTCAGTTTGGCTTTCGTTTGACTCAGTTCTTCATTCTTACTATTTATAGTAAGTCACCATTTTAGGGGAGTTAGGGTTACTAAATTTAGTAAGGCACCTGAACAGGTCTCAGATGCAGTGTTGACCTCTTATTTGGTTGGATGGGCAAAATATTAAATGATTAATGATTAATTATCATTAAAGGTACTTTAATGATAATTAAATATTATAAAGTTAAATTATAATTTAAAAGTGTACTTTATTTCCGATGAGGCCATGACCCTCAATTTAAATCACTTAGTACATTTTTTATTATTATTTTGGACACCCAAGATTAGAGAGAGATTATAAAGTTTTATTAAAAACCTAAAGTGGATTTCAAAAGAGATTAAAGCAGCTTAAGAGGGTCGACCTTCTTGAGAAATTATAAAAGGGCATCAAAGGCATTCAAATTCATTATGTTTTTGAGAATATTAAATTGTGTTGGAGTTCGTGCTTGGAGAGGAACCAATTAGGGTTTTCTGCCATTTCCGCATTGGAGAACGAAAACTCTTCAGTGTTAGTGCAATTTTGAGGCTGTGCAATACCAGCTGATATTATTGCTTAAGAGGGCTTCATTCAGGAGTCCATTTGGAGCTTACAGGTAAAAAAATCAACATAGGGTTTGAGACAGTTTAAAGGTATATCTATTGCAGACCTAAGTTATTCATTGGCAGCCATTATCAATCAGGTTTCAAGCTATTTAAGGTGTTGCTACAGTACCTGCGCTACAGTGCGTGTGAACAGTACGCATGAACAGTGAAATTGCTACAGTACGCGTGAATAGTGCCACGCGCTACAGTGTACGCTACAGTACTTTGGTAATTTGGTAAAATTTACACAAGGGTTTCACAGCAGATTTATTTTGAAGAAATCTGATATTAAATCAGATCTTTCACAGCCACAGCTGGGACGCCAATGGAGGCTTGTTTTTTATTGTGGAGCACTCATTTGACATCGAATTCACTTGGGACTTGGTTCACCCTCTTCCTTGGGTTTTAGAGATCACATTTGGTGCTTGGGACAGAATCTTAATGCTTTATATTATTTTATTTTTGAGAATCAGACCAGAACAGGGGTGGCTGGCTTGAGGCACAATTTTGGAGATGAATATAAAAGCATTTTGGAGGACATTGAAGTTGAGAATTATTTTATAAAAATTATTTCATACTAGAACAGGGGCGGCTGAGTCTGAGGTTCGATTTGGCATCAAGAGGTCTTCATCATGCAAGATATGGCTTGCTTCTTCATCACAGTTTCAAGGCGACTTCATGTTCCAGGTTCCTTTTGATTTATACAAGCTTAATGGTCATTGAGATGCATTTCATGGTAGTTGTTGTAGGTGAACATTTTGTATCAGATCTGTTTGTAATCATTATATGAGTTGTAAGCCAAGAGTCTTGGCATTTGCATTGACATCATTGTTAGAAGATTGCATTCTCAATACTATATCAATAGTTGGTAGTTATCACTTGTTGTTTTTGAGCATTGAATGTTAATCTGAGGATGTATGTCAACTGTTTGACATAATGACAATGGCTGTAGATGCATGATAATCATATAGTTACTTATCATATGCATTGGAAACCAAAAAAACAAGATTGCATTACATTTAGAAACTTGTCAAACTCATAGAGATCATTTGCAAAACATCATTGGTGCATATTTTATCAAAACAAGCAACTATAACAGACTGAAAATAATCAGATCAGTAGGCAACAACATTGCATATCAATTGTTTATCAATATTCCTTGAGGTGTTAAACACATCAGACTAGAAAGGAACATCACATGTAGGAGGCTCTACAATCTACAGTGACTTGTAATGAAATGTAAAAGTAGGTTGGAGCAAACTAAGCATATACAATGATAACCGACATTTTATTTATACATATAATTTAATATTAGAAAAAGTATACATTGCTCAACATTCATGATCCCTAGTTGTTCAAAGACCTAACAAGTATTGAAATTGAACAAATAAAATCTAACATGATAATCTAAGGGATGCATTGAATAATAATAGTATATTTTTATTACATGGAATCATCTATATCATGGGAGAGAACTTTATGTGTGATTTAATTTGGCTCATTTTATGCTGTCTAATAAAAAACTATAACAAATCAATGGCTATAATATATTGTCTTCAAGAACTACTTATAACTACCAATTGAAGTCATCTCAAGACAATTAAAAATGACAAAGTCAAATCCATCAAAATTAAATGTGAAGTGGAAAGCTTGATCAATTATTGCTCAAATGTGTCTATTGTCTTCTTAGATTGGGTCCATCCCTCTATCAACACTTCAACTTGAAATGACAATACAAATTCACTAACAACAAACAACAATCCCTTAGTGCAATGCTTTGGAAATCTAACATAGATGCTATATCTCAAAACCACTACTCATAAGCTTCTTATTAAAGATCACATTCACTATGTTAACATGGTTTCTTTCAAATGTATTGTTTGTGAAAAGATGAAATCAAAAAGTATATGTTTTGGACTATAAAATTACAAACTCCATTTGGTCAATAGTGGACTACGCCATACCCATTATTTTAAGGCAAAAACTTCAAAGGAATCAAATAATTTTAGGCTTACCAAGTTTTCGATAGTTGTATCAGCTAAATAGAAAATTATTAAATCATTTATGGAAGAACAAATATATTGTTGAATTTAATAACTCTTGCTCGCGTTTGAGAGTCGTTCTTTATAAACTTTACTGTAACACTAGTCTTCAAATCTCTAATTTCTCTTGACTTGTGTAGGATTTTCTAATAAGGAGTGTTGACCTTATCTAACAAATGAAGATGACTTGGAAGCAAATTGAAAAACTTGAAGCTAATCAAACCAACCTTTCGAAGTAATTTGAAAAGATCAATTTTGATACCATATAATTACCCTTAACAAATATCATTTTTTATGATAAAAACAAACTAAAACAAACTAATTTATGATATCCATCACCAAAAAATATAATTTTATTAATTTTATATTAATTGAATTATTTATTCAATTAAACTATTTCCTTTACTACATACAAAACACCCCCATTATATATATTTACACTCACATTTGACAAATATATAACCTATAATTCCAATCACACAAGTCATACTTGTAGCAACAACAATAAATGACAACTACCAAATTTAATAGTTTTTATCACTACAGCCGAGGAGAAGGCGTGTAACAACCATGGGCCTTGTAATTAACGTTGCCAAAAAGAAGAGTCTAGACAGAACCCTAACTTATCAGATGCAATTCCTGCGGAAAATTAAAACGAGTGACTAGATCGAACAGTCTCCTCTGTTTCAATGGCCGCTCTCTCTGTGTCAGGAAGTCTGCTGAAATGCTCAGTTGCACAGAAGAACAATAATGCCAGGTTGATTCCCATTAAATTAGGGCAAGTGAAAAATCCTTCATTGCAATTGCAAAGAAGGAGCTTTATAATACATGCTGTTGCTGACGAGAAAGAGTCGGCCGAGGAATTTCAAATAGGTATTCTCTTTCCGAGGGCATAGACAAAGAATTGTTGAGCAAATATAGGAAGGAGGAATATGCAGAAAAGGCGCCCTCAGAGTATAACTCTGCTATTGAGATGTTGAGCTTGGGCGGATTCCTGAATGAGGCCTCTGAACTCAAGAAATGTATGGAAATGAAGGGATTCCCCTCAGCGCGGACACATATTTGCCACTCATAATGGCCTCATGTATAGAGAAGAAACTAAAAGAAGCCATGGAGCTGTTCGTGGAGGCCAAAGGTAGGCCAGGCTGCGAGCCCAATGAATTTGCATATGGCGCCATAATTGAAAGGATGTCCCTAGAGAAAATGGATGAAGGCGCTGTTTTGCTTGTGCGGAACATGCTTAGGCATGGCCTGGTGCCTCTAGATGTTACTGTTGTTGGACTCATTAAGGAGCTGTGCAAGCACAAGTGTTATTCAATGGCTACTGAACTTGTTCATGATATCTTGCCGCCTAATCTTGTTTACTACAATTGCCTCATTGAGGCTATGGGAAGGCCTGAAGAGGCTGGTCTTGCCAAGAATACATTGACCCTTATGCAGCAAAGAGGGGTGGATCCTGATTATGAAAGTTATGCCAGTGTAGTAGCGAGCTGTGCTACCAAGGGCTTGATTGATGGTGCTGCACGGGTTTTCCTAGAGATGACGGAAAAGGGATTTGATGAAGTTCCTAGGCACGGTCTTGGAAATTTTGAGCCCATTGATATTGAAGACGAAGATGAAGACCAAGGGGCGTAAATCTTTAGATTATTCTATCAGACTTGAATTTTGAATTCCTTAAATGCGTAAAATGTACAATTTACTACAGGTACTATTCTTTTATGTTTTAAGTAATAGCTGGTCTATAAAATTTTATTATAAGGGAGAGGGTCTGATTGATAGTGGGACAGGCATCAATCGTAGGTATAGATTTAGAGAGTCTGGGGCCCAATTTTGGACAGTCTGGGTCTACTTTTGGGCAACAAAAGTGTGAATAAATTTACACTTATTATTCAACTGCCAATCACTTTAATTCAAAAAATACATAAACTGACCAATCATCTAATGCCACATCAGCATACCAATATTACATGACTTAGTGACCCACTACTGGCCCATCACTTTTTTTGGCACTTTTTTTGTGGTTTTTGAAAAGCGCTCCAAAAACATCGGAAAACGTGCTCGAATTTCCCCCAAAAAAATGTTACATATTGCCAGCTTGCCAGTTTGACGGTCAAGGGATGCGGCAAAAAAAAAAAAGCCGGACGTTGATGATGTGGACTAGAGGCTCAAAGTTACCCTACCCACAATCAGACCCTCTCCCTTAATTGAGAAAAAAAACAACAGCTCAGTGTTTAAATCACAGGTTTGAAATAAGCCAGACTATAATTTTCGACAGTGTTTTTTTTTTTAGTAGTTTTTATTTGTCTACCTCATGCTATATTTGTTTTATTTGTATGATACACAAGAAATGATTGGATATGGCCATGTACTTTGGTACGAGGAAGCTTTATACACAATTTTAATGGTCATTTCAGCACAATTATCTGGTTTCTGAGTGCAAGAAATAGAATTTTCGGAGGTACCAATTGTATATACTATAGATACCAAATAGTACTTGCAATTTTATTTTATTTTTATTTTTGTTGGGAGGATAAATATCACAAATCTTTTCAGAGTCTATTGGTATTGGGTTCTTTGAGTGCATGGTTAATCAACCTTCTTCAGATTAGTTTCAAACGGCTGAGGGATCTTTTCCGTTCAACAAGACTTAATCTTAAGTGAATTCTTTGTGAACCATTCAATTTTAGCATCAAAGAGTTGGCTTTTATTTAATTATCACTCATAAAGCAAGCAAGTGTGCACCAAGAGAAATTTGAACCGTTCAACTTTAACATCAAAGAGTTGGCTTTGATTTAATTATCACTTATAAAGCAAGTGTGCACCAAGAGAAATTTGAATAAACCGAGATATAGGTGTGATCTTTGGGCCTTGCGTATTCTATAATAGTATCTTTCCGATCTCTTAGCCCTTGTATACGGTATAAACATCACTACCTGCCAATTTGGACATTAATTAGCCAGGTTTGCATAGACTATATATTTAAAACAAGTGCATACTAAAAAGGAATTTAAAATCAAAACATATGCATGATTTATATCCTTCGAGTTTCTGTCTTCAAGCTCTATGTATAAGATATCAAAATGGCAATCCATATGCAGTTTAAAAGTCTTACTAGAAACAAGATGGCTCTGGCAGCCTAGGTTGTAGATGTTAAATTCATCAAAGAGAAAAGCTTCTGGAAGAAACTCCAGAAAAGTAAGGCAACTTGCTTTCTCTTGCCACTATCTTTGCTGCAATTACAAGTCTACTTGCCACTTGGGCCTTAATAGATACCATTGATCAAAACTACAACACCCCAATATTTGCAATGATATACAATTTTCTCATAAACACACTACTCTACTGCACTAAAGCAAGAAGAAGCCATTGATTTTCTTCAACTAGACATGGCTATATTACTTCTAGATTATTTAAAGTTACCCTAAGAGTTTATTGACACATTTTCAAAAAGGTATGCTTGAAAAAAGAAGCCCAAAAGCCAAATAAGGAGAAGACATCATTTGAACCCACCCGTTGATTGTTAAGTTACTTTTGGCAGAACCACCAAGGCAGTTCCACACCTGCTACATGCTGCATTTGGCAGCTCTTCCATTTGCAGAAGTGCCACTGTTTCTATTTATAACATGTTTCGTCTTTGTTTGACCCTGAGGTGTCTGTATCACCTTAGAACCTTCTGAAACTTCTATAGACATCTGTACAACTGTCATTTTTCATTCATGATTGAATTTGATTATTTTGGAGTGTGTTTTCAAGTTGCATCTAGCCAATTTGACTAATAAGTAGAAGAGTGATTTAGCTGATTCTCACTTTCATGATTTAATTTTGCGAAGGGGCATTTTACAGTGGCATTAAGGTCTATCATGTTGTGACTGTGTTAAAAAATTATTTAGAACTGATATTTATTTTAAAAAAAAACTATAAAATAGCTTTTAAGTAAATAAAATAACTTAAACAAAAAGCTTACGATCATGGAGTGTGATCCGAAACATTGATAAAAAACTTACACACAATCGAATCCAGAAATAACAAAGTTGAAATAAAATAACTTTTAAACAAACTAACTAAAACTAAAAAATAATTTTTAAGTAAATTAAAATAAAATAACCCTTGGTAAATAAAAATATATTTTTTTTTTATTCAAGGGGTAAACGCTTTTGACCAGAGCTATGAACCGGATACAACCATTCAACAATAACACCCCAACGGGGTTTGAACCTTGGTGGCAAGAACAACAATGCCACCTATAAACCATCACACCATGCCAATACCGGCAAATAAAAATATTTTTTCAAATGAAAATAAAAATTAAATAATTTAAAAAAAATAAAAAAATTCTTAACTAAATAAACTAAAATAACTATAAGTAAATAAAAATAGTTCTTCAAATAAGAAAGTAAATAAAATAAAATAATTTTTAATTAAATAAAACAAATCTAAATTGATATTTCTTGGTATGTTTTAGATGGAAGTATTTAAGATATCTATACTAGTTAGGATCACTATTAGCTAATTTTAGGCCAGCAAAACAATATTAATTACTAAAAACTTATATTAGTAGTAACAAGCATCAACTTTATGATAATATTCAAATCCTTACATAAAACATTATAATATGATATCAATAAATCATAGCTAAAACATCATAATATTTAGATCAATAGTTCATAGCATCATTAATATTTGAATCAACATATCATAGCATATTACTTATGGCAAATCACCTCATGAATTTATTGGAAATGCTTGCAAACGGCAATCTCAAGGTTGGTCGTCCTTGTATTGCAAGAGTATGGAAGGTGGGCTGCCCTTCCATTCCTCAGTCCACCTTGGAGGCTGCTTGTCCTCCTTGATCAAGCTCAAGAGCATGGAAGGCCAGTCTTCCATTCCACCTCCTCGCCCACGAGTATGGAAGGTTGGCTGTCCATTCCATCTTGGGGTGACGTACTTGATAAGAGAATGAAGGCTGGTCTTTGTTCACCTCTCGTGAACTTGGAAGGCTGAACGACCTTCCTATTTGCAAGACACTTCACAAATTCAAGATATGGTTCCTTAAGGAATTTGCTAGAATATTTCTAAATAAATACCTCTTAATGAAATGACATATTTACTCTTAAATGTCTTCCACCAATTATATTTCTGAATATTATCAATGGTTGTTCTCAATCTCTAGATTCCAAAGAGATGTCTTATATTTCTTATTCTTATTTTTTCTTTTATTCCAACTTGATAGATATGTTGAATTGATTGTAAGATGATTGTGAATTGATTTTTGAATGATATTTGAATATATGTTTCTTGGTTTGATGAGTGAATGTTTGGATGATGCTTGAATGGATTGATGATTGAATGATTGATGCTTGAATGAATCGATGCTTGAATGATTTGATGATTGAAATGAATTGATTGATCTTTTTGATAATTTGATTGCTTGATTTCTTGATGGATGGATGAGTGATGATTGAATGTCAATGAATTGATTTACCCTTTATATCCATTTCTTGAAGGAGTCACCACCCTTCATTGTTGCCTTTATAGAATAATACTTTATTTCCAAATTAATTGATAGATTTATTCCCCATTGATGATTTCACACAAGGAAATGATCTCCCTTATAATCTTATTATTGAGGGGGTCACAACCTTTCATATTTGAAAGAGTCACAACCTTTCACATTAGAAGGACTCACATAATATTTATTCTTAATTGATCCCTTCCTTTCCTCTCAAGAAAATGAACTCTCCTTTATACCTTATTGGTGAAAGAGTCACCACCTTTCACCATCACTGCCCTTGGAAGGGTTACAATCCTAAATCTTAGTCACTGCCATAATAACTCTTAATTTAGTTTTAATTAAATCCTTTAATAGAATGGCTAGCATCTTGGCCCCACCTTTATTTAATCCACCTATGTTATAATTTCAAGGGGCTGCAATCATGGTACTTGGTGGGGGCATGAGATAGTCTTGTTGTTGATGCAATATACTGATATTCCTAGTAAGAGTTGGCATAAGTCTATCAATCGAACTCACAATACTAGCTTGCGTTTGGTCTATGCGAGCAACTATAGCTTGGGGTTGGACTGCAAATTTGGCTTGGAAAATATTAAGGGGCTGTATGTTCGCATTGGATTATATGCTAAAGCATAATCATATAAGCTTTCTCAACTCTAGCCTAGTGACAAGATTCCAAGCCATGGCTTTAAACCTCTAAATTGTAAAGCATTGTGGGCTTAATCATTATGTTGAAGAAGCACATTTTTGAAGGGACATAAACAAAGAGTGAATCTTGCAAAGAGCATCCTTGGTGGTGTTGAAGACCATAACCCTAGTTTACTAAGGTTGACAACAAGTTGGCAAAGGTCACAATACTTAAAAGGGCATCAAGCTGCCCCTCTAGGCCATCAAGAGAGTGAGAGAGGACCACATACAGAGAGCCATATAGCTTTTAAAACATGGTGAAGTAAGCAACAATCATCCACAATGCCACATCAATACAATGTCTTAGGAAACTCTACTTGACTCCAAAAGTACACTTGGCAAAGTCAGAGAGGCCATAAGGAGTCTGAATCTTCTAACTGTTTTGTAGAGCCTCATGATGGAGATAATGAAATGCAGAAATTTTGATGTTCCACAACTTTTGGAACAATAGATGCCTTGGGGTAGAATCAAAGGCCTTCTTGAAGTACACAAAACAACAAAAGACTTTAAAGACCTATTATGAGGATCCTTGATGGTAGCTCAAAGTTTGAAAATATGGTCAACAGTTTGGAATCTGTCTTGGAGCCAGCCTTCCCACTAGTTCTCGAATTCTTGTCCTCATAGTCCTTGGAAAGTAGCATGAAATTTTAGAGAAGAAAATTTCTATAGTTACATGAAGATTTGAATAGTGACCAAATATTTGTTCCAGAAGCCTTTGGATTTCGATATTCTAGAGATGATTACTGCCTTGACACGAGCTTATGTAAATGTATTACTAGGTAGGTTCATACTCCTCCAGGTTATGCGGATTACACTTACAACATTGTTGGTATCAAAGCAAAGTTGTCTACCCTTATCTTTTATTGAGTATACATCTCTTAGCAGGAAAGTCTTATTTTTGAGATAGTATGTCTCATTGGATGCTGTCTTTATTGTGGGTTACTTATTGCCATTTTTCTTTCGCTGATGGCATTATCTTGACAGATCATTAAATTGCATGTCTCTAGTTCTATGTAGTGTCTCTGTGCGTGGTTGGGTGCGTCCTAACGGCCATGTGTCTGGCAGGCTTGCGTAAGACTCAGATTCTCTAGTGGTGGCTTCAGTGGTGAAAGATTCCTCCCTAGTTGGCACCCTTAACACCCTGGGTAGCCGCCATCATTATCAGGCCGGTCTTTTGGTGTAGTGGTTGGGCCTTAGTGGTATCAGAGCCGAGGTCTCGAGGTCGAGACCCGCGGAGCATGGCGGGCTGTAATGTCCCTGTGCGCCGTTGGGTGCATCCCGATGGCCACATGTCTGGCGGGCTTGCGTAAGACTCCACATTCTCTGGTGGTGGCTTCGGTGGTGAAAGATTCCTCCCTAGTTGCCACCCTTAACACCCTGGGTAGCCGCCGTCATTATCAAGTCGATCTTTTGGTGTAGTGGTTGGGCCTTAGCTATAATGTCCCCTTCTCATCAGTGATTTGTTCTGTCACTCAGCCTATTCCGAAAGCCCGTAGGCTCGTTTGAGGGAAAATTAGGGTTTCCATGTTCTAAAGTTCTATGGCTTTTTAGGGAATTTACTAATTTTGGCAATATGAAGATTGTCATCTTTCAGGGACTCATTTCCAGTTGAAGCAATTATCTGAATTCAAGTTTTGGCTTCTAGAAGTTTATTTGGCGAATTTCATAAATAAAGGCATTAATGTTTTAAATTGTAGTTGACCCCTTGGCCTAGGAGAATAACTTCAAAGTTGTGTTAAAAGATGGTCATGAAGGGGGGATGCCTTCATATGCTTTAAATATTAATTATAAAGTTTAAATGCCTGGGAAAAAAAAAGGACGCCACACTTTGAGGAGTTGTTTTAAATAAAGTGAAAATTATATTCTTGCAAATGGGACGCCATTTGAAGGTTTACTTTTATTTTGGAAATTTGAAGAGTCTCATGTGACTCTTGGCGTACTTTCTTGAGGAATTGAAGAGTCTTCTACTCTTCTATAAGTTGAATGCTTTGCTTCAGCCTTGGTATCTATGAAAATTATGCTAAAGTTATGTTGTCGGAATGACAATTGATATTTTGCTTCGAGGATGTCTACCTCATAGCCTTTCATCCAATTTTGTGTTTGAAAGATAACACCTAGTTGGCTACATTGCTGCTTCTCAATATCAGACTAGCAGATTGAGCTCATTTGTTGAAGAATTCTGGAGTGTTTATCAATTTTGAAGTTGCTGGTTCATCTACGCTGAAGGTGGTTTTTGCTTACAGCTCTTGGAATAAATTTATTTTGCTTGTGGGTATTTTACCTATCTCTTTCTACACCCAAGACGCCCCCTTCCACCAATTTGCAGATTTTAGTTTGGTGTTTTTGATTTTTACTTGCCAAATTGCCCCTCAAGGAGGTCGTACCATTCATGGTGCATTGGGAATCGTGCAAAGAAATAAATGTTGAGTTTTTGTTGCTATTTCTTCATTTGAGTTTAGGTGCCTATCTTCCAACAACACATTGGCTTTCGTTTCACGCAAATCGGAGGTATTTTGATTGAGTTGTGAATATTTCTTTGATTTTCACAGTTGATCAGAATTTCCAGAATCTCAGTTTTATATCAAACTTTATTAATTTCAGTTTTGGCCTCTAATTTGTTACTGGGAAAGCAAAAGAACATTGATAGAATACATTCTTCTCTTCTTGGCTTTATTTCTCTATCATTGTAATACTCATTTTTGCAGTCTTTTGAATTGTAAGGTTGTGATTTAGTAGTACTAATCCAACCCATGTTATTGCTGCAACTACTTGTTAATTTCTTATTAATTACCCCTGGATGGTTTACTGCCAGTGTGGAGAACGAATTTGTTATCTCTTTGTACCCACTCTCAAGTGGTGAATCCCCACTATTCAGTGGATGCCCACCGCAGCGGATGAATTAGATTGTTGTAGCGTCATGGTTGGTTATCCGCCTATTAGTTTTAGTTTTCAATTTATCACTCTGTCGTATGTTAGCACCTCGCCCTCAGTGGGATCTTGGGTGCACATTCTTGACATTGAGTTTGCTTCATTTCAAGTTATTGTATTGTAGTTTCTTCGCCATATGACAACACCTCTCCTTCCTTGGGATTGGGTGTGCATTCTTGGCGTGAGTTGTTTCAAGCTTGGATTTATGTTTTGCTGCTAATGCTAATCAAGTTGGCTAGTGCTAGTTTATATTGTGTAAAACTATCAAAAAAAGTGGTTAGCATATTTCAGTGGTATCAGAGCAGAAGACCCTACCATCCTGTGGCAATTTGCAGTTGGTTATCTGATGAGTGAAAGAGACACTAGGCCATTCATCAGAAGTTAGGCCAGAACTTAGCGTCAGTTTCCTCCTGTTCTAGAGGCAGAGACTTTTTCAAAGCCTTGGGGGATCTTGGCAAAATAATGGAAGGTACAGAAAAGACAGTTGAAATAATGTCAGACAGTGTAAGGCAAGCTAATGAAGAGAGGGACAGAGTTGAGAAGAAGTTTGATGGGATGATAGACATGATGTCCCGTCTATTATCCAAGTTGGATTAGCAAGCAGCTCATAATGTTTTTCAGCCCCAAAATAATCCAACTGGTGAAAGTAGTGGAGTTAATGGAAAATCTAGTAATGGCAGTCCTGAGGTGAATAAAGGAGATAGAATTGTGGGTCAGCATGCTGCAATTCCTAGTGGGTCATCCTCTAGACCTCTTTTCCCCGTCTTCACACCAAGGGAAGAGCAACAACAGGTTGAAGCTGCACCAACCTTTGCTAATGATGCACGTCAAGATTACATGGAGTATGTTTCTTTACCTCTCAATTTGAGAGATGCTTGGACCTTTGATCAATTCATGAATCAAAGGAGTCGGAGAAATGGAGGAAGGAATGAGCAACATCCTCCTATGGTGCCTAGAAATGATTTCTACCAAGCTTTGGGAAAGATAACTATGGAGCATTTTGATAGTAGTAATAAGTGCACAGCCGATCATGGGTGCAGAAGCTAGATAATTATCTCTCTCTCAGACCCATGCCAGAAGGAGATGCTATCAAATTTGCTACTTTGCATTTGGATGGGATAGCTCACAAATGGTGGACTCATGGTTTGGTCACTCTTGGCCACAACCTCATTCGTACCTATGATGAGTTTACCAACAAGTTGATCGAGAGATTTGATACCAAGGATCCAGAGTTGAGATTCAGAGAATTGGCACAATTGAAACAACAAGGATCTTTAGAAAATTATGTCGCTGATTTTCAAAGGTTGTCAATAATGGTGCCTAACATTACTGAGAGAAGACTTGTGGTACTCTTTGTAGAAGGATTAATGGAGCCCTTGAAAGGATGGATCAAAGCCTTTGATCCACCAACTTTAGATGAAGCCATTAAGAAAGCAAGGAGCATGGAGTTGGCAGCCCCAAGGCCTAAGTTTCATTCGAAACCTTTCAGCCATAAGAAGGAAACAAAACATTCTTCAAATCTGCCAAAGAAGTTTTCACCAAGGTTGTCAAAAGAGCTCAAAAAACAGCTTAGAAAAGATGGAGTTTGCTACACTTGCCGTGAACCTTGGGTTAAGGGTCACCGTTGCTATGGAAGAGGCAAAGCAAATCGAATGGAGGGATATTCTTATTATGGATCAGAATCTGATTCGTCTGATCAACAATACGAATTAGCAAGCAGTGAAGGTGAAGAAGCTCCAAAAGAGAAGTCTGATGAGGTCAGAGATGGTAGTGATTTCGCACAACTATCAAGTTTTAAAAAAATGAGTCCTTTAGGGTTCGTGGAGTGATTGGATCTCAAAGAATAGTTGCTCTAATTGATACTGGAGCAACTCACAACTTCATTGATGAAGGATTGGTGACAAAGAGAGGTTTGAAAACTGAAGAGTTTGAAGGCTTCAAAGTAATGGTACCTGATGGTTTCACTATGTCATGCACTAAGAAAATTCCTAACCTTTCTATTCAGATAGGAAATTATGAAGAAAAAGATGACTTCTACGTTGTGGGTATTGGTGATACCGATGCCGTGTTGGGAATACAATGGCTACGATCTCTTAGAGAGATCACTTTGAATTTACAAACAATGGAGCTGAAATTTCAAGCTGATGGAAAGAAGGTTGTTTTGAGAGGGATGTCAAATGGGGCCCCTCGAATTGTGTCCTTGAAAAGAATGGAAAGGTTGATCCGACATGATCAAGTTGAGTGGGCAGCTAAGTGTATGGTCTTACCAGCTGATCCGATGGAAGAGAAGAGGCAATATCATCCTAATAGTCAAACCTTACTTTCAAAGAAGAGCAAAGCCTTTGGAAGCCTACCTCCTAGAAGACCTCCTGAAAGAGGTTCTGAGCATGTAATTGAATTAGAAGAAGGAGCAAAGCCTGTCATGACTACACCATACCGTTACCCAAAGAAGCAAAAAGATGAGATCGAAAAAGCCATCAAGGAGCTTTTGGAGACCGGTTTCATTAGACCAAGCAAGAGTCCTTTTGCTTATGCAGTAGTGCTGGTCAAAAAGAAAGATGGTACAATGCGTATGTGTATTGATTACCGTGTATTGAATCAGAAGACCATCAAGAATAGATATCCTATCCCTAGGATTTATGAGCTTATTGATGAGCTCCATGGGGCTATGTTTTTATCAAAGATTGATCTTCGTTCGGGCTATCATCAAATCAAAATGAGGGAGGCGAATATAGAGAAGACAATGTTTAGATGCCATTTTGGGCATTTTGAATTTCTTGTCATGCCTTTTGGTTTGACAAATGCTCTAGCTACATTCAAATCTTGTATGAATAATATTTTTAGACAGCAGTTGAGGAAGTTTGTGCTCATCTTCTTCGATGATATTCTTATCTTCAATAAGTCTTGGGAAGAGCACCTCAAGCACTTGGAAGAAGTGCTTAGCATTTTGGAGGCAGAATGTTTGTTTGCCAAAGAATCAAAGTGTGAGTTCGAGATGACAGAAGTGTTGTATCTCGACCACATCATTAGTGCCAAGGGTGTCAAATTTGATCTAGAGAAGATTAAGGCCATCCTTGATTGGCCACCTCCAAAGAACATTTCTCATTTGAGAGGATGTTTGAGTTTGTGCGGGTTCTATAGAAGATTTGGTGGGAAGATTTGTTAAGGGATATTCTCACATGGTAGCCCCCCTTACAGATCTTACTAAGAAAGGAGCCTTCCTATGGACATATAGGGCACAAGGAGTCTTCGACAAGTTCAAGCACATAATGAGCTCATGTCCAGTGTTGGCCGTACCAGATTTCACAAAGCCCTTTGAATTACAATGTGATGCTTCAGGTGAAGGAGTTGGAGTTGTTCTTATGCAAGACAAGCACCCCATTGTCTTTGAGAGCAGAAAGTTGAGAGGAGCAGAAAAATCTTATTCAATATATGACAAAGAGATGCTTGCTATTATGCATGCATTATCTAAGTTCCGTCAATATTTGGTGGGAAGTAAATTTGTTGTTAAGACTGATCATAACAGTCTTAAACAATTTATGCACCAAAAAGATTTAAATGAGAGACAACAGAAATGGGTAAGTAAGCTCCAAGTGTATGACTTTGACATTAAGTATGTCAAAGGAAAAAATAACATAGTGGCTAATGCTCTTTCCAGAAGGCCTCATTTGCAGTCACTTTGTGAGTTATCAGCAAATTGGAAAGAGTTAATTGCTGCTGATTATGCTAAAAATCAGTTTGCAACCAGCTTGTTTGAAGGTCATTTGGTTGATGAAAGGTATAAGTTGGTTGATGGGTTAATTATCTATAAAGGTAGAGTCTTTTTAGTGCATGAATCTAAGCTTAAAAAGAAGATTCTACAGTTTTTTCATGTTGTTCCCCTTGCTGGTCATCAAGGCATGTTCAAGACTTACAAGCATATTAGAGAAAGGTTTGCTTGGAAAGGGACGAAGGATGAGATAATGAATTACATAAGATAGTGTTCTATTTTCCAAAAGAATAAGAATGAACATTCTTTTCCAGTTGGGTTGTTGCAGCCCTTGCCAATCCCAAATCAGAAATGGGAAAGCATTGCAATGGACTTCATCACTGGTTTGCCTAAGGTGCAAGGACGTGATTGTATTTTTGTTGTGGTAGATAGACTAACAAAATTTGCTCATTTTTATACTGTCACAACTTCATTTACAGCAGCTCAAGTGGTTGAGTTGTTTTTTAGAGAGGTTTTTTGTTTGCATGGATTGCCTAAAACTATTGTCAGTGATAGGGACAACAAGTTCCTAAGTATTTTTTGGCAAGAGATTTTCAAATTGAGTGGGACAGTGTTTACTCCAACCACTAGTTATCACCCACAAACATATGGGCAATCAGAAATTGTTAACAAATGGTTGGAAGGCTACTTAAGAAACTATGTTTCAGGACAACAAAGAGCTTGGATTAAGTGGCTTCATTTAGGAGAGTATTGTTATAACTCTTCCTATCATATGTCAATTAAGATATCTTCTTTCATGGCTCTTTATGGTTATGATGCTATTAACTTTGTTGATTTAGTGTTTGGTGATAGTAGAGCTCCACAAACAAAGGATATGTTACAACAAAGCCAAGATATCTTAAAATCTCTAAAAGAAAATCTGCAACAAGCTCAAAAGCAACATAAGTTATACGCTGATCAACAGCGTATTGAGAGATCATTTGAAGTAGGAGACATGGTTTACTTGAGGCTTCAGCCCTATCGACAATCTTCCCTCAAGAAGAGTGGTGCAGAAAAGTTGAAGCCACATTTTTATGGTCCTTTCAAAGTCACCAAGAGGATTGGTGAAGTTGCTTATGAGTTGGAGCTTCCAGCTGAAAGCAAGGTGCATAACATCTTTCATGTGTCACGCCTCAAGAAGGCACTTGGACACAATGTTGTGGCTACTTCAAAATTACCTCCATTGGATGAGGAAGGTCAGTTGGTGTTGATTCTGGAAGAGATTCTTGATACTAGAGAACGTTCCTTGAGGAGAAGGACAATCAAGGAATACTTGGTTAGATGGAGGAATTTGCCTATTGAAGATGCCACGTGGGAAGGAGAACAGATTTTGTTGCATCCATATTTTCAGTTGTTTGAGGACAAGCAATCTCGAGGAGGGCGGATTGTAATGTCGCCTTCTCATCAGTGATCTATTATGTCACTCATCAGCCTATTCCGAAAGCCTATAGGCTCGTTTGAGGGAAAATTAGGGTTTCCATGTTCTGAAGTTCTATGGCTTTTCAGGGAATTGATTCTGGAAGAGATTCTTGATACTAGAGAACGTTCCTTGAGGAGAAGGACAATCAAGGAATACTTGGTTAGATGGAGGAATTTTCCTATTGAAGATGCCACATGGGAAGGAGAACATATTTTGTTGCATCCATCTTTTCAATTGCTTGAGGACAAGCAATCTCGAGGAGGGCGGATTGTAATGTCCCCTTCTCATCAGTGATCTGTTCTGTCACTCATCAGCTTATTCTGGAAGCCTGTATGCTCGTTTGAGGGAAAATTAGGGTTTCCATGTTCTAAAGTTCTATGGCTTTATAGTAAATTCTAATTTTGGCAGTATGAAGATTGTCATCTTTCAGGAACTCATTTCTAGTTGAAGCAATTATCTAAATTCAAGTTTTGGCTTATAGAAGTTTATTTGGTGAATTTCATAAATAAAGGCATTAATGTTTTAAATTGCAGTTGACCCCTTGGCCTAGGAGAATAACTTCAAAGTTGTGTGTTGTACCCAAACCAAATTTTTTGCTTCATCAAGGCATTTTGCATTTTAAAGTCTAAATCTTGCTAAAATGTTGTAGAACGCAGTTTTGGGCAATATCAAGCATGGAGTTTTTGTCAATATTTTGTCAATCAAAGTCAGTTTTATTGGTCAAACCTGAAGCAGAGACTCAAAATGAAGATCTTCACGATGGAGGAGCATCTCACGACGACATTTCATATTGCAGACGGTCATTTCAATGATCGAAACAGAGTTTTCAGTGATCAAATCATGGAGATTTCTCAGAGGAAAGCACAAAAGTGCAAGTATAGCCCAGGGGCGCCTAGTTTGTTGAAGGTCAAGATTTTGGTTAAAATGTTCAAACATCTAGTCAATCTCTTCAGAATCAGTCTGGCTATCCGTCGAGCTATCCAGCGAGGTATTTCGAGAATCACAGCTCCGGTTATCAGTGACAGAAGTTGAAATTACCAAATTTCGATGTGAGAATTTTGCTCTTTTTAGGCAAAAGCGCGCCTCTAGCCTGAGGGCGCCCATCTTAAGGAGGGGGTTAATCTCGACAGTTTCGATGCCGAATGCAGTCAATTTGTTCTCGACCAGTCTGCTTATCCAACGAGATATCAAGCATAGTCATCCAACTCTCAGAGTTCAGGCAGCAGTCATCCAAAGATCAGCTTAAAATGGAGTTTTCACGTTTCTGAGCTTCTCCGTTTGTTCCCAGTGCAAGTACAGGCCAGGGGCGCTGGCTTAAAGGACCCTTCAGATGCCGATATTTGCAGACAGAGTCTTCACGACATCAGTAATATTTTAGCCTAGCTCCGCAACGCACCATTCTGCTTGTCAATCCGACGTTTCAGGTGGTCATGGCGGAGATTCTACCAAGCACGTAATTTTACGGGTGGACCAACAAATGGTTTTCAGTGTATTTTCACAGTCCAGAGGCGCCTAGCCTTTAGGCCTGTCAGATGAGCCCGTTCGCGTTCGAAGTCTTCATGACTATTGAGCGTTATCATTTTATCTTTCCAACGAGCCTAGTCGTCAGCCTTCAGGATTTGGCAGTCGCTCGTGCGTGCGAGGTCTTTAGTGTGATATTGCAAAGTGAAGACGTCTGGAAAATGGTTAAGTCTAGGAGCAGTAATCTTAAATAAAATACGCACTGGAGTTTTTGAGGTCTTAGAAGTAGTTTTCTTGCCTCGTCACCTCCAGAGACTTCTCTTGTAGGCCCTTCTGGCTGTCCGTTAAAACAGATAGTGCCTGAATCGGGTCATCTCAGCTCCAGTTGTCAGACGTCAAAGTAGGGTACTTGGATGAATGTTTGATTTTCATCAAATGACAAAAGTGCAACCATGAGCCAGGGGCGCTTTTACTTTTGAGGCCCTTAACATAGCTTTCAGTTGTCGTGCATACAGTCGTTGGATGCATAATATCTCCAGTCATGCAGTGAGCTTCGTCTCATATCAGCAGGGTTCACCATTCACCGTCAGCAGCCGTTTGAAGTGTCAGATGGCAGTTTAGGAAAATGGCTAAGTCTGGAACCCGTAAAGCAATTTAATCAGGGGTGCCTAATTTTTCAAGGGGTTAAACGATGGATTTTGCAATTGTGTCTCCCAACAGACATTTCTTCCTTGTTCAGTAGGCTTTCCGATAAATATCTCAGAACAGTCTCAGTTTCACCCGGTCATCCGGAAATCAGTGTCAAAGTTGGCCAGTCGTGGCAGTGCTGTCAGCTATTAAATAGGGATTTAGCAAAAAATGAAGTATCTTGAGCAAATGGACCCCTATGTGCTCAAGAGATGACTTTTCGGAATCAGTGAAGTCAAACGATGAATCTCAAAGCTTCAACCAAATTGTCAACTGAAGTTTAAGATTTGCATAAGATGGCTATTTTCTATTTTTGGCGCCTAATTTCATGATAATAAATATTTTATTATTATTTTCAAATTTGGACTTCCAGTCAGTGGCAGTCGAACTGAAGGGCAACCAATCAGAGGATTTCTATTCTTGTTAGGGTTTATGAATTCTTGCAGTCACAATTCAGTGCGAATTTCTTCTTATTTATACATGACGCCATCTTCATTGTTGTTCACAAGCTTTCAAAGGAAGTTCGTATTTCTCAAGAGCAAATCTAATCTCAAGAGAAATTCGTGATTTTCTAAGGCAAATTCATTATCTTCAAGGGAAAATCGAAGTTTATTAAATTCAAAGCAAATTCAAGATAAATTCGTATTTCTTCACAAGAGGAGGGCGCATGTCTTCAGAGCAAATTCAAAGTTCAAAGCAATTCGCAATTTCTTGATTCTTAAAGGCGTATTTCAAATTCTCAAAGGCGTATCTCAATTTTCAATAAAATTTGCAATCCTTCAAAGATTCAAAGGCGAATTTAATTTCAAAGGCGAATCCTCAAATTCAATACAAATTCGTATTTTCTTCAAGAGAATTCCAATTTCATTCATATTAAAAGGCGCAAATTTCAAGAGGAGAAATTCGTGGTTTTCAATTCCAAGGCGGATTCTTCCAGTTCAGAGGCAAAATCTACATCAATTCTCAGAGGCGATTTTTCCTAACATATCTTTTTGCAGATTAAAGTTCACAATTATCAGTTATTCAAAGAAATCTTGGGCGATTTTCACAGAAGAGACACAATAAAAACGTCTTTTGCATCCTTTAAATCTCAGATTTCTCATAAAACACAAATTGCATGTTCCTGAAATTGGCGAATTCTACAAGTTTCAATATCTGGATCATTCCCATATAATTTCCTCGAGTTGAAATTGTGCGTTTGATTTTTCACGAATTTTAGCTTCAGAACATTCGTTCTCGAATTGCTGATTTTCTCTAGTGAAAAATCTCTGCACATTCGAGTAGAAGTTGAATTTTCGCAAATCTGACATTCTGGGTTGTCTTAGAATCCTTTTCTGGACAAAACCCATATCTCGGATTTTTTGCTGAAAATAATTCTTCGAAAGGCTATTTTTAACTCTCGCAGGCTATTTTTAGATTCTAGGAATCTTGTCAGAATATAGTCAAGTTCACAGTCAACAGGCAAATTTTTTAGAATGCAGTTCACTCAGCTCGAATACAGGACCAAAACCGTCCTTACCCATGATTTTCTCAGGTTGGTTGAGACAGACCTTCACAAAGTATTGCCAGAAGCAGTGCTAGACCCAGTTAAAACCAGAAGTTCAATCATTCAGAATATTGAGCAGTCTGGTTTACTAGAGGCCGCTTCCATACCTATCTCCGTTCACTGGGTTGAGTTTGTGATGGCTTGCATTAAGCATTACAATCCGATTACTCGTGAGATAGCGTCAGTTGACGGACGGGTCATTTGCAGTCTCAAACCTCTGGACATCGAAAGGAGTTTTGGCATTCCTCAAGACTGCATAGTCTAGTCATTTCTATGGAGCAAGTGTGAGCGTGCATTTGATGCTGATGTGGACAAATGGCGAAAGATGGTTAAAACAAGCAAAGAACAGATTGCCAAACAATGTGGGTCGTGGTGAGTACAAGGATGAGTACGCGATTCTAATCACACTCTTGAATCGTGTCTCAGGTCAAGCACATGCAAATGTTTTCCAGCCTTGCATGTATTACATTATTGGTCGCATCATTTCTGGGCGGAGCATTATGACTGGGCATCCTTCATCGCGATATTCTCCACAGGCAGATCACCGGTTTCATGGTTGCTCATGAGTTTCACATGTGTTCGTATCTCGTGTACTTGATCGCTATCGGTCACCGAGGACTTAACACCGTGGGAATTCTCACTGTTCAGAAGGTTTATCAGTATTATGATCAGCTTGAGTTCACCAGAGCTGAACGTCATTTCAAGCGTGTTCATGAAGCTTTCTTGACTTACACGGTGAGAAACTTGGACCGGGAGTTGCATGTTCGTATCTCGGCAGTTGCTAGGGCAGCGATGGATGGATGGGCGGATTGGTTTATTCAGTTCCCAACATACACCTACATCCGGGTATACGGTTTCACAGGAAATCCAGCTATGCTTCCATGTTATCCTTCGGATAAGACAGTTTTTCAGGAGTTCCTTAGACAGATGCATGATGTTCATCGTCTTCTACGCCGCAGGCACAGACCATCACTTAACTTTCCTTTTCAATTTGGAATGTATTGGTGCAAGTCGGCAATTGATGCTAAGATCGTAGGACAGGAACTTGAGAAATATCATCTTAAGTATCTTGTCGAAGCACGTGCCTATGACCTTTCAGGTCATTATACAACTCGCCTTGCTGGAGGCACATATCACGAGCCTTCTATGGAGGATTACTGGGCAAATTGCACAGATGACTTCGAGGTTTGCAGACGCAGTTACGACCGCTTCTCTCTCTCACAGATTTTTGTTTTCTTGTCAGAAGATGTGGGAGGTTTATTAGATGATGAGGGAGAGGTTCTTCCTCAGTTTTTTCGAGAGCAAGTCGATACACAACCGTTGCCAACAATAGATTGGTATGCCAAAGAATATGCAACGGTCAAGGAGAGGTCAAGTAGAGTTGTTCAGAACAGTTTACTTTTCCTCGACAGCAAGAAGACGAGGGTTAGTATTCCTAGAGCAGAGCCGCCAGTAGTGGTGAATCCTTCGCTACCTTCCTCGTCAAAACCTAACAAGAAAAAGAGGAGTAACCCTCCCAAGAAAGTACAAGCGCCAAATAATTCAAAGGGCAAGGCGCTTGCCACTGCTTCACACACAGAGCCTGACAGACAGCCGCTTACAGGGCCAGTTCAGAAATCAGCTCAGAGCCCGCCAGTACCTGAGGTTCAGCCTCAAGTTCCTATATCAATTTCAGAGCCGTCACCAGTCCCAATTCACATTGAATTGGATTTAGACTCTCCACCTCGCATTGGGTCTTCTACACACTCACTCTCATCAGTACCTCCTGTCGCTAGTGCAGACCCTTCTAGTAGCATTAGCCGAGACCAATCTTGGATCGAAGCTCAGCTAGGAAGGAAGAGGAGGCAGCCATCTTATGTTCTTAATCATTCTGATTTTGATGACATTTACCAGGATGCGCCAGATAAGAGAGTCAAGAACATGGTTCACATAGAAAGAAACACTGACATGGAGATTGTCATCGAGACTGCCGTACCTCCACAGGGGAAGAACTTGGCTGAATTAGAATCTCAGGATTTTGAAGTTATCACAGTCAATCTTGGTCGTAGCACACGCCAAACTCAGGCTGATCTTCTACAAGTTGCTACAGACAGTGCCAGGGATAGAATGCTAAAGGACGGAGAAGATAAGGCAGCCCTCAAGGCTGAAATCAGACAGCTTTGCCAATACATTTCTAGCCTTGTGCATAGACCAGAGGCCATTAACACACTCCCACCGATGCTTGAGCCTCCAGTAGAGCAAAGTCAACTCAATCACTTAGTTGCATATGGCAAGCGTTTGGAGGAATGGGAGGAAGATTTCGTTGCTAGAGGCCGTGCTATGCTTACAGAGTTATATCAGTTGCGGTACAATGCACGAGAGCTCCGTATCCGTCTTCAGGATGAGGAACAGGATATGGCTATTAACAAACCCAGGGATGAAATTATGATTGCTCACCTGAGTTTGGCTTATGACATAGTCACAGATGCAGAAGACAGAGAGGCTATTTACTCCTGGAAAACACAATTGGTTTTCAGGGCTAAGATAGAGGACAGTTTAGCGTCAGAGTTGGCTGAGAGTAGAGAGCACGTCACTAGTGCACTCCGGTTTGTGAAGACTCTAGTATCTTGCTTACCGTGTCGTTACCAGATCGAGGGTGGTGCCTACGTGGAGCTTACCAATGTTCAATCAGAGCTCTAGGCACTCATTCATACCATTTTCAGTGGGGAGACAGTTGGCTGTAAGGTTACTCAGCTTACAGTCATGTCAGCATTATTCGATGAAGCAACGAGGAGCAGAGGAGAACTTCAGTCTCAGATCACAGCTGGTGAGGACATGCTGCATCGACATAGCATCCTTCGTCAGAGTCTCATAGCTCCAGATGGTGATACAGTTAACAATCTCATTGAGGGATTGATTGCTCGAGATCACACATAGTAAACTTCAGTTCTCACCTCTCAGGATAGACATTACACACATGAGTTGAACTGGGTGTTACCCTTTCCAGTTAACTCGAAGTTGTCATCACATGCATATCTATTCTGAGAGTCGCCTTCACACTTGGAGTTTTATTTAGGGTTTTACGTTAACTGATGTTAGTCTTCCAGTTAACTTGCTTTCAATAAGGACGTGCATGCTCGCACAATTGTCCATTTTTAGATTAGATGTTTCAGTTAAACTAAGGGTAGTTTCCCAGTTGACTGTATAGTTTACTTAATTAGGGTTTGGCGCATGACTTGCATGCATTGCAAGAACTGTAGATGACTCAAGGTGATTTTAGGGTTCCCTACACCTTGATGTATATAAATAAGAGCTTTTGCTCATTTGTAAATAACTTTTGCTTAAGAGAGAAATATATGCTGCGCCTACCTTGCCCTCAATATTGCTCTTTTTGGTATTTGTTCATGTGTCTTCGCTATTGCAATTGATTGTTATGCCACATAGGGTTTCAAAAGATTGTAATGGTGAATTCTTTCCATAGTTTAGATAAATCTATTTGAACATCTTTATCATTGAAGTCAATTGTTATGCCACATAGGGTTCCAAGAGATTGAGATGATAAAGGCTGTTTTGTGTTAATTTACCATTGTGATCAATCGTTATGCCACATAGGGTTTCGAGAAGTTACGGTGATAAATCTGTTTTGTGAATCTTTATCATTATAATTAAAGGTTATGCCACATAGGGTTTCGTGAGATTGTGGTGATAAAGGCTGTTTTGTGAAGACTTTACTTTTTCGATCAAGTGTTATGCCACACAGGGTTCCATAAGATCGTTTTGGTAAATTCTTAAATCTGTTTTGTGCCCAATAAGCTGGTTTAGATTGAGATGATAGTTGCGCCACCTTGCCCTCAAGTAGAGAATCTAAACCCGTTTATCGTCAGTTAGTCAAACCTTGCTCCGTTTCCTCTTGCTCTGTTTTCCTGAGGAGATTGGATAGATATAAGTTGTAGTTAGTAGATCTGCAAAACCAGAGAAAACTCAGCTGCAACGTATAGGTTCTTTCAAGAAAGTCTTGTGCCTCTAGCAGCTGAAACAAAAAGACAGGACATAGTTTTAGCTTATTTTCCTTTGCAAGTATATTTGTCAAAGCACAACGAGGGAGCTTCCCCTCCATAATTTGAAGAGCACTCATTGCGTAGTGTACATAGGTGTTCATAACAACTTCTACTCAGAGGTGTTAGTTGTTATGCCAACATTGTGTTAAAAGGTGGTCACGAAGGGGCCTTCATATGCTTTAAATATTAATTATAAAGTTTAAATGCCTGGGAAAAAAAAAGGATGCCACACTTTGAGGAGTTGTTTTAAATAAAGTGAAAATTATATTCTTGCAAATGGGACGCCATTTGAAGGTTTACTTTTATTTTGGAAATTTGAATAGTCTCATGTGACTCTTGGCGTACTTTCTTGAGGAATTGAAGAGTCTTCTACTCTTCTATAAGTTGAATGCTTTGCTTCAGCCTTGGTATCTATGAAAATTATGCTAAAGTTATGCTGTCGGAATGACAATTGATATTTTGCTTCGAGGATGTCTACCTCCTAGCCTTTCGTCCAATTTCGTGTTTGAAAGATAACACCTAGTTGGCTACATTGCTAGTTCTCAATATTAGACTAGCAGATTGAGCTCATTTGTTGAAGAATTCTGGAGTGTTTATCAATTTTGAAGTTGCTGGTTCATCTACACTGAAGGTGGTTTTTGCTTACAGCTCTTGGAATAAATTTATTTTGCTTGTGGGTATTTTACCTATCTGTTTCTACACCCAAGGTTCCCCCTTCCACCAATTTGCAGATTTTAGTTTGGTGTTTCTGATTTTTACTTGCCAAATCACCCCTCAAGGAGGTCGTACCATTCATGGTGCATTGGGAATCATGCAAAGAAATAAATGCTGAGTTTTTGTTGTTGTTTCTTCATCTGAGTTTAGGCGCCTATCTTCCAATAGCACATTGGCTTTCGTTTCATGCAAATTGGAGGTATTTTGATTGAGTTGTGAATATTTCTTTGATTTTCACAGTTGCTGATCAGAATTTTCAGAATCTCAGTTTTATATCAGACTTTATTAATTTCAGTTTTGGCCTCTAATTTGTCACTGGGAAAGCAAAAGATCATTGATAGAATACATTCTTCTCTTCTTGGCTTTATTTCTCTATCATTGTAATACTCGTTTTTGCAGTCTTTTGAATTATAAGGTTGTGATTTAGTAATACTAATCCAACCCATGTTATTGCTGCAACTACTTGTTAATTTCTTATTAATTACCCCTGGATGGTTTACCGCCAGTGTGGAGAACGAATTTGTTATCTCTTTGTACCCACTCTCAAGTGGTGAATCCCCACTATTCAGTGGATGCCCACCGCAGCGGATGAATTAGATTGTTGTAGCTTCATGGCTGGTTATCCGCCTATTAGTTTCAGTTTTTAATTTATCACTCCGTCGTATGTTACCACCTTGCCGTTAGTGGGATCTTGAGTGCACATTCTTGGCGTTGAGTTTGCTTCATTTCAAGTTATTGTATTGTAGTTTCTCCGCCATATGACAACACCTCTCCTTCCTTGGGATTGAGTGTGCATTCTTGGCGTGAGTTGTTTCAAGCTTGGATTTATGTTTTGATGCTAACGCTAATCAAGTTGGCTAGTGCTAGTTTATATTGTGTAAAACTATTGAAAAAAGTGGTTAGCATATTTCAATGGTATCAGCGCAGAAGACCCTGCCATCCTGTGGCAATTTGCAGTTGGTTATCTGATGAGTGAAAGAGACACTAGGCCATTCACCAGAAGTCAGGCCAGAACTCAACATCAGTTTCCTCCTGTTCCTGAGGCAGAGACTTTTTCAGAAGCCTTGAGGGATCTTGGCAAAACAGTGGAAGGTATAGAAAAAACAGTTGAAATAATGTCAGACAATGTAAGGCAAGCTAATGAAGAGAGGGACAGAGTTGAGAAGAAGTTTGATGGGATGACAGACATGATGTCCCGTCTATTTTCCAAGTTGGATCAGCAAGTAGCTCATAATGTTCTTCAGCCCCAAAATAATCCAACTGGTGAAAGCAGTGGAGTTAATGGAAAATCTAGTAATGGCAGTCTTGAGGTGAATAAAGGAGATAGAATTGTGGGTCAGCATGCTACAATTCCTAGTGGGTCATCCTCTAGACCTCTTTTCCACGTCTTCACACCAAGGGAAGAGCAACAACCGGTTGAAGCTGCACCAACCTTTGCTGATGATGCACGTCAAGCTTACATGGAGTATGTTTCTTTACCTCTCGATTTGAGAGATGCTTGGACCTTTGATCAATTCATGAATCAAAGGAGTCGGAGAAATAGAGGAAGGAATGAGCAACCCATGTTATTGCTGCAACTACTTGTTAATTTCTTATTAACTACCCCTGGATGGTTTACCGCCAGTGTGGAGAACGAATTTGTTATCTCTTTGTACCCACTCTCAAGTGGTGAATCCCCACTATTCAGTGGATGCCCACCGCAGCGGATGAATTAGATTGTTGTAGCTTCATGGCTGGTTATCCGCCTATTAGTTTCAGTTTTCAATTTATCACTCCGTCGTATGTTAGCACCTCACCCTCAATGGGATCTTGAGTGCACATTCTTGACGTTGAGTTTGCTTCATTTCAAGTTATTGTATTGTAGTTTCTCCGCCATATGACAACACCTCTCCTTCCTTGGGATTGAGTGTGCATTCTTGGCGTGAGTTGTTTCAAGCACGGATTTACGTTTTGATGCTAACGCTAATCAAGTTGGCTAGTGCTGGTTTATATTGTGTAAAACTATCGAAAAAAGTGGTTAGCATATTTCATTCTAGCTTCAATTTCTTGTTATCTTCAGCTACATGAATGGACTATAAGTCATCTTGGGAAAAATAAGCATCATGTCTTTTAATGTACTCAAGGAGGATGCTCAAACAATTACATTGGGTGAAATGTTTGATATCACTTTATTTCATCACTACATTGGAGTTCTCTTTGTTAGTTCTTCTTTGGATGATTCCAACTTTGGGACTAAAAGTAACAGTTATTTTGGATGTAAATCTGAAAACAACAACTACAAACAGATTGGCAGGTGTAAGGCACTTTAATCTCCATTTCAGCTGCTGTTGTACAACATTTAAGGTAGCCGTATAGTACACATTAATGCTCATTCCCAAATTTGAAAACAACTACAAACTGATCAATATGTTTAAGGTACTTTAATCTCCATTTCATCCACTACCGTACAACTTTAAGGTGGCTGTATAATACTCAGTCCAGCCGTTTGTTGTGGGAACTCTGCCATACTAATTTCCAGTGTTTTGTGACTGCTGTAGCACCAATTTCAGCCTGCGCCTAATCTGATGTAGATGTTCAACAACATTATTATCACATCAATTCTGTTAGGATGGATTTGTAAGTGAAATTGCTATGAATTGTATGGAAGAAATTGTCATATTGGCGTCCAGTTTCAGATCCATTAATTGTTGTTACAAATGCTTTATTTGCTAATCATTTATTTTTATCATCATTAATTGCTGTCATAATTAAATTCTATTATCATACATAATTTCAATGGTTTTAAAATTTATTTTTCATTATCGGTTTTCCAAATCTTCAATGCATGTGAGATTATAATTAATTCTGAAGTTTAATTTTTGTTGATAAACATTAGGATAGGGTTTAGTTTCATAACTCTATCATCCATTTTCAGTTTTCCATAATCAGAAAATGCAAAGAAGTTGAATATATTTTCTAAGGTTCCCGATTGGGTACATTACGAGGTGCCAAGTCCGAATACAATTTTCAGCATTTCTCATCTAAAAGTCCTTTTCACAATGAATGCATTGGAACTTCCCTTACCTTTACCCTAGACACTGATTGTACTAGTGGCACTTTTCTTGCCTTTACCCTTGTTCGTATCCTTGCCTTGTCACCACCTTGCTGCCATTCTTTTACACAATAACACCCAACTGTTTTTGTGCGTAGGATATGGTCCTCTTCTTGTCCAAGTTCAAGTCATGTGCTTGTGCTCATGATTCAAAAAAATCTTAGGGTTTGGCCTCAAAACAGGTTGTTTTAGATGTCCAAACAATTTAAATGTATATTTCATAAGTACCTCATGGTCCATAAGATCTTTTACCAAGTGAACTGTGTTCTTCATAACTCGTATACTCTTGCACAGTTTGACTTTGCCTTTGTTTGAAGTAATGGCATTGCATCATCATTTCCTTTTCATAGAAAATAGGGTAAAATTGTTTCTTGAGAAGCCTCTTGAAATTCTCCCATTTGGAGACTGGTGTCACTTTTTTGAAATTCGGAGGAATGAGTATACATTCCAAACCACATACGAGCTGCTCAAAAAGCTTAAGACTAGCAAATGAAATTTCTTTATCGATGAGGAGACATTTTGTGTAGGCTAAAATACTCTTCCATTTGAGACACTCAATGGTCCAGCTTCTCAGCACTTATTTCCCATCAAAAGGCTATTTATCAATCTTAGCTTCAGCCTTAAAGAATGCTTCACACAATGTCTCTCCTTTCTCTTGCTCAATTTTCTTATGTTCTTTCTCTTCTTCATGCTCTTTTGGGATGCCGAGTTATTTAGTCAAGGCAAGCTAAAATACTCTTCCATTTGAGACACTCAATGGTCCAGCTTCTCAGCACTTATTTCCCATCAAAAGGCTATTTATCAATCTTAGCTTCAGCCTTAAAGAATGCTTCACACAATGTCTCTCCTTTCTCTTGCTCAATTTTCTTATGTTCTTTCTCTTCTTCATGCTCTTTTGGGATGCCGAGTTATTTAGTCAAGGCAAGCATAATGCTTTGAAGCCTATCAAATTTTCCCACTAAGCTGGAAATTTTTGTGCATCATCATCTAACCTCTTAAACTAAGCCTCTCCTTTGCCCTCTTCCCTGTCCAAAATCCTTCCCGTTGATCTAGCTATCCTATTCCGCTCTTTGATACTGATATTGAGTTTGAAAGAGAACAAACCCTCCCTTCCACTTGATCTTGTAGAGTGAATAACTAGTCAAATGTCTAGTATATTAATCATACACTTGCAGAGATATCCAAATCGTTGCTTTGGTACCATTTGATCAATAAAATGCTAGAGATAATGTCCTAGCAATCACCGACTATGAATATCCACCTCTGAACTTTATAAAACAATTTCACTCATCTGGTTTACTAGCTCTAATGGTTATATTATTTGTCTAACATGTTCAAAATGATGGCAACATCACAAGGAAAGCAAGCATCATAACCATAATGTGCAAAACTAACCACAAGAATACTAAGATACATGGTTACACCCAAGGAAACCCTCAAAAGGGAAGAAAACTTTAAAAAAGTGAGCTCTTGCTCTTCATGCCAATAATTTTTTCTCTTCAATTACAATTATTTACAATGCCTCTATGGGAAATAAGCTTGGAATATGACTAGTTCTTGACACCTGCAAATGGTCTCTGCGTCATGGAAACATAGTTCTTCCTTTTGCAACAGCCAAAACTTGAGCGACATGAAGGTATGAATGAGAACCAATCCTTGTCCAATGTGTTTAGGTCTTCTTATGTCTTATCAATGTCCTTCGTGCTAAAAGGAAGATCTAATGTGGGGAAAACAATGAAGAGTGAAAACTTCTCATCTCCTACACTTTGTTCAAACTATGATCAAACTTGATTTGGAAATTGCTAGGGTGGTGGTGAAACCACCATAAACCAACGTCACCTTCAAAATTATTAGGGTGGTGATGAAACCACATCCAACAATTGTGCCCTCAAAAATATTGAGGTGATGATGAGACCACTAAAAGCCAATAGTCTCTCCCTTTGTCATGTCCTCAAAATTGTAACATATTGAAATACAAATAAATAAATAAATAATAATAACAAAATACGTATTAGCGATTTAATGTTATTATATTTTATATGTGAAATATTAAAACACAAATAACTAAATAAAAAAATATCAAAAAAATATAAATATTATTATAATTATAATTATTGTAGATAATATTATAAGTATAATACAATTATTATAAATACAAAACAGATCAAATGATATTGTTAATTGAAACACATTATAATAAAATATTCACAAGAAACTAAATCTGAAGATGACTATGTTTTAACTAAATAAATAAATAATAATCACCAGCATTTGTATCGATTCCTAAAGACATTGGCATTATAATGATCTCTAAATACTTCAGCAAGCGATCACTAAAATAAATAAAAAGTTACGTTAAGAATGGATACCTCCCTCTAAAGGTGCAATAGACACTAAGGAATACATCCCATGACCATTGAGTCATTGCAACTATTGGCAGGTCAAACTATAAAAAGAAGGTAATTTAAAATAGATCAGCATAATAAGGAGAATAATACTTCTTTACCAGCAGATTCCTATTCATAAGGAGAGATAGAGAAAGGATAAAATATGCAGATCTAAAGGGATATGTGCAGACCCAACAAAAGATACGAATCAATATATGAAGATCATAATAAGGGAAGTAATATAATCAGATATTTAGATGTACAAATATTCATAAATAAACATAGGTTTCTATCAGTTAGAAATGAGTATATATATATATATATATATATATATATATATATATATATATATATATATATATATATATATATATATATATATAATATACGGTTATGCAATAATGGTGCTTATAGTAATTATTGAACCTTATAAGTAATCATGATTCTTTAATAGGAATATGAATAATAGATTTTTATTTGCTTGATCTACACTAACGATATCGTCCAAGTGACAAGAACAAATTGATCAAAAGAGAGAAAGATATAGATCAACAATGCAAAGGAAACTACTACACTCCGGCACAACATAATCATTGTTATCAAATGCATATATATAGTGTTATTTTACTTATGTATACATAGTGCTTGTAGATAATAGGATATTTTAATATATGATCTTGTGATTGAATATGTGATATGCTTTATTGTTGAAAACTTGCTCAGGAGGAAGGTCCTGAGAAAGTAATGCATGCCTAGAGACCCCAGTTAAGATCTGCCCAATTCTAAAGCAAGGATGGGCTATGGATGAGTGAAAATTCCACTTAAGATCCACCTAGTCCAAAGGCAAGGATGGACCATGGATGGGTGGAGGTCCCCACTCAAGTCTGCCTGGACCAAGAAAGGGATGGGCCATGGAGGGGTGTAGGCCTAGACCACTTGTAAGCTCTGTTGGCTTCCTCCAGTAGGCGAAGTGTCTTATGAGGTTGTGACATGGGTGGAGAAGGTAGGTACAAGTTGCCAGCAGGGAGATTTGTGGTACACGACCTCTTAGGCTTGGCAAATGGCTTCGAGCAGATTCATCCATGTTACTCCTCCTAGTTCATAATAGTTGCATTTGTGATGAATCTATAAATGTGATGCCATGATGCTAATGCTAGCAGATATGTGCACGTGTGGAAATATTGTTTATGTGGTGAATGCAGGATCCCAATCCAAGATTACATCGTTAAAGGAAATACTTATTTATTAAAATGAAAACCTAACCCTAATTTGTAATGTCCCCTTATTAGAGACATACAATGCACAAGTTAAGGTCAAGAAATTTATTTACCAATGTACCTAATTTGCACATGCAATTTGCCTTGAGGGCCTGCACACTTCATGCACTACCGACAAATACACATAGTTCCTTAATCCAATTCAAATTAGACAATTCTAGATTGAGTATTTTAAGGATAAGGCAGATGCATTATCATCTAGTGCATAAACACATCATAAACTGATATGACTTATTACTCTTGATCAGAATAGATCTTTTCCTAGTTTCCTCTTTCCTAATCTCATTGGATGGTAGATTTATTGTACAAAGGATGCGTGAATGATCTCAAAGTGGACTCCCTCAAGGTGTTCCACCCGTCTGGGGACCATCCATCAATGGAGCAATTTACAAGCCTTTCCCTCCACAAACTCCCTGCCCTTATTGAGTGCTAGCGAAAGGGAGCTCTAGCCCGAAGTCTATCCTTCAAGGTAAAGTCATAGAAGCTTAATGAAACTCAATAATTGCAGACACAACATTATCAAGGGTTACTGATAAATAATATCCATTTATTACTGTATGTGGTATTTGCCAATTATGCTATATATATATAAAGTTCATTATATTGACATATACATCTATCAAACAATCATGTCGTTAACTCACTCTACGCATTCATTCATCATTAAATATATTAAATTGTATTCACAAGTTATCATAGAATGAAATATTTATGAATCCAACTGGTATTTAATCTAATAAGATTTAGGTTAGTCATCATACCGTAAATCCTTTATTGTATGTAGCAATTCAAATTTCCAGAATACATAACATTCAATGTTATCCAGACGGCTAATGGCATTTACCTCTGGTCATTCCACTATATCGGACTTCCTTTAGACGTATTCATTGTAACCTGATATGACTCCCTTCTTCCACGAGTTGATGGAATGACCCTTTTCCAATGGAGGCATTCAAACCTGAATCTTGCATTCAAGATATTCCTCAAGGAGACATTAGAAACGTAAGAGATCAATGGATTTCATTCATCGAGGAGGAATATAGTTATCATTACTTATAAGGTTCAATAATTGACTACAGACGTCATTATTTGCACAATCATATATATATATATATAGTCTAAATGAGGATATATCATCATTTCTAATTGACTCAATTAATAAGTACATGTATATCTTTATTTTTATATAAATATGTATATAAGTATTCTATTTCAATCTCATCATGCCTATATGACCATTCATATATACTTATATAATACTTATGTCATATTACTCATTATCAATTTTATCTATATCCATGTATGCATAATTAAATAGTCATCAACATCCTTTCAACATATTACTTACCATTCTTCTTTCATGCTTCCCTCTATTCGATGTCTTTTCCCCTCTTTCAAGCTTTAACTGATTGATGCTTTTTAATTACATTCGTTTAATCAGTAAGATAATCTCAATAAACTCGTTCTTACCCGATATCCCAAATGGGTCGATCCTAAGGGTCACTGTAGGGAAGCGCCTCATAACCAGATCCGTATTGAAGCTTCTCATACAATAACGTCTGTTCAGATTCTTGGCTGCGCGGCTGGGTGAAGGCAATAGTCGATACTCTTGACCTGATATTCTCCAGTAAGGCTACTATCGATCCGTGCCACCTTCCTTGGTTCTTCTCAACCATATTGATGCTCCCTACGGCCCTTTTGCTCCTCAGCGTGGGTTTCTCCCTTCATTCGATACTTAGGAACTTTGGTTTTCTCCCATTTGACGCCTTTCGTCAGGGATATGTTCTTGTTTTCTTCTATTCGATGATCTTCTTCCTCTCATAAGTTCGCCTTAATATAGGATCCATTGAGGGCGACTAAAGGTTGTGTCTCTTCATGAGACGAATGCTTAATGATTCTAGACAGATGGCAAGCAACAGGATCATCCAACTTCTATAGGTAATGTTTTTTTTTTAAAAATATAGTTTAATATTTAAAGTATTCCATAAATATTTATATTCTTTATTCATTCTTTTTATTAATTGGCGTTTTATTTATGTTGTGATTTGTGATATTATATTTGTATTTTACATTTCATTTATAATTTGTATATTATTGAATATTATATTTATTATTAATATTATCAATGATAATTATATTTAAATTATAATTACACATGTTTGATTTTGACAATTATTTGTATATTATTTATTTATTTGTGTTTAACGCTTTAGCTTAGTGTTACAATTTTGAGGGACATGACATAATTTGTCGACGTTTGTGATCTATAGGCGAATTCTAGGGCAAATTAGGACTAGGGGACATTACACCCTTGAAACTGCTGGGATGGTGATGAGACCACCACAAACCAATAGTGTTGCAGTTAAAACTGCTAGGACAGTGACGAGACTACTGTCAGCTGATAATGAATGTTTTTTTCGTCATTGAATTTTCTCTCTATTTGAACATTTGATTCCATGCTTAAGTGTTCCTTGAGATGCTCTAGATCAGCCTAAGACTGACCTGAGGCCAAACTTCACGGTTTCAAAAAACATAAAAATAGAACAAAAAGCATGCTATCAATGTCATAGACAGTTTCATAACTAAAAATGACAATTTTGACTACTCATTCAATCAACAATGATCCATTTTTTCCTTTGGGGTCACTGTCAAGCATGAAATGTATGAGAGAATTACTAGTTTAGATGTATCAAGCTTGGCTTACTGTATCTATGAGTACTGTTTCATCAACAACATCCCACACCCCATTCAGCCTTACGATGCATCCTCCAAACTCGAAAAGCCATGGTTATCTATGGTTAGCTTTTGAGACTATGCTAGTATAGAAATAGTAGCTTGCATTTTGTAAGATTTGAAGATTCAATAAAAATGTTGCACTTAGGATTCAATAAAAAATCACTCTTCCAGAATGACCTGATTTATAAGTCCCCCAACAAACAATCAATTTCACACAACATGAAAAATTTGAGGAAAATAACAATTATACAAATGCTCTATATTATTGAGCATCTCACTAATAAATATTTTCAATAAAATTTAACCACAAATTGAAAAAACAAAATTCATGGAAAAACCTCATCTCTCAAGGCAATTCATCAAAAAAAATTCATTAACTAAAGATTCCTGATTTTCCTTTTCCAAAATTTCACCAATAGAAAATGATTTTTTTAACTCTTTCTACTTTGTTCAATTCCCCTCAGAAAGCTCCAATAATAGTAGATCTACAAAATTTTCACTTCTTTCACAGCATTTGGTATTGCCTTGCTGGAAGGAATATTTGGAAACTGGTTTCAGGTTGAATATAGCTTCTTTTCTTTTGGAGGTCTAGGACTAAGGTAGTTTTTGAAGACAGTTTCCTACAACTTTCGGGGACAATTCCCCACGCAGTTGTGGGAAACTGAAGGCTTTTAAACATGACTTGGCTTTGACATTGCAGGTTAAACTAGTATGACTCCGTTAAAGATATTAATTTTTAGCCCATTGAGGAGGTTTCTTCTTTCCACTCTTTTATGAGGAGAGATTTGCCTCTTAATTCCATTATTCAACTCAGGAATATATTAACAAATTTTCTTTATGAAATATATGATGCAGTTTCTGCAAAATAAAGAAAATCAATATCTTCTCTGGCTTTTCTGAACTGTTTTCTTTACTAATGAATATTTTCTACTGGTAATAAACACAGATTTGGTTACCTTTGCCTTTGCTGGGCTGTATACCTTTAACCCAAAACAAACTTTTTTACTTCTGGTTCATAAGAACTATGTATTAGTGTGCTCCATGGTTGTTTGCAAAAACTGTCACATGCCTGGCCATTCTGAGGGTGCTTCTTTGAATAATAGGAGGATTCAAAACTATTTGAGGAAAAAGGATCTGAACGTGGAGATGGACTGCATGGAAAAGGATATTTGTACTGAGGACTTGGCTGGTATGTCCAAGGTTTGTAAGGTCTCCATCCTGGCTATTGGGTGTTTGTTCATCCTTTAATCCTTCCTCAAGCAAAGAGAAAAGGAAGATGGTTCAGGATGATCAGTGTGCTAGTGGCCCTTTGACTCCTGTTTCTGGCTTGACTTTTAAAAAAGGAGATTTGTTTGGAAGGAAATGTGCTTCAATTATTTGGTGGATAGTTCTAAGCAAAGCTCCGTGGAACATTTTGGATTCAAGCCACCTTCAGGTGATCAGTCTTTTGCTTGTATGGTGTGTTTAACCCTATTTTTAGCCCCTTCTTGTGGGATACTGATTTGTTGTTGTTAGTTGTCAGCCTTTGTGTTGTTTGTCTTTTGTGGCTTGTTTATTTTATTTGCTCTGATCTGTTGGTTTCACTGTTGTTTCTTTTGAGCTTCATGGCTATATCTGAATTTTATTTTGTAAAAGGTTTTGGGCTCTATCAAAACCCCGCCTTTATTCTTATAAAAAAGAAAAAATATGAATTAGTGTTTACATTTGCCCCTTTTAGGGAAAACGGAAACAAAATAGAATGTAAGGTAGAACCTTTCTTTGAATTTGAAAGGGAAGCTCTCCTTCAAATAGTGAAGGAAATGATAAATTCTATCACGATGACTAGTCTGGATGTTTGAAGAAAGGAAACAAGTGTTGATCTTCCAACAATTGTGATGAAACTTACGGAATTTACTGCTAGTGGTCAATAAGATGCTGAGAAACTTGCTCCAAAGAGTGTCCTTTGTGTTCTAAATGCAAAACTTAAATTCTCCATGTAGAGCACATGATTTTGAGTCTTTAAACTTTATGTTCTAATTGTATGCACTTTGTCTCTTAGGTGACTTCTCTCTCCAAGAATGATTTTTGAGCCTTTTGGTGCAACTTTTCTTATGTTTTTTCATTGTTGTTTTTGACACTCAACCCTCTTGGGGTGGGTTGGGAACTTGGGATCACTTTACATTATGTTTTCCATTGACAATTTAGCATTCTAGTGTCTAGGGGCATGCCTGGGTGTAATATTGCACTTTTTCTTCTAATTTCTATTTGACACTCTGGCATTCTTTGCAAGTGACATTTTGCACTCAAACAAATAAGTTATAATTTGAGTAATCAGCTTCATAGATATGCTTTTGTCACCTTTGGGACCATCTACCTCAGTTAGTAATGTCATAAACCAATGAGAATACAATAAGGCCCACATATATAGGTGCAACATTTCTACCACACCTTGTAGTAAGACAGTTGTTGAACTCTAAGATGTATTGTTATCCCTTACTTTTCTTGTAAATAAGAGCTAGAGACATGAAATACTGCCTGCATGAAGCAAAGAGATCTTCAACTAGTATTTTTGTCAAATAGACTCTTAAATTCTGACTAAACCTATACTTAAAGTAAAATTGGTGAATTAGGAAACACCACAAACATAAGAATTTATATTCTCAAATTGTGCATGGATGTGACAATTGTCTTGAACAAACTAATTGAGATGTTAAATCACCTAGCAGGATTGATGCTCAAAGTTCATTAATTATAAGTTGGAGAGCCATAGCCTCACCCAGATAGAGACATGGATCCAATTGAAGGTGTTTTGAAGGATATAGTAATAAGAATCTTCAGGTCCAATGTGTTTGTAGATTATTGAATTTCCCTATAACATTAAGATTCATTTTGTATTTAGTTTAAAAGTAAATGATAGTGAAATGTTCAAAAAATACAAATATGGATGTATTGATTTTCTATGAGCTGTTTTGGTCTCCTGTAAAAGTTATAAAGTCAAGATGCATGGTATTTTGGCATTAAAACAGAAATGACAATTTTTGCATTGTTGGATTTTTTTTTTGATAGCGAACAATTGAAAATATTATGGAAGCAAGCCAGTCTCTTATTGAGGAACAACAAATGGTAATGAAAATGCGACTTTCAGAAGACTATATGAAGAATTCCAAGCAATGTTACCCTGAGTTTCTGGGACAAGAGCGACAGGAGATAGTGGAACGAGTCCCCAAGTCCTCAATTTTTCAAGCCAATTTTGGGGACGACTATATAAAATATAGTAAAATTTAAAATATATAAGGAAATTTTAAATATTCATATGAAAACATGGATAAAGCATGCATATATACATTATAGAAGCTTAGCATATAATGTTTATGTTAAGAATTCATTGTCAATACTCAATATACATTCAAAATTTAGAATTCATTGTCAATATGGAATTTATATTACACAATAACATACAAGTTATAAACGAATAACAAAATTCCCAAAGGCTACATTACTGCAATATAGCCTTTTTTTCAATTATGATATGAAAATCAAAATTAAAAACACATAGTACATTGTTGTCGTCCCTTGGTGTCCCCTATCCCCGGGACGTCCCCAGATGGGGATGAGGGGATTTAGGCCTGGGGATCCTTCCCGAGTAACATTGATTCCAAGACTAGTATCAAAATAATTTCTTTTTATTAGAGCTATTTAAAAATAATTGAATGCCATTCATTTTTTTAGTCAAAGTTAGTTGTATATACTAAATGCCTGAAACCATAGTTACCTAGAGACTAGTACCTTGACCTTTATTACTCATCTTTTGTAGTAGAATCACACCCCCCACCTTTGGAGACATGTATGGGTATGTATTCAGGTGTTAGGAGACTTGATATGAAATTTATTTACATTTCTATGTCTCCTCGAAAGTTTCCCTTGAAAACTGGGAAATTCCCTATATAATTTTCTTACCTATATCATATAAATTCCATTGGTTATTTTCCTCAAATGCTGATATTTTATTGACAAGAGTTAAAAGAATTAAAGAAATAGTAAACAACACTTGTAATTTTCTATTTTTTTGCATGAAGTGTATAGGTTCGTTTCTAGTAGAAACTTTTCTTATCAAAGCCCCAAAATGCTAGTAAGAAGAGAAAGACTAAAAAGGATTAAGATGTCTACATGCACTGAAGCTTTATTAGATTATTGAAAATATAATCATCTTTGAGGACCTCCATACCATCTTTATAAATAGTTGCATTCCTATCGTAGTTCTCACCTGTTGCCTCTAGGTGACTATGTTTTGAATTGCAATTGTTTTCATTATGATTATGATTATGATTATGATTATCAAACATTAATAGTATAAATTTTTCTTTCATTGTCATTTATTTGAGGACTCTAAAATGCTAGTTTTTAAATTTTTAATTAGTTTATATTTTTTGTAGTTGTATAGTCATTGTGTGTTTTTTTTAAAATTTAAATATATTTTATATTTTTCATCTCCAAGAGTCATCACATTGTTTTGAAAAAAGGAATTATAGTACTTACTCCCATCTTCTATACTAGTATTAGTCCCTTTCTCCTAGTAATTGTGCCTTAAATATAAATTTTATGAGGAAACCCAATTCTTTGTCAGTTATGTTTAGTTAATTCTTGTAATGCCTTCATCGATCATGGATTGACTCTCTGGATTTGATTCTTGTAATGTCTTCCAAACTAGCATTTGTTTATTGCTTAATGACATTGCTTGGAAAGTCTCCTTAGAGTAGCATATTATTGTGCTATAAGGATCGACTCGCATCACTTGATACCCTAGATCAACCTACAACATTAGTCTCCTTACACACTAGACTCTCATCACTTAATACCTTAGATCAACCTACAAGACTATGCAACCAAAAAATTGGCTCAACAACCAACCCTTGTTACATCTTTTATCCTTGTATTTATATCATTCTATTAAAATGCATTTGGTTTGTCTCATCATGGGTTGCAAGATTCTTTTACCTATCAAAGCATTCAATGTGCTGGTACATCCTCTTGTAATAAAATTGTCCTTGAATCCGATGCTAGATGACTTGGGGCAACTAGAACATCCATCATGTGTATGAAGAGAAGCTTGCTACTTGTTTATGGACTTACGCTAGCTGGGGTTTGCATTTCTGGCACTCAAGTATTTGTATGTATTTAATCATCTTCACATGGCCTTGCCTATCAGTCTACGCTTTTGATATGACCAATAGCATTTGGTGGGATTTGAGGTAGTGTACTTGTCCATTGTAGTTGATTTTGAGCATTAATGGTGTCTTTGAAAGTGTAGAGAGGTAGGTGGAACAATATGCTTGAACAATGGGGATTTGCAAAAGTCATGCTTCAACAATATTTAATTATAGAAAACATGTAGGCCTGATGGTTGAGATCTTGGCGAATCATGTACCAAGATGTCGAGGAGGATTTAGAGTTGGGGTCAAGGTAATCACATTACAAATGAATTTAGGTATGTTGGCATTATGAATCCAGAGGAGAGAGAGGCTTGAGGGGGAGCAAGGATTTGGAAGTTTGCATATTCAATACCATTAAGTGAGAGGGAAGGTGGTACAAGAAGCTCCTAGGTTTTGCAATAAGAAAACATGAAGAGAAATGAGGTTCAAAGGAAGGATACCCACTACCGTGAGTAGACATGTGGGAGGGAAAATAAATCTTAATTGCTTGAGAAAATGCATAGAGGGAGTGTTGTGGTTTGGGTTTTAGAACTACCAAGTACTCAATGCACTTTGAGGAGAAGATATGGAGAGGCCCAAAACTTTATGAAAGATAGTGAAGGTGCTCAAGGATTAGGACAAAGGAATAACCCTAGTGATGTGGAGGAGTCAAAGGAGGAAAAGGGATCCTATCAAGAATTGGAGATGGGATAGGTTGGAAGGAATAGAGGCTAAGAAGGATAAAAAAATGAAATCATAAGAACCTTGAAAAAGAAGACGACGAGAAACAAGGACCAAGGGAAATGCATAGTTGGTAGATGGGAAAGGAAGAAATTGGACCACCGAGAAGGCATGAAAATTTACATGAATACCTTGACACAAATATTTTTTTGCATTTTGAGACTTTTAAGCATATGACAAGGATGTGAAAGAGGCAAACCAAAACAACCAATATGAATTTGATCAAGGGGAACCACTGAAATAATTCTTTGATTGGTTATCAACAACGGGCTAAATAGGGCCAAAACAACAAAGGGAACACAAGGCTTTAAATAGTTTGCAATTTTAAGGAATACAAAATATATAAGTAACACAACACTTTAAATAGTTGAAGTAACATGCATTTCCTACAACAATACCACGTTGTAAAATGAGAGATGCAAGCATTTTAAATCATTTTGTATGTGTAGACATCCAAATTTGACCACTCCCGCATGGTTAAATTCATCCCCTTTTATTTGTCTATTTCGCATCCCCCATCGACATTAATTAAATGATTTATTTATTTAATATTTCTTTTGTTCCTAAAGTTCCTAAGGTATTTAATTTAATAATTAAATACTTTACCTTTTGGCCCCTTCCTCTTTAAATTAAATAAATGCTTCAATTTATTTAATTTAGTTATATGTGCCCTTTTGAATTTGAATCAATTTTAAATTCATCTTTTTATCTCTCCTTGGCCCATCCTCTATAACGTCCCTTTAATTTGGATTGGTTTAATTAATCCATGATTAGGATATGCACACCTCTAATCAGGATTAATGTCACATCCTCCATAACTCACAATTTTCCCCTAATCTTTCATTAGCCCCCTTAATCACTTGTTTGCACAACTTTAATCATATGATTAGGTCAACCTAATCCCAATGCCATTTATGTCATCCCCCTAATTCAACCATCATAAATGCTTTCTCCATTTAGCTAAGGCAATCTCTTCCCCATGTGAATTAAAAATTCACATTTATTCCTCCAAGGCTTTTCTCTTCCCTATGTGGGTTATTGAGGAATTTTAAATTCCTCATGTGTTACATCTCCCACATGGGGACAAGGACCTCCTTTATGAGGAGATCTTGTCCCAATCCCAAGGTGTTTTCAAGTACCTCCACATCACCTTCCTCCTTTACACCTCATTGCCACATGGCAAGATGTGAGGGCTTGTGAGTCCTCAACTCACCATAGCCCTCCATCTTGTCCATGATGGCTAAATCCTGACCCTCCATTTCTTAGAGGTCTTTCCCCTAAAATTAGAGGATTTTGACCTCATTTTCATTCATTCACACATTCAACAATTCAAACAACCAAGTTCTCAAGCTCTCACACCATTCTCCATTGTTGCAACTTTTGAGCTCATTTTGCATCCATTTTGGGCATCCACTCACATACGCACTTGCATCATTAGAATCCCCATCATCTCACCATCGTTTTGCATCTAGTTTCATGTGATTTTCCATTCGAAGGAGCACACAAATGATCAAATCAATAGGGCCAACCAACCAATCAACTTGGACAAGGTTACTCAATTATTTTCATCTTTTTGTTTAAGTTTAACTAGGCCAATCTTGAGGTGTTGTTGTTCTCCCTTGTTTGCATTTCTTTGTTGTTTTTCATTTTAGACTAGGTTAGAAAAAACTACACACATTTCTAGCATGCCTAGTGGGACCCACGTCATGGGTCTTTTCTTTCATGTTTTTTGTTGTTTTGGTTTTGCAGGTTTTGGTTTACACATAGGGGAAAATCTGCCCTGATCGAACAAACTTGCACCTCAAATGGGCAAAGTTGCTTTAGGAAATAGGGGAATCTACACAAACAAGTGAACCTGCTTGTAATAGGGGTAAATATGCCTCTTGCAAACTTTCCCATTTGACATGTTTGGGCAAATTTTCTCTTTGTTCAAGGAACAGGTGAATTTGCACTTGCGAAGGGGCGAATTTGCTCTTTGTTCAAGGAACAGGTGAATTTGCACTTGCGAAGGGGAAATTTTGCTTAGAATTGGTTTTTGAAACAGGAAAACTTGTTATGAGTGTAGATAGGCGAACTTGATTAGTAAACAGGCGAATCTACTTAGTACAGGGGAAAACTTTCCTCCAGAAACAGGCGAATTTTCCTCAAACAAAGGAGAATCTGAGGTAAACCAGGGACCTAAACTTTCAATTTTCATTTTTTCATTTGGTTTCATTTTAGGTATTAACTCGGTAACCTATTCGTTTGTAAGTTTGTTTGGTTTTCACTAGCATTTGTGCAGTTGTTTCTCATTCTTCCAAGGCTGGTGGATCAAAACTACTAACGTTTTCTTGCAAAACGATCAGTCCCAACTCTTTTAGATTAGTTTTTTTGTTGTTTTTCATACTAGCTAGGCACACATAGACTTAATTAGAGTGTCAATAAACCTTGCTTGATGTGCTTGAGAGTGACTGTTGACGTATCCAATCCCCTTGCACCACTTGGCGATCCTGGGTGACGAGAAATCACAGTTACTCTAGTCCATTTGTGTATATACCTAGGAGGTGCTAGTACGTCTAAGCTCTCCCCTTGCGCTACATGTGAGCCTGGGGACCAGTCAAAAATGTCTAGTAGCTTCTTCCTTTAGTGGGACCTGCTTGGGGATTTCATCACCCCAAGGGATGATCCCAACCACATGTTACCGGTGGGGTGTATAAAGGGGAGAGATCCAAAGCTATACCCCAATCCAGGCGTCAAAGCTAGGGTGATACCTAGATAATATGTGAAGAGTTGGTCCAAGTTTCTAGTACCTCGCTAGAGCTCCTAACTCACGCTTGTGATAGGCTAGTGTTCACAGTTGTGCCCCACGTATTGTGCATATATTGGGGATTCCCTAGATAGCCTTGTTTTGCCTCTAGAGATAGAGACTTGTGTTTTAGCCATGGCTTGGTGTAGTGCATGGTATGCACATCGTACCCCGAAGTTACCACATACTCCCTTGGGTTGAGATAGGAATCCTCATGGTGGACTATGATAGTCTCTAAGTGAGAGTGTGAAGGTGAGCCCGTGGTGTTTGTTGATGACCCTATGCCATTGGAATGCTAGCTATCTGCCTTCACGAGAAAGGGTGATCCAAAGAACCACCTCGGTATCATAAAGCATTAACCTTGGGTTGTCCACTCAAGGTGGTGAGCCTACACCAAGTTTGTAAACCCATATCACTAATTCTAGGACTGTGTTGTTTGGAGTGTCTTCTTTGTGCGATACTAGTGTATTTCATTTCAGCTGAGTCAACCTTGCCTTCTATTTGTTGTGATTTTGTCCTTTGCCACAGTTAGTTGTTCCTCATCCATTGCAGTCCAAGTTAGTCGTATTGGGAAAATTTTCCTTTGTCAAAGGTGAGTTTGCTTTCGTTTGAGGTGAACCTAATGTCCACAGGGGCGATCCCATTTTTGGTCTAAGTCATTTAATCCGTTGTTTCTCCTTCAAATTTGCGCATTTTCTAGGAATAGGAAAATTTACTTGCATTTGGGGAAGATTTGTTGCCCATGGGGGTGATTCTGCATTTGGTTCAATTCATTTTGTTAGTCGTTTACTGTCGAATTCGCTCATTTTCCCAAAACAGGCAAATTTTCCCTTGTCAAAGGTGAGCCCGCTCTCAATCCGAGCCAGATTTTCATTCATTTGTCCATCAAATTTTCCCATTTTCAATAAAGAGGCGAATTTGATACAATCTTGGGCGAATTTTCCTCCCCCTTCGAGTCTCCGTCTATCTATTTCACGATTTAGGCAAGTTCCATTTGTTGGACAGGCGATCCCATTTCTGGGTGAATCCGTTCCCTGTCTATACTGTTCAAGAAATAGGAAAATTTGCCATTGTTTTGGGAAAACCTATCAAAGTTTGGGTGAATCTATCACTGTTTTAGGAAAAAAATTCACTATTTTGGGAAAATCCGCTAACTGTTTAGGCGAATTTGTCATTGTTTTAGGTGAATCTATCTCTAGTTCAGACGAATTTGTTAATGTTTTAGGTGATTTTGTAATTTGTTTAGGCGATTTTGACTGCTGTTTAGGAAAACCTAACTGTCAATCGCCTATTTCCTACTTTGGTCAAAGTTTGGGCAAGTTTGCTCACTTAGATAGGCGAATTTTCTTAGCAGATTCACCTGCTTATTAAGCCATCATTGATTTGGGAAAATTTTCTCCCCTAAACGGGCGAAGTTTCCTGGCACAGAGGAAAATTTTCTTACTGAGGATAGGTGAATTTGTGTCATAGACATGCAAAGTTTCTATACATCGAGGTGTATCCATTTCTCATACAAGTTTCAGAACGTGAATCCTTTAGGCCACTAAAACCTTGTCATTTTCCTAGTCGTTTGCCATGATCGAAATATTTTTATCACCTTTGGTTTGCCCGCAATCTTCACTTTAGTCCATCTTCATCTTCTAAAGGTCATCTGCTCATCATCCAAATCATATAGGTATATTCTAGAACATCTCTAGATTGCATATCCATCATCGTTTCATCAATCCAAATCCCCTAGACTTTGTTTTAGAGGTTGTTATCCAAGTTGGCTTAGGCATCTAAATCTGATTGTCACCATCCACATCTACTTAGGATTGTCATTCATCCTGAGTCAGTTATCATCTTCAACCCAATCAACCCGGTTCCATGTTGAGGTGGATTCAGAGCTGTAATCATCTTTTTGTCCTTCAATCTAATCAATCAACACCTTAAGTCACCTAGAGTGATTTTTGAACTTGGTTTAGAATTTATTTCATCATCTTATCTGATCAATTACCTAATCCAAACAATCATTTCATCTCATCAATTGATCCCATCCAATCCAATCGTATCCATCATCCAATCATCCAATCAATCGATCCTTCATCTAGTCTAATCACTCTAATCATCACCTAGGTCATCCTTGCACTGCATCTTAGAGTGTAGATTCACCCTAGCTCATCTAGTAGTTTTGCACTTTCATGCCTGTTCAAACCCGATCATAGGAAATAAACAAATGGTTGAACAACAAGGTCAAGGTGTCTAGAACATCCCTCGGGATCCCAGTAACGACACCTCATCACAATCCAATACCGATGTTCAAAACACTTTGTCTCCTGTCGAATAGAGCATGGTCGTCCAACTTGAGGTCACAATCGATGAGTACCTCAGTAATCCCACAAATGTTTAGATGATGGATAGCCTCCTCAACGAACGTGGGGACAAAATTCCTACCACCTTAATCATGAAAGGAGTCAAACCACCTCCTAATTTTAACATGTCATAATACATCAACATCACACCCCCTCCAATGTCTCAGGACCCTTAGAATTCAAAAAACATTCTAGGAAATTCATATGTCCCTGAGGGTCCCTTCATAGACAACTGGTATCAACCTGGATTTGGTAATGTCGTACTCTATCAAGTTCAACATCCTCTTCGGATCTCAGTCATGGGAGCACAACCTGATCCAAATGACCCCCTTGCTTATGGTATGCCACAAAATTTACCACCTCTCATGCCTATCTAGCAAGGTCCAACACCCATACCATCTACACCCCCACTCCAGCCTAACCAGCCAAGTCAACCACCCATCAACACTAGGGGCAATCCCTTTCTCGCACTACCACCACCTCTAGGAGCTACACCTGCATCAAACTTACCAACACCATCTTTCACATATCAATAGTCACCTCAAGGTAACATCCCCACATTCTAGCAACCTTCAGTTAATCCACAACAATCCACCTCATCAAAACCACCTCAACAATAGGTGATGCAACATACTACCATCCCATCACAAGCATCACCACACCAAACTGCAATCTCGTCTCAACCACCTCATCAACAACCCTTGCAACAAAATATCCAAGTTCCGCAACAAAATGTTCCAGTCCCACAGTAACATGTCATTCCCACACAACCCCCTCATCAGGCTACATCGCAACCTCAAAAACCACTGCAAGGTGCCTCCATACCAATCCCTCAACAATAACATATCTCATCTTGTCCTCTCTTCCAGCAACCACTGCATCAACAAAAACCATCCCAACACACTCCAATTCCTATGCAAATGCAACACAATCATCTTGTGCAATGCCTTTATCACCCATCAAGCACATATCTCATCTACACTAATCCATCGAATCCTAACCCCAATCCTATTTATCAGAATCCTCAGCAATCCAACCCTTAGTACCAAATGACCAATACATAACCACCTCCATATACTAACCAAAAACCAAATCCTGCTTACAATTACCAATCCAATTTTTATTTGTATTACACCTCACAATAACCGCCTTATCAACAAGGTGCCACCTCCACTTCCTATTACCAACAAAAAATTTCATATCAGCAAGGCACTTCCACCTCATCATACTACCAAGCTCCTCTATAATACCAACAACAACCACCATACCAACAAGTGACCTCCACCTCTTATTATCGAAATCCACCATACTATCAGCAATCCTATGTCGCTCAACAACCACAGTCCTTCTACACCAATCAATACCAGCAAACGCCTCTATATACACCTCCACCAGTTTATGATCAAACTGCGTTGTCTCCATCCTCATCATACCAATAATATCCTCCCTGCAATCAATTCAATCCGACCAATCCGACTCCTCCAATGCCTACCAATAAAGAATGGGAAGAAGTAAAAGATGCGTTAAAATATTTGCAAGCAGGGACTAGCAAACAATCCTTCAAGATTGAATACATTTTTCCCTATCCATTTGATCCCTCAATCTAATTAGTTCCTTTCCCAAAGCATTTCGAGATCCCAAAATTTAATAAGTACAAAGGAACTAAAGATCCTAAAAGCCATCTTCAAGAATTCTATTCCCATTTTTGACCAGGAAGTCCAACACAATGACAACTATCTCCTGCAATCATTTCCAAGGAGTCTAACTAGGATAGCTCTTGATTGGTTTATGGGTCTCGAGAGGGGATCCATCAAGTCTTTTTTAGATCTATCGGAAAAGTTTGTCTCTCATTTATCCTTTAATTTGGAGAAAGATAATGATACTTTGGACCTTTTGAAAGAGAAGAAACGTGAGGGAGAAAATTTTGCAAGCTACTTTCAAAGGTGGCGAGCTTTGGCTGGTCAGATGAAATCCCTGCTTAAAGAAAAAGACATGGTCACTCTTTTCATCAAAAACTCTCACCATGACATGGCACATAATTTCAAGCTCCACTGTGTCATAACCTTTGCAAAGGTAGTAGAGAAGGGTCCTATCCTTAAGAGAGCTCTTATTGCTAAAGGGTTGGTCAAAATTTACAATCCTAACAAGGAGAAGTCATCCGGGGATAAAAATCGCTACTGGAACAAGAATAAGAACGTTGTCAATGATGGTGTCACTGACACCAAACATGTTCAAGTAGATAACACATCTTAGAGACAACAACACGTCTCTAACCAACTATCTATTCCTAACGCCATAACAGTGTCATAGGGGACACCTCATCCTCCCTAGTAGTCTAATCAAAAAAATCAAGGGAATAACAAGCGTCAATTCACTCAGTTGGGAGAGCCCTCAAGTGTCATGTTCAATAGGCTTCTTCAAGCTAATTACCCGATTACATATCCTGTGACCAAGCCTCTTGACGAATCCAAACCCAAACCAGCCTAATATAAAGAAAACGAGTATTGTGATTTCCATAAGATCAAAGGGCATTCATTAAATAATTTTCAAGGCTTAAAAACCTACATCTAGGATCTCATAGATCGGGGTGATATACATGTGGATGCCAACCAGGCTTCATTGTCCAATGCTCAGCTTCAGATCTATCAAAATTCCTTCCCAAAGCATAACCAAGGAGCTAGCACATCAAATGCCAATCCTAGATCCAATAACAACAATAATCAGAGTAACAACACAAATAACATTAGTTACAAAAATGTACCATTTAATTATGAGGGTATCGTCATGCATATTGAGAAAGTAGAACCACGTGTGTCTATGATACAGGTAAAAGGTAAAGACCCATAGTGTGTTGTTACTACCTACCACACTTGCATCACTGTTCTTGGAGCCTCTACATCCACCTAGCCACCTCCTATAAATTCCCAATATAATATTATTGATCATCTAGGAAAGACTCCGGCCCAAATATCTATCCTAGATTTGTTGAAGTCTTCTCCCACACACCAAGAAATTTTAACCAAATCCTTACAGGATACACATGTTCCCAATAACATAGACCCTACATAATTCCAAGCATTGATAGGACACCTTTTAGCTACGTATCAATTGGGTTTTAGCCAAAACGACATGCCTTGCATCTATTCCAACCATAATCGTCCCCTTCATATCAAAGTCCTTGTGGCCCCCCATAAAGTGAAAAGGGTCTTGGTAGATAATGGCTAGATGCCCTAAACCTTGGTACCTTAAATTTCTTAAAGTAGGTAGGCTATACCCATGCTGACTTAAATAATCAAGTCATCACTATCAAGGCGTATGATAATGCAAAGCGTGATTCCAAGGGAACGATTTGTCTTCCAATTCAGGTTGGACTCATTGTACAGTATACTACCTGTCACATACTTGATCTGGACCTCCCTTATAACCTTCTTCTTGGTCGCCCATGGCTCCATGCCATGCAAGCCATTCCTTCCACTTACCATCAATGCTTGATGTTCCCATTTAATGGGATGGAAGTAACAATACACGCTGATTGTCAACCATTTGAGTATTGTCGTGCACTAGAAGCTTCCTTTCCCCATTCTCATTACTGTCCAGGAGTAGAAATAGGGGCACCTCAAACATCATCATCATGTCCATCTTCTAATACCCAAACTACCACAACATCCACTACATCTTCCACATCTGATTCCACTATTACCAAGGTCTAGATCATCGACAAGGGTTGTGGTGAGTATGAAATGCATACCGGCTTTAAACATGGCAACCATGCCACCCTCACCGCATACATATGGTCAACCTTCTCAGTCTATGTTGAAGCCACAAGATAAGACTCTTACCCTTGGCTCTAAGAATGTGGGATCTAGTACTTATTGCTCCTCTGGACTAAGACAAGATACACCTGAAGATGACATCAAGCAATGGGTATATCATGAGGAACCTGAACCTTCTCCCCCTCTAAAAGAATATTTCCAGGAAACGTATCCTTATACTTCAAAATTAGTTGATAGATATAATTATCAAGGGGGAGACCTCAACGCAGAAGAGCAAGGAAGGAAACAACCTATTGAGCCTCCAGTGCGATCAAGATACTTGGGTTTGGGCCATGACACAAAACAAAAGGGTCCTATGCCATCAACTAGTGCCTCTAACAATATTAGTGTGGACAACGGTCTCCTCGAAGACATACCAAAAAAATAATCCATCATGTGTGTGTACGATGACATGGATCACGTTGACCTTTCCTCCATGTTTGATTGCCTATACATTTTCACCATTAGCCTTTCCCTTCGTCACCCTGAGCTAATTGACTGGGACCTACATGGTAGTGCGCCTGTTGACACCTTTCCCTCAGTGGATACGTATGTAAATCTTATTGGATTGGGGGAGGATGAACGCCCCAACCGCAAAAATATGAAAAAGAAAAATAAAAAGGGTCACCTAGTGAAAACCTCTCTGAGGCACTTCTTGCCCCTCTATCTCTGCCAGTTGCCAAGCCTAATGGGAACATCAGAATTTGCATAGATTTCTGAGACTTCAACAAAGCTTATCCTAAAGATGATTTCCCCCTATCGAACATTGACATGTTGGTTGATTTAATCGTTGGACACGAGATGTTATCCCTCATGGATGGTTTCTCTGGTTACAATCAGATTAGAATAGCACTTGAGGACCAACATAAGACTACCTTCACTGCACCTTAGGGCACATTTTGTTAGAACCTCATGCCCTTTGGCTTCAAGAATGCAAGGGAAACTTACCAGCGTGCAATGGATGTGATCTTTCATGATCTTATTCACATAAGCTATCTAAGCTATAAACCGTCTTATCGAAAAATGCTAGTCGTTCACCCACCTCCTGAAGAAACATACATCCTTCGAGTGGGATTTAGAGTGTCAGCTGGCTTTGGACAAAATCAAAGAATATTTGGCTCATCTGCCCATCCTCATGCCTCCAATTTTAGGTAAACCACTTATGTTGTATATTTCAAGTACTTCAGTTGCACTGGGGGAATTGTTAGCACAACATGATGAGTCATTCAAAGAATAAGCAATTTATTACATCAGTTGGACCTTAGTGGGATACGAACTCAATTATTCTCCGATGGAAAAAGCATACCTAGTTGTGGTCTTTAGTTCACAAAAAATTCATCAAATGTTATATGCTCAGCCATCCAGTCAAGCTGATATCAAAGGTTGATCCACTCAAATATTTTTTATCCAGAAAAACTTTGACTGGTTGCATGGCTAAGTGGGTTATGTTATTGAGCAAGTTTGATATCGACTATGTGGACTGAAAGGCAATTAAGGGGAAAGTGATAACAGATCAGTTAGCAGATGCTCCCTTGGTAGATGCCTATTCCTTGACAAAAAAAATTCTTGATGAAGAGGTTCTTATAGTAACAGAAGCAACTATGTGGACACTCTGACACTCTACTTTGATGGGTTGTACACTCACAATGGAGCAGGAGTAGGTATCTTGTTCGTCACCTCACAAGGTGATTACATCCCAAATTCATTCAAGTTAGCTTTCCCATGCATGAACAACATATTAGAATATGAAGCTCTCCTTATTGGTCTCAGGATCGCTATCCAATGGAACATCACTCAATTACGAGGCTTTGGTGATTCCTAGTTGATCATCAAACAATTTAATGACAAGTTTCTAACAAGAGATGGCAAGTTGTTGCCTTAAAAGTACATGGTGGATGACTTCAAGAAGTACTTCACCTCTATTTAGTTTGAGCAAATCCCTAGAGTCCAGAATAAAGTAGTTGATGCAATGGATACAATCATTTCCCTAATTGACATGCCAAAAGATCAAACAGACTATGAGTTCCTAGTCGAACAACTCTTAATCTCAGCTTATGACATCCCTAAGAGTGAAATGGTGTGTGACATCGTAGGTCTTGAATCACCGTGGTATCATGAAATTTAAGCCTACCTTCATGATAAAATCTTATCCCTTGACCTCACACATAACCAACGAAAATCTTTCATCCACAATGCACCTCCCGCTACACTATCATAGGTGATACTCTTTATCATCATGGGTATGATGGAACCCTTCTTAGGTGTCTAAATGAGATCGAAGTGTTAACAAAAGTACATAGTGGTGTTTGTGGGGCCCATTCAAGTGACATAGCCTTAGCTAAGAGGATATTCAGAGTTGGTTACCATTGGCCTACACTAGAGCATGACTCTTGTGAGTTCATGAAGAAGTGCTTACCTTGCCAACAACATGTGGATTTGATACATGCTCCTACTCAAGATTTACAACCCATCATAACACCATGGCCTTTCTCTCAATGGGGTTTCGACTTAGTTGACAAGATATTCCCTCCATCTTCTGATGGCCACACTTTCATAATCACTACCACTAATTACTTCACTAAGTGGGTGGAAGCAATGCCACTCTCCCATATAATGGGTACTCAGATATCCAAATTCATCATTCTCCATATTCTCTACAGATGTGGAATCCCATCTACCATCATCACCAATAATGGAAAGCCATTAAAAAACCAGTCTGTGAAACATTTATGTGACACCTTCCACATTCAACATCGTTGGTCCACGCCCTCTTAATCCCAAGTTAATGGTCAAGTGGAGGCAACCAACAAAACCTTGATCAAAGTCCTTAAAATGGTTGTCAATAACACTGTTTGAGATTGGCATCTCCATCTCCATCCCGCCCTTTGGGCTTATCACACTTCCATTCGCACTCCCACTAGTGCCACTCCATATTCTCTCATTTATGGTGTCGATGCCATCTTTCTAATTAAGGTCAAGATCCCATCCCTCAGAAGATCTTTGTAGAACCTCATCAATGATGAAGATGCCCGAGTTGCAAGACTCAATCAGTTGGAAATCCTAGACGAAAAATGGATCAAAGCATATGATAATCTTCAAGCATATCAAAATTGTCTTAAGAGAAGCTACAATAAGAAGGTTTGTCCTTGCCAATTCAATGTTGGTGATCTAGCCCTTAAGGAGAATCAATGTACCTAGTAGGATTGAGACAAGAAAGGGAAATTCGAGGAAAATTGGCTAGGTCTCTATGTCATCACAGCTAAGTATGGATCTGGGGCATATAGGCTTGCCACACCTAAAGGCGAGCCCCTAGAGGAGCCAATTAACATCATGCATTTGAAAAGGTTTTACACCAAGTCAGCTAGGTTATCCTATCTTGAAAAAATACCAAAAAAAGAGAGTAAAATTGTCAAAAATACAAAAAAATCAAAAAGTCAAAAGAAAATCCAAAAATAGTAAAGAGAAATAATCCATCCTATGGTGAAAACCATCCTTGGTGGCACCTTGGATAAGTACGTTTGGTGAAAACCTAGTAACAGACACCATTTGTAGAGAGCTTAATCATTATCTACCTTGCATCCTAGTTGCTTTATGCTTCCATCCATCCTAGCATCCTATTGATCTAGTCCTTCCATCTGCATCCCCTCATCTACTTCTTGGTGTATTTTGGTTGAGCATTGGACAATATTTATCCACTATCCCTAATCCTGAGCTTTCATCCTAATCTAAGCTTGTGTCGTTTGTCCTTGTTTTCCATCGGTCTCTCGCCTTCATGTAGGTTCCTCCATCATGTCGATCCCCATTAGGTCTTATCCTATCTTTTGCTTATTGTATATGACATGATAGAAAGTTATTCAAATTTAGGAGTGACGTTAATTTGTGATATCATGGTATCCAAATTGATTTTTGATTTGTAGGAATTAAATAAATTCATGTCATGTCGGTCCTTCATGTTTGTCTAAGGTCCTTCATAGTGTCAGTTCTCATCTAGGTTTCATCCTGTCATGGTATTTGCAACGAATCTAACTGCTTACACTTTCATCTATCTGTGGTCCTTTTCTCCCCCAATGGATATCCTCTTTAATTTGTAGTATCTACAATAGTACAGTTTGCAAACTGGCTTGGATTTTCCCCTTGGTATTTTATCCATCCTATCATGTTTCCCATATGTCTGTCATTTGTCCTGTTTTGTCTTTTTTTGTCAGTCCTTTTTGAACTATGTTTCCCCTGTGCTTTCACGTAGGAAAGGTTGATCATTTGATCGACCCTCGGGGCTTTGTCCGTCTGGTTTTTGTCCTCCTTCATTGTCTACATTGTCCTATTTCTGCCTTTATCCATGGTATTTTTATCGAACTATGAGGGATTTGTGCTTTCACGTTGGCAAGGCTAATATTTGATCAACCCCCAAGCCCCTAGGTCTTTAGGATGTGTCAATCTTATGTCTTATCCCTTGTACCTTGTGTCGTGTCATCAAGTATGTCCCTATCTAGCTGGTTTTTAACAAATGAGACCTGCTAGTGTTAGAAGGTCCAATTCATTTCAATACCTTGCGTCATTTCGATCAGTTAGTTTAGTTGCCATCTTTGGTCTTAACAAGATACATCCTTCCCAACTTACCTCATCAATCCCATCCACCCTTTTGATCTTGTGGCAAAGGAAATTTGAGATTTTTTGTGATCTTTTGATGCTTTTAGCTCATGTTTTATCATTTAAGCTTCCTATCATAACTTTTCAAGTCCACCATGATCCATCATATTATGGTGTGTTTTGACTAGTCAACAAAGGGGCATATCTTGATCTTTTCTTTGTTGATGTCTACTTGTTTGTCCCAAGTAGTACCCACCAAGATCCCTGTGGTTTTGTGTTATGTTGGGGCATCCCTTTGTGCTTGTGGTTATCCCAACGCCTGGCCCGACCAAAGTCATCACTACTTTGGGGTGTTGGGATAGCCTTCTTGTTTGTTGTGTTTGTTTCATTCATTAGACACTAATCTTCCTTGGTTACACATATCATGGCACCTTGTGTCTTATGCTACAACAAAAAATAGTGCTCCGAAAATGGAAAATAGCTTTCATTTTCCATTCCATTGCATTACATTTATCCCTAACCTATGACATGATTTTGGTTGTGCAAAAATTCATCTTTTGTCTCTCTTCTTCTCAAGATACCTACAGTTCTTGACAAGTGTCATTTCACACCCATCCTACCTTCATTTTATAAGCTAAAGCAAGCATAATTCACAAATAAAGTCATCCTACCATCTGCTTCCATCATTGTGCAAGCCCTTATTTACACTTATGTCCATGCTACATTTCATTTAGCTATTAATGTTTGTAAGGAATTTAATTGCATCCCACCTAGCATCCTAGATCCCTGGCGTTGCATTTCATCCCATGTGCATTGTCATATCATTTTTATTTTAGGTTGTTTAGATTAATGTTGATTGGTTATTCTAAGCATCTTATGATTATTTCATTGTCAATTAATTGCATTTGTTGTATTTCTACCCATGTGCATTCTCATCTCATATTAATTTTAAATTGTTTAGATTAATTATGATTAGTTATTCTAAGCATCTTAGGTTCATTTTATTATTTCATTTTCATAATAGTCCATCTCATTAATATATGTCATACATTATATCCTGCATCGCAAATCATTTAGACTCATATCCATAGCATATAATATCATGAACCATTCATCCCATCCTACATCATAAAACATTAGGCATCATACATATCATCCATTTCATTCGCACACACATAAACATAAACCATCATAAACATATGCATATATCACATTATCATCATAATCATCCATAATAAAATCATTCACATACACATACATATGAATTGTCATCAACATATACATATATCACATCATAACCATGGTCATCTATAATAAAATCATATACATACACATGTGCATAAAAAAATCATCCATCACGTAAACACAACATAATGTAAATAAGGGCATCTCATATAAATATCAAAATATAGTGTCCATCACATGATCCATAATAAAGTCCATAATCTCATCAAAATACATATCAATCATATACATTAGTAATCATTGAATAACACACGAGTACAAGGCTTTGAATCAAATGTGATCTCTGCCACTATGCACTGTACATCCATCTTGCACCTATCAAAAAGTTGTATCTTTTCATCTTTCCTCTGTCCTCTCTACCCTAAGCTGCCCAATTCTGACCTCTGCGGTGAGTTTGACACTAACCCTTTGCATGGGGGTGTCTCTCGATAACTGCTATATCCCCATATATGTGTCCCTAATGACCATGATGGCATTGGCATCTGTGGCACCGTTCTGATGTAGGGAGGTACACGTTGTGCCTAATCTAGAACCATCGTGAAGTAAACCATTGTATAATAGCTTGCCTCCCTCATGTACTTGTCTCTCTCCATCGCTTGTATCCTAGCCGCATCTCACTCCATCCTATACCTATCTTGATGCCTAGTTAGCGGTCTCCTCTCCTGCTCCATGGCATCCTATGCCAGCATCAACTGATCAATTTTTTCTTGCATCCTTGTCACTTGATCCACTGTTGTGTCTCTCTCACCCTACAAAGTATATAATTTTGCCTATGTTGCATCCCTCTCACGCTACAATGTCTATATCTTCCTTGCTATTTCATCCCTCTCACCCTACAAAGTTTGTACCCATGCCTTTGCTACATCTCTCTCACCCTGCAAGGTCTGCATCTGCGCCATCGTAGCCTCCTCTCTCTCCAACACCAACCCTGCATCCCTAGTCGTATGCTCTGCCACCTCTGCTATGTCTTGGAGCTAATCTCGCTCCCTCCTCAGCTCAATCCTCTCCCACTGTAGCTCTGCTAGATTTCTCTCCAAGTCCTCTCTCTCTATCTCGGCCTCGTGTACCTATTTGGATACCTAGTTTGTTAACTCCCTATAGTATCTCTATCCCTCTACCTCTAGTTTGCTCACCTCTGCCTCCAGTTGAGTCACCTTTGCTTGTAACTTTCCCACCTCAGCCCACAACCCATCCCTCTCTGTCTCAACCTCAAACACGTGTTGTCCTACCTCATATGCCAAGGTCCTATAATTCCTCTCTCCCTCTGTACACACCCTGTCCACCTCAACCAATAGTCTACTCCTCTCTCCCTTTGACTCCTTGAGTCTCTACTCTTCAATCACAACCTCACTAGTGCCCTCGTCAATATTATAGATGGGTCCTCCATTGGTGGTGGTATATATGGCACTATGGCCAGTGGATCCACATCTGGGGTATCTACCTCCATTGCCTCCTCCTATTCCACCCCTTGTCGATCATCTCTCTCCTTCTTTGCCTCAACCTCCTCTTGTACTAGCCTTTCCCATCCACCTCTCCACCTAACTCTATGTTTTCCTCCCAATCTCCTCTCATCCTCTGAACCATAGCCCAGTGTCCCTATGATCCAGTGCACTATCATAATCTGTGGTGCCCAATGACGTGCCCACCACGTGAGTATCTCATTGTCATCCCTGCTTCTGCCACTCTCCTACTTGGATAAGGTACTTGATGTAGATACACCTACTATTGTCTAGAAAACTCTACAGGGATCAAATTGCCCCATAACTGCTCCTGGGTGATCCATCTAAACCTCTGAGGTCCTGGGGGAATGCCTTGTTGAACCCCAAACTGTCTCATCACTTTGTCCGCCCTGTGCATCTCCACTATGCTTGGATCTCTCCCAATCAAATAGGATACCATGAAGAAGTATCCTTTGTGCCTCACCTCATTGTCCCTCCATCTAGAAAATTGTCATGTCATGTATGGCCTCCGTACTACTTGGTCCTCCTACAAATCATCTAGTCTCCTCCTCCATGCCTCTAGATCTCTTGTATCCTAATAGTGAAACTGCTAGCCGTACTCTATCCCATACTAGTATGCCACTAGTAGTGTATCATCCTACTCCCCTCCTGTCAAAACTCCTAGCCTGGCCACAGTGATGTGCTCCCAGGCCCATATCTGTAACAATGTCACATGTGTAACGTTGAGTGCTCGTCAATAACATACCACGTGCATGTCTCTGTACAACTATGCCAGTATGCATGTGCCCCATGCGAAATCCCCCTCCCTCTGCTCCATAATGTGCCTAACAACCTCAATCACTTTGAGGCTGCAGAACCTCCCACTCTTGTCTAGCATAAAGATACCACTGATCAACCCACAGAGGTATAATGGTAATGTCGACACTCCTAGTCCTAGGCACCCATCTAAATCCAACTCCGCTCCTTGGATCAACAAGTCTGCTCGCCCAAAGAGGATTTGGATAGGGTCCGATCTTGCTCTCACCCCTCTGATCTCATCCAACTCACTAGGTGACCAACTATCAACAATTGTAAAATCCTCCATACATCCTCTAACATGACTGTCATCTCCCCTTTGGGGAGAAGGAAGGTGGACGTCTCGAAGCTCCATCGCTCCATTAGTGTCATCAACAGTGCTTGGTGTACTATGATAGTGGGATATCCAAGCATATGCAAAAGGATGGCCCGTGCCAATGCCACATGATCCTCGCCATTCATAGCCGCAATCGTCGCCTCCAAAACCACTGAACGCCTCTCTTGAGTCCCCAGGGAGTCAAAACATTGCATCCACGTCAAGAAATGTCATGTTAGTCTTTTCTTATCTAACCTCTTCACTTTCCCTCTCTTTCTCCCTCTTTACTTCCCACACCCTAGGTTGTCTTCTCAAAATTTCTCCTCTTTTTTTCTCTCTCCCTCTTTTTGCGAATTTTCCTGACTCTCGGGAAAATTCGCTTATTTCTGCCCTTTTTCGTGTTTTCCCCTTTTGGGAGAATTCACCCCTTTCTTTGACCTTTTCACTTTTTGGGTGAATTTACTATTAAGGCGAATTCCCTCATGCTACGGGCAGATTCACCCTTATTATGGGCGTATACACCTATGTCCTCCGCACATGCAACTTCCCTTATGGACACAGGCAACTCCGCTAGTGTTCTGGGCGACTCCGCTGGTGGACCCCCGCATGGGCAAATTTTCTTGTGATCTGGGCAACTCTTCCTGTGGCCCACCACACAAGTGGATTTTCCCGTGTTATAGGCGAGTCCGGCCATGCTCAACCCCGTGGGAAAATTCGCCTTTGAGATGGGTGAATTCGCCCGTATTTAACTCTATAACCCCCCTTCCTCAAGCAGATCCACCCAATTCCAGGGCGAATCTACCTATATTTTTTGCAATATCACCCTCTTTTAGCGCTATTCCCTTTGTTTGGGTTAATTTTCCCCTAAAACAGGTGAATTCACCTCCCTATGCCCGATGCTCTAACATGCAATTTCGCCTAAAAATTTAGGCAAAATTGCATTTTCCCAACAACCCATTTTTCTAAATTACCCAATTCCCAAAACCCAGATGTTCAAATGCTTAAATTTTTTCAAAATTTAGCCAAAATCATAAAGAAGGGTTTTGGCGTTAACTTGGTAGAGCACCGCACGCTCATGGTAGAACCATCGCACCTCATCACCCTGGTGGATGATCTTGTCCTCCATGAACCTCTCATCCCCACTGTCATACCCATTAGCTATCCTCATCACCTTCTTCCTCTTCTCTCTCTCACTCAACTGCTAGGTGTGCAAATTAAGAATAGTAATTTCTAAAATTACTATATATTACCTTTTCCCTCCTTTTTAACTTTTTTTAAGTTTTGGGTATTCTTACCCGTTATTTAACTTTTTTTTTAATTAACTAATCCCCATTCTTGCGCGGGCTGCCATTTGCACACCATGTGTCTGTTAGCCTTTGTTCAAAAGCTAATGTTCATGTTTTTTCGAGCTCTATCACATGGTACCCTCTATTTACTCATATCAAGAAGTTGCCCAAGGCCTCTTTTTCTTCCCCATATGCCCTCTCGAGGGGGCATACCCTATCATTCACCTATGTTCCTCCATCATAGTCACTTCCTTGCAATATTAGGGCACCTGCCTGCATTTCCCACCATTTGGACAGCTCACGCAATTTCTTCCATGCTGGGGCATCACCTTCTAGTCATTTCCTCTATTGAGTCATTTGCACTTTATTTTTCTTCGAAACACAATTATTCTAACAAGATTTCGAAGAGGGGGAAAACGTAGACATTCGAATTTGACCACTCCTGTATGGTCAAATTCATCCCCTTTTATTCGTCTATTTCGCATCACCCAAATACATTAATTAAATGATTTATTTAATTAATATTTCTTCTATTCCTAAGGTTCCTAAGGTATTTAATTTAATAATTAAATACTTTACCTTTTGGCCCCTTCCTCTCTAAATTAAATATATGCTTCAATTTATTTAATTTAGTTATTTGTCCTTTCGAAATTTAAATCAATTTTAAATTGATTGTTTTCTCTCTCCTTGTCTCATCCTCCATAACCTCCCTTTAATCAAGATTGGTTTAATTAATCCATGATTAGGATGTGCACACCTCTAACCAAGATTAATGTCACATCCTCCATAACTTGCAACTTGCCCCTAATCTTTCATTAGCCCCCTTAATCACTTGTTTGCACAACTTTAATCATATGATTAGGTCAACCTAATCCCAATGCCATTTATGGCATCCCCCTAAGTCAACCATCATAAATGCTTTCTCCATTTAGCCAAGGCAACATCTTCCCCATGTGAATTACAAATTCACATTTATTCTTCCAAGGCTTTTCTCTTCCCTATGTGGGTTATTGAGGAATTTTAAATTCCTCATGTGTCACATCTCCCACATGGAGATAAGGACCTCCTTTATAAGGAGATCTTGTCCCAATCCCAAGGTATTTTCAAGTACCTCCACATCACCTTCCTCCTTTACACCTCATTTTCACATGGCAAGATGTGAGGGCTTGTGAGTCCTCAACTCACCATAACCCTCCATCTTGTCCATGATGGCTAAATCCTGACCCTCCATTTCTTAGAGGTCTTTCCCCTAAAATTAGAGGATTTTGACTTCATTTTCATTCATTCACACATTAAAGCAACCAAGTTCTCAAGTTCTCACACCATCCCCCATTGCTTTAACTTTTGAGCTCATTTTGCATCCATTTTGGGCATCCACTCACATACCCACTTGCATCATTAGAATTACATCATCTCACCATCATTTTGCATCTAGTTTCATGTGATTTTCCATTCAAAGGAGAACACAAATGATCAAATCAATAGGGCCAACCAACCAATCAACTTGGGCAAGGTTACTCATTTGTTTTCATCTTTTCTTTGTTCAAGTTTAACTAGGCCAATCTTGAGGTGTTGTGTTCCCTTGTTTGCATTTCTTTGTTCTTTTGCATTTTAGACTAGGTTAGAAAACATTGCACATAGTATGTATTGTTCTTTTCTTGCTTGTAGGACACTAAAGCACCCTCAATTAACTTAACCTTGGTGAACTCAATCGAGTCAATTTTAACTCATTTAAAAGTGCATAGATAGTAGAAAAATCCATGGTTTATTTTCCATTACATGTTAACTCACAAGAACTTAATCCCACATATGGATGGCCATGTTACTTCTTTCCAACTATCATCACAAAACATGAATTAGATAAAACTAGCACTTGCACCAGGAGGGTGCAAGGGTTACATCGATAGAGATTATATTTAATCTAATTTTGTTAAAGCAGGTGACAATAAAATACATTTAATCTAACTAATCGAGCCTTGAATGTGGAGGGTCGTTGGCGATAAGAGTGATGAGGCATGTGTGTTCGTAGAATTTGGCCAAGAAAACAATCACATTTACTTGAGATTATTCACTCTTTATCCACTCCAAGCACAACCTCAGAACTCACTCACTGGGCTAAACTTAAATCTACTCTCTTTTATCCTTCACTAAGGACCCTACTATATGCATGGTTCTTTACTTAGTTTCTCTTTTTAGACAGAATTTTTTTTGTAACTAATCCATAAACTTTTAAAATGTTGATTGTTAATTTATTGTGAGGGCATTTTTTTACGAGTATTTTTATTTTTTGAAAATCCAACCCTTATAAAATAAATCTCTTTCTATTTTATTATTAAAATTTTATATATTTTTACCTTATTATATAAAAAATAATCTTTTTAAAAATATTTTTTTATTAATAATATTAAAAAAACAATCAAATTATGTTACTTAATTTAATTAAATATTAAAAAGATAGATCACTCTTAATGCATTGCATCTTTTTCGAAATTTTATTACCAATGTGTTTTTTTAAGTATTTAATAACATAAATCTTCTTTGTAATGAATGGATGCCAACTTCGTTTATCTTAACAAAATATCACACTGAATTCACTACTCAATTAAATTTGGGAAAGAAAGTCGTATATTTCACTATCAAATCATTTAATAGTGACTATTTTTACTATTAAAAAAAACACTGAATACTATTTAACTGTTAGATCGTTCAACGGAGAGCACTGCCAAGCATTTGAAGCTATGAATTCTCTTAATATTGATACACAAAGTTGACCAATCTGCTGCATCCATAAGCTCTTGTTGGCCTGCAGCTCTCTGACCCACTCTAACAAACGAACTTGAGGGGCATCAGGATAAGGAGTCACAGGACGCCTTCCACAGGCAACCTCCAACATCAAATAGCCAAAGCTAAAGACATCAGAGTCGGGAGAGGCCTTTCTCGTCTGCGCCACTTCTGGTTCAATGTTTCCTGGCGTACCCACCACACGACTGGTTGGGGAGTTATCATCATGCTTATATAATAGAGCAAGCCCAAAATATCAGCAAAAGCAAAACTCAGAAAAATATCAATCTGATTTTTTATTAGGGGAGAGGACCCTATACCTGAGCATGTTTCAATAGTTGTGATAGTAGTTGTTTATACAATGTCCAATATTTTTATCAATATTGGACCGATAGTTGTGACTTTAAAGTTGTTAGTGTTCATGATGACTACTCATAATTAAACAAAATGTATTCCTTTGATCTAAAAAGCAACCAATCATATGATTCCACATCAGCGCTCAATAAAACATTGAATGCACAAGTATTGGTCTCACTTTTTTTGGGCCTTTTTGGGCACCTTGACAAAAAGCATGCTGATGTGGCATCATATTTGATGATGTGGCCCTGAAACCTTAGTTATAAGCAGGAGACTTGCCAAATAAGTTGTTCTAAAAAATTGTGAGTGATTTGAAATTTCCATGTAGGATAATTAGAAGCACGAAGTTAGGGTGCACAACTACTGTGTCCTCTCTGCTACTGCAAATTTGATATGACTTTTCACCGTTGCAGATTTAATACGATTTTTTGCAGATTTGGTACAATATTTTACAACTGTAAGATTGAACATGGAGTGGTGATGACTAACCGAAAATGGTTTTCTAACTTGAGCAGTTTAATGGATGAGACTTGTTTTAGGCAGTGTGAGACAGGTTTTGCTGAAAGATCATTCTATATATAGCCTATCGGCTAATTATAAGCTATCACATAATATTGGAGTAGACTAGTTTGTATTAGTGATACATTATCAACAATAGCAAATTAGAGTTTGCATTTTAGACCATCCTCCAATCACTAGGACCCCATTATAGGAGTGGTACAATTATTATTAGGATTTAATTGATTGTATTTTTTTTAAAGGTATATGTGTGTGATAGGTCGAATGTAAGCATTAGAAAATAAGCAGCAAACTAAAGAGTGCAAATAAACACCAAAACAACCTACACATCAAGATTAGTCTAAGTTGGAATCAACACAAGATAAAAGCAACAAATGAAATATTATACCTTGTCTCGAATTGATCCTTTGGTTGGCCCTTCGATCTTTGATGTGTATGCTCCTTGGATGGCAAGTAGATGCAAGATGTGAAGTGTGAGGTGCAAGATAGTTGGACAAAATGGATGCAAATGGCTAAGTGTAGATTGAGAAACAAAACTGCAAGAGTTTGGCTAACAAAATGATCTCCCCCCAAAATGAGAGAAAAGAAGGGGTATTTATAGGAATTTTGAGAATTCCTAGAGGAAATGGATGGCTAAGATTGAGCCACCAAATATCAAGATGTAGGGCTAAGGTGAGTTGAGAACTCACAAGCCCTCACATCTTGACATGTGGCATGTAATATAGCCCTAAAAGGTGAAGTGGACATGAGGTGGAAGGATGGTGCATGACATGGAGGGGGGGTACAAAGTACCTTGGGATTGGACAAGATCTCCTCATAAATGAGGTCCTTGTCCCCATGTGGGTGAGAGGACATGTGAAGAATTAAAAATTCTTCAAATATTCTCGTGGGGAGATGGGAAAGAATAAAGAATAAGTGAAGGACATGTGGGAAGAAGTGAATGAATTAAAAATTCCTTTTGGGTGCATTGGGGGATTAAAAGGTGAATTAAAAATTCACATGGGGAAGTGGAGTGCCTTGCCCAAAAGGAGAAAGCCTTTAATAAAATTGACTTAAGGACACATGTCATAAATGGGAGGAGGATTAGGTTAGACTAACCAAATGATTAAGGTTGTGCAAGTACTTAGTTAGATGGACTAATGACTCATTAGAAGCAAGTGGGAGATTATGGAGGATGTGACCCTAATGATGATTAAGGGTGTGCACATGCTAACCCTAGTTAATTAGAAGATGATGAAGTAATTAAGATGGATTAGAGACCAACTTGCAAAAGTTGGAGGATGTGACCATGAGAGAGAAAAAAGGGATTTAAAAAAATGAATTTTAATTCCAAAAGGGGAATATGACTAAATTAAACATGGTATATTTATTTAATTTAGAGGAGGGAGAGGGGTAAAGTATTTATTAAATTAAATACTTTAGGACCCTTATGTAAGATGCAGGGTATTAATTAAACAAATGGCTTAATTAATATTAACAAATGGGATAAGCAACTGGATGAATAAGGAGACGCATTTGATCATATGGAAGTGATCAAATTGGATGTCTACAATATGTTTTTATATGATAAATATGAAAAAAGATACACATTAAGAAAAATCTTTTTCAAGCTCAATCTTGTTGGGCCAAACTAAAACTAGAGATAACAAGAAAGAAAAAGACATTAGGCTGGTTTGAAGCATTAGAGATTACATAGGCCAAACTAAAATTAGAGAGATAAGATGACTACCAAAAAGTAACCAAGAGAAGTGAATCTTATTGTCAATTATTGTTGTAAGCAGGGTTGCAGATCATTTTCCTATTGTTCGGGCCAGTATGTAGGTGGCTTTCATTCCAACACAATTGGCTTGCCCTTTGTCTTGATTGTCGATATGCTTATTTTATTGGTTAGCAATTCCAACTAGGTTTTGGAGAGGAATTTCTTTGAATTGGATAATCTATTGGAGGTGTGAAATTGTTGAAGCTATTGGTTAGAAAATTTGTTATCCTCAACATCCTCTTGACACTTAGAATCCTTTTTATTGCTTTAATTGTATTGAGAACACTTTGGTAACAGTGCGTAAAAATGGCTAAACCCATAGCAGCAAAAACCGTTTGGGGAAAAAATTGGCAAATCCCAAGTATAAGATTTAAAAAAAAGAGGGAAAAATTTGAGAAAAAACCAGATATAAGAAAAAACATAATTTTTTTTTAGAAAAAGAGACAAAAACTACTTTTTTGAAATTTAAGGGCATTTCCATATCATAGAGATATAGAGAGCAAACAACATAGAGAGTTTAACACATGAATTGTAGAAAATAGGATTTTGTTGTTTATATTCATATTGTTGATTACATTGCATTGCACAAAGCATACTTCATAGTGCATAAATAATAAATAGATGGTTACAATTGATAAAATTTCAATTATAATATAGTTTGTACAAAGTCAACCTATAAACTAAGTACAAAGTTCCAAAAAATCAAATGCAGCCAATGACTCTTGCTACTACAAATAGAGCTATATTGGAGGGCTTGCAAGTCCTAATAATGAAGCTTTGGTTTAGAGCTTCTCCTAAGTTATTCAACCTCATGATATCCAAGTTGGCTTCTATGATCTCAAAATCCTTAGGCTCAAGAAAGTCATTAAAAAGATAATTTTCCTTTGCTGAAAAAACATGATAAATTACAAAATGGGAATCAACTAGTTCATATTTGTGATTTAGCAATACTTGCAATTTCTAGAACAATGTCAAAGAGTTTCTAGAACAATGTCAAAGAGAACTATATCAAGAGTGTAAAAGGGATAAATTGCAAAGTTCAACGTAATAGGTTTTGAATCAAATAGCTCAAGATAGAGTAATAGAAAATGCTTTTGAAACAAAATCTTAAATCTCAAAAGATCATAAATGATATTGAAATGTTCTCATTGATAACTATTTTAGCAGATTTGTAAGAGTAAAGGAGTGTTAAATATTTTTTCCATTAGATAATAAAGACTTGCTAGTATAAAAGAAGATAACAACTATTTGAGCCACAATTTTAGCTATTGTTATTCAAGTAAACATTCCTTGATTTTGTGTATAAGTGGATGATGGAGTCAAAAACATTGATGGAACTTCGAGTTGAGAATTTGAGAGATCATAGGTAAAAGTTTCAATGGAAAATAAAAGCACGAGGAACATTCCCTTTCAATGGGATAGTTGTTGTTGAAATCTATCTAGATCATTAAAGAGAAAATATATGAGGCCTGCTTCGGGAGGAATTAAGATAAGCCCACAAGACTAGGGCATGACTTCTCTCGAGGCATGTATTATTTTGCCTAATACCTATTTAACATGCATGGAATGCTACACTATATGTGTCTAAAGCATTCATGCATTGATATTGTACTCCTTGCAGACCTTCTGAATCTTCATGAATACGATGATCCTAAATGGAATGTAGTTCCTAAACAAGTGCAAAGCATGATTTGAGTAGTGATTTCCACCAATTAACAAAGCATTAAGCCTACATAATATAAGGAAATTTAAATATAACCAAAACAATCCTTCATTTTGATATAAAATACTGCTATAGTTTTTTTTTTTCAACACTACAAGTTGATTTTTATCGTTCTCATATGAACCATTATGTTTTTGGTTCCACAATGTCTATATATTATTATGTATATACTTATGCTTCCCACTTGATTATACAATTGTAACTACCCCACCTACTTATCATTAAAATGCGAGAGTCAGTGTCAAATTGAAGCTCCAAAATTATCACACTTTCTTAGCATCTAAAAAGAAAATTTGTCCCAACCTAACCTTGATAATCTAAAAAACCACCTCGGTATTATTGTACTTGACAATTGAAATGTTAAAATTCTTTTGAATAGTTAGGATCATGAGAATTCAAAGAAAACAAACCTCTCTAGATTGATATCAAGCCAATAGAGTTTCGTTTCAGTTTAGTTTGGATTTCTATATTTACTTTTGGAAAGTACTTTTATAAGGTTCAGATTTGTTAAAAAAATAAGATAGAAGTCTTCGATAGTATTTATGATATTGTCTACTATTTCCCACTAAATTGGGTCTTTGAATTTATATACATGGAAAGCATTTTTATGAGCCTAAGGCAACACATCTCTTAACCCTTCCATGTTAATATCCTTAACATCAAACATAGAAGCATACAAAAGAACATGTTTCTATTTTAATGCCCTTAACATTGATTAGAAATATATGTCCATTCAATGTCGAATACCTCTGATTTTCCTCAACAACTTGATGAAATCTAGCGAATCTTTGATGGTGAACCACGTCCCAGCGGCCAACACTCAGTTCTCTGCTAAAAATCAACAAAAAAAACCCAATCAAATAGTGATTTTGTGTGGTTATGGTTTTATGACGGGTTGGTTGGGCAATTTTTTCACAATTTTTATGCAATTTAAACCCTTACAAATCATTGAACATCGTTGAAAATCATGACTGATTTAATCGGAATTTTTTGGGGAAAAAATCGTTTCAGCCGAAGATTTTTTTCAATTTTTTGAGGATTTATACTTCCCTGGCTAAGCCTTCCTCTTGCTTGTTGAGACATGATGATAGCCTGCTGGTGCTCTATTATGCCTCGGAAGGTTTTGTAACAGTAGACTAGTTTTTTCTTGACTGAATCCTTGCTGCTTATTTTACAATTTAATAACTTCTGAAGGCCATGTAGATTCTAGAGTATCGTTTATACTTGGCGAGGTGATTTAGAGGCTTTGGATGTTTTCTCCTTGAAGGTAGTTGCTGATGGAGATCTAGGGTTCAAGAGAATATCACAAACATTATATGAGCACTATTTTTTTGGGGTTGAGGATGATAAAGTGTACTAGCAAGTTTAGCACTGAGAGAGATGAGAATTTTCGCTGAGAATCTAGGAGTGGATATATTGTTTGAACATTTGAGTTTGGAAGATTTTAATTTAAATGCCAAAAATCTAGAAATGGGAGAGCTCATAATAATCATGGTCGAAAGAGAGTTCACAAGCAAGTTCCATCATTCGATCTCAACAACAATTTCGTGTTTGTTGCACCTGACCAAAAGCCTGCTATCTCAGTGTTCAAAGTAAATCCAATGGTAAAATGAACATATTGAAGAATTGGAAGATTAGATGAGTTGAGGGATTGCACTGCTCTTGATTTAAACCAATAAAACTCACGAGTTGAATGGTTGCAAATCTATATTAACTACAAGAAACAAAACAAAACACTTGCAACAAGGAGCTAGAACCGAATGACCAGAATGACATTAGAAAACAGGGGTAGAACTCCGATGGAATACAATGTCTCTGCCTATACATAGGCAAGGGCAATAGTACAATTATGATGATGTTTTTTTCCGCCTCAAAACACATGTGGTGGTATTAAATCATTTTCTTGGGACTTTTTTTCATCACTGCAGTTCCAACATTGCACGGAGGATATATTAACAAAACTTCTTAATCACAATGGGCCTGCATGGTTAATAAATTTTGCATTTAGGTCCTTGGCCTTTCTTGTACATCTCAAGGCCAAGACTTGTACAGTGTATAGAATGGACTTTCTTAAGGTGCAGGTGTAACTCCTCAGAATTAGATCAAATCCACTCCTAAGATGGCAGACGTTAATGAAACTATCGTCATTCGATGATCTGAAAAATTGGAAAATAAGAAAAAAGGGTATGTTTATAAATGGTATGCTTTTCATCTGCAAAAATAAGCCAAATTCATTTATGAGATTGTGACTATTCATGAATGACTGAAAAAAATAGCCCAAACGAGAAAGGTTGAAAATTTGAGTCTCTTCAAGTTCATGACACATTTAAGGAAAAATAGAGCTTGTTGTCCCTATTGAGTCCACGTCGCAAAACCAGGAGGATATGCATGCTACATATTATGGGGAGGCAAAAGTTTCGGGACATGGCATCAAACTACTTCCACATACCCAAATGCCTTTATGGTGAAGTCTCTACGTGGTTGCAATTCAAATTATCCAGGTATGCTTTGTATCATTCGAGATCTTTGTATTAGTAAAAGGGGTTTCTAGCTTTGGGTGTAGTTTGTGGATCTTGTGAGAGGGTTTTCACACCTTGAACACCACAAAGAAGGGGTTGCATGCATGAGTTATGTATGAGTTTCTAAGGGCTAAGGAAGAAAATCTTAAGATGGACTATGTATAAGGAGCATATAGTCTGTGTGATGTATACATTGTTTTAAAAGCATAGAGGACAGTCACACAGACCTTGATCGACAAAAAGGGACAGTTGCATGAGACCATCAACAGAGGACTGTGCAAGAAATAAAGTCTAAAGATAAGTCTATGAAAGAAAACATAGTTTGTGTATGCTATAACAAAAGGACACTCATAGTTATAATACCATTGTGTAGTTCTATCTCTAAAGGAAGAGCATGACTATCTAAAGACTAGTTTGCCAGCATAAAACTATAGTCATGTTGAGATAGTCCCTATCACTGTATTAACATTCTTGAGCAAGACAGCATTGTATCAAAAAGGTGACAATCTTAAGGCCATTCTTGTACTATTCAGTGAGCAAACCTATAGATAGCAGCCCAAAGTTTGTTAAGAAGCTTAAAAAGGTGAAAGTCTTGGTAGAATGCAGTGAACAAGAATATTGTCTATGGAGAGCACAAAAGCATTACTAAAATACATTGTGACATGGTTTACAAATATCAAATCAACTGCAAAACCTTATATAAGAGTATAACTCTTGAAAATACCACTCTTCTATTGGACAGTCCATGACAATGTTGTAAGGGCAGTATCATGTCATGAAAATGGAGTTGTGATGGTTGAGGATAATTCAGCATAAGGGACAATTGTCTCATAAAGGACAATGGTCATGAAACAAAGAAGACAATGATCTTAGAAACCATAGGACAATTACCATAAGAGATGACAAAAAGTTTGATATAAATAGGGGAAAATTTAGTACGTGTTCTTAACAAAGGATTAAGTAGTGATCATTGCACACAGTACCAAAGCAAAAATTATTACAAAGTTAATCATATCGAGCCATGCTTACTGAATACTTAATATCCATGTATACAAGGGAATTGATTATAACAAAAGATAACAAGTTGATTGCACAGACATTGGACAATGATTGGAAGGAATGAAAGACATCTAACAATAGCAATTAGTTTGTTGAAGATAGTGTAGGGTTATACTAGTGTCTGAAGAACCTAAGAGACTGAACAAAGTCATTGAAAGTGCCAAAATCCTAAATTAGTGGTAAGTTATGGTATATTGTTTGTGCTTAATGGAAAGATCAGTAAAGGGATCACAATCATTTAAGTGGAATGTCATGGTAGTAAAATAGTAAACTTTTATATATGTTGAAGATTAAAAGGGAATGTTTAATGCCATAAAGCAAGATCTATCAAGAAACCAAGTCAAGAAGAAAGCGATATGATAGTGGTAGACGTACATGGAGATAATTTTCTCACAAAGGGACATTCTAGCTACAAAGGCTACCTATGTAATATTAAACTACTTTGAAGTCTTGAAAACAATTGAGAAGGCACATGAGCATAGTCATAATAAGTACTAGGTATGCAGGTCACAAACTTGTAAATGATGATGAGGACAAGGATACAAATAAAAGTGGCAATCATGGTAGTTAACATGCATGAATATTTTGTTTGGTCAAGGGAAAACTTGTTCAAATCGTACTACAATAATGTAGTAGAGGAACATGAGTACTATAGGACAGTGTATGAAGGGTAGAAAAGGCTATAGATATAAACACTAACCTACAAAGCATGACAATAACCTTCATGAAGAGAGCTTAGTCATAGCAGATGATAGGTCAAGGACACAAAAAGTACAATCCTTGAAGTCTTAAACAAAAGCTCAAGATAGAAGAGGAAAAGAGTTATGTGGGGGTTTAAAAGACATGGCAAAAAGGAAAACATGTCTAATTGAGGTGAGTGATAGAAGTTTGACTCATAGTGGTAAAAAAATGAGGATGACAGTAACATAAATGAATTGACACATGTGCCAAAATAGGTCTTCAAGATCCTCCTATGCCATCTAGAAAGTTTTGACCATGTCAAACCCTCACACATGCCCTAAAAAAATGGAGATGGAGGTTGCAATAGTTAAAAAGGATTTATTGGCCAATTATGGACAAATTGAAAGCATCTAGGAGGCAATTTGATCAATCATCACAGGTTTTACCAATTTTAACACCACCTTGGAGCTTTTGAAGGAGTCAAGATAGGGAAACTAGTTTTCCAATGCCCAAAGAGAGTTTTGACTTGTTCAAATAGCTAAAACACATGTCACCTATTCCTTGTAACTAGCTACTATAGAATATGAAGTGGTTCCAAGGTAAAATGGATGCCCAAGTTTATTTCGTAGTAGTTCTTTTATTCTTTGAAGCAACATTGTAACTAAAAAGTTCTTTTCTGTCATAATGCAACACTATAACTCAAAAAACTAGTCATTTTATGACTAGATATCAACACAAATTTCATCATGGAAGGTAATATTAGTTTATTTTATGATTATGTACTACTCTAAGAATATCTTTTGAGCAATGAAATTCAACCTTGTACCTTCAAAACCTATTTTATTATGTGTAATATGGTAATTGATGTTATTTATGTGATTTCATTGTATGAATCCTTAAATGAACATCTTATCTTGGATAGTGCCTTTAAATAGAAAAAAACATATATTTTGAGTAGGTTGAAGTCTATGTTAACATGTAAGCATGTTCTATCTATGGAGAATAATTTTATTTCTTGATTCTAGGATTGTCCAAAACTTAACCTTTCTATGAAACATTGATACTTGAGTATGTTGAAGCTTGAGTTGTGTAATCATATCTAAATCATTGGTCTTTTGTGTGTCAAAATAGTGATATAGATCTTGGAAGCAATTTTGGTGCATCACCTTAGTAAACTTAGATTCGTTTCAAGTTATTTCCCTATCCTTTTCATTAGTAAAAGCAATTGTTTAAGCTAGTGTAGGTGATTACCAACAAGGGAACCGATCCTCTTTGGAGGTTGAATTCAACTCACCAAATCCCACACTTTGAGAAGTCATCCCATGTTTCACTGGATTTTTGAGTAAAGCACTTGGCAAGGGTGCAAATCCAAGTGATAACAATTACTGTAGTGAGTGTATAAGTACATCTTTGTACCTCAAATCTTTTTCATCCCAATTATAGATCTAAAAGGAGATAAAAAACATAAATGTATTTCCTAGATCACACAGATGTTTCTATAGGTTTTATAATAAATATTTTATGGAATGTTAAAAAGTAAAATTTTAGAATATGTTACAATATCTAGATTAAATTCTTGTGATTATTTGGAAGCAATATGTGTACATACATCTCAAAGCATGATTGTAAAACCATGACTTAAGTAAAATAAGAGCAAAATTTATTTCTATGCTCCAATTTTTTGATTGGTTAATTTGTGCCCAATTTTTTTCAAATATATATATTTTTTATAAAATAAGCAGCATTTATAGGGCATTGTACCCATACACAAAAGGACCCAAGGGTAGAGAGTTTAAAACAAAGGGTAAACTAGGGTTATAGTCCATAAACATACAAGTGACAACAAACATACAACAATGTCACAACAAAGTATATATCAGGAAAAAAAAGAAAAACAAACAAACAAGAAAAACACCCTACTTGGGAAGGTTTTCCCAATTCTCCATGAGGAATTCAAAACATCTTTCTTCTATTGGCTAGAACTAGGGTCACTTGTTTTCTCATGTATTTTTATTTCCTCTTGTAGGAAAAAACCCAAAGTTATATCAGAGTGGTGTATGACTTTTAGAGTGAAATAGGAGAGGCCATTAAGTTTCCTCTCCAAAATTTCAACCCTAGTCGATAAAGCCATAAAGTCTTGGGAATTCTTCTCGTAGTTGGGGAATTTATCATCATTGCGCTTTTTTGTGGGGGTGGATTCCTTTGGTTCTTGAATCATTGCATTGAATTCAAGAAACATTCTTGGACCATCCACATCTATCTCAACTTCCTCCACATCATCTTCATTGTTGCTATCTTTATCCTTCTCGACCTATTCAGAATCATTAGAAATCTGATCAATAGTAATGCCAGGGGCTTGTTTGCATGCCAACCTATGGGATCTATGTACACTCAGATTAGTATGGTCAACATGAATATTTAGTTCATTTTTTACTCTTATCTTTGTTCATGTTTTTATTATTATCATCAATTTAATCCTCACCAGAAATGGATTCTTTAACATACAAGTTTACAGTGGCCTTCTTTTTCTTTTTGGTAGGTGACTCTTTCATAGTTGCATTAGGTCTTTTTCCAGGCTTTTTAAGGGGGGGTGTTTAATCTTGTACAACCTAACAAATATTTTTTGGCTTAGGGATTTATGGGTTTTAGCAAATTTGGGATGATTAATTGGGGGCTTTAGATTTGAATCAAGAGTAGCCTATTTAGTAGGTAGGGTCGATTTTCCTTTTCAAGGATGTTTGAAAGCTTCCACACTTTGAGTGTTTGAGGGGCTTTCGGAAGAGGAAGTTAACAACAAAAGGTTCCTCAACCAAGAAATCCATAATTGGCTTTGGGGGACATAAAGCAAGATGGAATGGTATAATCTAAGTATGAGTCCTTGGTGGAGAGGAATGGGTTATCTAGTCAAGCTTTTTGAAGACATCTCCATGGCCTCTTTCATAGATTTTTCAAGAGAGGGCAACAAAGAGAATGAAAAACTACTCGACACCCTATTCCTAAAATGGTTTAGAAGAGGGAGGTGATAGTAGTAGCATTTAAAATGATCCTCAAGAGTGATGTATTTCATTAGAACAAGGCATACCTTATCCCACGGGTTGGGGAGCTTTTCACTGTTGTAATCTGCCTACAATTTAATAGGGTTTTTAGCTTCTTTGAAAAATAAGTGCATATTCTCCATGCCTTGCACCTTTTTATACTGTTCATTCCTAAAATTTCTAAACACACAGCCTTATTGGAAACTCAATTAATGGGGGGACCAATTGTGCTAAATTGAGTAACCTTCGAATTTTAAAGAAGTTGGCTCTTCATGTATTGGGGGGTGGAAAGGGACAATGATGTAGATATATTAAAATAAGCTCTAATCTAAGGTGATGTGCCAAGATTTAAGTAAATAGGCATGGGAAATCTTCCTTTTAGGTTATATTTGAGGGACCATTTAGCAATCTGCATGCCCAAAAATAACAGAAAGCATAGATGAAAATACTAAGAAGTCAATCAGATAACATAATATAACTTTCATATGCATTCACTAAACATGAAGAGTCCAAGACATGATCTGAACAACAAATTTATATTGAGATTATTGAAGTTTTACAGATAAACTACTCAGTACAACAAAACTAGCATAGTATAAAGTTTTATCAATTAACTAAGAAACAGAGTGGTCGAAAAGATTGGCACAGTCTATTAGTCTTAATACAATAATCTAAAAAAATAGAACAATGGCCGAGAGTCTTTTCTCTTTTTCCTATGTATTTTTGAACCAACCTCGCTTCAAAAAGAGAAGGTAGTATCTATAGATTTTTCCACCGCCTGAAAGCCGATAACAAAAAAGATTCCCCAGGCATGTGGAGTGTTAATCGTCACAATGATTATGTCTAACTGAAAAAGGCATTATGTTCCCTCGGACCAAGCACGCCCTCCTGCAAATGATGAATGTGGTTTGAAAGCGAAAGTAGTAGAAATCTCTTGAAGACATGTGTTACCCGCCCATAGAGTTGGTTAGGACATGTGGCACAGAGACGGGGCTTCCTACTCATTCATTCTTCCCTTGTGATCAAAATCCCCATGGAGATGACACATGGTGTAGCCTATGCATTAAGATTTGATTGTGGGGCCCGCCCACAACCTGTCTGGGAAATGATGCAACGTGGCACAAGGGCAGAGCCCGAGGATGATACAAAGGAGAGAATCCTCAAAGGCACACTATAGACATGTGGCACAAGGGCAGAGCTCAGAGGAGAAGCAATGGAAGAAAACCTTCAAAGGAACGTGTGGCTGACACATTGCACAAGTGGATGAAGGGGCCATTAAAAGGGGCCCAAAAATATGCAAACGTACAAAGCATGGGCTAGGACCATGCAAAACCAACAATATCAACCTAGAGGGAGCTTGAAGGATTATTAAATCCATAGCTTTTGGCGACTATCAGAGGCATTTCACCTGTGGAATGGGAACCCAAAATTTTTGGTTCGAAGACTAGAGCCTTATCCGTTGGGCAATAATTAAAGCTTTGAAAGTGTGGTCTATAGAGGTAGCCAGTCAACCTTAGATGGCATCAATAAGGTGCACAGATTCTCTTGCACCTCATGCAAATTGATAATTTCTTTGAACAATAGCTCCATGGAGATCTCGATCCTAGACTCAAGCTGAAAAAGAAGTTACACTATCTTATGGGTGGCGCTTTCAATGTCCGTTGTTGTGGTAGGTTGATTGAATGATTATAAAGCAGATAGGTCCCACTTCCTTTCCTTGATCTTTGCTCCAATATACTCCATTGTGGCCACTAAATCGTCAGAGAGAAAGGGGGACGACAAGCCCATTTGAGTCAATTGGGAGAATTGCATCCACATATTATTCATAGTCTGACTCAGTATTATCGAGAAATTGCTAGCATAGAGGATGGTTGTATGACAACGAATGAATTCCTTTGCCTTTTTGGTAGCCAACCCCAGTCATCGATCCCTACCTTTTCCAAGTCTACATTTGCCACAGTGTACAATTTGTCCAGCAACTTCTCAGTCTCAGGCATCTTTTTGGCAATAAAATGTGGAACCTACTCAATCGTTCCATGCACCTCCCTACTTAAATTTTTCGCATCTGCCATGAATTGGAGTGTCGGTTGTAGGTTCGAATAGAAAGACTTGACCTTCTCCCAGTAGGAGACATATAACTGTTGAGCCACCAAAAGGAGATCCGTTTGAGGAACATAGGGTTGGGAAGGAATCTTAAAAGATGTATCTCAAGGTCCATTAACTCATCATTTTTCTTATCAGTTGTGGTGATCCATTCTTGTAGAGTTCCCAAGTCTATATCTTTTCTTTTTAATAGCTCCTCAGCTTGACCTTGGGTTCAAAATTCCTTTTCTAGAGAGAGCTTTATTTCCTGGATCTGTTTTTCAAATTGAGTCTGTTGATCCTAAAGCTCCTTGTTCGTCTGTTGCATTTCTTGTTCCAATTGAGCTCATTGATCCTAAAGCTCCCTATTTTTCTCTTGTGCTTCTCTCTCTGCCTGAGCTAGCTGGTCCTAAAGCTCTTGGTTTTTCTATTGCATATTAGCAACTAGGTTCAGATCCTAGGACTGAAACTTTTCAAGTTACCCTTGGAATTTGTCCTTTTCTTCCTACGCTTGTTGAGACAAGCATGTAATTTCAGCATCCCTATCCTTTTCTCTTGTATGTAGGATATCCACTCTTTCCTTAACGTTCTTGAGCTCTTCTTCTCTCTTTTTCAATTGATGAGTATGCTTCAAAAAGTATGTAGTCACCACCCACTGAGTTTCCTCCATTAGATCAACTTTGTCTTGTGGTCAAGTTGCATGTAGATGAATCCCTACAGCATGAATTGTATAATCCTCGGGTTGCATTTTCCCCTATGTTTTGGTGATGTTAGGCATCATGGTCACAAATGTTAATGAACCGTGAACTTCATTGAAGAGGGTCTACATGAATGGCTCGGCAAGCTTCACAGCATATTTTTTTCTCTTATGGGCTCTTCTAGCCCATGCCGCCTTAGTCATGATATTTTTCCCAATAAATTCTATTGGTAATCTAATTTTTTCGCTGGCAAAAGGTGCACCAAGAGGAAGAAAAAAAGGAAATGAAATCATTGCGAACTTGAATGATGTTTTCTTTGAAAAAACGACCGTCAATGGGGAGAAAGGGAGAATGTTATGCTAGGCTCTGGTTGGGGAAGCAACGGAAGGACTCAAAAGGGGTGGTGGTAGTAGCGGAGATATAGAGGTTACCATTTGTTGGGCAGGTTGATTTGGAGCTGACGCGACATAAGGAAAAGGGTTTACAATAGAAGGTTTAGATTGGGCTCCGACAAAAGATGGTAAAGACCGCAGGGGAGTAAAAGTTGTTTGTCCCTGTAGATGTCTAAATTTGGACACTTAATTTATCCAAATTCATCCCCTTTCGTCTTTTTTTCGTTAATTAAATAATACTACTATTATTTAATTAATACCTGTAATTCTGCCAAATCCCTAAGGTATTTAATCAATAATACCTTATCTCTTTAATTCTCCTTCCATCAATTGAATTAAATAAATATTCCATTTATTTGATTCCCTTCATGTCACATCCTCCATCATTTTTATCTTATCTTAATCCTTCTTCTAATCCCATCATTAGGATGTGCATATGCATAATCCTTGATTAGGATGTGTCACATCCTCCAACTTTTGCAAGTTGGCCTCTAATCCCTCTTAGTCACCTAACCCTCCTCTAATCCCTCACTAACTAGCCTAATCAACCTCTCAAGGAATTTTTAATTCCTTTTATCCTTCCAAGGAATATTAAATTCCTTTTCTCTTCCCCATGTCCTTTATAACATGTGTCCTTAGTCAACCTTATTTAATGCTTTTCTTTTTTGACAAGGCATCTCCCTTCCCTATGTGAATTTTTAATTCACATTTAATCCCCCAATGCACCCTTTGGAATTTAAAATTCTTTCCCATCTCCCCATGAGAATATTTGAAGAATTTTTAATTCCTCACATGTCCTCTCACCCACATGGGGACAAGGACCTCCTTTATGAGGAGATCTTTTCCAATCCCAAGGTACTTTGTACCCCCTCCATGTCATGTACCATCCTTCCACCTCATGTCCACTCCACCTTTTAGGGCTATATCACATGCCACATGTCAAGATGTGAGGGCTTGTGAGTTCTCAACTCACCTTAGCCCTACATCTTGATATTTGGTGGCTCAATCTTGGCCATCCATTTCCCCTAGGAATTCTCAAAAATCCTATAAATACCCCCTATTTTCTCTCATTTTGGGGGGAGATCATTTTGCTAGCCAAACTCTTGCAGTTTTGTTTCTCAAGTTACACTTAGCCATTTTTATGCTTTTATCCACTTGCACTCATCCTCACATCACCTTTTAGCTTGCATCTACTTGCCATCCAAGGAGTATACACATCAAAGATCGAAGGGCCAACCAAAGGATCGACTCGACGCAAGGTATAAGGTTCCATTTCGTTGCTTTTTACTTTGTGTTGTTTCCAACTTAGGCTAATCTTGAGGTGTAGGTTGTTTTGGTGTTTATTTGCACTCTTTTACTTGCTGCTCATTTTCTAATGCTCACATTCGACCTATCACATTTATGGCACGCCCGGTGGGACCCACAAAAGGGTCTATTTCTTTCACGTTTGCTATTTTTTTTGCATTTTTCAAGGTCCAAGTTACAGAGTGGCGGATCTGTCCTGGAGTGGCGGACCTGTCCTGGAGTGGTGGATTTGTCATGGAGTGGCGGACCTGTCCTCCTGTAGTGGCAAACCTGTCCTAGTGCAGTGGTAGATCTGTCCTAGTGTAGTGGTGGACCTATCCTAGTGTAGTGGCAGACTTGTCCTAGTGCAGTGGCGGACCTATCCTGCTTCAGTGGCAGACCTGTCCTATAGTGGCGGACCTATCCTAATGCAGTGGTGGACCTGTCCTCCTGCAGTGGCGACCTGTCCCTGCAAAGTGGCAGACCTGGCCTCTCGAAGGTAAAATTTCAAGTTTTTTCCAATTGTCTTTTGATAAATTAGGCACATAGTTTAATTAAAGGGGTCAATAAACCTTGTTTGGCATGTTTGGGAAGGCTATTTGACGTATCCAATCCCCTTGCGCCATTTGGCGATCCTGGGTGACATAAAATCATAGCTTTTCAAGTCCTTGAGTCACCCCATTTTTCATTTTCTTAGTGGGACCTGCTTGGGGATTTCATCACCCCAAGGGATGATTCCAACCACGCATACCAGTGGGGTATATAAAGGGGGGAGAGCGAAAGTTGTACCTCAATCCAACCACGTTATAATTGGCGAAGCGTCGGGATGACGTGAAGAGTTGGTCCGAGCCTTTAGTATCTCGCTAAGGTTCCGACTCACGCTTGTAATGGGTTGGTGTTCACGGTTTGGGCCTCACGTACCGTGCGTATATCGAGGACTCCTTAGCAACCATGTTCATCCTAGAGTAGAAGACTTTGTTGGCCATACCCACTTCTACTAAATCTTAGGGTTGTGCTGTCTGAATTGTCTTTCTCGTGCAAAACTAGTCATTTTCAGTCTAGCCAAATCTATTTATCAGTGTTTGCTATATTTTGGGTCCTTTGCCTTACCCATCCATCAAAAACATCAAGCTTAAACTTATCCTTTTGCGGACCTATCCCTGTGCTATGGCGGACCTGTCCTAGTGCAGTGGCGGACCTATCCCTGTGCTGTGGCGGACTGGCAGACCTGTCTCTGTGCAGTGGCAGACCTGTCCTAGTGCAGTGGCGGACCTGTCCCTGTGCTGTGGCTGACCTGTCCCTGTGTAGTGGCAGACCTGTCCCAGTGCAGTGGCGGACCTATCCTAGTGCAGTGGCGGACCTATCCTTCTACTGTGGCGGACCTGTCCTTCTGCTCTTTCTTCTCGGGGTCGCCATTTCCACACAGTTTATCCGATTGACTCCATTCAAAGGCAGTTCTTCTTATTTTTTCGTGCTCTTTCCAATGATATATACCACTTCATACTTTTGAGAAGTTGGACGGGGCACCTTTTTCTTCACCATCTGCCTCCTCGAGGGGGGTATACCCTACCATTCTCATCCGTTTACTCATTCCGGGTAAACGTTCATCCATTCAACACATCCTTTCAATCATTCTGAACTCTTGTTCTGTCATTCCGATCATCTGTTTACTCGTTCCAAGTAAATGTTCATCCATTTAACATATTCGTTCATCATTCCGAACTCTCGTTCTGTCATTCTGATCTTTTGTTTACTTGTTCTGAGTAAACATCTATCCATTTCACACATCCTTTCATCATTCTGAACTCTCATTCTGTCATTCTGATCATCCGTTTACTCGTTCCGAGTAAACGTTCACCCATTTAACATATCCTTTCATCATTCTGAACTCTCGTTCTATCATTCTGATCATCCGTTTACTTGTTCTGAGTAAACGTTCATCCATTTAACATATCCTTTCATCATTCCAAACTCTTGTTCTATCATTTTGATCATCCGTTTACTCGTTCCGAGTAAACATTCATCCATTTCACATATCCTTTCATCATTCTGAACCCTCATTTTGTCATTTCAATCATCCGTTTACTCGTTTCGAGTAAACATTCATCCATTCGACACATCCTTTCATCATTTTGAACTCTCCTTCTATCATTCCAATATCCTTTTACTCATTCTAAGTAAACGTTCATCTATTCGACATATCCCTTTATCATTCTGAACTCTCGTTCTATCATTTTGATCATCTATTTCACACCTCCTTTCATCATTTTGAACTCTCGTCCTATCATTCTAATCATTTCTTTGCTCATTCCGAGCAGACGTTCCTCCAATCAAATCATCCATTCCTCCAATCAAATCATCCAAATCCCCTAAACTTCGTCTCAGGTTATTATCCAAATTGACTGAAGTGTCTGATCTGATCATCATCATTAACATCCTCTTAGGGTTGTCATCCATCCTAAGTTAATCATCATCATCAGCCCAATCAATCCATTTTCAATCTCAAAGTGGATTCGGTGCCCCAATCATCTCTTTGTCATTTAATCCGATCTATCAGCATCCTGAGTCACCCAGGGTAATCTCTAAACAGCGTTTAAAGTCCCTTTCGTCATCCTATCTAATCCATCGATCGATCTTATCAATCAATCATCAATCGATCTTATCCAATCCAATCCAATCGCATCCCTATCCAATCACCTTCAACCCAATCAATCTACTCCCATCTCGAGGCAGATTCGGTGTCGTAATCATCCTTTGATAATCAAATATGATCATCAAAATCAATCCCATCGTATCATCCAATCATCCTAATCTGAGCTTTAATCCAATCCCGATCTGAGCTTGTCCTAAATCCCAATTTGGGCTTTTTTCCATTTCCATCCAAAATCTTTATCCATCATCTTTATCCTTTCATCATCATGAATCCTTATCCTCCATCAATAGTGGTCAAGGGAAGCCCTAATTACGTCGACGACGATAACGAAAGTCTTGTTGATCAAGAGGTATACGACATAGACCCCTTGACACTATCATTGCTAGTAAGCTTTCTCCACCCACATTCCAAAATCCAATCACCCCATCGAGTTATACCATCATGTCTTCATTTATGCCTAATCACACTCCTTATGCTACCTTTGGCAAGGGATGTCCATCATATCCATCATATCCTCCATCTACATCGTCCTCTTATCCAACACCTGCATCCTCTTATCCTAGTCTGCCATCACAATACCCTCATCCTAATCCCTCCTCCACATCCTCCTATCTCAATCCTTCATCCGCATATACCCACTACCCTAATCTCCCATACCAATCCACTCAGCCTAATCCTACATTCACATCTTCCTATCCTAGTCAAACACACCCACCAACTTACCCTAATCCAACATTCGCATCTCCCTATATTAATCCACCACCTCAATATTCTCATCCTAATCCACCATCCCAATACCCTTACTACAATCCACCACCCGCATCCTTGTGTCCTAATTCACCATGCCAATACCCCTATCTTAACCCTTCATCTAATCCCCCATCTATTCCCAGTCCTGCATCCAATCCCATTCCCCTATCTAATCCTAGCCCACCAATCCCTAGTCCTAATCCCCCACTAATCCATAAACCTTCATCCACTCCCACCTCGCCATCTCAGCCTAGCGTATTCAAGTTTCTCCAAGGACTTATAACAAAGGAAACATCCCCCACTCCACACATTGCAGTCGTGGAACCATGTTATCCCAACCCATCATCCATGGTCGTTAGTGACGAGACCCTTCTCCATCCAACACCTATCATTGATGATACCATCACATCCTCTAAATCCACATAGTCCCCATCTCCTACCATCACATCCTCTGAATCCACTGAGTCCCCATCTCCTACCATCACATCTACCAAATCCATTGAACACCCACCCCCTACTCTGAGAGCCGTCAAACCTATCAATGACATCCAATCCACTTCCTCCACTCCTAGTATCCATCCCCAGGAATATTTTGAATCCTCCATCCTTCCATCTTCCCCACTTGAAGAGTCCCCCCATGACTCCATTATCATGCCTCCCACACATGATGAGTCATGCCAAGAGCCTGATCCAAAGCATGCCAACATATCCCCTCCTCCAGATCAAGGTCCTACCATTCCACCTAGTCTACCGCAAGATCACAGTCCCTCATCCATTCCATCCCATGATCATCTTGACATTCAAAATTCTACCACTCCATCTCCATCTCCATTGCATGAGCCTGCTACCACAAAATCAGATCCTATCATATCCCCTACTCCCTCTCCTAATACAACCCATCCAAATGTTGCTATCCCATCATCTCCTTCTCAGGATCCCCCATCATCACCTAAAAATGCTATCCCCACACCACTCGCATATCCCCTTGGTACTCTCACATTCTTCCACAGTGGCCTCCTTGCAGAAGAAAAACACAATGTATATACCACCCATCATCCCCCACCTAATAATGGCCTCGCATCATGTTTCAAGAATAACACAAATCCTATCATGGATCGAATGCTCAAGAACATGAACTACCAAGGAAAAGGTCTAGGCCTTCACGAGCAAGGTATTTTAGAGCCCATCCAAGTCAAAGAACAAATTTGCATGCAAGGTCTTGGATCTATTCCCCAAGACTCACAATCTAAACATGTTGGTACAACCTCTAGACGTCCTCAACGAGCCTTTTCCAAAAGAAATGTCGGCTCTTCCCATCGCTCCACCAAATCATATGCTTCCATCCCTCCCCCTCTATCGTATCACCTCAAAACAACCGTCCATATTCCTCCTTCATCTGCTCCATCCATTTTGGGTCCTTACATCCCTCCATCCACTATCTCCTGTCCTCCACCCACTCTATCCATCTTGGGTCCGTATATCCCAAGTTCACCTCCTCCATCTCATTCGCTCATCCATCCAACACCTATCCATGTCATCCATCATAAACATCCCTCTCGCATATCCCATAATCAGGATCAACAAAGGCACATACCTAAACATCCCCCATCTACATGTAATCCTCATAATCCTACCTCCATCACTCCACATCATCCATCTCCTCACACCCATCCCATTGCTAGTACAAGCACTTTGGATGCCAGAGGAAAAATGAATCAATCTAAACACACACATGAATCTAAAGCTTCCCGTGTCCCCTCTAAAAGAAATGGTAAAGAAAAGAGAAATCAAATCCACAATCCAAATCAAACCCATCAGCCGCAAAGGCCCACTAAAGAAAAAATCAAAACCATGTGGATCCCAAAGAAAAAAGATGCAATGCCATCAAATGAAAAGTCTGTAAGAACATCCAAAGTTGCTAATCCAAAAGCTAACCATACCCAACTTTCATCTCTTAAGTCTATTTTGGGTCCCTATGTCCCGAAATTCACTATTCCATCTCCTCCATTATCCCCACATTCTCCATCCATTCATCCTTTTATCTTTTCACATCCATCACCACATGTGCCAATGTTAGTCCTGAACTCATCTCCCCATCACGTATCCACCCCCTCATTCTATCCATACCATTTCCAACATCCCACCCATTATCCCCCGTATCTTCCCCATCAAATCCCTCTAATTCATCCTTTTGCATAATCCATCTCTCCTCATAAGGTTGTACCAACATCCAATAGTCAGTTCAAACATGGGCTTTTAATACCTGATATAGAACTTGATGCTTGAGTCCTTCATCCATATCCTTATCGCATGTCTTCTAAATCCACTTATTCAGCTCCCTATCCTTATCCATCTCCTTCTGCATGCTATGCAAAAAGTTCAAAAAATCCAAAAAAGTCAAAAAAAATCAAAAAATCAAACATCAAAAAATAAAATAGTAAAGAGAAATAATCCGTCCAATGGTGAAAACTTGGTAAACAAGCGCCTTGGATAAGTACCATGATGAAAACCTGTAAAACAGGCATCATGCGTAAATCCCCATCTACACTTGGGGGCAATTTCCTGATTTGCATTCCCTCCATCCATCCGCTATGCTTCTTGCTACGCTTTCGGCTATGCACCCATCTTCTTGCTATACATCATTTTTGTCCATCCCCTCCACCCTAGTGAGCTTACACATCTTGTTTGGCATATCTTATCTATCCCAATCCTTCCATCCTCCTTGTGATCTTGATAACAATGGGGCAAACATATAAGCATGCTTTGGGCACCTCTTAGCATACATCTCCCTCATCTGCACACTATCCCAAATGTCATTCACACTTGTATACCTTCCTGATCCACCTGTCATGCTACCTTCCATCTCCCTTACTTATCCATGCATCCTATCTTCATCCATCTCACTCTTTTATCTTCCCATCCACTTGTCTTCCCTCCTTCATTCCTCCCTGCACATGACATATCTAGAGTGGGGGCATCTATCTTCCTTTGTGTTATAGTCCTTGGAGACATCATTCATCCGGTCCAAATGCATCCTTGCCATCTCCCCATCTTTATCTTCCTATCCATCCCTACCTCTATCCCCCATCCCTTTCATCCCCCATCCCTATCTCCCTACGTCATTTCTCTCTATCTCCATCCCATTTCATCATCCCTTGTCATTGGCCTCTGGTTATGAGTTTCTCCCCATCCCCATCCTCATCCTCCTATCCATACATCTAAACACTCTCTTTCATATCCCCATCTTTGTCTTCCTAGCCAATCCCCCCACCTCCCTCCCATTCCCATCCCCTCCCATCCCCCATCCCCCCTATCCTTTCCCCCCCCCCATCCTCCCATTTTCCTCCCCCATCCCCATCTCACCCTCATCCTACCCCCATCCCACCTCCTCACCCTCCCTATCCCCCATCTCCTCCTCCCCATCCTCCTCCCTATCCCCCATTCCTCCTATTTTTTCCCCCACCATACCCTCATCCCCCTATCCTTCCCCCATCCTCCCATTTTTCCCTCCCCCCATCCCCCTATCCTACCCCCATCCCCCCACCTCCCTAACGATCCCATTTTCCCTCCCTTCCCTCCCTATCCCCACCCCCATCTCTCCTCCTCCCCCATCCTCCCTCCCATCCTACTCCCATTCCCATCCCTCCTATCCCATCCCATCCCCCATCCCTCTATCTCCCCACATCCCCCATCCTCTCCCCCAACTCCTCCTCCTCATCCTTACCTCCCTCATCCCCCATCCTCTCCCCCCATCCCATCCTCCCATCTCCCCCATCCCATCTCCTCCTCCCATCTCCCATCACCCCCCCATCCCATCTCCTCCCATCCCATCCTCCCATCTCCCCCATCCCCCTATCTCCTCCCATCCCATCTCCCTTCCTCCCCCATCCCCCCATCTCCCTCATCCCCCTGCCATCTCTCATCCCCATCCCTCATCCTCCCATTCCCATCCTCCTCCTTCCTCTCTACCCGGCTGGTCGTCCACCACCGGCGACAGCGGACCCGTCCGCCACCGGCGGCGGACTCATCCGCCCCCAGCTACGGGCTGGTCTGCCCGCAGTGGCAGATTGGTCCGCCCCCAAGGCGGCGGACTGATCCGCCTGTGGCGGCAGACTGGTCCGCCCGCGGTGGCGGACCCGCCGCGGCTGTGGCGGACTGGTCCGCCTAGAGCGGCGGACCCACCGCACCGGTGGCGGATCTGTCCGCCCACGGCGGCAGACCGGTCCATGTGGCCGCCGCCCTTTTTCCCCCTCTAGCACGCAATCCAAGGCAGCCCATAAAAAAAAATTTCCTACCCATTTTTAATTCTGACGCCTCAGACAAAACCCATGTCTTGAAATTTTCAAAATTTATCGAAAAACCATATTTTGGGGGGTTTTGATTTTTACACCAAAACTTCTGGAGGCCATAACTTTTGACTCGGGTGTTCGTTTGACCTGAAATTTGATGGGTGGTTGCGTTATGAGATAACGATTGGATTTCCAACAAGTTTCTTTGAAAGCCGTTGGAACCCGTTTTGACCCATTTTCGGGGCCTCAAACTTTCATCTAGGCCCTCAAAATCCCAATTTAGTGTTTTTTTCCAGCATTTTGAAAAATTGTTTTCACTCAACTCAAAATGCATATCTCGAATCTGGGATGTTAGTTGGAAATTCATCCTATCTCACCAATGGGTATTTCTTGGAAAAAATTGGAACTCTCAAACATACGACCATGAAGTTTCCTAAAATGGCAAAATTTGACAATTTTTTAAAATTGCCAAATTTGGAAAAATCTGATTGTCAACACTTTACGCCCTTTAAACCCTGAAACTTGGTGTAGAATCAATCCCGTCACATCCTCCAATCATTCTAGTCTTCAATCCAATCCTCATCTGAGCTTTAATCTTATCCCAATCTGAGCTTAACCAAACCCCCAAATCTGGGCTTTAATCCATTTGCAGTCAAGATCTTTGGATATCGAACAAAGTCTTCAGATCCCTCCCTCCATATTCTTCAACTTTGTCCTATTCATCCATCCATTCACTCGTGTAACCATTCATCTATTTCGAGCCTTCATCTATCATCTCAAAAAATTCCTCAAGCCTCTTGTCATCTCAAACATTCATCAAACCTCCTTCTATCATTTCAAACTCTCATTCAATAATCTTGATCAATCATTTCCTCATTCTGAGTAATCTTCCATATTCTCCATCTCCTATCCTTTCTCATCATTCATCTATCTATCATATCATCCTCCCAATTCATCTTTTGATTATTTGGATAACTATTCCATCCCTGAGCTTCGTGATCCCCATTCTCCCCATACAATCCAACATCATCTATCTTATCACTTTATCATTCATGGCATCTCATCCGCCCACTTCATCTTTGATGAGTTGGATAACTATCCCCTCCCTGAGCTTTGTATAGTCACTATCCTCCAGTCTAATCCAACAGGTCTATCTTGTCCCATCGTGTCAGTCTAATCATTTTATCCCCTTATCTAGGGTTATCTCATCCTCTTTCATCCATCATTTGTTGTCAGCCTTTTGTCGAACTACGTTGCCCTTGCGCTTTCATGTAGGCAAGTTCGATCATTTGATCTTCCCTCAGGGTTCCATCCATCATCGATCTATATTGTCCACTTTTCTCCTGTTCTCCATCCTATCTTGGTCATCCATTGAAATCTCCATCATGGTCTGTCGTCAGCCTTTTGTCGAACTACGAGGGCTCTGCGCTTCCACGTAGGCAAGGCTAATCTTTGATCGACCCCTGAGCTCCTAGGTCGCTAGGATGTGTCAGTCTTATGTCATGTCTCTTGTGTCACGTCATCAAGCTATGCCCTTATCTCGCTGGTTCTTAACAAATGAGATCCCCTTGTATCATCAGATCCAATCAGTTTTGAATATCCTGCGTCATATCAATCTTTTAATTTAGTATCCATCACCGGTCTCAATAGGATGCATCCTTCCTATAGACCTCATCAATCCCATCCATCCCCTTGATTGATCCTATCGCAAAGGACATTTGAAATTAATTGTGATCTTTTGATGCTTTTGGCTTTTGTTTATCATTTGAGCTCCCTATCATCACTTGTCAAGGTCGCCTTGATCCATCATATCATGGTGTGCTTTGACTAGTCAACATAGGGGTGTATCTTGATCTTTTTTGTCTTCTCGGTTGTCCCACGTAGTACCCACCAAGATCCCTGAGGTCTTGTGTTACGTTGGGGCATCCTTGTGTGCTTGTGGTTATCCCAATACCTGGCCCGACCAAGGTCACCATGACCTTGGGGTGTTGGGACTTCTTGTGTGTTATGTTTGTTTTATGCATTAGACACTAATCCGCCTTGGTTCTTCATACCTTGGCGTCTTTTGTCTTATGCTATAGCAAAAATCAGTGCTCTGACGATGGTAAATTGCATTTAGATTGCATTTCATCTCTCATCCTCAAATCCCCCCCATCCATTCATCCTTCATCACGCTCCCCTCCCAATCTCCTACTGTCTTTTCATCCCTTTCTCACCTCACTTTGCATCATCTTTTTCATCTCACATTTCATCATCTTCTTCAACTCCCCTTGCATCACCTCATCCATTTCGAGAGCCCACCCATGTTCTTTTGAACCCGCATGTCCTCTCGAGGGGGCATCCTTCATCCCTAACTTTCATCTTTACCCCCATCATCTTCCTTCCTAGTCACTTCTTTGAATGACTGGGGAATCTCTTCCAATCTAACCATCTTCTTCTAGGTTCTATGTTTTAATATTCTTTGAAATGATGCTACTTCGTAACACCATCTCAAAGAGGGGAAAAATGTAGATGTCTAAATTTGGACACTTAATTTATCCAAATTCATCCCCTTTCGTCTTTTTTAATTAAATAAGACTACTATTATTTAATTAATACATGTAATTCGCCAATCCCTAGGGTATTTAATCAATAATACCTTATCTCTTTAATCCTCCTTCCATCAATTGAATTAAATAAATATTCCATTTATTTAATTCCCTTCATGTCACATCCTCCATCATTTTTATCTTATCTTAATCCTTCTTCTAATCCCATCATTAGGATGTGCACATGCCTAATCCTTGATTAGGATGTGTCACATCCTCCAACTTTTGCAAGTTGGCCTCTAATCCCTCTTAGTCACCTAACCCTCCTCTAATCCCTCACTAACTAGCCTAATCAACCTCTCAAGGAATTTTTAATTCCTTTTATCCTTCCAAGGAATATTAAATTCCTTTTCTCTTCCCCATGTCCTTTATGACATGTGTCCTTAGTCAACCTTATTTAATGCTTTTTTTTTTGACAAGGCATCTCCCTTCCCTATGTGAATTTTTAATTCACATTTAATCCCCCAATGCACCCTTTGGAATTTAAAATTCTTTCCCATCTCCCCATGAGAATATTTGAAGAATTTTTAATTCCTCACATGTCCTCTCACCCACATGGGGACAAGGACCTCCTTTATGAGGAGATCTTGTCCAATCCCAAGGTACTTTGTACCCCCCTCCATGTCATGTACCATCCTTCCACCTCATGTCCACTTCACCTTTTAGGGCTATATCACATGCCACATGTCAAGATGTGAGGGCTTGTGAGTTCTCAACTCACCTTAGCCCTACATCTTGATATTTGGTGGCTCAATCTTGGCCATCCATTTCCCCTAAGAATTCTCAAAAATCCTATAAATACCCCCTATTTTCTCTCATTTTGGGGGGAGATCATTTTGCTAGCCAAACTCTTGCAGTTTTGTTTCTCAAGTTACACTTAGCCATTTTTATGCTTTTATCCACTTGCACTCATCCTCACATCACCTTTTAGCTTGCATCTACTTGCCATCCAAGGAGCATACACATCAAAGATCGAAGGGCCAACCAAAGGATCGACTCGACGCAAGGTATAAGGTTCCATTTCATTGCTCTTTACTTTGTGTTGTTTCCAACTTAGGCTAATCTTGAGGTGTAGGTTGTTTTGATGTTTATTTGCACTCTTTTACTTACTGCTCATTTTCTAATGCTCACATTCGACCTATCACAGTCCCATTGGAGAAAAGGAAGACTGATAGGGACCTCTTGTGGGTGTAGAATCAAAAAATACCAGACCGACACTCAAAGTAATCAGAGATGTAGACACAACTAGGTTAACCAAAGACTGGGACGAGAGAAGAGGAGAGAAAGATACCTATGTCACAAAAGACTCTGATCCTTGGCTCATTGTTGCAATCACTTATGAGCTTTCTCTTGGAGTGGCACCGATGTGCAGCCTCTTCTCAGGGGGTGAAATTGTCTATGCCAATGACCTCTTGAGATTGCTAGGTTTCTCTGGGTCTCTTAGTATCCCATGTATGAGGTAGCATGGCCACAACATGGGATGCAATTTCTTGTGCACTCAGAGGATTTTCACCGAGTTGTTTCGTTGCTTCTCCACTTTCTTGTGCTTCAGCTTTCTTTGCTTCTCTTTTTCTCATTATTGAAGTTGCATCTTCTACTTCGATTTCTTCCTCATCATCATCAATATCATCATTCCCTCTATTCCAAAGATCATCAAACTTGTCATCCATATCCAACTCCTGGAAATTGGCATTAAGACACTTGGTCTCTTGACGATAAACCTAGAAGTTGGCAATTTTTTCCTCACTCCACTAGTAGTTCTTGGCCAATTGATTATAAAGGGTGGCCCCAATTTACACTTTTCACTGGTCTTTTCCAGAGGAAAATAGAAATAAATTCATGGTAGTCTCTAGTCATCTGTGGGAACATAGGCTAGGTCTACAAGGAGACTTGGGTCCCCTAACTGTAGACTTCGCCAACCTTCCCAATAGGGCCAGGAGCTATGAGTCATTTTAATATTAAGACCCACTAAGTCATTATTGGGATTATAATACCATTTTCCACCAATCAATACTATCCCTAGATGAGCAAGCTTCATAGTTAGTAGATCCTATGTCTGCTTCTTTTCCATTATTACCATATCAAAGCTTAAGGGGCATTTGAAAATCCTTTCTTATTCTTTCCCCCACAAAACATGAGGTCTATAATTATCAGTTGTCGAAATACCTCAAGGGCCAATACTCGGTTTGTGACACAGACTAGGAGTTAGAATAGTTCCTCAGTAAGACCATGCAACCTGACAAATGAAAAATCCTCTCCGAGGAACCGGTCACAGGGAGGGACAAAATCTTGCATCCATTTCACTTGCTCAAGAGAGAACCAATAGCATCCAACCCCACCCTCCTTATTAAAATATTACAATATTGGGGTCAGGAAATACTCGGAGAATGCATAATAGTCATGAGTTACGGAAAGGAGATGGGTCCACACAAAAATTGGCTTCCTTACCCCACTCTCATCAAAGATAGACAAACCCATACGGTCCAAGTTAAAGAAATCAAGGTTTTGCTATAAAAATATATGGGAAAGAAAAGAAGAAAACCTGAATTTGTATTGCACATGGTACTCCTTGAATTGGTCCAGCATCTCCTAAACAATGGCCTCCACGAAGTCATACCAAAATAAGGTATGATTTCTTCTTAACTAAAAACCAAAACCCATTTGAAATTCTTGAACCTCTTTGTCACTATCCAGGCCACAAACAAAAGCCAACATAGAGAAGACATACTACATGTCTGAGTTGAAATAATTATGCCTAACCGAAAACTATGGTGGGCGCTTATCTTCCTTGGATCTTTTTGTTTCTTGGTTATAAAAACTTAGACCATGGGTTTTGGTTCTACAATAAAAAATTGAGCCACCTATAGTGAATGTCTCAGGTGCTTCTCCAATATTCCTTGTAGGGATACACAACATATGTTGAATAGCTTCAACGCTAATCACTACCCTTAGGTTTTGGCATTCTATGAATTTCGTATCCAAATTGAAATTTTGGGCACATTCATGAACTAGTTCCGGGGAGTGATTCACCAAGGGGACCATATATTGCGAATGATTGTAGAACCACAACTTGTATGCCAAAGACTCTTGGTTATTAGTCTTTTTCATTCTCTTGTAGGTTGCTTCCCTAAGACTCTTAGGGTTGGTTTTGAGCTCAAGGTCATGAATATTGTCCCAATATTTTGTTATCTGGGCTTTTCTCTTGTGGGTAGTCTTCTATATGACTTGTGTGTGAGGCCACTTTTTCCTTTCCGGCATACCAAGCGAGGCATAAGAGATGTTATTGAAAACATTGGCCATTGGTGCCATCAAGATGGCATCAGAAAAGCTTCCAACCACTTCTCCTTGCACTGCCATCTTAGGATTCTGTGCAAACCTTTGCAAATGCTTATTTTTTCTCTACAACTCACACTTGAATTTTTTTCAATAAACTGTGCACTCAAAACTCTTCGCAGTGTTGTTCTTTTGCATGGAACTTTAGCCTTTTCTGAAACGAGAGTTGGAGACAATGGTTGCCTTTTTGAAATAAATTTGGCATGTACCACCAACTCTTCATTCATGTGAAATGAACTATAACCCTTTAAAAAGATAATAATTCATAATGACGATTAGCCATTATTTCCTACGGTGTCATCTCTTGGGAAATTGAGCCGGTAATTAAAGGCATACCACTTGAAACTTGACCGTGCAGACTACCACTTGTACCTACCGCAAGTTTTAGCTGATTAATTACCTCTCCTTAATTTGCATGCAGCAATTCGTACACAACAAACACAACTTGGTGGGCTTTTCAATTTTTCTCCTCGGTCAACATCATGCTTATGGCACACATTGTATCCTAGCTACCTCTATAAATATACCTAAGGATAACAATAGAATTTAAACTTGGTAATTGGACCTTTTGATAGAGGCAATGGATACTCCCATTAGGCTAACTAGCAATAGGTCTTAGGTAGCTTTCCTAGGAGAAGTTTCTAGTAGGTGTTTGAAGCATATGACCAAGAATAAGCATTTATTTGCCATAATTGTGATGAAATGGGTGCTAGTAAGGGACTGTATAGAGTATGAGGACAAATATCGAGTAAACACTGATATTTATTCTCATTTTTTTGTCTCTCTACTTGACATTCAAGTACCAAAATAGATGATACTAAGGCTTACCATGGAAATTTTTCCAAAGCACTATCTTGGAGGCCATGGTGAAATTGTAACGAATGCAGTATATGGCCTTGGTATTCCAACAACAAGTGATCTTCGTCGTCATATTGAAGAGGACGCAGTAGTGCCTTGGGTGCCATTTCTAAGCGGATTTCACTTGATGACCATTGGGGAACACCGCCAAAGGGTTTCACGTGCCAGCCACTTTTTGGTAAGGTGTTACAATGTAGTGCTTTCCTTCGATGTGGAGTGCTATATTGACTTCAAAAACTTGGTGTATACTCCTCCACTTGTTGTTGTCGAAGCTCCTACTGCCCCTGTTGAACCTGTTGTTGTTCTTGTTGAACCTACTGCTCATGTTGATGATGAAGCTCCTTTTGTTCCAATTGACCCTATTGAATGAATGAAAACTTGTCTCCTCTCCTTTTGTAAATGTATCAAAAGCTTCTTAATATATATATTCTCAAAAATCTTGGCCTGAGAGCCATTTTAAATTGTAATATCCCAAAGTAAATATTACCATATAATGAATATATAGCTCTTTTGTCAAGTTTATGTTTCCTTTGATTTTCTCTGCTTCTTGTATCATGGGTTCTGCTTATAAAGACTTGGCCGAAAAAAAACACAAAAACATTTACATACTTAGATATTTACATTGTCAAATGGTTAAACAAAGTTAATTAATTTTTTTGAGGTGAATTCCATTAACAGGAATTCCCAATGCTTCTTTTTCCATGTTCTCTAATTCAAATGCATTATGTTGCTTGCATTTAATCATGTGATAAGAGCCTTCCCACATACTATCAAATTTTCCATGTTGGTCAAGTTTTGCAACTCTCTCATTGAATTTCAACACTAAATCTTCACACTTAAGACCTTGGTCAGAGGTTTTCTTGTCAAACCACGTTTTAACCACCTATTGATGGTTACACATGGCCATCAAGGCTTTTTCTATTTTCTCTTGTACCTCCAACAACTCAGCGAACCGGACCTCCATGGCTTCATTTTTCTCCACCTCTAGAGACTTAAGCAACAATAGTTTGGGAATTCCCATAGAGACAGGCAATAGTGCTTCCTTCTCGTATACCAGCTCATACGACGAAGTCTTTAAGACTTGCTTGGGAGTTATTCATTCCACCCAAAGTTCTTCTTTGAGGTTCTTATGCCACTCTCTCTAGTGTTTCAACCCTATTCTCTTGATGAGTCGGACTAAATTCTTATTAGTCGACTTGGCTAGACCATTTCCCTACGGGTAATAATTTGAAGATGTATTTAGAAATATGCCATGCTTAAGTGAAAATTGGCATACCTTCGAAACTAGGATGGCTTTCATGTTGTCAGAGTTGATGGTATTTGGTAGGCCGAACATCGTTACCAGTTCTTCAAGGAAGTTCACAATCTCTGCCTCAAACGCATTCTTCAGGGGCATGGCCTCGGCCCATCGGGTGAAATAATCTATGGCCGTAAGAATCCATTTATACTCTGCAGTGGATGGAGATTAATCATTCCAATCAAATGAAGACCCCATTTTGCAAAGGGTTCTTCAACCACTATCAATTCAAAGGATTTTTTGAGTTCTTCCTTGTTCCTGTGAAGAATTGGCATTCTTTGCAAGATTTGACGAGAGAGTGTTTAAGTCATTGAATAGAGTAGGCTAGAACTATCTTGCACACATAATTTTAATGGTGGTGGTCTTTGCAGAGAAATTTCCACCCGCGAGACTACTATGGAATATTTCTAGAATTTTTTGCACTTTCTCTTCAGTTACACACCACAGAAGAACACCATTAAAATTCCTTTTGAAGAGGACTCCTTCAATGAGAACATACCTGCTATTCTATAATCTATAAAACCTTTTCTTCTGAGAAGGGAGGATTGGAAGATATTTCCCCATCTGCATAAACCTCATTTTGTCTACCAACCAACAGCCTTCAGACTCAGATTCATTTAGTAGAACTAGCTCGGGTTGTTCTTCCTCAACGTCCAATTCTTAGTCTCATGCCAGATATTCAAATAATTATCTTCCCCACACAATCTTTGTGGGTTTGAACTCAATCTTTTATTCAAGGATCTTAGTTATCCAGTTGGCTCTTTTTTTGGTGATTTCTCCTTCCATAATGTACTCGCGCACACTGGAATGCGCTACATATATGATCACCTTGTTGCAAGATATGAGGTGTTGGAAATTTTTGAGTCCCTTAACAATGGTGAGCGCCTGCCTCTCAACAAATTTATAGTTCATCTCATAGTCCTTTAAGGTCCAGGAGTGGAAGGTTATCAGATTTTCTCCCTTTCCTTCATCATCCTTTTGGGTCAAAACAGTAGCGATGCTAGATTTACTACTGAACACATACATTATGAAGTCCTTTGATAGGTCTAGGTTTACTAGCATAGGAGCTGAAGAAATAGCATCCTTGACCTTCTCAAAGGCTTATCTTGCATCCTTTGTCCATTTAAATAATTGATCCTTCTTAAGTATCAAGGTGATAGGTCTAATTAGACCTACAAAATCATAAATGAATTTTCTTACAAAATTTACCTTCCCAAGGAAGGATTGAACTCTTTTTTTGTTGACTAGAAGGGGAAGTTCCTTGACTTCCTTCACCTAATCTAGAGCAATTGCACTCTGTCTTTGGACACTACATGTCCCAATAATTTTCCTTGAGGCACTTCGAAAACACATTATTTCGGGTTTAGGGATATCTTGAACTCCTGACATTTTTTAAAAACCATTTCAAGATGATCAAAATTATCATCTTTTGACTTAGAGAATATACTTTGATCATCCAAGTAGATCAAGATTATCTTATTGATCAGTTCTATAAAGGAAATATACATTGCTCGCTGAAAGGTGGCTCCCGCATTTGAGAGGCCAAAGGGAATTTTGGCATAAGCAAACATTCCCCACTTGGTAGTGAACATTGTTTTGTGTCAGTCCTCCTCTTTGACTTCGAATTTTTTATAACTAGAGAATCCAACCAACAAAGAAAACATTTATGAGCCAGCCACCGTTTGTAAGATTGAATCCATGAAAGGAAATGGGTAGTGGTCCTTCAAGGATTCTCTATTCAGATCCTGGAAATCAACACAGAGGTGGATGTCTCCATTTTTCTTTCAATCCAAAACTAGGTTGGACACCCATGTACTTTGCTTGATTGAGAAGACAATTCGAGAGTGAATTAGTTTTGTCAACTCTTGCATCATTAATGTCTCAATCTTTGGGTTTACCAACCTCTGCTTCTGGCAGACAAATTTTGCTCCTTCCGTCAGTTCTATGGTATGTTGGATGACTTCGGGATCATACCCCTTGAAGTCATCATATGACCAGGCTACTACATATTTTTCACAAAAATGTATGAGCTTTTCTTTATTATGTTGCAGAACATCTTTTCTGACCTTACGCTTTCTCTTATCTCTGACCTGAAGATATGCATAGTCTCTCTTGTCTTCTACAAACTTCCTCCTCTCATTCCTTGTATCGGCACAATCAAATATATTTTCAAGAGTGACCAATCCTTTTGGAAGCTTGTTGGACCTTAGCTAAATAATTTCCCCTTCATAAGCTTCTCCAACTTTCAATTCGAGCTGATTAGAAAACTCTCCTAAATGTTGAATGAATGAGGCAATTTGTTCATCACTTTCAAAAACTTTCCATCTCTAGTCATTATTTAGGATTGTGGGTCAGAAAATCACTCACACAAAGTGTACATTATCAATTAAGTCGTAAATAGGGTCAAATTGAGATCATATTGCCACCATGCGATCCGTAGTTGCATTCTGCTCTCTAGGCACCATTCAAATATTGAAGGCTTCAAAGCTTTCAATTAGGGCCCAAAATCTATGTCTATAAGATCTCATACAAACATTCTTTGTTGTAGAGACACCTCAGACTTGATTGACTATTAGCTCAGAGTCTTCACACACCATTATTTGTTTAATGCCCATCCACTTTGTAAGACTTAGATCTTGCACGAGGCCTTCATATTCAGCCTCATTTTTTGAACAGGAAAATTGAAAGCCAAAAGATTTGTGTCTTTTCATTGGATGGGGATGTCAAATATATCTCGGCTCCTGCACCAACTTTGCATTGTGCTCCATCAAAATGCAGCATCCATAGCTCTGAGGTGTGATCACCCTCAGGTTCTTTCATTACCTTTGGAATCACTTGGTCTTCATCATAGATGACATAAGTTCCCAATCCAATAGCATGATAATTGTTGAAAGGATCAATGCCAATAAATTCACTCAAGAGGACCTCATCTTTATCAGTTCGGTCTCTAGTCACCTTCTCATCCTCAAGTAACTCAGTTTAATACATCTCATCTTTGGTTATAGAGGAATGAATAGCCTCAAAGTTGATCATGGCTTTATCTGCTACATGTTTCAAATGAAAAGGTTCAAACACTATCTTCATCTTAGCTCCATGATTGGTCCTAAGAATCAAGTGTGACCAATCTAAAGAAAGATACCCACCTATCTCAGCAGTGAACTCCCAATATAAGCAAAGACCAAACATGGGAGGGATGTCAATAATCACGATATCTTGTGGGACTATGATACTAAGGCAGAAGAATAGAGTTAAGGGAGGTTCTTGATGACACCTATAGTTTCAACCTTATTCCCACCCAACTGTATAACCCCTCTATTTAAAGGTTCATAGCCAAGTCCTAAGGCTTCAACTATTTGCTTGGGCATGACTGTGGTACTAGCACAAGATTCAATCATATAATTGTGCAACAATTTTTTACCCACAATGAGAGTTAGGAAAAATGGTTTTGATTTTGGCTTACCTCTACTTTCGTTATAGGCTTCCTCTTTGTTTTTTGTGAGGACCTTGGCCTAAGATGATGAATCAATAGCCTTTCGTTTGGATGGTTGTTCTATTGGCTCTATGCTTGCCTCTTCCAGTAGGGCCTTCTATAGTAACAACTTCTACTTTGAGATGGATAAGATATCCCAAAGGGATACATTATCAAAGGCTTTCTTCAATTGTTCCACCACATTGAATGGCAGTGAAGTCAGATACTTCTACTCCTTAGACTTTTTTGTCACAATCTCCTTCTGTGGCTAAGATCGTTGCATAACCATGAAGGAACTAGGAGCTTGGTCGAGAATACTTTTGAGCTTTTGAGCAACTAGTTTTCCTATGAATCTCTGCTTAGAGTGAATGCTATAATCTAATAGCACCTGAGGGTCCTTTGATGTGGAAACATCATTTGCAAACACTGCCTCTTCTTCCATCCATGAGAAGAGTGTGTGATCGGGAGCTATATATGTTTCTTGTTCCAAGGACATTCCTTGCATTTGCGCGGTGAGTACCGTGTTTTCCATTTGTGGAGAGGCATATACATAACCTCCTGAATCTGATGCAATGCCTTGATTGTGTTGTTCTGCCACTCTTTGATGTAAATTGCCACACGAAAATTTTTGGGGCATATGTGCTTCATTGCAAGCTAAGCACCAAGGATTAATGTCATCAGCAAGGTTATTTTTCCCCACTACTAGCTCTCTATTTGAACTTGGGTGGACATTTTATAGCAAAGTAGGAACCGACACTATCTGATTACTCAGCTGAGTCTGTGAATTTGTGTGTGAGCCTCCTTGGAATTGGTTTTGTTGGTAGGAAGGTCTTCCACCCTGGTAATTCTAGAAAGTTGGCTTCATTTGTGTAGACTGTTGCCGCTTGATGCTAGTTATTTCATTTGAGAAAGTCTGCAACAATTGCTTGATGTCACTCATCTCATCCTTTCAAGGGTTAGATGTAGAAGCAATGCTTTGCAGTGCACTCAGATATATATACATAGATTGGGGAGGAGCAGACGCATTGGTAGAAGCTATCTCATGGGTAACAACTGATATCTCTGCAAATATAGGCATAGCGGGCCGAGGTGGAAACTTCTCAACATCGATAAAATTGTTCTTTACCTTAATAGTGATATTGTACACATCTGGAAAAGTGTTCCCACCAAGAGACAAGATCATCACCAAGATGTTAGAATTGAGATATTTTAGATAAAATATGAATGCCAAATTGACAGGCAGGTGGATAGCAGTCTAGATCCTTTGCCAAGTTGTGTGAAACTGAGCATTGAAATTGGTCATGGCCTCTTGAGGGGTTGGATTTATGGTCACCAGCTGCTAAAATAGAAAAAATTGATCTCCATTATTTGAAAAACACTCATAAAAAGGATCTCTAAGCTGATCCTAGGTACCAATAGTGTTAGCTTCCTGAGTGCAGTACCAATCTAGTACCCTTTCTTTGAAAGAAGCTGCAAGAAATCTTAGTGCTACATTTTGATTAGCTAGACCATGCACCAAATACACATGTACGACATCTTGCAGATGGTCAGATGGTGTTTTTGAGCCTTCCTTGGTGAATTTTAGTAAATATTTTAGAGCAAATGAAGGGATGGGAGCCCATATGGCTAGTGCTACTGGTGCTATGAGAGGAATTTTGGCATCCCATGCTATAAAATTTTTGTTAGCAATTGGTAGTAGTACTGGTGGAGGAGTCGGGACATTTACTGGATGGTCTCTTGCTAGTGTTGTTACCAAGGGTGGCACTAGCTGGCTAGGGTTATTCGCTATCTGGGATCTAGTAATAGGTCTATGGCTCATACACCCACTTTAAACTTAGATACATTCAAATAGGTCCCACCGGGTGTGCTAGAAAAAGAACTATTAATGCTTAAAATTTATAGACACAGCCTTATGGGAAACTCAGTTAATGGGGGGACCAATTGCGCTAAACTAAGTAACCTATGGATTTTAAAGAAGTCATCTCTTCATGTATTGGGGATTGGAAAGGGAAAAGAAGCAGATATATTAAAATAAGATCTAATCTAAGGTGATGTGCCAAGATTTAAGTAATTAGGCACAAGAAATCTTCCTTTTGGGTTATATTTGAGGGCTCGTTCAACAATCTGCATGCCCAAAAATAATAGAAAGCATAGATGCAAATACTAAGAAGTCAATCAAATAACATAATATAACTTTCATATGCATTCACTAAACATGAAGAGTCCAAGACATGATCTGAACAACAAATTTATATTGAGATTATAGAATTTTTGCAGATAAACTACTCAGTACAACAAAACTAGCATGGTATAAAGTTTTATCAATTAACTAAGAAGCAAAGAGGCAAAAAATATTAGCACAGTATTTTAGTCTTAATACACTAATCTAAAAAATAGTACAAAGGTTGAGAGTCTTTTCTCTTTTTCTAGTGTATTTTTTAACCAACCCCGCTTTAGAAAAAGAAGGCAATATATATATATAGATCTTTCCACCACCTAAAAGCCAATAATAGAAAATATTCCCCAGGCATAGGGCATACAACTCATTGCAATGATTCTCTCTAACTAAAAAGCCATTATGTTCCCTTGAACCAAGCACACCCTCCTACAAATGATGAATGTGGTCTAAAAGCAAAAGCAACAAAAATATCCTAAAGACGTGTTACTTGCCCACAAAGTTGGTTAGGACATGTGGCGTAGAGACGAGACTTCCTACACATTCATCCTTCCCTTGTGATCAAAATCCCCATGGAGATGACATGTGGTGCATCCTATGCATTAAGATTTGACTGTGGGGCCCTCCCAAAAGGTGTCTATGAAATGGTGCAACATGGCATACGGGCGAAGCCCGGGGATGAAACAAAGGAGAGAGAATCCTCAAAGGAGCACACTGTAGACACGTGGCACAAGGGCAAAGCTCAGAGGAGAAGCAAGAGAAGAAAACCTTCAAAGCGTGCACGGATGATACATGGCACAAGTGGATGAAGGAGCCATTAAAAGGGGCCCAAAAATATGCAAACGTACAAAGCATAGGTCGGGACCATGCAAAACCAATAATATCAACCTAGAGGGAGCTTTAAGGATTATTAAATCCACATATACTTCTTTAACATTTTCCCATTTTGTGACAAGCCTGTGGCTTGCACTATCACCTCTTTATTAACTTCAAAATTAATTCATCCCACCTTGATGTGTCTTTTGTTCCATATGTCAGAAAACTGTGTTGATAGATTTTCATTGTGCTCGCTCAGACACTCCATAAACAACACTAACCCACCTTCCACGTAGATATCCTAAAGCAAAGCATCCTTTTGGAATTCTTCGTAAGAGTTTGGCTTCATTCTCACATGTTCACCACCCATAATTTGTTGAAGGTAAAGCTGGTGATATTGAACAAGGTTATCTCTACAATGATTTAGGTAATAGAGACAGAAGGGTCTTTTGGAAGAGATGTGTATTTTTCCATCAAATAACTTTAAAATATCCAAAAATAATGAAATATGGTACATTAAGTGGCACATTATGCCCAATATGATTAATCCTTGAGTATATCCAATCCATCAGGATTTTTCTTAGAATTATCCTTTTGGAATCATTTCTAGACTAGTTTATAGACACCCTTGTGCCAAAAAATCTAGTCATTTGCTCAATATTGTCAAAGCACATTTTTGGATTACTATATGCCATCTTGGGTGGTGATATTTCAATCATAGGACAGCACTCCATTTTTGAGTTTCTTCTCATGATTAAGCACCTCATGATTTTTCTTTCCACCTTTTTCCTATGCCAATTTAATCTCATTATCAACATAACATAAAGATTGATAAATAGGACCCAAAGGGGATGATGCTTAATGGGGACTTTGGGAAGTGGGTTCAAAACAAGAATATATAATAATGTAACCATAACCATTATAATTTTATTTTGGGTTCTCCAAATTTTGAATGCTATTATAATGTTCTTCAAGGATTAACCCTCCAATCTTCATCGGGAGACATAAGTTGTCCCTCCAACATCTAGTGGATTCCAAGGCAATTCCCATGTTTTCCATAGCATCAACCATTTGATTTCCTTCTTTGTAAATCTGGGATGTATTGAATCTATCAAATCCCATTAGGAGGTTTTGGATAATATCATTTATAATGTTAAAGATAGTCCATCCAACCATCCCTTACCTTTTACTGCATCTATAACTATTTTTGAATCAACTTCAACCTGTAGTCTCTTTATCCCTAGAGACAAAGAATTCTTGATTCCCCCTAACACTACCATTGCTTCAACCACATTAGAATAATGTTCCCCTAGTCCCCTAGAAAAACCAATAATAAATTTTCTATTGGAATTTTTGATAATACCATCACCACTAGCCAACCCCAGATTTCCTTTTGTAGTCCCATCAAAGATTAGTTTTGACAAGACTACAGGTGGTGGTTTCCATTTGGTATTATGTCTAGCCTAAATTTTAGTATCATCGAAGGAGTTAGGGTTCAATTTTAATCCTCAACTATGAGGAATATTGGATTCAAAATAAGTAGGAGGCATGTTTGATATTTTCTAGTTCCATAAAGAGACATTCTCAAATGATAACCTGGGGAAATAATAAAAAAGCTCCTTGGCACATTTTTCTTCATTGCAAAATATCCTATTGTTCCTTTCCTTCAAGATGCCCCAACAAATATTGGGGGGAACTTGTCTCCAAATTTCCATAACAAGGGGATGGGTGTAAGGATCCAATTTTCCACTAGGATTTTGATACTTTCATTCATAGCCCATTAAACTCCAAGATTTTGCAAGGTATAGCCCTAGAATTCTTCAAAAGAGCAATGTAATAATAAATGGGGTATTGATTTCTCATCCCTTTTACACAACATACATTTGTTAGGGATTCTGAAGCCTCTCTTCCTTAATTTATCCTAGGTTAGGATCTTTTTGTGAGAAGTATTCCACCAAAATAAATTGATCTTGGGAATTAGGTTGTGATTCCATATTAGTTTCCACAACCCTTCATAGTGTTCATGGTATGATAGTAGACTGTAAGGAAACTTGGTATTGGATTTTCCTTTTCTCTCTTTAGCCCAAAATAACCTATCCTTATTTTGAAACATATGAATTCTTGTTAAGCATAGATCTTTTTGGAGTGTTTTGGATTTTTGTCTTAGCTTATGATTATCATAGCAACAACTCTTAATATATTTCCATTTCTATGGTCTAGGTTGTCCATTGAGATAGTCATCTACTCTCTTTCCAAATAAATTTATTTTAGGTCCCTGAAGATTCTTGAACATCATTTTATTTGGGGGTTGATTTATGATCCAAGAGTCCTAGAATTTAATCCTATATCCATTCCCCAACTTCCATCTCATACCTCCCTATAACAAATGCTTTGTTTTGAGGACATTGTTCTAGATTAGAGACCCACAAGGGTGTTTAGTATTGGAAATGCTCATGATAAATTGAATACTATTTAAATATTTTACTTTCATGATAGCACACCAATCCTTTTGATTTTGCAATAGGTCCCATCCAACCTTACCTAATAGAGCTTTATTCATAGATTGTACTTGTTCTGCCTTGCATAACCACCCCATTTTAAATTTGATTAAAATATGACCCTCTTTTCCTTTTGCTCTTTGTGTTTCACCCCCTTCGATTTTGAGGTTTTGCTTTTCCTTTGCATGTGCTTAATATGTTTATCTTGCTTTCCCAAGTGTTTTTCCCAAGTTGAATATTGAAAATCTTATGTTTTGGGCGATGTTCGGGTTTTTACTCTGGTTCGAGATTTTCTGGTCTGTCTAGATTTTCCCGAGTTTCTTTCAAACTCCGGTTTCAATGCTGTTGTTCGAGTTTTTGAGCTAGTTCGAGATTGTCCGCCCCAATCGGATTTTCTCGGATTGTGCTCGAAGTCCAGCTTAGCCTATTTTACACTATAATTCGGAGATTTCTAGCCTTTGCGAAATTCCGCCTAGATCAATTTTTTCTAGATTTCTGTCTAGCTGTCGGTTTCCGAGTTTGGTCAATTTTTGGAGCTTTATGCCATTTTGCTTTATCATTTGCATTCTACTGAGTTGAGATGTTCAATACTTTTTTTCTTTAAAACGTTATGGACTTTCTTGGATTTTGAATCCCTGTGTGTTTGGGAATTTCATGGCTTGCCATGTGCATTCATGGTTAAAATCTAGGGTTTCATGCCTAGGGCATCGCCATTTCATCTTGATCTTCTTTCGATTGAGCCTAGGATTTGAAGAAGATCTATAAGAGGCTCATGTTTAGCCAATTTCCATGCAAAGGGTCCTCAAATTTGTGACCTTCGGTCAATTTGAGCGATTTGTGTTCGATTGTCGATTTTTGAGTTTTCTGTCGACCTTGGGATTTTCTTGCCCAATTCAATTTTCCCATATTCCTTCGATTTCCTGGAAATGTGTTGGTGTTCAGATTTCTGAGTCATCCATGGAATTCTGGTCCAACCAGATTTTTTTCAATTCTTTGCTAGGCACTATGGAACAAGGAAAAATTGGATAAAATGGATGATTCTAGTGATAAATTCTTGTGTTTCCATGCTTTAATTTGGTAAATTTCACTGTTGAATGTTGATTATGTTCATTTTGATAATCTATTGTTGATATTGGTGCTTCATTGGGATAATGCACTTGGTTTGGAATTTTTTGAAATTCCTCCCAGGCTAGTTTTCCTTGGTAAGCTCAAAATCCCAAACTTCTTAGTTTTGATGCTTAAGGGTTGGTTTAGCAGTTTTATCATGATTTTGAGATAACACTTGGATGAAAATGTTGTCAACAATTGGATTCTCACATTGGTGTTTGATGAATGTAGGTTGAGTCTGGCAAGATGATGGCGGCTGGAAAGGCTAAGAGAGACACAAAAGATCGTCCATCTCTGAAGCAGAAAAGGAAGGGAAGAATGAAGCTATACGTAAAGAGTAGGATTCCTAAGGGTAAGATGACATCAGTTTGGTTTAAGGTTTCAGATCTGAATATGAGCACCCTACTGCAAAGAACTAAGGCTATCATGGGATGCTCTAACTGGATGATGCAGCAACCTGCAGTGTAGTCATTAATGAATATCAATCCAACAAGAAGGACTGGGACAATACAATGGGATAGATCTGAAGAATAATATCAATGCTATTGAATGGAGAAATAGGGTTTCACCTATGCCACTTGCGGATGGCTTGCAGAAGACGTTCTTGATGACGAAGGCCAGAATGGAGCAAGGTATAGGTGACGTGGGGGAAGCAGTTAATGCAAAGCTGCATCAAAATTTGCACTTCCTCATCATTTCGCTTTGCCTCTTCTTCACGCATTTTGATCCGAGTTATGTGGCAGATCCTGGGTTGATTTAGTCGGTGCCCTTGCATTTAATGCACATTTGACTTTGTTTCAAATTCTTCTAGGGATGACTTGCTCTATGACTGACATATTGTAAACCCTAAACTGAGCCGACGCATCTGATGTGTTTTATAAATATGGTGTTTCGCCTCTTTTGTAAGGGTTGTTAGAAAGTTAGAGGGTAGAGAAACTCAAGGAGTAGAGTAGGAGTTAGAAGTTATTATGAGTAGTCGTTGTAACACAAAAGACTCGAATTGTTGTTATCTTTGGGGATTCGATACAACTGAAGATATTGTGTTCCTGGTGAATTCATTGTGTTGATCTATCTTGCATGATTCTTGCAATTTATGTTTTGTTAGAAAGTTAAGAAAGGTGAAGACGAGTTAGAGAAAAGGATCTTGAAAAAGCAAGTTAGGGTTTTGAAGTAAGACGTTTTTTTTACAGTTTTCTAGGAAGAGGAGGTGATGTATCTTCTTGATTTTATTAGCATAGATGGAGATAATTTAAAGACATGGGTTTTCTGTACACTGGTGATCTTGTCAGATTTGTAAATGTTGCTTATCTGTTTCATTGATAGTAGGAGCAACCAAATTTAAACCTACTTTATATTATGCTCTAGAATGGTATTCATTTTGGGTTAATCATTTGATTTGAAAAGCTTTCAAGGAATGAAATTTTATCTTAATGTTTTTTTTGAATGATGATTTTGCAATCTACTGTTAAGGTTTGCACTGTGAATGAATGAAACTTTGTATCAATTATAGGTTAATTTTATTCTGCAGTTCTCGTTTAAGAATTCCTTGGAAGGTAACAAGTCTGATTAGTTGAATGAATCAACATTTTTTTTCAGTTTAAAACCTTGATCTATCTTTTTTTTTCTATTTCTTTAAAACCACTGGTTAAAGTAGGTTTAGATAGATGTTTGATCTTGCAACAATCCAGAAGCTCAAAACCAACAGGCCCCTTGAACATTACAGCCATATTGACGACTTTGTGAAATAGCAACGTTGTGAACCAACATCAAAGACCTTGGGAGGTGATTAGTTTGATTGTTGATTGTCTCTTTTAGGAGAGGTGAGATACTTTTACTTTTTTATTGTACCTGCATGTTGTATGTCAATTTGGCACATCAACAGTACTTTCTTGATTCCAAGACCTCCATAGGATTTAGGAAGACAAATCGTATCCCAGTTCAGTAGAGCCATCTTTTTTATTTTCCTTCATACTAGACCAAAGGAAGTTCCTTTGTATTCTCTCTAAATTTTCAGCAATATATCTAGGAATTTTGAATAAAGAAACGAAATAAACATGTCTTGAAGAGTAGAACCAAGAAGTTGCAGTTTACCCACATGACTTAAGAGTGTACCTTTCCATCCAACAAGTTTTCTTTGCATCATTTCCAACACCGAATTCTAGAAATAGGGGGTAACTTCTTTGATAGTTAAGGGGAACCCCAAATAGACAACAAGAAGGGGGGTGCTATCACAACCTAGTATAGTTGTCACATAATTTGTTGATTTCCATTACAAATAAAATATTCTTGCAAATATTTGTAAAAGAGGGGGACCACCGCGTGCAAGACCCCAAGTCACAGAGGGCCAAGATGCGAGAGGCTACCCTAACTTACCTCAGCTAAGTTTAATGTAAAGAAATGTGAGGGGAACCCAAAACATAGGAAGAGGCTAGGCCAACCATTTTTTTAGGTCTAACACTACACCTCAGGAAGCTCTTTTTTTGAAGACAAAAGTGCGGTCTTTAGATGTCAACGCAGCACATTGGCATCTCAAAAGTGTGTTGGCGTCCATATAGATAGACAACAGTGAAGATGATGTCAAACTAATAAAACTAGCTAACGGCCTAGCGGACTAACTAAAGGGCTAGAATGATGTGATTAAATAGATTAAGTACTCTCTAATATTATAAAGAAAATATGCAAGGGTGAAGAGAATAAGGAGGATCTCACCAAGGAATTCATTCGCCAACTGACTCCTCGAAGAGCACATAGTCCTACACACAACAAGAAAGGGAAAATTTTGGGTGGTTGTATAGGGGTTTGCCTTAGTTAGACCCCTGTTTAGGTGTTCCCACCTCCATGGACAGCCAAGGAAATGAGATAAAGGAAACAATGCAATAAAGATCACAAAGCACTACAAAATAGTAAAATGCTAACTCAACCAAATGATAGAGGAGAGGAGAGGGAAGCTTACCACCTCCACAAAGAGCACTCAAGGCTGCTTGGGGGAGAAAATGAGAGGAAATAAAGCTTTTGTTGAATGGCATGGTCCCAAACTTTCTCTACCGACGTGATGGAGTGTTGTTTTGGCTATAATGGAATGCTTGGAATACTTGAAAGTGAATGTGAGAGTGTGAGAATGGAAGCTTGAAGTTGTGAAGAGTTGGAATGCAAGTTGGAATAATGAATTTGAAGAGGGTATGGAGAAAAATGGCCATATTCGGGTCCGTAGGCCGAAGGGAGCGTTACAACTTCACATCTAATGAGAAGAGTAACACTTATGTAGGTTCAGTTGCATGAATCTACCAGGGACGTAAGTGAGCCTCACAGATGTCGACGTGTTGCACGGGCGTCCTCAATAGAAATTCCTCCTCCAACACTCAAAATAGGTGCCAAGTGAGATGCAAGCAGCAGGCTTAAGTGGAATTAAGCCTTCGAACTTGGTTTTCTAAGGTAGATAAAGGAGAAAAGGGGATTTGCACACAGGGTGCAAATTCACTCTTATACATTCGTCCCCCACTTTAGCAAGCACAAATACTGATGAGTGCTCAATAAAGTAGATCAAGAAAGAGTAGGGTCAGAAACGTATACCTGAACCATCGAGGAAGCAGACCATGATTTTGCAAACCTTAAGGTGTAGGGAAAGAAAAAGACTCCATAGCTTTTTAGAACTATGAAGTTGGAAAAACAGTGTCTTACAGGCCCACAAACCTACAAGGAGGCAACCCCCAAGATCTCTCGCATGAAGCAAGCACCTTATAGGCCCATACACCTACAAGGAAGGTTTCCTCCAAGTTCTCTCACATGGAGGAGACCAATAAAGCACCTTATAGACCCATAGACCTACAAGGAAGGTATCCTCCAAGATCTCTCACATGAAGGAAACCCAAAGGAAGTAGACATTGCAAATTCAAGAAGCGGCTAAGTAGGAAAATAAGCGGACAGTCACATAGACTGTCAATGATTCAGAATTCTTTCAAAGGGGTTCCTCAGGAACCCTTCAAAAGGAGAGGGGTCCAATCAAGGGACACGTTGTTTGAAAGGTGAGGTCTAGTTAGGCTTCCCCCAAGCTAGTCGCAAAAATATGAAATGGGTCTAGTCAGGCTACGCCCAAGCTAGGCGTGAAAAGGGAAATGGAATAAGTCTAGTAGGGCTGCCCCCAGGCTATACGTGAAGGAGTCCATTTGAGGTAAGGACTTTCAAAGAAGGGTCCCATGGGAACCTGTCATGAAAAAAAAGGGGTTCACTCAAGCGATACACAGTTCAAAAGAAAATGATCTCCTTTTCTCAGAGCGATCCGTCATCAAGGAATCCTTTCGAAAGATGTTCACTTCATCAAGGAATTCAAAAGGAAGGATATGGCTTCATGCAAGGGGAAGATTAAAAATTTTCCCACTTCATAGGAAGGTCTTCAAGTCCTTTCTTTATGAACCCATGATGAAGGAAACACATTCTATTAGGGTTCCAAGTTGAGAATGTGATTCTAAAAAAAAATTTGTAAGGATTTTTGAGAAAAGACTCATTTGGAAATGAATGCATTTTCTAAAAATCAAAATTTTAAAGAAAGGCTTTGTCACACATGAGAGGTACAACTCAAGTAAAGAAGAGAAAAAGGTAAAGAAAAAGAAAAAGAGAGAAAAACATAAATAAAGGACATAGGGAATCTAGTTTAGCGGGGTCGGATTTGTCTGAGCTCATATAAATAATAGGTAACTATGGTCTAAGGTGAAAGATCATCAATCCCCAACCAAATCAGGAAGAATGCACAGAAAAAAAAAAAGTAAAATAAAAAATTGGGCCAACATGGAAGGGAAGCCTAAATGCTCCCAACGCTTTGCATCGTCCCCAATTTATCAAAATTCAATCACAAACATGGAAGAATGATGATACAAATAGAAGGTTTATGACACAAAAACCACGCCTATAGCCAAGCACCAAAAAAGGTGACAAGGTTCATCTAGGTACACATAGCATGAGTACAAGGGAACACCTCATAAAACACACACACACAAGATCAAGAAAGGACCTCCTCATAACATTGATCGGCCAAGAGTTCATCAACTTCCCAATCTAAATCCTCATAAGGGGAAGGGGGACAAGCCTGCAATGGTGGGATGTTAAGAGGAGGAGCATCCAACCCTCCCGCAACAAGGGCTAAGGAAGAAGCACTTGCAAGGTCTTCTTCACCAAGCTCTTGTGGAGCTAAGGTCAACAATTTCACGAAGATCACTGACAAGGTTGGGACCTCATCCATGGAGTTAAACATGCACCTCATAGGAGCACCATGTCTAACTTTGGTAGACGGGATGGACTACGCCTGAGGTTCACTACTAGACTCACCAGATGATTCGGGAGCAGTGACAAACTCAAGGGAAGCTATGAATGGTTCTATCACCAAGACAAAACAAGTCAATGTGGGATTGCCTTGCGGAGAAGGCAGACTCTTCTTACATCCTTTGTTTTTGGAAGGACCACCCTCTACCTCCTGTTTTGTCAGAGGAGATGAAATCCCCACAGACGAGGCTAGAGGAAAAAAAGGAAGAGGAGGAAAGAACCACAACGGATACAACCGATGTATTAACCATAACCATGGGATTCAAGAAAGGTTGGATATCCAAAATGGATCTCAACAAAGGTGGTTCCATCGAGGGAGTGATGAACACCTGTACACATTTAGGGTTAGGCACATTTGTACTCACAATGGAAGCCCTGATTAGTATAGAACCATACTGGAGAGAAGCTGAATGAAGGGAGGAAGAAGATGTTGCAGGAGGCCCTGAGGCAGGGGCGGTCATTTTTTCCTCCTTCCTTTGTGAGGTAGCCTACTTAGCCAAGACAACCTTTCATCGGTGCTTGCGCTTGTGCACAATGTAGTTTCTATGACTCTTGGAGTTAGGGGTTGGAGTTTGCGAAGGAATAGAAGGTTCTTGTTCAACCATGGGAACATCCACCATGGTCGTTTACAATGAAGGGATAGGTTCCTGCATGAGAGTAAGAGGAACGGGTTGAGGAGTGATAGGAATTGACTCAAGAGCTTCGGCAGCAGGCCTCTTTCTACTCATTTCCTTAGGAGATGGAGTAGTAGGAGGCTGTGGGTCGAATTCTCTATGAGAACCTCTATTTCTGCCATATAAATAATACCATAGTTTGGGGTATTCATTAGGAAGGTTTGTGATCCTGAGCTTGGGCCTACACCAAGGAGGGATCATCAGACTCAGTGGGTAGCCACCAGGTTGACTCATCCAATACTCTTCCCAAGAAGGGGGGGACAAGGTAGACTGGGAGAAGGTAGCCTTCTCTTTACCTTTACGGGAAGGAGAGGGAGTCGGCGTGGACTTCTCCTTCCCTTTTAGGGAAGGGAGAGTAGTCGATGTGGGCTTCTTCCTCTCTTCTCAGGAAGAGGAGGTGACCAATTGTTTTGTCATGAGAAGGGTCAACTTTGGCTCCCCTTTGCCCCCAGTTTTATAATTCATGTAGTTCTTGTAAAGTAGGTATGTTCTTGGGGGAAGCGTACCAACTAGGGAGGGCCAAAAGTGATCCAACAAGTATCCACCACAGGACACCAAGGGCTGGTATCTAGTGTCATGCACTATGTGCATGAAACCATCATGAGAGAACTTTAAACACTTGTGAATAACGGAAGAGATTCCATTCATGGAGGTGAGCCAGGGTATGCCTAGATTCAGCCTGAATAGATCAGACTCTAAGATAACATCGAAGACAGTTTCAACAGCCCTAGGTCCAACTAGGATAGACAAAGTGATCAAGCCATAAGGTTTAAGACACATACTATTGTGTGTAGGGAAGGTAGATTTTGTTTCTTCATATTTTTCCTTTCGCAATGAATTTAATACTAATTTTTCCTTAGTGATAACGTTCACACGACTCGCAGGGTCTATCAAGACTCCATTCACAATGTTACCATTGACATGAGTGGGAATGTAGAGAGGCGAAGGCTTGTTGTTTAAGGGTAAGTCCTGTGATGTAATTGTAATATCCGGTGAACTAGGTGTGGGTGGAACAGTGGAAGTTACCATGACCATGTTGACATAGGCCTCGGGTTGGGTAATAGAATCAATGGGATCAATAATCATGTTAGTAGAGTTTGACAAAAATGGATTTGTGTATATCTGCAGTTCACTATTGGCTTTCACCACTAATTTGTTAGCATTCTGTTTGTTCCCATTGAGACAAATGGTACAGTCCTCGATGTGCTCTTGTATCTCAGGATGCAACCACATACAACATTCGGTATCATGTCCATTAATACAATGGTATTGGAAATAAGTGCTCCCATCATACCAATTAGGGTAAGGTTCTTTAACAGGATTAGGATTTCGTAAAGTTATGATCTTATCCTTCAACACCTTCTGTAAGACGAAAGTATAAGATTCTGATAACTTTGAGAAATTTTGGTTGCATTTGAGGCCATTGTCATTAGCAGCGGCTACTAAATTCACAATAGCCTTTCCTTTCCCAAAGATTGATACGATGGATTTTCCCTCAGAACGAGAGCGTGAGGAGAATCCCCCAAACTGAACAACCGTCTATTGGTGTTCTCAAAGTGCGCAAAAGAAGGGTATTTCATAAGGGCGAACTTCTCTTGCCAAGGTCTTTTTAATTTCCCTATGAATACCTTCTCCATGTCAGACTTGGGCAACTGATACAAGATTTGTGAAAGGAGCGCTTGGTAACGCGCTATGAAATCAATGATCTTTTCACTATCTCCTTTATATTGGATGCAATCTGAGAAGGTCATCTTCGGCCCGATGTTTGCTTGGAATTGTCTAAGGAATTGGTTTACGAGTTGGTCAAATGAGAAAATAGATTTTTCAGGCAAGGAAAAATACCACTCGAGTGTTATTTCCTTAAGGGATCAAGGAAATAGTTTAGTCATCAACGCATCATGATGGAAGAATTTGGTGCACAGGGTGTTAAAGGCAGACACATGTGTCTGTGGATCCCCCTTATTACCGTACTTATCAAATTTAGGTATCTCCATTCCTTGGGGGAAGGGAGTGTTTAGGATTGCAACTAAAAATGGGCTATGTCAGAAGAAGGGTTGGAAAATAGGCTTTGCAAAGGCTTGGGAAAGACTCGCCAACTGGCTCTGCATTTTACCCATATTCTAAAGGAGAGTGTTCAGAGTAGGGTCATTAGAAGATAGAGGGCTAGAGGGACCTCCTCCAGAACCATTGCCAAGGCCACCTCCAGAACCACCACCAATATGACTTCCGCCAGAGCCACCACCACCAATAGGCCCTCCACCAAAACCACCATCATGACCTCTACCAGACCCACCTCCACCAACATCGCCTTTGCTACTGAATCCACCACCACTACCAAAGCCTCCCCCACTCATTCCACCAAAGCCTCCACCACTAGAGGTGACAAGAGGGGTGAAGCTAAAGCCCAAAGGGAATCTGTTTACTCTGATAGTTTCGGGTTGTTTAGAAGGGCTATTGATAGAAGGGACCATGTCAACCATATAGATGGATGTGGGAGGCATTGATACTCCTAACTATCCTTCATGTTCCTCGAAGGTGACTCCTTGTGCGAAACTAGGGTTGTTCGAAGTAGCACATGCTTTGTAAGACCAAGGAGGCTAGTCAGAAGCTCAATGTTTGTTCGTTCTTTATTCATCATATGTTTTAATTCACTGACAACCTGAGTGGCTCTAGCCATCTTCAAGTTTCTTTCCAAGTGGTTTTCTAAATTTCCCAATCCCTTAGTAAGGGAGGCAATGTATTATGTAGGAATTTGAACAGCCTCATGCTCATCCATCGATGATGGTGTAGGAGATGCAGGGGGAGTGGGAATGTGATTGGTTTCATCAACGAATCCCATCTTGTTCCTTAACAACTGCTCTTGCACCGCCAAAATAATGGAGGGAGTGGAGAAAAGGCCCGTAGAGAGACCAATCGAGACCTTCATCCTTTCCATCAGGAGGTGTCATACAATTCTCCTAACAATATAATGAAAAGTTGTAGACTGGGTTGTGATGCTCATAAACCTTCACAACACTTAGGAACACAATAGTCACGTATTACACAGGAGAGAGCTCAACACTAATGGATGAACGGACATTGGTTCACATCAAGTTCACAAAAAATGTAAGAGAGGGGGACCACCATGTGCAAGACCCCAGGTCATGGAGGGCCAAGATGCAAAAGGTTTCCCTAACTTACCTCAGCTAAGTGTAATGTAAAGAAATGCGGGGCGAGAGTAACGAGGACTGTGAGGCCTCTTAGTTACTCTGCAGACCTAAAACACATGAAGAGGCTAGGAAAGCTGGTTTTTTAGGTCTAACACTATGCCTCGAGAAGCTCTCTTTTCAAGGATGAAATCATGGTCTCTAGACGTCGGCGCAACGCACTGGCATCTCAAAAGTGTGTTGGCGCACCACGTTGGCATTCGTACGACTAGACAATAGTGAAGACAAGGTCAAACCAATAAAACTAGCTAATGGCCCAGCACACTAACTAAAGGGCCAGAATGATGTGATTAAATAGATAAAGTACTGTCTAATATTATAAAGAAAATATGCAAGAGTGAAGAGAATAAGGAGGATCTCACCAAGGAATTTGTTCGCCAGCTGACTCCTTGAAGAGCATGTACTCCTACACACAATGTAGAAAGGGAAAATGTTGGGTGGTTGTATAGGGGTCTACCTCAGTCATACCCCCATTTAGGTGTTCCCACCTCCATGGACAGCCAAGGAAATGAGATAAAGGAAACAATGCAATAAAGAGCACAAAAACACTACAAAATAGTAAAATGCTAACTCAACCAAATGATAGAGAGGAGAGGGAAGCTTACCACCTCCACCAAGAGCACTCAAGGTTGCTTGGGGGAGAAAATGAGAGGAACTCAAGCCTCTACTGCAATGGTGCAGTCCCAAAATTGCTCTACTGACATGATGGAGTGTTGTTTTGGTTGCAATGGAATGCTCAAATTTCTCGAAAGTGAATGTGAGAGTGTGAGAATGGAAACTTGAAGTTGTGAAGAGTTGGAATGCAAGTTGGAAGAATGAATTTGAAGAAGGTATGGAGAAAAATGGCCATATTCAAGTCGGTCAGCCGAAGGGGATATTACAACTTCACCTCCAATGAGAAGAGTAATTCCTTTACAAGTTCAACCACATGAATATGCTAGGCACGTAAAGCATTGCATAGACGTCTGTGCGTTGCGCGAGCTTCCCTGACAAAAATGCCTCCACCGACACTTAAAATAGGAACCAAGTGGGATGCAAGCGTCAGGCTTAGGTGGAATTAAGCCTCTGAACTTGGTTTTCTAAGGTGGATAAAGGAAAAAAGGGGATTTGCACATAGGGTGCAAATTCACTCTTATACAAGATTATATATAATGACATTTTAAATTCTAATAGAAGTCAACCAAATGGAAAATATTGTGTAAGAAATCATTTCCAACCTGACCTATTGACAAGATGTATATTATTTAAATTTAAGCAAGATATTTTGCATCACTAATGAAAATATGGATATATTCAATATCTTCATTTTCCTAGTGGTTGGTAGAGGCATTTGGCACTTTTGTTGAGAAACAAGCATATAGAGAATATGGTTGAACTTTGTATTGTTATTTTATACTTTATTCTAAAACCATGTTCCAAATCATCCTCTAACTTCGAAACGTGGAAGGTGAATATAGACGTTTCAACATTGTACCTTAAGCAAGCAATACTTTGAAATAAGAGAATATTTTCAATATTCAACAATTTTTTTAAATAGAAGAAAGAGAAAATATCCATAATAATTTATGGGACATGTTGCTAATATTACTCAAAGTCTTGCACAAATATCAAGTATGGCTCAAACTTCCTTTTCCATGGCAACAAAAAGTATGGAATGATCTATCAAATATACATGGGTTTTTCTTAAGTCATCCTACAATACATTTGAAATTTATTCAATAAGTTTGTGTGAAACCTCTCTAGTCATCCTCATTTCTAATATCTCAAGTAAAAAACCTCACAAATTTGTATCACTATTGAAGATTATATATGTTAAGAAAAAAAACATGTTATTTGGTAGAATTCCATGTGATGCAAGGACTAATATTTTTAACAAATCATTTATTAATTATCCAAACAAAAGATTTAATTTTGACTAAATATTCTACACAAAAAATCATAATTTTAATTTGTTATTGTTGATCTAGACATTTCTAAGTCAAGTAGATTCTAAGTCGTAGAAAAAATTGAAAAGTGACGCTTACAAAGAAGGGAGAATTTGCAATTATTTTACAAAAAATAGTACATAAGAACTTAGTAGACATGATAGAAACTTTGTAAGAACAAAAAGAGAAAAATCAAGATAAAGGAAAGGGAAAAGTGGGCTCAATAGTTTTCATTTATTAAACAAATAAAGTTTGAAACTCACCCAAAAAATTAAGGAAAAAAGGGATGAAGATAGACATAGATTTATATAGTCCTACTGTAACACCACTAATGTGGTCCTCTAAATTATACGCCAATGAGTTAATGATCATGAAAAAGAGATTCTAGTCCCTAGAGGCAAGGGGTCAATATGGAGACATCAAATTGAAGGTCATAGAATCTAATTGGCAATTAACAAGGGAAAATAAATTGCTCAAAGAATAAGTAAAAAAATTGTGAAACAACATGGCAAAAGGTGAACAAGAGTTTATTTCAATAAATCAAGTTTTGGCCAAAATTAAAATAATAGAAAGAAAGAAGTCAAAAGTGATAAAAGTAATGATTCACAGATAAAAGAGATCCAATAATCAATGGCCAATATGGAGATAAAAGAAATCCAACTAAGAGAACAATTAGAGAAGGCTAAATCTTGGGCTCGAGTAGTGAAGGATCCATTGGACACTCAGATGAAACTTATAGAAAACCAATTTAGGAGGCGGATAAGAGAGAAAATGACAAAAATAACAGTGTTTTGAATATCATTATAAAAGGATTAAAAGACTATGGAAAGAAAGAAACTATAACAAAGATAACAAGAGATTTTTTTAAAGACCAATTGCAATGGTCAGGATTCATTCAACATGCAAGTAGGATTAGAAAATTCATAAGTGATGGAAAAAGCATACATGTAAGAGTCACCTTGAGGAACCTAAGAGACAAAAAATGATACTAAGGAACAAGAGGTTTCTTAGAGGATATACCTTGATAAGAACCTTACTATAATACAACAAGATGAAAGGTGGAAAGAGTGGGAAGTAAAGGCAACAAGAGATCTAGGAAAATGGGCTTAGTTACAAAATGGAAAAGCCTAGAAGTTAATGACAAAATGCCACACCAAAAATGGGAATTCAGACCCCTCTAGGAATATTTTACAATAGTAAGCTGGAATTGTAGAGTTTATCCATGAAGAAGAGGTTTTGGGTTGGGGCCCCACAGTAGAAGGAAATGACATTATCATTCCTATGGAAACTCATGAACATGATGGATGTGAAGTCATAGAATTTGAAGGGTATAAAAAAGCTTTAGATTGGAATGATAGGATCAACAATGAAAAAGGGCATGGTGGACTAGTAGTTCTATCAAAGAAACATGGTGAAAAAATATAAAAAGTTGAGAAAGAAGACCCAAACAAACAATATATATGTTGAAAATAACAAAAAAACAAGTAATAATAAGACTAGTTGTTTGGTAATTTTCTCCAAAAGGCTTGAAATCATATAAGAAAAGGAATATAGATCATGAAGATCCTTTTGCCTCACTAGAAAACATTTCTATTTTTAGTGACATGGGGGAAGTTTTAGTAATAAGTGACTTTAATGCTAAGACTACAAGCATTCAAGCCCTAAATCTAAAAATAAAATTCAAAGAGAAAGGTGACCCATCATGGTTGGAAGAAGAGAGTGATAACCTTTGGGAAAGGGTCTCACAAGATAGTAAATTTAATGTTGCATACTACAAGGAAAAATTATTGGGGCTATGTAGTTTATACAACTTGGTCATATGCAATGGTATGAGAGCATGATTGAATTCAAGCATCGTTACTTGCAAAACCTACAATGGGTAAAGTGTGGTGGATTATGTTATTTTCTCACATAATTATGTCTAGAGGATTATGGAGTTAGTGGTAGGAGATTGTTTGATAGAGCCAAAATCATATCATAATTCAATATATCATGTAAAGCTAGACATCCACATAAATAATAAACAAGGGGAACAAGTCCAAATTAGCCAAAAGAAAACATCTTGAGAAGATAGAATCCTCATGACACAAGAAAATAAAAAAACCTACAACACTACTCTAAAAAGGATTTTTAAAGAAAATTAGAATAATTCAACTTACATAGAGAACCACCCTATAAGCAAGAATATGTTGATTCCACTAATGTAAAATGTCTTAGATGGATGTAAGAGGGCTAGATCCAAGAGAGGAATACACAATACCATTTTGGAAAATCCTTGGTTTGATGATTAGTGCAATATAGAAAAAATAAGTATGCTAGATTATAGAATGGTCAAAGAAAGTAAGAAAAAGTATGTAAAGATATTACAATGTAAAAAAGAAATGTGAACACAAGGAGGGAAGAGTTGATTTCCCTTGGAAAAACCAATGCCAAAATATTTTATAAGTAACTTCAAAAAACGAGAAAAAAATAGAAAACAATATCATAGGTTTAAAATGAATTGAATATGAAAAATTAATTTATGAACATGACCAAGATAAATATAGACCCTTGATAATCAATGCAACTACTAAAATCTTCAGCATTGAAGATATCAAACAAGGCATACAAATCTTAGCAACAGGGAAAGCATAGGATATTGATGGGTTGCAAGTAAAAAATTTAAAGTGGGCTATTGAAGTCCTTGCACCTTGTATCAAGTGCATCTTCAATAATGTCATTCATGAGGGCTTCCTGAAATATTGGATGACTAGTGTTTTTATCCATTTATTTAAGTGACAGTGAAAGATAAAATGTGACACACACTAGGTCTACAAGGTGTTCCAATGAAGAGGTGGTAAAACGGGAAGGACACACTAGGTCTACAAGGTGCAACCATGAAGAGGTAGTAAAATGGGAAGGACACACTAGGTCTACAAGTGTGTACCCATGTCAACCATACCAAGAATTATACTCCCTAATAACCTTGATAAGGTGCCACATACGACAATGCTAATACTACACTAGATTCAACTCTCATGAATAAAGTGAAGAAGAAATGTCACACATGGCTAGCAAGATGTATTATGTTAGGTTCCATGAAATAAAAGGTTCATAAAATAGCTAGAAAGTTTTATTATGCTAGGTTACATGAAATAAAAAAGTTTAAAATTTTGAGGGACGAATACAAAGATAGTTCCACAAAACCTCCAGGGATGTCGTAATAACATAACCACAAAAGGTTAGAATAAAAAACAATCAAAGGATACTTGCTTAATACATGAAAGGTCACACCTTAGGTAATATCACACTTGACATCACCACTAAGAGGGACTAGCCAAGGAATAAAATATTCACATCTTAGAGAACATTAATCATAGTATTACCACCAAGAGGAATGCCATATGCCAAAAAAGGTCACACTCCTATGGGATATCAAGTCTCATATCACCAAAAAGGAGACACGTCACATGGATTAAGAAGGCCACACTTTAATCAACAAGGTCACACTTCCTAGGAGACATATGCTATCATCACTAAGAAGAGACCATTTCTTCTGTAAAAAATGCGCGGGGGACTATATGCTCCCCCTTAAAATGTTAGTGTGCTTGCTACACTAATTTTTTAAGGAGATAAAGAGGGATCCCTTGCTAGGAGAAATGCACCTAAGACAAGGTTATCTAACCCCTTTCCCCCCAAGTGTAGAGCCAAGGATGAGCCCATATCTTTATGATATGCCACTCCTTGTGAAATGAAATATGATTGCATAAAGCCTATTTTATACCCCCTAAGCATGGTAGTTTGTTATTATAGTACCACTACCACATAGCAAGGAGTGAATCATATGAATATTAATCTATAATATGTTTGATGTAATCCCTATAATTTTCAAATTCTCTCAACTTCTTCTTTAAATCACAACATTCATTCGTATGATGTCCCAATGATCTATGATATGCATAGTAAGGTGTGTTTTCATTCCTTTGTTTAGTGGTTTTTCATTCATGCACAGGTGGTAATGTAATTAAACCCTTATCTACCAGTTTAGCTAGTTCCTCTTTAGTCTTGAATATAGGACGTAGGAACTATAATTTCTTAAGTTTATAATGATTATGTTTCTTACTTGATTGACCAATTGTTTGATGTGAAGATGGGGGATATTGGTAACCTAATCCTTTAGTGTCTTCATATGGTGTTTATTCCAAGAGAGAATGGACTTCATTCTCATTGTGAAAGTCACATCCTTGCTTTTTCAAGATCCTAAAGCCTTGGCCATAAGTTTTTTCCAAGTCAATGGGTGTATTGGTAACTTTGTGTGCATAAGATAAAAGAGTCTCAGGTTTCATATGTTCTTTGTGGTTTCTATCAATGAGTGCTTGGATTCTCTTTGGTTTAGATACGTCTTGTGGTTCAATTTTGGGATGTAAAAGATTGAACATGTCAAGTGGTCGGATGATAGGAGGTGTTGGTTGTTGACATGGGTTATTAGGCCATTGTATTGAGGAATAAAAGGATGCATTGTGTTCAAGGACATTCAAGGAGTTGTGTATGAATTCTTGCATGTTTTCTTCATCTTGGCCCAAGATGTCTATCTCACAAGGACATACATTGGGAGGTGTAGGGACATGAATGCCATTATCAGGATTAGGATCATGACCAAACACATAGCTTGAAACATCAACCAAATATTTCAAGGACATCTAAATTTTACCAAAACACATATCCATGATGAATTTTTTCAATAAGATTCATATTGCTAATCAATAGGTAAGAAGTCAGATAAAAACTCTAGATAGAGTTGCTTGAGAGTATTTTTTCATTGAAATTTGACTAATGCCTAGATAACATGATTGGGTCACCCAATGGTGATTGGGTCACCCAATGGTGATTGGGTCCTATTCAAGGATTTTGAAAAATCAAAATTTGACTATGAACTATACTACTTGAGGATCCTGATTCTACTTGCAGATAGTTGAAATAGTAGATGGATTTCTAGAATTTGCTTAATGTATTCCAAGTTAAAGGATAATGCAAGTATGCATGATGTTGAATATTTTTGAATAAAGTTGAATGTAATTTTTAGATCTGAAATATAATAATTTACTGATTGCAATATGCAGAGACCTGAAAATGATATTTTTTTCAATACAATTTTTTATTTTAAACAATGCAGTTTCTTTCACCAAGTGAACTAGATGCAAAAAATCCTAAAAACATGCAATTAATGATTCCAAAATAGAGAAATGCAAGTACAATGCAACTAAGCAGACAAAGATAAAATAGTGTGAAAATGTTTGTTGAGACACATGTACAAGGACTGGGTCATCCAATGGTGAATGGGTCTTTGTGTAGGGTTTTGAAAATTAAAAATCTGAATGTTTATAGTGATGTTTAAGATTTTTGTTCCTATTTGCAAACAAGTTGTACAATGACTTTTTTCTAGAATTTTCTAATGATATGCAAATGTATGAAAATTTGGAATAAAATGACACTTTTTTAATGTAATTTTGAGATGAAAATATAATCTAAATGACTGAAACACATTGCAATGCAAGCTATGATGCAATATAAATGCAATATTTTTGGATTTTTATAACTTTTTATGATGCAATATACAACCCTATATAAGAAATGCAAAACACAATGATGTAAAACCTAGGTCTAGGGTTTGAAAGACTATCATATCAGAAAGCTATGATGCCAAATATTGAGTTCTTCAAAATGAGACATAAAAATGTGGGGTAGCCCTAAGATTAGTACTCATAATCTAGGGTGCATTCCATCATTTCTATAATTTTATTAGGATGCAAATCAACAAGGTGCATATATTGACTTTCAGCCCCCAAGGTGAGTCAATCAAACCTAGATCTACATCATTTTTGAGGATAAGAATTATTTGAAATTATTCACCTAATTGGACTAAATGGCCTAATATGATAAATGTAATTTCTTGAAAGTAAATATGGTGGATCTAGAAGTTATAGAAGTTGTTATGCAGCTATCACTAAAATTTGGATCTAAGTGTTGTAGTAGGACTAGGTTGCACCTGGGAGAATGGGTCTTTGATAGGGTGTCTTGAAATTGGTTTTTAGTCCTCTGGTGTTGGATCTAAGCTTTTATTTCCCATTGGTCCCACTGTCAGAATGTCATCAATAAATTTTGTAATTTAGTTTTTGTGTCTTGACAAGGTTGATGACAACAAATGCAACAATAGAGAATTTTTCCTTCAAGATCTCTTTAATCCTCTTTAAACCTATAACCTATACATTCACAAAGAGGGAAAATGTTGTACCATATAGGGAATTTCCTTATTCAAACATCATGTTAGTGTTTCCACTTCCACAATGGAAATGTCAATGTTAAAACCTTAATGGAAAGGAAGGAAATGATGGATGAACAAAATACTACAATTCACCACCCTTCAATGGCTTCCTTGAAGGACTAGAATCATACACATCTCTTCAAGGATTGGGATATTTCTTGATAGATTTTATTGAATGCTTGGATGCTTGGAGACATACAACAATGTTAGCCTTCACAAGACAATAACATGAACACACATAAACTTTGACATTATGTTGGATCTTGAATTGTTGTAATAATGTCTAAAATTTTGCTCTTGAATGCTCTTGACAATCATTTTGGCTCTTGAATGCTAGAAGGTGTGTGTTAATGTTTCTTAGATTGTTTATATTTCAAATGATAAAATAACTAGGTATTTAAAGGTGTTTATCTAATTCCTCATAAATTAGATTCCAAAAGCCAACACTTCATATTTGAATTTTGGATATTAAAATAAAAGCCAACAACATATTTAAATTTGGGTCCCAACTAAGAAGGGGGACCCAATCGCCCATGTGTGAATGGTTCTTGGTCCAAATTTCCAAGACACTCAAAGTCAAGGACAATTTAATGATTGGATGTATTTCTTCAATGCTTGTCCTCCTTCAAAAAAGGTAAAAATTAGGCTTTGGAATGCATAATTTGGCAATTTAGAAGCTTAATTAAGTCAAATAAAGGAAGGGGCCAAAACATAGTGTGAAACTGTAAAGGTATACAATTTTCTACGCTACAACAACCAAGGTTCAAATCTCATGGGTTTACTCTCTACCACATCAATTGAGGGTCCCCCAAGATCTTGCATCTTTACTTATCTGCGAGATATAGAGTGGGTTATTTTCATTCTACTCAAGGGGTACATCCCTAGCTTGAATTACATATATAACATAAAAAAAGGTATAAATAAGCAAGTGCAAAAATTTGACAAATGATGGTAGTTCCTAGGAGTGCAAGCGGGAAATGGTGTGTAATGAAGGATCCCTATGAAAGAGAAGTGGAGAGTCCAAATGCTATCCCCAAACACTAGTAAGGATGAGGCCAGTGTCAACTCAAAATTACGTGTTGAAGTGGCCAATGAAACTGCATTATGTGTTACTATATGGGATGATGACTAATTGTAGCTTTGTGTGAGCAACTAATAGACTATAGAAATAAAATACATTTGCAATAATAACATTTGTAAAAAAAATTGAAATAAAAAATAAATATTAAAGATATATTTTTGGGTGATGCAAGATTGCACAATATTTGACATGGTCCTACATAAAAAAATTAGAATAAAAAATACATACCCTAACACTTCTCCACTCTTATCTTATGCTACTTTGGATTAATTAATTTTATACAAAATTATAATACACTTTTAATCTCTTGTAGTGCACACACTAACCTAAGATCACAAAACTTTATGCATCCTAGACTAGATCATACTCATGATATTGTTCCCATGACTACAATTTTGTCCACCTTACTTAAATTTAAAATTTCTTAAATTTCATAGAAATATTTTTTTTAAATAATCATAATCCATTAGCATGCATACAAAAAAGGTTTAAATTTGGTTTATAGGTCATGCATTTATTTTAGGAGGTAATCACATTCAAAATGAAATTAGGATAAAATATTTATATTTATGTCTCTAATAATCTTTCAAGTCCACCATTGTAAACTTTTCTTATCTACACCATTTATCATCCACCTTCATGGTTATTCTATCTTTTTACAATTAACTAAGTCTTAAGGTGATCCAAAATTTGGTCAAGAACGTTTAGATTGAGGTAGGTTTGTAATTAGACACATGTTGCAAATAAACTTGTAGAAAAGTGAAGATCACTCATATAACTTAGCAAGCATTTTGTGTTGTTAAAAGTACAACTACAATAATGGAATATCTTTAACAATAATTCTATAACTATTTATGTACCTATTGCAAGCAATTGGTGAGTTGCCACAAGTGTCCAATAATGTGCTATAATTGTCTATAAAGGTGTACGTGTGTTTCAATAAAACATGTCATTTGAGAGTAAGTCTTCTATATAATCATTATTGAGAGCAATATTTACTCCTGTAGAAAACCTAGTTGTACCAATAAAGGATAGATAACATGTATATGTTTGAGATTTGGGTCTATAGATGTATTGGTGGTGGTCTAGAACACCTCTACGGTGCATATAGAGTTATTAATCTTTAGTTTTGCATACTATAGGGTTTAGGGAATATAATAATAGTTGGGAAATTATTTCAAGGAAAGGGTTATGAATGGTAATTTTATCTTCATTTGAGTGAGAGTGGACAATTATGTTTTGTTGGTAGTCAAACTTTTTTCTCCTTATAACTATGATTGTTCGACTTCATCTCTTGGTATTTTTTCTCATTCCTCTACATGTGTAGGTCATTCGACTTGGTCATTTAGTTATTTACACAAGATGTATCAGTATTATATTTTGGTGAGTGGTTATTGATAGTTATATGAATGATTGTTGCCAAGGGAATTGTCCACCTAAAATGAGGGACTATATCAAGTGAAAATCCCTTCTCTTAGATAGTGGCTACTAGAGAGGCATTTAAGGATAAGAGAGGTTTTATTATAATAATAGTTCTCTCAATATAAGACTTTCTCATACTAGCTCAAAAAAAAGAAAGAAACAAGAACATGGTTTTATTGTACATAATCAAAGTAGATATATAATATTTTGCATACAGTTAGGACAACATTAGGATACTAAGTATTGCTATTATATCTCTATGTAAAAGCACTAACAATAGTGACAAGATGCTACCTACCTACCTCTTAGATTTTTTCATTTGATTGGATTTTCATCAACGGATCCCAATGTTATGTGTCTTATGACCTATTTATTTGTTCCCTTTCCTTTTTTTATATTCTATAATTAGCAATGCTACAAGTAATTTAACTATTAGGATAATATTTTTTTGATAAGGTAAGTAGGGTTTTGAAAGGGCCCAAAACTTTGTACAAAACGAAGAAATGGAACACAACCAAACACCAAAGTATCAAACTTTTCCAAAGAAACAAAGTAGTGAAAAACAGATTTTGAAAGGCACCTAAAACCCTCACAAAAAGCAGAGAAATGGTGGAGGCATCGCAGAACAACAAAAAACTGTCAACCAACACCCGACTAATAAATAACCAAGAAACAAGAGAAACAAAATTAGTTTATAAAACTGATTTATGAATCATAAGACTTGACTAAGCTTTAAAAAATCATAAATTTTAATTCTACCATAATTCACCCCATAATACTTCTTTATACCACCCAAATTTTTTCCACATCAAATAAACACTTTTTACAGATATGAAAGATTAAATTTAATTTTAAATAAAATCGCAAATTTTAAAAAAGATCAAAATAAACTATTAAAAAAAAATTACTAAATTTTAAATTATCATGATGGAAAATTCCCTTGCATAAAAATACACAAGATTCAAAACTTTTAATGCTTCTTAATAGAAAGGCCTCCATCCACAAATTGGTTTCTTCGAAAACAACAAAACTTAAATATATTCTAAATTCAACTTGAATTGCATTATTTGCCTCCACCAGCTACAAATAAATATTCCATAGTCAACTTGATGTATTATTTATCTCCACCACCTACAAATAAATATTCCAATGTGAACATGAATTGCATTATTTTAAAAAAATCCACATAAAAAAAAAATAAAAAAAAAAGACAAATGATATTATATGCATAACGAATACAAGAAAGAGAGGATATGGAATCTGGAATTCTCAAGGCTATGATTGGTGAGAACTTGAGAATGTATGATTGGAGACAACTTTGTAAATTCAATACATCACACAAATTATTAATTAAGAATAATTCTTCACCCTTTGAAAATGATGTGTATCTTTGAGAGGTAATTATTTATTTATTGTAATAACTTTTAATAAGAAAAAATTTTAGATTATGGAGACATAAGTGACCATTAATGAGAGAGAATCAAAATTACATCCATAATAATTATGAGACTAAATAATTCTTACCAGAAAGGAAAGAAAATAATTGATATTATTATTTTATAAATGATACTTGTTTAAGGATAGGTTAAGATAAATTAATAAATGTGGTAATTAAATGTAGATTGATATTGTTTTCATTATCTAAAAAATTGAGCATGAAACTAGAAATAACAATTGGTTTTATAATTGAAGAAGAGTTATTTAAATAAACACTTTGAAATTTGTGATGTTTGGAGATTTGGAACAAAGAATCTCAATCTGATATATTTGACTTACAATCATAAAATATATATTTTTCTATGTAAGGTTAAGTTTGGGGGTCAAGGTTGATTCAGTGTTCATGGATTTGTCTTATACCTACAAAATTGATAAGTAGTATGTAAAATTCTATTTTTTTCTTTCCTAATTTACTTTATTTTTTTCTTTCCTTCCTCATATCTAAAGACTAACAATAATTAAAATTATCTTGAAAGTTCTAGCATGATATCACAAAATGACATGTTCTCTTAGGTCAACATTCATAAATATGTATAAATAATTGAGAACAACACTATATAGATATGCATATGCTCCTAATAATTCTCATAGAGATTTGAATTCCTTTAGTGCACCAATTAAGTGTGAACCTGTGGGTGATATGTGACTATAACTTAAAACATCTAGATAAGTAAATGAATGAATTAAATATTTTAATACAAGGATCTAGCAATAAATTATAAAAAAATGTGTTTATTCAACGCCTTGGATGGAAAAGTGAATGAGCTAAATTAAAAATATAGTAGGGTCAAGCTTGGGGCTCTAAGGTTGACCTTGTGTCTATAGACTTGGTACAAACCAAAATTTAGGGAAATCAAGGTGGGAAGCATATATTTGGGAATGTGTACACATAAATAGGTTCAATTGGGGTATGGATAAGGCATATGTTATTTTATAAATATAGAGATAAGATAGGGGATGCATACATATTGATGTGTGTATTAGATATTAGTGGCTTAAGTAAATCCACTTGACTTTGCACAAAATTACAATATGTATCATTATGTCAATGTATCAAGAAGCTTATTCAAATGGGCCTAAAAGTAAATAATGAATAACATAATTATATTTTGTTTCCACTTTGAGGTATATGTGAAATCTTACAATGGTTGCATATACAAGCATGTAGCATTCACAAACATGTATGCAACTTAAATATTCAAACATCAAAGGACTTTGTGAGGGGTATATACAAAGTAAAGGACCTTGTACGACGTCATCATGTAGGTTTTCCCTATACCATGCACTTTCCATAGAAATGTATAAAAAAATTATAAAAAATATATATGAGTAGCTTTTGTAACACAAGCATAAATAAGAGAAACTAGAATCTAAATTTAGCTATTATGATCATCAAAGATACAAAAATAAGGTGGTGGGATAAACTATAACTACATAAAAATGGTAATAGCATGCTTTTTAGTGGTTGATGAGTGATACGATACATGAAGTGTAAGGCATATATGTACCAAAGATGATTTTGTAAGAACCTTTAACTATCTACAAAACTTAACATGAGAGGATTAGTGATAAAATTTGTCCCCTATAATTGGTTACATCCATATGATACAATGAATTGAATGAGCTCATAATAGCGTGTTCAGTTTTTATGCCTTAGTGGGACAATAAAAAATATTTTTTTTAGCATTTGTCAATTTGTGTTAGTTTTACCAAACAATCAAGAATTTTTAAGTGTAATGTAAACTAATGAGTTGTCATATTTTCTATGTATATTTGAGTTATAATTTATTTATTTTAAAAAATAATTATTGTTATCATTTTGTAATCAATTTGGATATTTTTATTAATTGTTATTGACATTTTTCCATATCATATAACTTTCACTATAAATAAAAATTTCCATGATTTCTTGGAATTACATCATTAATTAATATATATGATAATAAATTAATTAATATGTACAAGGCTCTAAAGTAGATGCCTAACCCATAGCCTCTTCATCTTCTACCTTCATGATGCTCTAATGACTATTCACCTTCCACGTAGCACACCAATGGACACATGTTTCCCTCCAAACTTGGGCACCCCCACTCAAGACTCTTAAAATTCCATGTCTAGACACCTAGGAGGGAGAACTTGTTCTCTAGTGATGTGTAACCTCCACCAACATTAAATTTCCACTTGAAAATGTAAAATACAATATGCCAATATTAAATGCATTTCTCTCATGTCCCCTAGGACACTTTCCAAGAAATATGGAGACATAAAAATGATATAGGTTTGCAAGGTTAATGTCATCTAACCTAACATACTAGCACTTTTTACATAATCACCTCCACCTCCAACACATGTCTTCTTATCATCATTCTTCATCCTCTTTCTTTATATATATATTTTTTCTTTAGTTCCTCATTCATCGACTCTTCTTTTCTATCCACCCTAACTCTTTTTCTAGAGGTTTTTTTCTAGTTTTACAAGATAATTTATTAAATCATTTTTTGGAAAGTTCTAGATTGACACCTACATAGTCTCCTATGTCACCTACAGTTTGACACTTGCACATCCCATCATCTCTTATTTTCATTACCTACACCCTATTATTCAACACATCTACTCTATCAAACTCTAATTCATAATTTTTAGGGTTTTAAAATTTATTTTTTATTTCTTGGTGTATTTCAAGATCACCCCTTGAAACAAGAAACTAAGACATTTTGTTAGAACATAATATTATTAGGGATCATACCCTTTTGGAAATCCTATTTTTATCATCATGCAAGATTGTAGTTTTCCTCAACTTTCTCTTCATGCAATGTGGGGGAAATTACTAAATATTATAACACTCCCCGTTAATTTCAATCACTAATTGCATCAACACAAAGTCGATTATGATTTTGATATTTAGATATTCTCTTAACAACATCTGCAACTAACTTCATTTTTTTCTTCTAAATTTTGTGGGCTTCTCTCCTACCATAGTATGTGGCAATTTCCTTTTGAACTATGCTTTACATGGAAATGACTCCTTCAAGTGTCCATGCTTTCTCTCCTCCAATAGAGGGCTTCAATTTATTTTGACAAAACACTATGTCCATTTTTAAGGCCAGGATTTAATTTCCTCACATGACTTCAACTGGTGGCTTAGATTAATTTCTTACAAACAACAATATTTTAATCATATAATATTTATATATTTTTTCTAATATAAGGTTATAAAACCTTATGTATTATATATTTATTAATCATATTGATTATATTTTAATAATTAGATTATTAATTGTTTATGAATGGAGGTTTTTGAATAGGTGTGACTAATACCCTTTCAGGTATTATATCATCATTTCTCCTATATTTAAGGAGTTTCTCTCTCATTTGAGAGATGAGGAATTTGGAGTTCTATAATGAATTATATTAGTATGCATAAAAGGTATTAAATTGGCCATCTGGAAGTATGTAGAGGATTATTCTCAGGTTTAGTCTATTTATTTAATAGACTATTTTGTAAGTGTTCTAATACATTAATGTTTTATGGGGTTTTTTATTCAAAATGGTTCCCTCATGTATATCTTGTGTAATGTGTAATATATATGCTTGTATGCTTCTCATTTTCTTTATTTTATATTATATATATAATGATTAGTATCCTAAGATCCTAATTTCTAACATGGTATCAAAGTAGGTTAGGCTATACTAATCATTTTCATAGGCTATAATAGAAGATATATAGAACTTGATGGGAAAAATATTTATGCTCAACCAACACATATACAAGGTCATTTTTGTAATACATCTAGTGTGTCTTTTCTATTATTCTAAAATAAATTCATAAGAGCTAAGTTCGAGGAAATGTTAATTATCTTTAGGTGATATCTAAGAAAATTATTAATCTTTTTTTCTTTACTCATAAACTTCCCTCTAATGGCTTCTTTCTTTTGCTAATTTTTTTTTCTAATTTATTTCAGTCGTCACTAGACTTGTGACATTTGAGATATATTGACAGATAGATAGATAGATGTAAGGTAATAATAAAAGGTATAAAATAGGTTCACATTTTTCCCCTCTCCTTCATGAAAAGTTTCAACATTATATATCACTACACTCTTCAAATTACAAAATCCACTTAATCATGTCTTTACTCCCTAGCATAAAATCTCATCATTCATAATAATCCTTAAGATTTACCATTATCAACATTACATAATATTTATTTGATTATTGCCAAATTTTATAATAATACTCAAAACCTTGTCAATTATCAACATTTCTTAATATTTATTTGATATTACAATATCTATGAAAATACTTGAGATTTTCTAATAATTTGTAAGTTATTAAATTTTTATACATATGCCATTACATTCAGTAGTGAAATATATCAAATTTTCAACAATGGTATATAGATCACTTTACATTGATCAAATCAATAATTTCAATGAGCCCTTGGAAACTTGTGATATCATATTATGTCCTCAATATAAATTTTGATATAATAAAATTGTAAGTCTCTCTAAGATAAAGGAAAAAAATCTAAGATATGAAAATCTAGATCCCGAGACATAAAAAATTATGACTAATAAAAAATAAAAGATATGATTGTAAATATTAACTATTTTAATTGTTTCAAACCTTTAAATATTTATCTTCGATAATTGGTGTGTGCCAATAGATATCCTCTATATCTAAAATTGTTTTCAAGACCTATTCATATTTACCATAGGCTATGGATGCTTGAATTTCCTTGAGGAAGGTTAAAGAATGTTATTCTATAACCATAAATTTACCTCCTTATGCTTAGGCACCATGTTCATACTACGTATATTTTAAAATTGAGATCCCTTATAGCTTGGTGTGGGATTCTATATTCAACCTATTAAAACTTTAATTTTAATTTCATGTTATTAAATATTGGTCCTAAATTACTTTCAGGAATTGGTAGTCTTGTTTGTATAAACCTTGTGTAGACACCTAAATTTGGACACTTAATTTATTCAAATTTATCCCCTTTCATCTAAACATCTTGTTATTTGCATTAATTAAGTAATATTACTATTATTTAATTAATATCTTTAAATTTCTCTAAGTCCCTAAGCTATTTAGTTGACAATTAAATACCTTACCCTCTTTAATCCCCCTTTCATCAAATGAATTAAATAAATACGACCTTTGTTTAATTCCCCACATGTCACATCATTTTTTTAATCTTAATTAATCTCCTAATCTCTTCATTAGGGATGTGCACATGCCTAATCCTTGATTAGGATGTGGCACATCCTACAAATTTTGCAAGTTGGCTTCTAATCCTCATTATCTTCTAATTACTAATTAGTTAAACCTAATTAGTACCTTGGTCAACTCTCTCCATCCCCCAAGGAATTTTTAATTCATTTTTATTCATCCAAGTCTCCTCCCTTCCCCATATGAATTTTAATTCACTTTTATTCCTCCTAGAATCCCCTTTTCCCATGCATCTTCTAGAATATTTGACTTGTCACATCAAGTTACATGTGGACAAGTGCTTCCCTTTTTGGAACCTTGTCTTGTCCATGGGATTCTTCCAAACATGTGAATTTTTAATTCACATTTATTCACCCAAGATTCTTCTCATCCCCTTATGTACTTCCAAGGTACATGTCCTTACACATCATGTACCTTCCTTCCACCTCACTTCCACATCATCTTATCCTAAGCCATCTCACATTCCACATGTCAAGATGTAAGGGCTTGTGAGTTCTCAACTCACCATAACCCTACATCTTGACCTTTGTGGCTTAATTTCAACCATTTAATTCTCTAGAGAATTCAAATTTCTCTATAAATACCCCATTTTCTACTACATTTTGAACACTTAGCCATTTTTACACCCACATGTTGTCACTTTGAGCACTTAATTCACAAGTATTTTCACTTATTTAGCCAAGCCATTTTATCCATTTGTATTTGCATCCCATAATATTGTCAATCTTACATTTAGTCATATCCATAGCCATTCAAGGAGTATACAAGCATTCAAACATCAAGGGCCAACCAAGGGATTCAACAACATAAAAAAGGTATAATCATTTGCATTATTTCATCTATCTTTCTTTGTGTTATCATTCCTTAGGCTAATCTTTTGAGGTGGTCCTTGTGTTTTTGCATTTCCATTTTAGTTGTTTTGCATCATTAGGATGGGATAAACTCAAGGCTACACACCTTGAAAAATGTGTTTTTTATATGGTGATTATGAAATTATATACTTGCAATAGGAAACACTTTAATTATATTGTGGATTTTTTTAATCTTGCCCCATGAATCTAGAGAAGCTTGCATCGTTGATGGTTATCACATATCTAACAAAATAAGGCTTATGGTCAATGTATAGGCAATAAGAATAGACCCAATTGTATGGGAAAATATCTTAATATTCAAACTTAAAAAGTTCATGTTTTTTTCCAAAAGGAAAAGGTTAAGACTTCAACCTACTCTTATTTTTTGTGTTGAAGGGTTGAATTTTCAAAATTTGTAAGCACATTTAAAAAAATTATATGATATATTATTAGTTATCCATTTGACCATAACAAAATAAACATGATGAGAGGTAAAATATTTACTTCTATTTAGTTGAAACTTGCTTTATTAGGTATGTCTTCATCCTTAGTTTATCTTAGTAATTGGTTTATGTAAAAACTCATTTCAAAATTTATTAATAGTCATTACCAAAGTTTTTGGAGAGATTATACGGAAAGTAATTTAGATGCAACACTAAATAATAATTTTATAATATTAAAACTAGTTTCACATGTTTACAATTTTTGTTCTATATGGCACATCAATAGGTTGAGATTGATTGATTGTGTCTCCTTTATATTAATTCTCTAAAATTCCTTGGTTATAAAACACCTATTTATAATAGTTGGCTATCAGCCTAAGAAAATTATTCAAGATTGTAAAGGATAGCTTACCCATTGCTTAATTATTTTATGGATCATTTTAAAATGGGTGGCTATCACCCTAATAAAATTATTCAAGATTGTAAAGGATAGCTCACCCATTGCTTAATTATTCATGTGTTTATGTACAATAAAATATCATATTATCTACACTAATGATCATAAAATTATTGATTATATTTCAGATTTATGAGGAATATATATGCTCATTGACAATTGACAAATGCATATTAAAAGTATTTTTTCTACACCAAGGATAAAATTTATTTGATTATTGTGTTACTGATTATGTTGGTGATTCCATTTAAGGGAAATCTACCATAGACTACATGCCTTAAAAATAAACATTTCAAGTGCTCTTGTATGGATGGTGTAATATTTTAAAAAAATCCATCTTCTATGTTGTTTTATTCAAAGAAAATATTAATGTAGCTACTAAAGATTCAATGTGGTTTTGAATATTTATGGAAGAGCTCCAACTGGATAATTGTAAAAGTACCACCTTATTGTTGCACATATGTTACCTATATTTGTCATTGATGTCAATACTCAATTTGGGTTATCATTGATGCTTACATTTGTATGTTGATGACATACTATGATGACGTGCTAACAATGATGTTGTTGATGTTCATGGTTGGATGTCAAACCTTGTTTGATATCAATTAAGGTAGTATTGAGTATGTTTTTTGTTAACAGAGATGATATCATGATAATGTATTAAGATGAGGTTTAGAAGTATTAAGATAAAGATTATAAGTAATGTCGGTGTTGGTGATATGTTGTTGATGGTCTTTAGTATATTGTATGTTATCTCCTATTGTTCCTGAGGAAGTATGTGCTACTACAAGGAAGTTTTGGTCTTTAGAGGTTGCTGAAGATTTCTACTATAGGAAGTTGCTTTGAAGATTGACTGGGAGAACACTTTGCATTCCTCCACTTTTGGAGATATGGTCATGTAGTTTGGGATTCAGTGTTTGTGTTATGTGGATGTTGCACTCCTATCTTTTCAAGTCACCAGTATTGCCAAGGAGGTCTCTGATAATTACAGTGGGTTGGCAATTTGGTTGCTTGTTAGGACTGGTCCAAAAAATGTGATATATTTCTTTGCATTATTGTTTTTGTTCTTATGACTTGTGGGTGTTCTTTTAGTGTTTGTGCAGTGTCTTAGTTTAGCTTTCATGTGATAAATTTTACCACAAGTTGGTTTGTAAATTTTTTATCTCATGATTGTTTCTTCTAGGTTTTCAAGATGAAGTGTTTTATTTTTGTTTGTTTTGCGCCAGCTATTTTGGCATGACAATGTGAAAGAAGTATGTGGAAGTGTTGCTAGATGTTAATGGAACATCTCTTTGTGGTCCACACATCAATGGTTGATCTCTTTGGTGCCACATATGTTTGAGTTGTTTCTCTGGGTGATATGTGGATGTCCAATCATTAGGGTTTGTTCTCTTGCTTGCACTATGTGCTTGGGGATCTATGCCAAAAATTGAGGTTGTGTTAAGATGATTATGTGTCCTACTCTATTTTGTTGAGAACCACATTGAGTAAATTCAGTTGGAAGATGTGTTTTTAGGCCAACTAGTAATGTGCTACATGTTTCTTCTCCATGTTTCCCTATTTTCAACTTGGGATGTCATGTGCCAATGTGTTTAATACTTGGGATCACATTGGAAGATGTAATAAGTTTATTTTAGGTCCTCTCTATCTCTTGGATAGGACCTCTTTCACCACATTCATTTTTTTGAGGCTAACTTGTTTTTGATACGATAAACAACATTTACATGGTGTTGTACCCTTTACACAACGAGCCACAAGGGCCAAAAAATATTGAGTCCAAAAAACATATACAACTAGCCAAAAAAAACACAAACACAATGGACCAATAGCAAACACACCACACAACATCAAAAAATTAACTGAAATTCTCCCAATTCTGAGAGAGGAGATTGACAACATCATCCCCGACCCATTCAAGACCTTCTTTAGTAGTATTCATATCCATCTCGTCCTTCATCATATCAAAGAGGGTGTTGGTAACATAGTGGACTAACTTGACATTGAAATGGGTCAAGCCACTGAGTTCTTCTCTATCTTCCCCATCCTTTCCTACAATAGCCAAAGATCCTCCCCTTTTTCCATAGTCAACTTGTTGAGGTCATTGATTGTCTCCTATTTTGGCTGACCAAATTTGATGTTTTACTTACTTACAAAGGATATAAATGGAAGAAAAAAATAGTTACAAATGGTGTGAGAGTGGAATAATGTAGTAAGGAATGTAAGTTGTAGAAAATATAAGTCAAATGTAGTTCAACACCTCAATCAACAAAGTGTATTATTGGCATATGTTGTAAATCAAAATCTTCAAGTATCCTACATAAAGATAGTGAGTCTTCCTAGCAAGTCCTTGTATCTTACCCTAAGGTTGTGTGCCTTAGCCTACAAGTCCTTGTATCTTTCCCTAAGGTTGTGCACCTTATCCTACAAGTCCTTCAGGGAGCAATGTGTTTCCTTAGGTAGTGAGCCTTAAAAAAATTGTAATTTTATTCATATATTGTGAAATCTCTCACTGTGGTTTTTCCCTTCTTGGGTTTTCCATGTATATCTAGGGTTATCTTATGCATGTGTGTTCATTATTTTATCTTTCATTACTGTTGATCTAATTAATATTTTCTCATTTATTTAAGGGTTTTATCTTGTTAGAATACTGAATTTACATTGTATTGAAGGGTTTAAGTTTTGAAGATACCGATTCACCCCCTGCTCTCAATATTTGGGTGTGTTCAACACTTACTATATGATAACTAGAGTTACTTTACTCTTATTAAAGAATCTCATTTCTAAAGAGAGAAAAGAACATTGAAGATCATGAGCACCTAACTCAATAAAATATATTCCATCATAAAAATTATCTCCAATTATATTCATCTAAATATCTAGTGTATACTATGATCAAAATAGATTGGAATCTTTATCATCACTTATTAAAAACTTTATGCAATGATTGGTGTTAGGTGATGTCATTGAGGAGGGGTGTGGATGACACCACCTAATGGATAAATAATAGATGTGAGACCTAAAAAGCATAATATAATACCTATAGGAATTATAGGATCCAAATTCAAATAATTTCTTGGTCTTAGGTGATGTCATTGAGGGGTAGTGTGCATGTAAATATCACCACCTAGTGGCTAAATTCTAGACTTATAAGTCCTATGAGAATCTATTAAATTTCTTCTCTCTATAAATATTCCACTTAAATAAAGCATTGCATTAAGTCATATGGGCACATTGTATTAAGTCCTATGAGCACTATGTAATGAACTTGGACTGAGGTTGATTTGAGGAGACTCAAATTCAATCAAATCCAATCCACCTAATCCTATTATCCTAAGGTCTTAACACATGACCTCCTTCATCAATCTATAATCCCTTTCTTCCAATCTAAATCTAAATTCCACTTCTCTTTTTAAATAACCCAATTCTAAATCTTTCAATACTCAATCCAACATCTATGTTTTCATCCAAACCCCTATCCTAATTGTCGTCAACCTCACTCCTTTACCCAATCCATTCTTTTCAATCACCATAATATAAACTATCCCAATATGAGCTTATTCAATCTCAATCTATGCTTTAATAAGTCAATCCCAAGGTATTTTGATATCAAAACAAATTTTAAGATGTTTTTCTTTCAATATTCTAATATAATATATTTAATTATAATCCACTCCAACTTAATTCAACCTTTCCATCCAATCCCATCTTTCATCCCCATCTAATCCTCATTACAAATTAATTCTACTTTGGTGAATACCTTTGTACAACTAAAAATCCCTTTTTTATGGTGATAATGAAGCTAGCTTTGTCAGTCAAGAAGAATATGATCTCTATCATGATAATGGGAGACTTGTGGAATGATATGAGATCCTCTAGTTCTTATACAACATTTCCTTAAGAAATTTTACATTAAGGCCTTATCCTCCATCCATCATCCCTCATGACCAAGACTTGGCTAGTACAAGCTCCCCTACCAATAATAAATTCCTATCCACTAGTCATCCCCATAACATAGATAATATTATCCTATAATAAATATTAAATAAATATAAGGATACCATAGTTAGTAACCTCATATGAATTAGATCAAATACTTGCCCATGATCTCCCATCACTCAATCCTTTAATGGTCATTGTTTCCCTACCATTGATAAGGGAAACCATTCTTCAATCAATTGCCTCCTTCAACACCAAGCCATATCCTAAATCCCAATCCCCACCATCCATCCAAGAATCCCATATAGCCTCTATATCATATTCCAAAATTTCATCGCTCAAATATTTTCCATCTACCCCATTCTAATCCAACAAACCATCCAAATTATCCTAAATCTTTAATTATTTACTCAAAGTACTATTTTCAAAGGATCCAAAATCCCCATGCAAAAATTTAGTTCCTTTTTCAACATCAATACTCTAATTCCATTATTATGCATCATCAATTGTGCAATCATCAAACCAAAATATATAAAATTCTCCCTTCATTAAATACAATATTCTTTAAAAAACACAAATCCTTCCTAGAATCCCTTCATGCTCTAATCACTCACACTAAATTCTCATCCTCCCTCTCACTTCTAAATAAATTCAAATTCTCCAAACAATCATAAAGAATGATCAAACATTTCCTCCCCTTCCCCATAAAAATCAATGTATCCCACTGTTTCCCCTTCATGACTCTTTCCATACCAAAGTTTAAATATTCCTCCTAATCAATCTCATGATGATGTACACTCTTATCATATAGATAGATGATTTCTCAAGAGCAAAGATAATATCCATGATGGATGGAATTTTAGGATACAAATAGGTATTTTTAAGGATTTAAAGAAATATAAAACAACATTCACTACACTATTGGGCACATATTTCTATGTGAGAATGTTGTTTGGTTTGAATAATGTAGGGTCAAATTTTCAAAGAGGGATGGGAATTAATTTTGTTGGTCTCATTGATTGGGTCATGGTAGTGTACCAAGATGAGTTAACTAAATTTTCAAAGGAAATAGGTGAGCATTGCAAGCAACTTAAATTAATTTTAAAGAAATATCTAAAATAAAGGATTAATTTAAATATAAACAAGTGTAAAATTGGTGTCAAGGATATTAAGCTCCTAGGATACATTATGTCAAAGGATGGGGTAAGAATTGAGCTTGGAAGAATTAAGGCTATTAGCCTTATCCCTCAACCCAACCAAAGACATAAAAATATGATTAAGATAGGAAAAATTCAATTGAATAGAGTGTAGAACTAGTTGAAGCCTTCAGATATATCAAGAAAGCAATCTTAGAGACCCCTATTTTGCTAAGTTTAAATTATTTTATGCCCCTCCAACTATTTTCTTTTGCATCATTTATACTATTAGTATTGTGTTGCTACAAAATAATAAAGATGGATATGGATAGTTGGTATCCTTCTTCAATAATTCATTACAAGCATTTGAGTTGAACTATTCCACAATGGAAAAACATTCCTATGCTCTAGTGAAGGTTGTAAATGTCTTCAATTCATATCTTGTGGGTGCTAAAATTATAGCATATGTACCACACCTAGTTGTGAATAATATATTCATGCAAAAAGAGGTTTCGAGTAGAAGATGACACTGGATAAATAAGATTCAAGAGCATGACATAGAGATACAAACTACAAATCTAGTTAGAGGTCAAGGCCTACAAATTTTGATTTCTAATTCCAACTTAGAAGTAGCAAAGGTAAACAAAGTAAAAACTAGTGATGTTGTTGTTATATTTAATTAAAGTGATGATCCATGGTATATGGATGTAATATTTTAACTAGTGAACATGGTTTTCTATCATCCCTATTTGATAACCAAAAGAGGACCCTTAATCTATAGTTACAAATATATGTGTTTATTTAGGGTAAACCAAAGTGGAGGAACTATGAAGGGGTTATGCTCCAATTCTTGGATAGTAAGTGGGTAGAGAATGCGATAAAGAAATGTAACCATAGAATATGTGGTGGGAATTTCAAGGCCAAGATCATAATTCATAAAATCTTGAGGGTGGGTTTTTGGTGGCCAGCAGTCTTCCCCTTGTTGCCTTCAAAAATTGAACCACCTTTATAATAGTGGAGGGTTGATTTTATTAGAGAAAGAAATTTCCAAAAATACATATAAGTGGATCCGTCTGGCCACAAATTACTTCACCAAGTGGGTTGATGTAATTCCAACCTACAATGCAATGTCTAAGGTAGTGTTTGTTTTTTTAATTATAAATACTATAACGGTTTGAATTTGCAAGTAGGATCCATGTTGATAAATTTATGTGCTTTAGGTCATAGGACATGCAAGATATATTTTCTAAGTTTTGTATAGACTTGGTACACTCTTCTCTCAACCATCCATAAAGTAATAGATAAGTTGAGTCGAGTAATAAGATTTTGATGATCATAAAGAGACATTGGATCATAGTAAGAAGAGATAGGATGACAATCTCAAGTATGCTCTTTGGGATGATAGAGCCACTTTCAAGAAGGCTATAGGATGTATCCCATTTGAATTGTCTTATGGGTTAGGATCTTAAATGCTTGTTAATTTAAGGCTACATATGTATCAATTGTTGAAAGGTATAGATGATGAGCAATGTGATGAAGTATCCTTAAGGGGTATGGAATGGACTAAGTTGGATGAGAAAAAAGCGGATACACAATATAGAAGCATGCAACACAAGTAGATTATGAAGCATCTGAGTGATAAAAAGACATCACCAAGAAATTTTCAAGTTGGTTATATGGTTCTTTTGTGGAACACCAAGTCTAAAGCTAAGAGAAAACATGATAAATTTGACCCCTTTTGGCTTTGGCCTTATAAAATAGTTGAGAGGTATAAACTTCATGTTTACTATCTCATGAAAACATATTGAGAGATAATGGAGCTTCCCATTCATGATCAACATTTGAAACATTAATTTTCATATGCAATGAGGTTTTAAATTTTAATTAGTGAGTGTAATGTTACATCTTTTACTTTTTCTCAATGTTATTTCAAGTAGCCTTGATCCCTATGGAAATGATGGTGTTTTAGTCATGGTGAAATTTTGGTGTACCTAGAGATTTTAGATTCTAATTATGCGTGTATGAGGCAGACATCCCCAACTAGAGTTGTTGTGGGACTTGAATTTGTAGTGGCCTTTTTGCTTGATTCCCATCATTTTTTGTGTTATATTGGCCATTTGTGATCCATTTATTATAATCTATCTAAGAAATATTAATCAGGCCCCTATGTCCAAGATATCTCTTCCTTGCAATCATTCTCTTTCCTCTTTGCTTACTTTAGCTAATCATTAAATTTTCAAAAATCCAAAAAAAATTGGATAAGTTTAAGATTTTTCCTCTTACTTCCTATCAGGGTTTGGGCCCCAACAAGAACTTGGAGTCTTAGGTTCTAAGTCCTTGTTCTCTCCCATAGCTTGTGCCTCACACTTTCCTTTTATATTTTCCTTTAGTTCCCCACTATGTCCTAGGACCTATAAGGTGAACTAGGTTCACCTTCACTTTCATCCTCCACTTTCTAGTACTTTGTTTCCCTCAAAGAATTATCTCTATTGCACTATTTTTCCTTCTTTACCAGGCCACATGTCCAAAGTCAAACATGGAAATTAAAACCTAAGTTTTCATGTTTCAAGTTCTTCATGCCTTCTCGTCCACACCTCATTCATATTCTCCTTCCTTGGTTCACATTTCCCAATTCAAAATTGGGACCTTGATCCTTAGGTTTCATGTTCTATGCTCCTCCCATATTTTGATCCCCACTTGCATTTCCTTTTCAACCTTTTAGACCACTGGTCTTGGGTAAAACTTGAAAATAAGAAACTTGGTTCTAGTTCCAATTTATTCTCTCGCTACCTAGTTTGTTTCTTTGTAATTCATGTCAAGAATTGGGCCTCAATAGGGACCCAAAAATTTAGGTTCCAATTATTTGTTCCCTTTTGATGCTTGGCTCTTGACACTTTTCCTCTTAGTTCCTATCAAACCCCAAGTTTTGATACGTTCCAAGTTCCAACTTTCTCTCTAAGCTTGTTACTCGTCTAGGTTCCAACTTCCTCTCTGAGCACGATGTTTGTTAGTGCTCTTTAATTTTCCAAGTGCTTGCTCTTAGGATATACCTAAGACCCAGTACCCATGAGGCACCTTGATGGTTCTAGGTTCCTCCTAGTTCCTACCACCTGATCAAAACCTTGTCAACAAAAATAACTTTTTATGAAGTGATTTTTAGGAACCAATGTTTAAGGTGCCTTTTTTTTCTTGACCAACTACCTGTCATTAATGCAACAAGTCACTTGACTACCAAAATTCAATGTTTGGCCCCTCTATTGATCTAAGACACCCATTTTTAGAAAGATTCATTCCCAACCAAATATCTTTCACTATTATAGTGCCATAGGTTAGGGTTTCATACAACACAATATATTTTTAGTAAGTAATTATTCCAAAAGATGCAAGAGGTGTTAGAATATTATAGTTTTCTTGAAATAAGGGAAAGTGGGATTTAGGGCTAATATCTAACCTAAATCACACATTCCAACATTAACATTAAGGGGACACAAAAATTACCAAAAGAAGCTACTTGGCTGATGTCTAAAGAGGAAGAGCTAGAATATTTGGTTAGAGGTTTAGTCCCCCTTTTTTTGGGATAATGGATTGAATGATGTGATGTGTGTGATTGATGATGAAAACTAGGTGAATTTATGCAAGAGTCAAAAAATTTCATAGATTAAAAAAAAACATAGAATTGAAACATAGAAAAAGATAGGACAAGAAAGTGCAAGAAAGATGAAACTTGGCATTCAAATTTGGGGAAAAAGTGCTAGAAAAGGGTGAGGGTTCCCTTATCTAAAATGGTGTTTTTCATAATTTCAGAGTCTACACAAGAGCGTCATAGTTATAGGTTCGTCCCTATCAATATCAGCTTCCAAAGTTTGTTTGTCAACGAATAACCTATCATTCCCTAATTTGATGAAAGAAGGTGTTTGCATGCTTGATCTAGGGTTTTCTATATGGGGTTCATCAATCTTCTTTAATCCACTTTAGATCTACAAATTGCAAGAAATACAAGAGGAATGGTTATGTCATATAGAGGATTGCTTAAGTCAAACCTCATTTTGGTTCTTCCACCTCCACAAATGGCTATGGTGATGTTGATAAAGACTGATTACACTAGGCCAAGTAGAGGAAAATAGATAAAAAGGAATGATAAATCATTATGTTGTAACTTACCACTCAGATTTGCACTCCTTGATGTCTATTGAAGTCATTTGGCACATCTCATACAAAGAGAAATTGGTAGTTGCTTGGAGACCCTACAAAGGTTAGCTCTCATGAGAATGGTAAACATAAAACCTAAGATATCTTACTATTCATTAATATAGATTTGAGGATGCATTATAAACATGATCTTGATTGATAAAGTGTTGTAATTTTTTTTCTTATTCTACTATTTTAATTGCCTTGATTTCATTTTTGAATTATTTGATAAATCAAATTTTCATTAGGTGTTCAACTAGAGGAAAAAGACTTATATTTATATGAGTTTAAAACCTTTCCAAATTAAATCTTTTGATAAGATAAAAAATGACTTTAAATTTACTTACATATTGAGGTCGATAATAAAATATTAAATTTTAGGCCAAAATAGGTAAAACAAGGGTGAGGGTACCCTATTCTAGATCTATTTTGATTTTAAGGTGCTCGTAAAATAACCAATTAATTTTATTTCTCAAATATGATAATAAAATAGATAATTAATAAGAACAATTAGGATCAAGAACTTAGGGGGAGCCAAATATAATGTGAAATTGTCAAGGGTGACAATTTATGATGCTACATTTAGCCCCCACTTTAGTGAGGGTATGAACTTACACTAAAGTAAGGAGAAGCCAAGAAGGGTTATTTCATTGAAACATTGAAGAGGTAAGATGGCACTAAACTAGGGGATACACTAGCCTCTAGGCTTGAGATTCTAATAAAAAAAATGTCAAGATGAAAGAGTGCATATACATGTAAGACAATATGTAACAAAAGATACATGATAATAAAACATAAATGAAGACACAAATATTTAACATAAAAAAAATATAATGCAAAAAAAACTATGCCAATATAATGCAAACATGATGCAAATAAAGGAATACACAAAAGTTATGACATCACGAATTAAGTTTATCTTTGTTCAAAGTTGAAAAAATGTTCATGCCTACAAGGTAAGGATTTTTTGAATATTGCACATTTATATACATTTCTTATAACCTTGTAATGATTTTTATTACCTTGAAACAACTTGAACCTACACATATAATACAATTATAGGACTCTATTTAATATTCCTTCTTCAATATTACAAACCCTACCTAATTTCTAGAATGATTTCTCACTCTATTTAAAAAAGTGCAAACCAAAATATCCCATAGTAAATGTGGAGGCAAATATTTTTCACCCTCCTTGAAGGTGTACTTTTCTTCAAGAATAAAACAACCTAAAAAAGGATAAAATTTTACAATCAAACCCTCATCCATATAATCACAAGCATAAAAATGTATTAAAGAAAAATGAAAAATAATACCAAAAACATTAGTGTTTCTAGAAGAATTTGCGTGGTACAATACATAAGTTCAACTCCCTCACTTTCCAACCTTTTACTAATGAAAAATTCTCTCTTTTTAGAATAGATTGCAAAGACAATCCCCATAAATTTGTGACAAGTGTCGATCAAAAATTGAATTGCCAAAAAAACCCCTCAAATATAGACATGTGAAACCATTTTAGGGAGATCATGATTTTGTTGGTGTGAATAAATGTCTTGTACCTAGCTAATTCACTCACTAGAGAATTAGGGGACATATTCACATGTTAAGTTTACTTAGGATATAAGATTCCTTCTAGAAGTCTTAGTTGGCTTTTCTAGAACTTATCTTATCTAGCTTGTAATGCTTGATTCCTAGGTATTTAGGTTGTTAAATGTCTCATGTTATAGGATTAAGACACTTGTCATGATCTTGTCTAATCCTATCTATCACCTTTCCTTTATAAGGAAGGAACCTCATGTACATTTGCATATTCAACCATATTCGATCATATTCAATCTTCCATTGTTGAAGCAAAATTACTTACCATTTTCTCTCTTATGGAAGATATTTTGGTCTACCAACTATTGTTGGGGGCATTGAGGATGCACCATTAACTCCTACATGGTATCAAAGCTCCAGTGTTGCAGATGCCTTCCCATAACTAAAGGTTTCATGTTGTATTGAAGATTTTTTTAGATGTATTTTGGGTTTTCAAGGACCTCACAATTGAATCCAGGGCATCAAATAAAGTCAACTTTTCCTTTTGTTTCATCAAGTTTGGTTATGTTTTGGCTAATCTCTGAGGTTTTCAATTTGAGGGTTTCAGTTACAACTGAAATTTCAGGGCACCTTGAGCCCAAATCGACCTTGTCATTGAGATTAAAAGGCTTGAGAGACAAATTTTGATATAAAATTTGACTATATTTGGCAAAGTTGTTTTTGGGGAAAACAAATTTTACCTAGGCAGGTCGTACAACCCTCGAGTACATTCGATAGGATTTTTAATTTTGTAGAAAAAAATAATTTAATATTTATGCAAATATTTGTGTAAAATAGTTTTAATAGTTTCAACCAAATATTATAGTGTGGGGTTTTTAAAATTTCTCCAGGTTTTGTATTTGTTGGGGTGATAATTTAAAAATATATATATATATACGTATATTTCTGCCCCTTCAAATAGTATGCTTTTGTAGGCTTTTTTAATTGTTTTTTCAGTTGTCTTTCCATTGGCTGCTGTCAAATCAATTTAATCGCAGATTTTTTTTTAAAAAAAAAAATTTGTTTGAAATTTTTTGACCGATGTTCAGTTGTGGTCTATCTACCTAGCAAGGGGGGCTTATTGCTCCAAGAGTGAGGCTTTCCACCTATCGCTTAGCGCGCCCTCACTGCCTAGGTGGTGACACTACCCCCGGTGGTGGGACCTTTATTTTTACAACTACAAGTGATATGGTCATGTGGATGACCATGTTTCAACCCCCTGAGTGCTAATTTTCTGCACCAATTTAACATTCAGTGTGCTAGTTTTGACCCCCAAGTGCCCTAACTAGGGATTTTTTTCAATTTTTAATAACTTTCACTTATGGAGGAAAGTTTTTGCAAAAAAAATATTTTTGAAAATCTAGAAATCTCAAATTTTTAGTGGTGCAAGTGTGTTGCAAAGATTTTGTGGTTTTGTGTCATTTTTTTAGGTTTGAAGCCATATCTTGTTTTCTATCATTCGACCTCATTTTTTTTTCTCTGAACTTTGTTTTGTTCGATTCTTGCAACATCGGGAAGGTATTTAGGAGCACTACAATTCTATCCATGTAATTTTTGCATATTTGTTTCTAGCATTTCAGTTTGAAGCTGATTTGGCACTTTTAGATACATTGTTTTAAATTTGCAAAAAAGTGTAAATTTGTTTGGGATGAACGGGTTAATTGCTTGTATTGTGAAGGGAATTTTTTTGTTCCTATATTATAATATTTGATTTTATCACGGATTTTCCAAAATTTGTACTTCTAATCTCATATAACTATCATGAGTGGAAATCACAAATGGGGATTTTATTGTTAAAATTGAAGTTGCAAAGAATCACATTTGGCACAAATCCAAAACCCACAGGAGCTAAAAAAATAAGAAAGTGGTTTGATAGTAGAGATGAAGCAATTGGTACTATTCGTTTGTCCATTTCCCCAAAATTTAGATATCTTATTGCATCTTGTGCACATCCTAATCGAGTTTGGATATCTTAGAGGGTCTCATTTGTAAGCTGGATAAAATGAGGAAATTTAAGTTGGAGGATTACCCAATGGTTCTAAATCCTTCAGATTTTGACAATATCAAAGACTTCTTAGATCTAAGACCAATTCTCTTCAATTTTAGTTATCTAATTTTTTGGTCACTAAAGAGGATGAACAATTGATTCTTTCTATTCTTGCTAAGCTTGGTCCTAATTATTCAGTGTTTGTTTCTACATTCTATGCTACAATGAATGCCCTTGACAATGCATACAAAATTCCTTCTCTTGATGAATTTTTAGCTCAACTCACAAGGGAACAAGAAAACTTGGTATACATGGGAACATTGAAGTCTTCCACATCTCTTTCTCTTTTTGCAAAGGATACAAAGGATTCAAGTGGCAAAGATTAGAAGAAAAAGGACCCCAAGTCTAATGAGCAAGGCCAAGATTCTCCTTCACATAACACTCTTGATGAAATATGCATATTGTAAAAGGTTAGGACATGATGAGCATAGATGTTATAATAAGAATATTGATGAACTCACACACCTTCAAAAGAATAACATGCAACTTCCCTCATCAATGTATTCTTCTTCTTCAACATCACAATCGACAGCACCTAGCTCCTTCATCATCTCAGTCAAATTCTAACACATGTCTACAAGTGGGCTACACACCATGAAAGGACAAGAACTCCTAGGCTCTACAAGTCCTAAATATAATAAATGGCTTCTTGATTCAGGGTTATCTCATCATATGGCATCATCTATGGGAATTTTATCTTCTTTTGAGCCTTGTAATTCACCTCATATCTTGTTGGGTAACAATATGTATATGAAGGTAAGAGGGAAGGCTTATGTTGACATTAGAGAGGGCACTTTTAATGATGTACTTTATGTTCCTTCTTTGTCCACTAATACTCTTTCTGTTTGTCAAATTACCCATGGTGGTCAAGGTAAAAAAGCTGAGTTCACTCCTGATAGAGTGTACATAAGGGACTTGGAGACTAGGGAGATTTTTACTATCGAGATGGTTGATCATTCATCTCATTTTTCTTCAGAGGGTGATAATGTTCCTTTGACTACATATCACACTCCTCCATCAAGTCTAAGCCATGTTTATAGGAGAAGTTTGGTCATCTACACCTTGGTATTCCAGAGACCATTGTTGATCTTCCTACTCCTCCACATCCTGCTTCTTCATACATAAATGCTTCTATTCAATGAGATAATTATAGTTTTTTAGGTCTTTCTTTCTGGGATGCATATTTGACAAGTATCTCTAACTTATTTGTGGAGTCTCATACTGCAGAATTGGAAAAAACACTTGAGGGGGTTTCCCTCATATTTGATGAAGTTTCAACACAACTTTTATTCCATCATCTTTGCCTTTGGAGATTGACATTCATGAGTCTCCTCATTCACTTGATTTGTCATGCTTCTTGGTTGGTTTTGACCATGATTATGTTGTGGCTTCTTCAAGCTTGGAGATTCCTAATTAGTTTTAAGAGGCATACATGCTGAGACTTCATCCTTCCTCTTTTAGTTGTACATGGAGTGGCTTCTTCATCAACCTATGGATTTTTTTCTTCCTAAGGGAAGATGTGTTGCTTGCAGACATTAGATCATCTTTTGCTTTCAGGCATTCTTCATCAGCATTGAAGCTTCTTCATTGTGGGGGGATATATTGTCTCTCTTTTCCCCTCTTATGGGGGGCTCATTGATTATATGTACATCATGGATGTAGTCCTTGGGGGGTATCATTGAGTCCTCCTTACACCATCTTGTTTGTTTTTATTTTCTCTTTTGGAGAGGAGTTTTGTGCCACTGGGTTTTCTCCTTTTCTTCATTTGTGAGAGATTGATTGCATTCCATTTGCATTGTAAATGGGTACCTAACATGGCCTAGTATTTGGATCCAATCTTCATCTTCATCTTTGCATGGATTGCATAATAATCTTCTCCATAAGTTACACTTAAGGGGGGGTGTTGGTGTGAATAATTGTCTTGTACCTAGTTAATTCACTTGCTAAGGAATTAGGGGACATATTCACATGTTAAGTTTACTTAGGATATAAGATTCCTTCTAGAAGTCTTAGTTGGCTTTATAGAACTTATATTATATAGCTTGTAATTCTTGATTCCTAGGTATTTAGGTTATTAGTTGTCTCATGTTAGAGGATTAAGACACTTGTCATGATCTTGTCTAATCCTATCTATCACCTTTCCTTTATAATCAAGGCATCTCATGTACATTTTCATATTCAACCATATTCAACCATATTCAATCATATTCAATATTGCATTGTTGAAGTAATCTTTCTTTCCATTTTCTCTCTTCTGGAAGATATTGTGGTCTAGTGGTCATGTTCTTGGGGTTGTTGAGGAGTCACCATTAACTCCTAAAGATTCTACTCTAATCATTATTATTATTTTCTAGAAAAATTTTGATTTTTCCCTTTCATACTAGAAGCCAACAAATTTATCATCTAAGACTAGGAATATATACGAAGAAATAGAATTAAAACAACTATAAGGTTGCCTAAAATTTATTACGACTTGAAAATTTGATAACTACATCAATGGTAATGTGATTCATCTTCTTCCTTTCCACCCTTATAATACAAGAGAATCTACACCTTGGATTGAATGATTGATTATGGGTGAGAAAAATCCACATTGGTTGTTATAAGATTAGATCGGGTTATTAATGACACTCTAGGACAAGCCAAAATGTTGGCGAGAATAAACTATGGAAATTTTGGGAGAGAAGACTTGAATTAATCCTAGAATCATATTGCAGATTCACAAAGTTCACAAACTTGCAAGCTTTGTGACATTCAAAACCTTTTGTTGTAAATTTTCACAAGGTTCACAAACTCACAAAATTTGTGACATTCAAAGCCTTACCACACTTTTCCATTTACTCTTTCTTTTTTCATTATGTCACTCTTTCTACAACCCAACAAACTATATTGCAAAGTTCAAAAGATGACGAACTTTGTAACATCATGGACCATGAAATTTTTTGAATCTTTGAACTTATTTTCACTTTCATTGTTCACTTTATTCATTTTTTTTAATATCTCAAACCTCATCACAATTTCACAAAACTCACAAAATCACACACTTCGTGACACTACAAACTTTATATTTTTTCAAATTTCCCTTGTCACACTTTCATAAATTTCATGAACTAACAAACTTTGTGACATTAAGAACCTATTAATAATTCACAAAGTTTGTGAGTGCATGAACCGTTTGACAAATTGAACTTTGACACTTTCATTTTTTGAGGGTTTGCAAGGTTTGCAAACTCATGAACTTTATGACTTTTTAAACTTAACTTGGTCAAAACCCTTAGAAAAATACCCATTGTCCCCCATACTTAGAAATTTTATTTTTTTTAGAACATCAACTTATGCTAGGAATGTGGGGGTGGCAAAAGGAAACAATTGAATGAATTTCAACTAAGAAAGCACCTACTTAGACTCTCTTATATTGTTTTAGTGATGGGTGGAATAAGATAATTACAACAAAGTTGGGGGGGACTTAAGATTTTTTACAATTTTGAGGTATGTAAAATAGGCCTTCAATCATTGGTACATTTATTTTTGTATTTAGTTTTTTTTAGATTGAGATAAATACTTCATTTAGTTTTCACATAAATAAATACATCTCATATAGCTAGTTTGTTTCATTTTCTCATAATTGAGAAATTTTGTGAGTTGGGTGTAAATGCTACTTTTGAGTTAGTAGATAATATCAAAATACATGTGTTTGTAGTCTCTAGAGTAATAATCAATTTTAAAACTATTCATGTGATAACCATATCTATAAGAAATAGATAATAAATTAGACACAACCATTTGGATTAATAAATATGAATTTTTTGTGTAATTTTCATAATTTTTTAATTTGAGAATATACTTCATATATATTTTATAGTTGGCATGAGTTTTTCATAGTCCATGAAGTAAATATATGATAGCTTATGGTTTCTATGTATATTTTTTAATCGATGTTTTCAATCATACTTAGTGATCACTCTTCCCTTCAAAATGGTTATTAAACACATTTTTTTCTTGAGAAAATATTGATACAAGCCATTACTAGAGCCTTATGGTCTTGGATGAAAATTTGCATGATTTATTGTTTATGAAAAATAAAGTATTTAATTTGATGTTTGATTTCATAGCACTTGACATATATGGTTTGATTAGTTTTTGAAAATGTCTCTATATCAAATTTTATAAAGTCTAGCAATGTTTTCACCATCATTCATTCTAATGGAGATATTCCCTTTAGAATGGAAACATACGCCCTCACTTCCAACCACTTTATTCTCATGGATACATTGGTCAAACCTTCACACATTGGGCCACAAGATATACACATTATTTCTACATTTTTTTGGTAAAAAAATCTATTATTTAATTGATCATATGGTTGCATACCTTCCTTTTTTTCTTAATGTTTTTAATCTGATGGTGAAAGTATTTTGTGTAGTTGAAACATAAGAACAGTAGTTTGGGGATGATGCTTGATAGCGATGTTTCTAGTTTGTGCATTGAGCCTATCTTCATTTAATTTTTGATGTTAGATTTGATTCCCATGCTCGAATATACCTCCCTAGCAACATGGAGCTTCCTTGTCTGAGAGCATCACACAAAGGAGGAGATAACATTTATGGAAATATTCACCAATACTTTGATTGACGTTATATCACTTTCATTCTTGATTTTAATATTCTTTGATGTTGTACTAATTTTTTCTCAACTTTAATATTCTTCAAAAATATCAAATAAAATTATTTTAATTTTTGTTGTCAATTTATGGTCATGAAATTCAAATACTATATTTTGGAAAAAAATTTTATTTAGCCATTTCACATCATTGCACCAATCATGATATAAACATAGTAGACGATGTAGAGATTTTTTATGCACAAGGTGTTCCATCTCTCTACACTCTACTTAAACATCAATATCTTCAATAGTTAAATTGTCATTAGTAATTTTACATTTCATCCCTACCAAATAGTGACAATTAATGAAGTCCACTTCTTTTCTAAATATTAAATGAAATTGGTGTTCATTAAATAATCTTAAATTATTGAACACTATCACATACAAGAGTAATTTGAATCATTTTAGGCATATTAAATAGGTTTTAATTTTAATTATTTTTCTACTACTTTGTGATAAGATTTGTATTAGTTTCTATAAGAAATTATAGATATGATAAAGAGAATATTGTATAGGCTAATTTGAGTTTGAATTCTTCTTATGACTAATAGGGTTTTCCATTATTAAGCCACTCGCCTTTTCACAATGTAAATATTCAAATTCTATAACAAACATGTTTTTCAATTCTAACAAACCATTTAATATATATATATATATGTATGTATGTATATGTATGTATATATATACACATACATACATATATATGTATGTATGTATGTATATGTATGTATGTATATATGTATATGTATATGTATATATATATAAAAGTATATATATGTGAAAGTATGTATATATATATATAGAAAGCATGTATATATATATATATATATGTATATATATATATATATGTATATATATATATATGTATATATATATATATGTATATATGTATATATATATGTATATATGTATCTATGTATATATGTATGTATGTATGTATGTATGTATGTATGTATGTATGTATTTATATACACATACATACATTTATATGTATGTATGTATTTATATACACATACATACATTTATATGTATGTATGTATGTATATATGTACATACATATACATATATACATACATACATACATACATACATACATACATATAATATGTATATGTGTAAGAGAGGAGGACCAACCACACCAAGGCTCTAGGTCATAGAGAGACAAGAGTGGAGGGATGCCCTAACTTACCTCAAACTAACGAATGTTTTAGGACAAGAATCGAGAATGAAGAACAATCTCAAGTGCTTCTGTCACTCTACAGATCATCCAAGAGTTTAAATGGGGTTAATGAGCTATTATCTGGAGTCTAAACTACACCTCAAATAGCTCTTTGTTTGAGGATGGCAACACCGGTCTAGGATGAAAACATGGCATGCTGGCGTCTATATGGCTATAAAACATAAAATGCAATGTAAAATGCTAAAAACCTACTTAGTAGCCTAACTAACTAGTTTTAATGAAATGAACATAATCATGAAATATGAAAGGTAAGTATGTAAATGATAGAATAAGTAGATGAAGATAAGGGTGATAAAGATCAACTCACTAAAGCTCCAATTTTCTAGTGAGCTCCCCATACATGTTCACCTACACACAAGAAAGAGGGGAAAAATGTTTGGTTGTATAGGGTTTTTCCTTAGTCAAACCCCCGCTTTGGTGCTTCCCCCTCCACGAACAACCAAAATAGCCACAAAGAAGAAAGTACGATAAAGGAAATAGAAAGGAAAGTACTAAACACTACAAAAGATGCTAGGCTACTCTATCAAACCACAAAAGGAAAATGAAGTGCTACCACCTGCACCCAAATGCTCTCAAGGCCAATGGAGGGAGAATGCAAGCAACGAACTTGGAAAACTCCCCATAGCCACAATAATGACAAAAGGAGGTCCTGTAAGACTCCAAGCTCACAACTTCTATGGTAACACATGTACAAAAGTGAAGTTGATGGAGTAACAAGCTACTACAATGCTCAATGGAGTTGTGAAGATGGTAGAATTGTGAATAGAATCCTCAAGAGAAGGTTGAAGATGGATCAGTGTGTAGAGAATTGTTGAAGAGATGAAGTGAGTGTGGAATGAATGCCTTTTAATACTAGAATGGAAGAGGAGTTATTTTCGGATTGGTTGGTCACATAGGGACATTACAATTCAACCCCAATGAGGAGTGTAATGTCCCTGTGAACTCTAGAGGTAGGAATTTGTTAGGGATGGTAGCACACCGTGCAGACGTCCATGCGCTACACTCACGTCCCTAACGAAAATTCCCCCACCGATGTACAAAACACGTGCCAAGTGGATGCATTTCGAATGGGTGATGTGAAATTTTTCCTTCGGGTTTTATTTTCTAAGGTGAAGGGATACAAAAGGGGAAGTTACACAAAGGGTGCAAATTTTCTCCCATACATTTTCCCCCAACTTTAGCGAGCATGAGTATCGATGAGTGTTTGGTAAAGTAGATCGAAGAGTTAGAAATATATACCTAAACCATTGAGGAAGTAGATTGTGATCTGGTGAACTTGAAAGCACAGGGCAGGAAAAGGACTCCACAAGTACTCTCTCTTGAGGAGGTTCAAACAAAAGGACTTCGTAGCTCCACAAAATTACAAAGTTGCACAAATTACACTGAAGGCCCGCAAACCAATGATGGAAAAATCCCGCAAGATGCAAGCACTTCACAGGCCCTCAGATATGCAAAGAAGGCATTCCCCCAAGTACTCTCTCATGAAGGAATCCCAATAAAAGGGGACTCCACAAAGTTAGACTGGAAAGCAGCTTCACAGGAGCACCTGCAAAGCAACATGTTAATTCACAGATAAAACATGTTAGAAAACAAAAAGTAGCCATGTAGGAAAATAAACAGACAATCACATAAACAGTCAAAAAATTTAAAAGCTTTCAAAGGGGTCCCTCGAGAACCCTTCAAAGGAAGAGGGGTCCACTTAAGGGATGTGTTGTTTGAAAGTGAAAGAGCATTTTTCTCAAATCAATTCAACATCAAGGAATCCTTTTGAAAGATGTTCACCTCATCAAGGAATTCAAAAGGAAGAAAATGCCCCCTCATGAGGGGAAGGTAGAGGGTTCTCTCGTAGGAAAATTTTCTCCCTCCTCGAAGGAAAGTTCTTCAATTTCTTTCTTTAAGAACCCATGACGAAGGAAACATGTTCTACTAGGGGGTCCTTGTTGAGAATGTAAATTTTTGAAAAAATTTGCAAAGATTTTTGAGAAAAGATTTGTTGGCAACAGATGCATTTTCTAAAAATTAAAGTTGACATGATAGCCCCCCCTTAGGGTGGTGCGTATTGAACATAGAGGCATGTGAAATCTTAAGGAGAGAAAAACAAGAATGAAAAAATGATTTTGTGGCCCGCGGAACATAGTGAGATGTCACCGTGGTAACATTGTCACACACACATAAGGGACAAATCATGGATACTACAACATCACAAATAAGCAAAGAAAAGAGAAAGATGACAACACTGCAAAAAGAGACAATAACATCACGAACAAAGGGAACATGGGAGATTTGATATTTTGGGGTCAAAGATGCTCATAAATATATAAGTATAATAATAGTATATAGATGAACTATCATCAACCCTCTACTATATCAAACCATATGAAGAATGCATGAGAAGAAAAAATAAAAATAAAAAATTGGGTCAACATGGAAGGGAATCCTAAATGTCCCCAACACTTTGCATCATCCCCAATTTGTTGAAAATCAATACACATAATAGAGGAAGAATGATGCCACAAATAGAGGAATTTTTACAACACATAATCACTTATGTATCCAAGCACCTACAAGGGTGACAAGGGTCATCCAGGAATGCATAACACAAGCACAAGGGAACACATCACAACAAACACACACCTAATCTAAAGATAAAGAAGAGGTGCTCCCTTAACACTCATCGATCAAGAGTTCATATGCTTCCCAATCTAGATCATTATACGGGGAAGGAAGACGAGCTTGCAATGAATGGAATGTCAAGGGGGGAACCCATTGACCCTCCCACAACAAGAGCCAAGGAAGGAGACTCTTTGGGGTCTCCCCCACTCGGTTCCTATGGAGCAAAGGTTAGCGATTTTGTGAAAATCACCAATAGGGACAAGACCTCATCCAAAGAGTTAAACATACACTTCATAGGAGTTCCATGTGTTACCTTAATGGGTGAGGGAGGTGATGCTTGAGATTCACTACTAGGCTTACCGATTGAATCGGGAGCAGTGACAAACTTAGGGGACGTTGAGCTTCTTCTGTCACAAGGACAATGTATGCTAATGTAGAACCACCCTTCGAAAGGGTTGGACTCCTCTTTCAACCCTCGTTGCTAGCGGGGCCATTTCCCACCTTCTACTTCATTGAATGGTGCGAGACCCCCCACAAATGAGGTAGAAGGTGCAAAGGAGGAGGAGAAGAATGTGATAGACACCACCAAAGTGTTCAACATGTCCATGGGATTAGAGAAGGGAGGGATGCTCATAAGGGACATCAAGAGAGGCGGCTTGATTGAAGGAGCAATAAACACTTGCACCTTTTTAGGGTCAGGGGTGTTTATGCTCGCAACAGGAGTCAGAAGCATAACCAAATTTGATTGAACCGAGGCAAAGGGGATGGGAGAGAATGACACAAGAATAGGAGGCCTTGAAATAGGGGCAGTCAAATCCCTTCCCTTTTTTTTCAAAGCAGCCTGCTCAGCTGGTAGAGCATTTCTCCAACACTTGTGCTCATGCACAAGGTGATTTCTATAACTTTGGGAACGAGAGATTAGGAGCTGAGGTGGAACAAAAGGCTCCTACTCAGCCGTAAGAGTTTCCATCACAATCATTTCCAGTGAAGGGAGTGAAGGAGTGACTCTTGGACAAGAGCAAGAGGAAGAGGCTAAGAAGAGGTTAGAATAACGGTGAGGGAAGTTGGCTCTAATGCATTGACGGTGAACCTCTTCCCATTCACTACCTTAAGAGAGGGAGTGGTAGGAGGCCACGAAGGCTAAGACATAAATGATTTCCCATGGGGACCCTTCCCTCTACCATATTGAACAAGCCTAGGCACCATGGGCAGAACAAGAAATTCAAATGTAGTACGCTTGGGCTTCTGCTAAGTTGGCACCATAGGGTTCTCCCACAAATGCAGGGTAGAATTTGGTGACTCCATAATAGGGCGAGAGAAAAGCGATAGGCTAGATAGTGAAAGAGGAGGAAGAGGAACCTCGAGAACACTTCTCTTCTTCCCTTCTCTGGGCCATGGTGGCATCACTATCAACTTTCAAACAAGCCCTATGCGAGATGGTATAAGGAGATGGAGGGTACCTCACCTTAGGCATTAAGTTCCCTTTCTTGTACTTCTCATAGGTTTGGTAAAAGAGGTCTATCCTAGGCAGAAGCAGATCAACAGGTGCAAGCCAAAAGTGGTCTAAAGAATAGCTCCCACATGCAACCGATGGTTTATAACTGATGTCATGGATCACATGCACTGAACCCTCATGGATAAACTTTAGGAATTTAAGTACGATCAAGGGAATCGCATTCATAGTGACCAACCAGGGGATACCTAGTTTCACCTTGAAGAGTTTGAACCCCGAAATTATGTCAAAAAGAAAGTTTACCGACTTAGGTCCAACAAGGATCGATAAGGTGATGCTACCAAGGGGAGGTACAAAAAGTTCATTATGTGTACGAATGGTACTTTTAGGTGCATCATACCCATATTTATTTAGGAAGTTGATCAACTTAATCTCATTAGTAATCACATTCACCTGACACGTCCCGTCAACAAGAACACATGTCACAGTGTTCCCATTGATCCATGCGGGGATATAAAGAGGAGATGGCTCTCTGTTGTAATCCATCGACAGGTCCTATGAGGTGAAAGTTATGTCAAGAGAACTACTTGCAAGCTACATGAAGGGGATAGGCAGATGCAGAAAGGAATTCATCATGTACACTAAACAACACTTTCACAAAGCCCCTAAAGGTTTCACAATTGGACAATGACCCAATTAAGGTTTCGTTTTATGACACTTATGGAGCCTTCCAACTATGCCACTAGGGGTCGTAGGTTGGGTTGTAAGGCGAAACACCTCACAACACTCACACCTACAATGTTCCTAGGATACAAGGAAAGGACTCTTCAACACCATTAAATGAAACCAAAATGGATCACATCGGGTTCACCAAAAATGTAAGAGAGGGGGACCAACCACGCCAAGGTTCTAGGTTACAGAGAGCTGAGAGCGGAGGGCTACCCTAACTTACCTCAAGCTAACAGATGTTTTAGGACAAGAATCAAGAATGAAGAGCACTCTCAAGTGCTTCTATCACTCTACAAATCCAATAGTTTAAATGGAGCTAAACGAGTTGATTTCTGGAGTCTAAAATGCACCCTAGACAACTCTTTATCCGAGGACGACAACGTAGGTCTGAGACGACAACGTGGTGTGTTGGCATCCCTCTGGCGTGCTAGTGCTCATACAACCAGAAAATGTAAAATATAGTGTAAAATGCCAAAAACCTGCTTAATAGCCTAGCTAACTAGTTTTGACGAAATGAATAGAATTATGAAATACAAAAGTTAAGTATGTAAATGATAGAATAAGTAGATGAAGACAAGGGTGATAAAGATCAACTCACTAAAGCTCCAATTCACCAGTGAGCCCCATCTACACTTTCACCTACACACAAGAAAGAGCAAAAAAATGTTGGGTTGTATAGGGGTTTGCCTTAGTCAAACCCCTGCTTTGGTGTTTCCATCTCCATAGACAACTAGAAAAGCCATGAAGAAGAAAGTGTGATAAAGGAAATAAAAAGGAAAGCACTAAACACTACAAAAGATGCTACGCTACTCTATCAAACCACAAAAGGAAAATGAAGTGTTGCCACCTCCGCCCAAAGACTCTCAAGGCTAATGAAGGGAGAATGCAAGCAACAAACTTAGAAAAGTCGCCACTGTCGTAACAATGATGAAGGGAGGTCTCGTAAGACTCCAAGCTCACAACTTCTATGGTAGCACAACACATACAAAAGTGAAGTTGATGGAGTAACAAGCTATTGCAATGCTCAACGAAGTTGTGAAGATGGCTAGAACTGTGAACAGAATGCTCAAGAGAAGGTTGAAGATGGATCAATGTGTAGAGAATTGTTGAAGAGATGAAGTGAGTGTGGAGTGAATTCTTTTCAAGACCAAAATGGAAGAGAATGAGTCATTTTTTAGGTTAGATGGTCACACAGAGGTGTTACAATTCAATCACAAAGAGGAGTGTAATGTCCCTGAAGACTCCATAGGCAGGAATTTGTTAAGGACAACAGCGCACCATGTAGACGTCCACACGCTATGCTTGCATCCCTGATGAAAATTCCCCCATCGACGTACAAAGCACACACCAAGTGGATGCATTTTGGATGGGTGATGTGGAATTTTTCCTTTGGGTTTGATTTTCTAAGGTGAAGGGATGCAAAAGGGGAATTTACACAAGGGGTGCAAATTCGCTCCTATACAATATGTATGTACATACATACATACATACATACATACATACATACATACATACATATACATATACATATATATAAGGGGCAAACGCTTTTGACCTATACCTATGGATCGATGAGGTCACAAATGGCAAACCTCATCCCTAATATAAATTCTCAACAATTACTGCAATGGAGTTTGAATCTTGATGGCAAGAATAACAACACAACAACTTAACCATCATTCCATACCACTATTGACTTAAAAAAATAATGTTCATATTGAAATCAATTGTAATAACAAATTTAAAATTTCAAACACAATATAATTTATTTCTAGTAAATGTGAGACAAAATAAAATTTCAACTAATTATTTTCCTACTACTTTACAATAAAATTATATCCCTAGACTAAATTAAATAAAATATGTTTATCAACAAAATATATCACTAATTTGAATCTTATAGTAATACTGTAATTAAAAATTTAACTCTGAAAAATTATCCTAAAAAAATTGACTGTAAAAAAAATATATACCAGCGGGCCCATTGAACCTATGGGTACAATTGGTAGTTTATTTTAAACGAAAAGATGCCAACACCTTCAACAGACGTAACCAAAATCCCTTTAAGCAAACCCACTATTTATAAAGGCATAAATGAGGAGCATAAGATACATTTTAAGAACATATAACAGGGTCTGTGCTTTTAGCTTGAAGAAAAGCGAGAATTGTGTTGTTTGATTCCGACCTTTTCCCTTTATCCGAATTCGGTCTGATCTTTCAGAGGATTTGCTCTTTGGCTGCTCTTTTTATACTTATTTTGCTGGCTCATTCTGCCCAACAAAACATTGAATTCTCTGCACTGTTATCGTATCAGGTATGTGCTCTGCTTTATTGGATTTATGTTTAATTTTTATTTGATTTCAAAATGAAATTGAATCACTGCGTTTACAAGCCCTTTGGATTTTAGGGCATACTGGGTATTATAGCATTATTTTTCATATTAGATTCAGTGGAAGGGAAAAAAGGAACTGTTGGTCTATTGTCAGTTGTAAATCTCTCTTACCCAGTATTTCTCCGTAGCTATCCCAACCTGGCTTACGTGTTATTATGTGATTATTTTTTCATTCTGAGTAAAATATGATATATCTATTATAATGGGATGTGCCTGATTGTTCCTGGTTGACCTAGTGTTAGTTAAAAGGGTGAAATTGCCAGCAAGTTTTTCGGTTAATCTTTATGGAATAAAGAAAAGCAAAAGAACTGTTTATAATATGGTCCACTGTGTTTTTTAATTAAACATCTAAGGGAAAAATTGTAAAATTCTGCCGATGATCCAAGTTAGATGAAAAGCTGGGATGGATGCAAATTTTCGAGTGGATTGACACCCTTCAAACCTAAGAGTTTATGTTAAAGGAAGTATACTTCAAAGACAAACAATGCATACGCTTTCTTAGGTATTTCAATCTGTTTATTTTGGGAGATAAATTGATGGGATTGGTCATGTTATCCAAGTGAAGTTTTGATGGAATAGATACCCTTTAAATCTGACATTTATGCTGAGGAAATTATGCATAATAGTTTGAATTATGTTTTGAAGCTAACATTGCAAACAGGTGTTATCAAAGGATAGTGTCAGAAAAGAGAATGAGAGTTGTTGCAGAATCCATGCAAATTTTGATGAAATAGATACCGATACAATGATCTATGTTTGATGTTTGCAACAAAGCCATGATAGATAAAAAGATAATACTGGATGCAAAATCCATTGGAATTTGATGAAATAGATACCTAGTATGAGACTTGTTGCGGAATCCATGCAAATTTTGATGAAATAGATACCGATATAATGATCTATATTTGATGTTTGCAACAGAGCCATGATAGATAAAAGGATAATACTGGCTGCAAAGTCCATGTGAATTTTGTGTAATAGATATATAGATATCATTGTTGGATGCATTTTGAAGAAAACATCTAAAAGCCTTGGTCCAGACCCTGGTGAATTTTGATGAATTTAGAATATAGATACCTCTGAAACCTGTCATTGCTAAATTAAAATTATGCATGATATGGTAGTGTGTTTCGAAGCATATTGCATAATTATTCCAATCACCCATGTTAAATTAAAAGATGAAACTAGTTGCAATAGTCAGGTAAATTTTGATGGAATAGATGCACCTTAAACTTAACCCTTATGTTGGCCAAAGTTCTGCATAACATGTTTTCTTATTTTGTGAAATGGACATCTAAAAGATATTAGATAAGTTTATGAATGATGCTTTAAATAAAGGGACCAGCCTGGGTGAAGGACCTGGGTGATTTTGATGGAATAGATAAACCCTGAACTTGGTTGTCAGTGACTTGTGTTGATAAAAAATAAGTTGGGGAAGACCTTGTTAAATTTTGATCCATTAGATACCCCTTAGGTGTAAAGTGTAAGTTCTGCATAACATTGTACAGTAGTATATTTAAAGCAAATATTTAAAAATAAACATTAGATGAGTTTTCCGATCTGTGTTGATAAGGGGAAGAGACTGGGTGCAGGACCTGGATTCGTTTTGATGGAGTATATGCCCCTTAAGCTTGGCATTTATTGAATGTAAATTTTGTATAATTTTGTGTGATTTTTCATTTTTGGAAGTATCCCAAAACCAAATACCAGATGAGTTTTCCAAAGAGCTGTCTGAGACACAAAGTTAGGTGACAGTTGATTGAATAGATACTCTTCAAAGTTGGCATTTTTTTGGGAGGTAAAGTTCTGTGTATTCTGCCGCAGCATGTTCTAAAATTTAAAGCAATCCAAATGCTGGATAAGTTTGCCAATGACCTTTCTTAGATATAGGGATAAGACTGTATGCATGACTAAGGACAAAGAGAGTAATTACCCTCTCAAAAATTCTATTTGAGGTAAGTTGTGCCTAACTTGGTACCTTGTATTTGAAAGAAAACTTAAGCAAACAAATATTGATAAGTTTGTCAGTGGCCCTACTCTTTGCTCCTGACATATAAGGTTCTTTATATTTTACAACCACTAGGGATATGTTTACAAATGATATGCATTGGGTAAGTTTGTCAACGTGGTTTCTTCTTGATAGAGCTAAGGAATCAATTAACTAAGCCTACTATGTGTGCTACCCTATTATTTTTCATTTTTCCAAAATTCAAGAAAAATAATCTCTCTTTTCGTGGATTTTGAAAATATTGTTAACAAAATTTATTGGTTGCAGAATGATTAAGCTTTTTAAGGAAAAGGAGAAGCAGAGAGAAGCACGAAGTGCTGCCATTGGAAGAGGACCAATCAAAAAGCAAAGTCCTGGTGAACTGCGGTTACAAAAAGGTTGGTAACATATATCAGGAAGCTTTCTCTTCATAGAAACTTAACTTCTTACAATAAATATATGATTATGAATTAAATGGAAACCTACTTTACTTCTATCTTATAAGTAATACATCAACAAAATATATAAAATCATTTCATAGAAACGTACTTCCTATTAGTTATTTTCAAGCATGTCTTTCTAAGATAGAGGATGTCTAATGGCATGAATATATGCTATGTGGAATTATGTCTTCTATATGGGCATTTCCAATGTCTAAATGGCAATCCTGCTACTAAAGAAATACTGCAAAATAAACCGTTTATTTTGAAAACCCTTTGTCCTTGGGTAGAAATAAATAAATTTTCTGGTCATAAAATTTGATTTCTACTTGCTTTTTGTTATAGTGGGAATGAATATCGATAGTACATATGTTAGCCTCTGCAAAAATGGAAGACCTTATAAGTTGATTTTAAATATGTTTGCATGAGTTAATCACTATCTACTTTTTGCTCTCAATTAATGGGAACTAATATGATTAACTTCTGTTACACCAAAATTTGCAGATATCAGTGAGTTAAACCTTTCTAAGAATACAACTATATCTTTTCCAAATGGAAAAAATGATCTTATGAACTTTGAAATCAAGCATCAACCTGATGAAGGATATTATCAGTAAGTTGAAATTTGAGCCTGCAGGTTTATTCTAATGTCCTGGAACATGCCAAGTAAAGTTAAATTGAATTATTTTTGTGAGAATTATATTTATTTAATTTTCTCTTGATCTCAAATCTGTGGCAGAGCTGGCACTTTTGTGTTCACTTTTCAGGTGCCTCCTAGTTACCCACATGAGCCTCCAAAGGTGAAATGCAAGACAAAGGTAAGGGTTTTCGATTTATTTCCTTAAAAACTTAAAATGATTTTTTTTGGTCTTTTTTTGTGGAAGATTTTGAAAAGAGTAATGTGAATGTTGGGTTTTTGCTCTTCTTATTACATGAAAGTTGCTCAAATTTGCAGGTTTACCACCCGAATATTGACTTGGAAGGCAATGTGTGCCTTAATATTCTCCGTGAAGACTGGAAACCTGTTCTCAATGTCAACACCGTCATTTATGGGTTGTATCATCTCTTTACGGTAAGGAGAGTTATTGAAAATTCAAAGATACTCCATAAAATTGTTTTGGTTAATGCCTGTCACTGCTACTTTCCAAATATTTTTATTGTAAACCCTTTGTAATGCCTATATTATTGTTGAGTAATGGTTTTTCTTTCATTGAGATAAAATAATTAAACCTTGTAACATGGCGCAATTATTTTAGATTGGATTTTTATGTTTGTGTGATCGAATATTTAAGACATTCCTTGCCCTTTGCGTTCTTGAGCATGAGAAATGCTTTTATTGTTTAATTATCTTCAAATATGGTACTTACCATGATTAATGTGATCTGTTGCAGCAACCAAATCATGAGGATCCTCTTAACCATGAAGCTGCAGCAGTATTGAGAGAGAGTCCAAAGGCATTTGAAGCAAACGTAAGAAGGGCCATGTCAGGGGGCTATGTAGGATCCACCTATTTCCCAAGGTGCATATGATACCAGTTATGCATACTGGTCCAATCTTTATGATGTAACTTTGAAAACTGGATTTCACTCCTGTGATTTTTGGGAGCTAGATATAATGTAGATGCAGCATTGGCTCCAATCACTGTCATCTTTTATCTTCATTTTAGCTGAATTTGGAATGAGAGAAATGTCCACAAAAGTTTGTTTATGTATGCTTTGATTTACTTCTCTATAAAAGAAAATGTCAGGATATTACATATGACCAAGCAAATTGAGCAAGCTTGATTTAAACAATTTTGTGCATGTGAGAATGTAGTGTTGTACTGTATAATCCTAATCATTGCTTATGACAAACAGAATCTTTTGTAAAAGGGTTTATTCTTTTTGTGTCTTGGCTTCTCAATGGCAAGGAAGAATATCTATTATGGAGCTTGGCTGGCTAGTCCAATCATGGCCAATGCCTACGTATGTAGCACTACCATTTTCAGTAGTATCAAAAAATCTGAAAATATTTTAGAACTCAGAGCCTTTAAACTTTAATGATGGTAATGCTATGCCAAGAAGCCGAATATGAGAAGAATAATGAATGGGTTATTTTCACAAGACTGAGAGTAGACAGTCCATAGCCAACCCTGTTGGCTGTTAGCATTGAATATAAAGAGTTTGAACATTACAAACGAAATTTTGATTTCAATCCACAAATATGAATGTCTTATTTTCAAAACTGACAGGTAGGCAGTCCATAGCCAACTCTGGTATTACATTGTATATAAAGAGTTTCAACATTAGAAATTAAATTTTGATTATACTCCATAAATCGAAATTGGCCATACATCAGCCAATCATTACAAGAGAGTCACTATCTTCCAATCCATGAAAACAAGTGCACGATGAGCAGGATGAAGAGCGTCTTATGGTATCATTATATGGACACGAAGCATGAAACATGAATTTGTTTAAGCCATATGAGGATTCTTCTATAAATTAAGGACACATGGGAGCTGATAGAACATTGTTCATTCGTACTAATCCATGAGCTGCTTCACATTCATTGCCAAGTATTAACATAATGATTGAATGAACTTTTTCTTTGAACGAGTTTATGTGACAAGATAATATGAAGGAATATATATGCTTATTACAAATGTAATGAAATTCCTTTTCAAGTTAATCTCATAAATAACAATTGCCATGATTGATTGGCCTACAAACGACAATCTAGAACCGAAAACTCCTTTTATAAGATGAGAAAAAATGTTACACAATATTGCAATGTGGAATTTCTAATTATAGAGGTATTTTGACTAATACAACTTTTCATAAATAGTTATTCTTAGGCATTGTCTATGTCAATGGTTGAAGGTCAATTTTGGCCAATAAAAATAGTTTAGTTAGAATTCTTCTAGTTTGTCTTCTATTTTATGTAAGTCTTAAGAAAATTTAACCTGATTTTAGTCTTCATATATTGTTGGAGTGAGGGAATGGAGCTCTCACTTAGCCATTTGCTTTCATAATATTTGTTCTATAGAAGGATTAATTTGTGTAATGGTGAAATTCTCATACTTGTGTTAATGCCTATTTAAATGGATAATTGAAGTTGAATGAGAGGAGTGGAGAATCCTCACTTACGAAGAATAGTTAGGAGTGTTTAGAATTATGAGCTTACTAATAATCTAAAATTGGTCATGAATAGTGTTAGCCCAATATCTCGGAGTCTTAACTATGGAGGATTAGGACTACATCCATATCCACTATTCCATTTCCAAAGGTATGTGGTGAGTAACTTCTTAGGGCTGACTACTTGCCAGTGCATCACAAGTACCAAAAAGCCAAAAGTTTTGCTATGCTAGGTTTGCACAAGGCTCAACTAGGAAGTCATTTATATACCCAAGTTAATAAAACCCCATAAAAATAAATAAAAATGAAGGGATGGGTGTTTTTCATTCCCAATACTATCAAATCATGTGAGGGAAGAGCATACACACCTAACATTTAGATTTGCACCATAATTTAGGGCTTTGTGAAAAATTTACTGATATGAGAGATCTTATTGATCCCATGGTGAATCATTTTAGAACTACATTTAGTTAGGAATAATATTATGTGTTCTTAGTTGACTATAAGGATAATATAAGACAATAAGAGATATAGGACCAAGTAGTGTTCAAAAAAATGGAGAAAATCAATAATAACAAGATAGACCCAAGGAATCCATCATTTTAGGCTACACTCATGTTAATTTCTTAATTTGTATTGTGATCTAAGACTAATTATATTATGAATGTAACCCTTAGTGAGGTGGATCATTAGTCTAGGTTGTATGATTTTTCTCATCTTGTATAGAACAAAAATTAAAAAATTAGGAAAAAAATCCACCCAAGGAGGGAAGTGGAAGGATTAGATAGCCCCCTAGAAGTGATAGTGTCTCACACCCCTAGAAGAGCTCAAAGATGAACATATGTGCTCCCTAAAAAGGGTTTGGTAAAAACATATGTAATTTTATCTGATATAGGACAATATTGAAGATTTATCTTGTATAAGATCTTGGATGTAGTGTATTTGGATCTCAATATGCTGTCTTCGTTAATGGTGAACTAGAGTTCTTGATATTACAATAGAATTTTGGTTGTCATAGTAGATGATGGATGGTATTTGATAGGTGATGCCAAAATTTGTTAGGATGTGATGAAGCCAAATGGTCTTTATAGTAGCATTCAAAACCCCCAAGTATTTTTCCTTTGTAGATGAGAGATCTATATCATGGTGTTTTTTTCTTGGCCAACATATAGGACCAAATCCAAGGTGAAATGTGTAACTAGATGTGGACTTGTGATCCTAAGAATCACTAGCCCAACTAGAATTTATGTATCGTATTAAATCAATATCTCAATTTTTTGCATAATGTATCCCAAATAAATGTGTCCCTTATACATAGTGTATTATATTTTTTGAAACTTTCCAATGAATCTCATGAATTTTTTGCATATAGTGAGAAGCCATGCCAATGGCAAAAACATCAAGATGAGTATGTGTGAGGTATATGAAACTCCTGACAAGTTGTTAATACAAGGTAGCACTAACAAGAGGAGTTGAACGATGAGCCTCCAATTTGATGTCTAGTAGAAATAGTGTTGGGGTTTTTAATTTAATCCTAAATATTCAAATTGGACACTAAAATATGAAAATTATATACTTATTCTTCCATTGATTAATTTTAGTCTTAGTGCAACTAAGAGAACTTCATGTGTTGGTCATCATAGTTTCCTACAAAAGAAAGGGTTTTTTTTAGGGATATGTATCTTTAGGTGTGTCTAATTCATCCTCATGTGTTGTGCACTAGCATTCCACCACTTTTTATTACTAGATTTGTTTTAAATAATGAATGCAATATTTTCTTGACCAAAGAAATGACTAGTTGCATAATTTGAATAGATTAAGTTAATCTAATTATATAGGTTATTTGGATCTATTTTTCTTTCAAATATGGGGATGTATAGAATAAATTGTACCTTTTATGGCATGCAAACACTAAATAATCATCATACATTGGATTTTTTTCAACATGATTGAAAAGATATAAGATTGTCAACAATACCCTATCTTTTGTGTGCATAAAATTCCTCTAATTACATTCATTGACTTTGCAAAGAATCCTCTATTATTTGTGGAGAATATGCAATGTTAGTGTTGTTAATGATTTGTCTCCCATATAAAGATGTAAAGAAAGACAAGATTAATGGTCACAAATTTCCAGCCCCAAATTCCTATGAAAAATAGAGGCATCTTTTAATAACAAAGAGGGAAGATAATTCTAGAATGATTCCACATATTTATTTTTAATATGAACAAGCTAAGGGCCCCCCAATTTTTTTTGAAGATATATTAAAAGGAAAATTGTTGATAAATATGGTACTTGTTGAGAGGTCTAAAGGTCTCGTTTGAGTCAAATGCACCATGTAGGACCACCAATAACAAAATGAACAAATGATGTGGGATGTAATTAGTGCTTTAATATCCAATAATATAAGGTTGGATCCTTATCTATCTTAAACCAAACTTAAATATGTATGAAGAAAAGGGAAATTAATTGTAGAAACTAAATAACATAAGGAAAGGATCACAATGGATACCTACATTCTCACAACTAGAGCAAAGATTTATATCTCATGATATAATATTCAACATAAGAAGAATGTATTTACAATAGTTTACTAATAAGAAAAATCACAATCCCATAGCGTATAAGAATAAAAAATAACAAGATAACACTAGATGTTACCTAAGAGAACCCTCTTAAGATTAAAATGAGCCTCCAAAAGTACCCACATACTCAATGCATTGTCTTAAGAAACAATATTACAATATATTTCAAGAGTCTTCATGCAATTTTTTTGAAGCATCAAGCACTAATTTCATTCCTCTATGTGAAAAAGCAATAGGGAACCATGTACCCACACATCCCAATCCATGATTCCACATGCAACCTACAAGAGATGCTCCATCAACCTTAGCCAACAAGCCAAAGGTTACATGAGTCAACTTTAAAAAATATTTATGTACTTTCTTTTGTAGAGACAATCTTACATAAAATCACTAAGTGGTTTTACATAAACCATGTGCCTCAAAACCATGAGCTCACTAAACCATGAACCAAATTAAATATTTGGTACAAAGTTTCCCTAATATTTAATATTTTCCCAATTTCATGCCCACATTTAATATTTTCACAATGTCTCATACAACATATAAGGGGTCCCAATAATGTTTAACCCATGCGGTATCCACACCTCTAAGATGCATCATAATTAAATATTATTTTTTATAGCATTATTATTTTATGTGAGGTGTATAATACATCTTTTTGAACATTCTATAACTTGTTATATATATTGTATTAGGGATAAAAAATTAAACTCAATCATCAAGGGAACAATCCTTATGTCCAACATATACCATACATACATACAAGTGCTTCATCAAGATACTTGTAATAATAACCAAGGTGGCCATCATCTCAAACAAAATCCCTCTCATCCTCCATCATGCTAAGACATAAAAGATAAAATAATATGCATAAAAGTTGTAAATACACTAATTATCACAAAAGCATCATTGAATCATATCTCAACTATATATTTGAATAAAATACCAAATCCAATGGTAATAAATAGGCTCGGGTAGCTACCATGAACTCACTAACAATTGGAATAGAAATCACAACTAGTTTCTAACACATCCAATTAACTATACCTCAATACCAAGGTATACACATCATAAAAGGTAGAACTTATGCCATCAATTTATCCAACCCAATCCATAATCACAAGTCCCTATATATCCTACATAATTAAGTCCTCCAAAGTAACAAAACACATAGATGTATGACCTAAATAACCTCAACATCATAGTAGAATGAAAATATCCAACAAAGGAAACATATATATTGGCACTCTCATTGCCTGGGTAATGTCAAATATAAAATCAATCAAGGAATCTAAAGTTCTACCAATAACACTCACAAAATAGTGTGGTGTTAATATCATAAATATAATCTAATATCAAAGAACATCCACAATGATCTAAAATATCAAAAACTAGATAAATGTAAAATAACTCTCCCACCATGAGTTCCCCATAGCTCTACCAAGTTCTCCACATCACAAAATATAGAGATTAAAGAGCCTCTATAATATAACTAAAAAATAATAAAGTGTAATAATAATAGATGACCACAAATGTAGTGACCATAATAACTTCACAAAAACCTCAACTCCAATGTTATGTGAACATTAACCTCTAAGAAGAAGCAATAAACCATCAAGAGAGAACATAAACATCAAAACCATTATAATTTCATTCTACAAACATGTCTAAGTGCCAAGATATGAAAGGTAAGATCTCCTTCACAAAACCATAAATATAAAATCCTCAACATCCAATCATTCAACCAAAATGCCAAACATATCATATATTGATTAACTAAATAACATGAAAGCCTACAAAAATAAAGGAAGATCAAACAACCTTTTCAATAACAATGGAATATGCCAAACAACATCCCTTATACTCAAAATTTTCTTCATAAAAAAAACTTATATGTATAAGGAGACAAAGAAAAAATAAGTCATTTAGAGTAATCCTTAAATAAACCCTCTAGAACTAACATCCATAGCTCAAGACTAATTCCCATGAGAAGATGAAGAATGAAGCAAAATCCATATAAAATAAGGTTGGAATACCTATTAAATATTTTTTTATTAACTGGACCAAGAGTGGGGAATGATATTACTCCTCTATGAGATGCATCAAATCACCATGACTCTCTCCATGAATAATCTCCTTATTGGGTCCTTGTTGAAATCACATTTAAATCTGGGGAATGATATTACTCCTCTATGAGATGCATCAAATCACCATGACTCTCTCCATGAATAATTTCCTTATTGGGTCCTTGTTGAAATCACATTTAAATCTAGGTTTAGGATCCTTGATATTCATGCTAAAATATCATCAAAGAGTAAATGTTTAACACGTGATCTCTATGAATAAGAAATATCTAGCCTCACCCAAGTCTATATAATATATGTGAGTACCCAACCAACCATCTCATGCTAACTGAACTCCAATTGCATCATAATAATTATGATTCTAAGTTTTACTATTGTCTGAAATTGCTTGTGCTATCTTTGTGTGCAAATTATTACTATTGGAAAGTATGTGAGTCCATGTATAAATAGCTAGATTATTATGCATAGGGCTATATTAGAAATACAAAGAAATAAGATGGATTAGGGAATCAACATGCATGATACATAGTTATCATGATTATATTGCTTGATTAATATAACAAAGAGAAGCTAAAATAGGGTAACGTGATAATATCCTAATAATACATTATTGTATTTATATTGTTTGAATGAGTTTATGTTGTTTTTCAACAAGAGGGTTTGAAATCATAATAGAAGTATTTTTGTCTCTACTATCTATTGAATGATATTATTTTATGAATACCTATATGTATGGTAGTTTAACCCTGTGTGGAGAGCTTATGTTCTCGAAAGATTATAACCCTTGAAATTAAGAGGATAGTTTATTCCCTTGGGATAGGGTAAACACTTGAATAAGAGACAATTTTCAAACCTAGATTGTTACAACTATGTAACAAGGTATTCAAGAGATCGTGGAAAACCTATTTAGTCAATTAAATCAATATTAGTGTGTGATCACTTTTGAATGAATTTTTTTTTATGATATTTAACCTTGGAGGAAAACCAAGAGAAGAGTTAAGCACAAGTCAATAGAGTTTCCAAGTTGAGTAGGGGTGGGTGAACTTACAACACTGCTTCTTAGAAATTGGATTGATTATGTATATCAAAATGTTGGCAAAAGTAGGCATAAAAGTTGTTGCTTACACTTTTTCAATTCACTATGATCTAAGTTTTCATAGCTAATCATTAGTGTCATGCATGGTTGGAGGGTATTCATTGTTGTATGGTCATACTTGTTACCTAAGAAATAACACCAAATACTTGGATAGGCATTACTAGAGGTTTCTATACTAAACTCGTTGTTGAAGGGTAGGTCCACTTTTGGTTAGGAAGGTGTGCAAGGACCATTGAGTCTGTGGTTGGAGGAAAAGCACTTGGGTGATGCTCTCCCTCTTGCAAACAGTAGCTGAGACTTGTGGTATAGAAGAAGTGTGGTCCAGATGAGGACACCTTGACCTTGAACTCTTGTAATACATGAAATTGTAAATATGTATGATAATGAAACAATTGTAATTTGTATTTGAAAAGGTGAGTTTCATTTAATTGGAATTATGTAATGTTATTTCATTTATGCACTGTGCTATTATGTTATGGAAAAAGGAATTTTTTTATTTTTTTTTGGAAAACTAGTGTTATTCACTTTCTAAGTTAAAACTTAGGTGAAAACTATTGAGTAAATATTGGTTGTGTTACATGTGGTTTCAAAGCTACCAAGTTCAACACTAGAACCTATGGGCTCATTATGCTAGCCTATTATCCAACATTATCAGTAGCTAATGTTTGGAATTCTTGTGTCAAGATGGTGTGACTCAAGGTGACTGGAAAGAAATCAATTATTGGCAATGAGAGCTACCTGAGGGCCAAGAAAGAATGAGAGGCCATATTCAAAACCATAGAGGGAATGAATCATAGTGGGGGGGATATGGCTTGGAGATTCTGATACTCTCAGTATTGCATTGTCACATATTAAACTGGATAAGAAGATGCAGGAAGCAGCCAAGTCCATAGCTCCTATTCCCCTAGCTGAGTCTCACCATCTATCACTCTCAAGAGACATGCCAATTGAGTGGAGTGTTATTTCACCTTTGATTAGGAGGACCCACGTGTGCCCTCATCTCCTGAGCCTATTATAATTGTATTTGATAATGAATCAAAGGGATATACTCCTCTCAACTATTACAAATAAGTCATCTTATGTATTGCAATGAAATAAAGGATTATTGAAATCCTTATGAATATAATAAAAGAGAATTGGAAAAACTTGTGCAAAAGTTTCTCCCATTTGCTTTGTAGAATGTGAGTGAATGATTATTGAAATTTTTAGATGTTAAATGAACAATTAAAGGAACTAATGGTAAATTATAAATGAAAACTCCAAGTAGAATACTATCTATAAGTATGGTTTTAACCAGAACTAACCCTGGAGGTAGTCATGAAGTGGCTCAACACTCGAGGAACTCTAAAGCTGAATTGGATCAAATACTAACTATGCTAAATGAAGCGAGAGATAGGATTGGCAACCTTGAGCAAGAGTTTAGGGGTAAGGGTAGACCTGAGTAGGAGGCCTCTCATGAAGGAGAGGATGAGAACACCAATGGTTGTACGAACCTAAGTGAACATGGGGAAGACAAATTAGAGTTGAGATTTGAAACAGGTAAAAGGAATCGGCTTTCCTAATAGGTTGTCGTGAGAACCTAACACTTCAGTTGAAAATATGCCAATTATGCCGACCCGGTAGTGTTCAAAGGTAGTATGCAATAGGGAAAATCTTGGCCATCTCTCTTAGATTTTCTAAATTGTTGAAATGGTTGTAAAAAGAAATTAAACTAGAAAGCATGAAGTTGATTAAACTATAAAGCATGAGATTGTTAAACTAGAAAGCATTCAAATTATTATTCTAGAAAGAATATAAATTACCTAAGAAGTAACACTTGCAGTTAAATTGTGAATTTTAAATAAAAGCAATTAACATCAACCGCTAACAAAAATTATACTTGACAACTTGTAACTAACAATAAGAGTGGATGCTCTGGAATTTTTAAATGAACAAAATTTAAAGATTGCAAACTTAAAACTACGACCTAAAGGAACATTTGACAGAGCTTGACACACAAATTGCATTCATCCAAATTTATCATGTACATAATAAAAGTAACAGTATTAAAAATAGAAATTCTTATCTACTCTATGAGATCTCTCTAGTGACTAGCTCTCGAGCGTTCTTATGATTAGCTCAAATCACACGTACTTTCACATCTTCAAAATAAATTCATTCATGGTACTTCTATTACTTAGAACTATTGACTCGGAATGAGATTGGCAATATTTATTTATTCATATCATAAAAGTGTAACATAGAAACATAACTGAACAATGCTCAAGGCATATCATAACAACATAACAGTATCCTTGTTTGGTAGTTACACATATTTATACTATACCACTACAAAAATCCTATTTTTTAGATGGCGGGAAAACACCATTGAAAATTTCTTAAAATAGAATTATAACTAACCAACTTAACAGATTTTCATGACATAAAACATAATAAAGGATTTGAGTGGAGCCATAATTTTTTTAATAGAAAGTTTAACAAAAAGCTTTAAAGAAAATCATTGCACTATGCACGCCTATATTTTTGGCACCTAGACTTTCAACGCTCTTAACTACAACCACTCAAATTTTGCTCAAATTCCACCCCATTCTTCGGCCATGCATAAGTCTTGTACAATGACTTAAAGTCTACACCATCATATCAACATTTATTAGCTAATTTCAATCAATTTATGAAATAAATATTTATACATCATTTTATAAAAAGTAGACAATTATTGATCCTAAAAATAAACATATTGGCATAGTTAAGGTGGTTGGCAAGAACAAAGAAGGGCATTTAGCCTATTATAATTATGAGGTTGTTTATACCTCATCATTTCTCGAGAACTTTCTCGGGATATGAGAAAAGTCACTCCTCCCAAGTTTGAAGGAGTTGTGAGTGGGGATGTTGTTGAAGTGTGGCTAACAAAGATGGAGAATTACTTTGAAATAAAAAATTACTTTGAAGTTACTGAGGTCTTATGGGGAGCATTTCAATTTTCTGGTGAAGCATCCACTTGGTGGATGAATAAGAAGATGGAGATGAGTCTTAGTTCATTCAGTCTAACTTGGGATGATTTTGTGGTGATCTTTTTGTAGACACGCAAAATGTTTTGATTGACATTGGACATCTGATCCTGACCACTAACATCGTTTCATCCTGAATCATCCCTCGGTCTAACCATTTAATCGAATAACCTTTATTTCATTAAATTCATCACATTTCATCTCTTAATTAAATAAATCAATTGTATCTTGTTAAGTCATCATCTCTCGTTAATTAAATAAACCGTTTTATTTAATTAATTCCTAAATCTCTATTTTAATTAAATAATTCATTTTATTTAATTAAATCTCTATAGTTCCTCTATTAAATTAAATAAATCAAACATTTATCTAATTTAATCAACATCACCCCCTTTGGTTAAATAAATCAAAATATTTATTTAACTAGGTCTTAATCATTTTCACCTCTTTTATATTTATTTCAATCCACAAATCTAAATCAGTTAGTCAAATCACCTAATCCCTTCATTAAATTAATTAACCTTGATTAATTTAATTTCTTCTCATGTCCCATCCTCCATCTTTTGCCACTTGCACATGAAAATAGAGTTATTTGATTTATTAAATCTCTATTTTCCTCAACAAGACATCTTTCAAGGAATATTCCCAAGTTTGAATTCAAAATCCAAGTGGACTTTGTCCTTCCAACAAGGCATTTACTCCACCTACAAAGTCCTTTTTCCTTGAGCCAAGTGGCATTCAATGCACCTTCTTTCTCTCTTACATGTCATTTCAACAATTTCAAAATTCAAATATTGGTATTTATTGGCACATTGATCAAAACTTGCACATCCTCCATCCACTCAAATGTTGACAAGTGGCACTTTGTCATAGGATAAAATTTAGTCTCACATTACTCTATTTTTGTCATTCTATCAACTTTTCAATCTATAAATAGAGAGCTCCTCTATTGCATTGGGCATCCACCATTTGAGTAAACTTACTATGCTCAAATATTTAGCAGTCTTCATCCATATTTTCAAATTTTTAGCTAGGTTATGTAGATTTTTGTCTTGAAGCACTCATCAATCCTCATCAAAGTGGATCACAATATTCATCAAATCACCAAAGCTAGCATTGGAGTTGGGAAAGGGCCAATTTTCACATCAAATTGGCACCAATTCCCCCATGGGATCAAGAGTTTGCACATTGTTTTCAATAGGATTTAGCTTACTCTCTTGTTCTTTCATTTCATTCTTGATTTATTTCCTAACCCCAGTACCAGAAGGACAAGAGGTTTCAAATCTGGGAATTCATAATGGGGTGTAATGCCCAGATCAAAGGATAAGTAGATGGACATGGTCATACCACTATGGACCAAGTGTATGAGAAGGCCATTAAGTAGGAACAAAACTTGAGGTCAATTTTTGCATACAAGGAAAAGAGCCATAAGAAGTTTAATTGGTCACAATCCACCCAAACATTTAAGAAGGATGGCCATCAAGACTTCAAGAAGAAAGGGGATAGGGGGTTGTAAAATAATTAGAACTAAGCTAGAGGTGACCGTAGGGGCAATACCAATAATAACTCCAAGAGGAGTGAAGAAAACTTCAGGAATCCTTTAGAAAGGCGAGGACCTTTAGGGGATGTTTCTTATGTGGCAGTGACCACTATGCCAACCATTTTCTTATAAGGAAGCTAAGGTAGTGGAACAACTTCCTAAACTAATCTTGAGAGGAGAATAATGCAAAACTTTTACAAATCTTTTCAGTTATAGAAACTTAAATAGAAATAAACATAAATATCATGCATACCACAACATAGTGATTTACGTGGGAAGACCCTTTCAGGAGAAAAACTCCACACTACAAAATTTTGCCAATATATTATTCAGAAATCACAAATATTACAATATACTTGCAGAGCAAGCTTCCCATAGAAGTATCACCAAATAGAGATCCAAGGGCAATATGACCACTATCAGACTCTTAGATACATCACAATGCACAATTGTAATACAATGCCCTCATAAAATAGGGTTTCCTTCTAGGGAAAGTCAAGCTAATAAAATATTGGTTGTTAGATTTAAGACCTAATGATGAATAGTCTATATTTATAATAATAAAATAGAAATAAAATTTTCCTTTTGTGGGCAATGCCTCCAAGCCCCCATCAAGGTGTGCTACCCTTAGACCCCCAACTAGGGGGTGATCCCCCAAACCCCTCATCATCGCAAATGTATCAACAATACCTTATATAAATGCAAGGTTGAGAGACATTTTCCCAAAAAATATCCCACTTGTCAAACACCTTGCAAATGCAACGAGAGGGTGTATAATCATCATCTCTTAATTACTGGGGGCCAAAAGCAACATTGAGTCTAAACACCATCTGAACTTCTTTGTGATCATAAGCTTAGTTAAAGAATCAACATTCATCAAATTCACTACCTTAACCAACCTCACCCTACCATCTTCCACCATATCCCTACCAAAATGATATTGTACATCAATGTGCTTGGTCCTCACATGAAATGTCAAGTTCTTAGCCAAGCATACCACACTCTAACTATTGCAATAAATTGTCACTACACCTTGTTTTATTCTAATATTTGAACACCTCTTAAGCCAAATGGATTCTCTACAAGTTTGAGTAGCTACCATATACTCAACTTCAGTAGTGGAAAAAGCAACCATAGTATGCCGCTTACTCATCCAACTAATTGCACCACCAAATAAAGAAAACGCATAAGCCCTAGTGGAACGTCTACCATCAACATCACTTGCCCAGTCTGAATCCACCTAGCCATGAATATCAAGGGAAATATCATCGCTGGTCTTGTACTATATTAACATAGGAATAATCGAGGTGCAAGGAAAGAGTATTCAAGACTCTTTTAGCGTAAATAATATCTACTAGGATTAGGCCACATATCACAAGAAGAACTCCCACTACTTGCAAAATGTTTGGTCTTGGCCTGAAACCACAGCATGCATCAAACTACCAGTACACTCATTAAGGAACTCTTTGCATGTCTTTCATCTCTTATGGAAGTATTTGGATAATCTAAAATATATAATTTTGTTCCAACCTAAAAGCGGGTGTTGGCCTCCTCTAATGGCTCAATAACTAATCCCTTAAAGCTATAACTTAGAGATTAGATATCTACACTAAGTAGTTATCTTGCTCATCATGAAGATTCATTTCATTTTCAATCCAGGGACGTGAACTTGATATGGGTCAACATTGTCTATGCACTAGGACTCAACTGTAGTCATCCTTATCTTATAACTAGAAAAGGGAATAGTCTTGAAAACTAAATGTTTAAAAGGAGACAACATAAGTGCTAAACATGAATCAACAACTACGTGAGCATAACAACTGAACTAAAATGGATGAAAGAAATAGAAATCTTAGCAAAGAGATGGGAAGTTACTATGTTTTCCTTGGCTGCACGAACAATCACATAACATAGTTCCAATGGTTGTAGGAACAGACAACTACTGAGACTGAATCTAATTACTAAACAGAAAAATAACTATTAAACTGAATGGATGGAATTCTCACCAAGTGGTCCCCTTAAATGAGTCTTCCCTAAGCTAACTCAGATGCAGCAAATCAGAATATAATTTTATTCCTTGAAAATATGATTACAACATATCAGCAATATGACTGTATTACTTGAAACTGAAAATGCAAGTACAATCTCAGAACATCCAACCTTGTGAAAAGGGGCATCTGGCCATTATTTATACAGGGAAAAACTTCTAATTAACCCTAACTAACTAGGCAATTGTCGACTCCAAAAAAATAGGATGCCATTTATTGAAAGCATGGAAAAGAGGGAGGAAGTTATGCATGCACTAGATTTAGTCAAAGTAGACCTTCCTCAACAACGATCCACCACAACAACACCTCCTATATTTTCTCAACTAACAGACATGATCATTTAAAAGGTAAGTTACAACTTCCACACGAGCTAGGAGTTTCCCACCATTGAGAGTTTCCCTCCATTGACCTCCTTAATGACCATCTTTTTGACTTCCTTAGCAACCGACCAGTTGGCATGAACTTCTTCCACTTTGTAATCTTCATTTATATCTGCATCTTAATGTGAACCTGTATAATGAAATTAGTACACACAAAACAATTGCATATCCATAATTACCTTAAAGTAAAATCCATTCAACCACATGTAAAATTAATATCGATAATTCACATAGCAGGTTAATATTATCAAAAGTCACAAGGATAAGTTCATTCCCAAGGTTCATAAATTTAGGGAAATAACATGGAGTGTCAATAACCAAGTGCTAAAGTCTATAGTATAAACATCAAATATATGATAAACCCTATCAAAATTGATCCATTATTTGGACTCATCAACAAGAACACATATTTTTTAGGAATAAGATGTCATTTAATTGCAATCTTAAACATATTTCATGTCTCTCTTAAGTTCTTGGAAAGTGTTCCACAACACTAGGATTAGAAAGAGATTAAATTTGAATGAAATGAACATGTAAATTGACATTTGTAATTAATTCTAAATGATAGGAACATGTGGGGATTCCCAAAAAGAGCTCCTACAAAATAGGAGCACATGGGGCACCCACATGGAATGTGGAACCCACCTTGAGTTCAATTAACTATTTGGAGGAAAGATAACACTTCAGTAATGCATGCAAAGATCCTAGAAGTTAGGAATTTCTATTTACATGAGTAGAGTTTAGTTTAGTTCAATTCAGTTCAGTTATGGTTCAATTATTTTTAGTTAAATGCTAGTTGACTTTAGTTGACTTGGAATGCATGACTAATGAATTGAGTTGCATGATAGATAATAGATTATACATTCAGTTAAGTGGGGATGATCAATCATGCATCAAGTTTGCATGAATTGATGGAGAGATATGTTTCTATTAACAAAGATTGACTTGGACCCACCTTGGGCGCCCAAGTTGGAATCTTGGAGTTAACACCTTTTGCATGAGAAGATATTTACAAGGTTGAGTTAAGTGGGCCTATTCTTGGGTGCCAACTTTGAGGAGAAGCTTGGAAGATATTTTCTTAACCAACGATCAGTTAGGAGTTCATTTTGGGGCGCCTAAATTGAGGAGACATTGGATTTGACTTCTTGTTACACATTGAAACTCTACTTACACAAAATAGGCACAGGTTTTTTAGAGAAGCTTTGTGTTTTGTAATTGACAACTCTTTGGATTTTTCAAGACTCATTATTGTCTATTAATTACAACAAGTTGAAGAGATTTTTATCAAAGTTTATTGTAGGTTGTGAAAAAGAATTGTTGAAGGCAAAAAGAAGCATCTCAAGCAAGGATTGATAAAGAATTATTGTAATCTTATTCTAAGGTTAAATAATATAAGCACTATTGATTCTGGTGGTGGATTTTTTTCCTGAAAGGGTTTCTCCACGTATATGTTGTGTCACTTCTATCTTCTGGTCTTATTCTTCTACAATCTTCTATCTACTTTCTACAATTGGTAATAATTGATCTAACTAGATAATCATCCACAAATAATTTGTAACAAAGAACACTTAATTAGATCTACAATCTCATAGTTTTACAAAGTATTAAGCTAAATAATTACCTCCATTTTCAATAATAATGGTCTACAATCCTTCATATCAAACCTCTATAAAATTGAATTGACATACTTACATTGGCCAAGCCATAGCTTTTTGTTCACTCTATCTCTTTCAATTTCCATCCCAAGAATGTTTCTAGTTGCACCAAGGTCTTTTATTTCAAATTTAGCAACAAGTTGAGAATTTAGTTTTGAAATCATATATTTCCCTCTACAATAAATAACATCTCATTAAAATAATGCAAACCATTAGTTTTATAATAAACACAATGATTTGATTTAGAACACTCAAATCCCAAACCCAACATATATATATCAAATTTCTAGTACCACATCCTAGAACTTTGTTTTAAGCCATACAGAATGTTTTCAATTTCATAACCGGTTTACTTTTACCTTTTACCACATGGTGCTTTGGTTTGTGTCATACATAAATATCTTTCCTCCAAGTCACCATGGAAGAGAAATTATTTTTTCATCCTATTTTGATTTCAACCTCTAAATCATAAGCAACAACAATAGAAAGAAAAAATCTAATGGATGTCATTTTTGCAACAGGGAAAAATATCTCACCATAATCAACACCCTCAACTTGAGAGTAACCTTTTGCAACTAACCTTGCTTTGTACTTCTCAATACCTCTAAAATTTTTCTTAAACACCCATTTGCAACCAACAAGTTTTTATCCTTTAGAAAATAGTATAAGATCCCACGTATCATTCTTTTTCAAAGTTGCAATTTCTTCATCCATGACAATCTTCTAGGATTCTGCATCATTCATACCTAATGCCTCTTCTACCGATCTGGGTTCATCCATGTCAATATTCAAAGGAAAATACATCTCCAATCATCAAGGTACCTTTCAGGTGGTTTCCTATGCCTTGTAGACCTATGAACAAGCTAAGTTAGTGGTTATTCCTCCTCTTCTAAAGATTCAGAGCTAGATGAGATCTCCTCAACTTCTTGTCTATCCATGGGCCTTGATTCAAATTTCTCAGGTGTAATAAAAAATTGAATCACATGTTCCTGTTTACTTTGTTTTCACTACAATGTAATAGAAGAAGGCTTGGTTTCTCTAAAAATAGCACTTCTACTATGTATTAGCTTTTGTGCAACAGGATCCCAAAGCTTGTATCCTTTCACACCATAAATGTATCTGATGAAGATACATTTCACAACCTTGTTCTCCAACTTTGTTCACTTTTCCTTTGTCACATGTGCATATGCCTCACAACCAAAAACTCTAAATTTTCTTAATGCAGGCTTGTGGCACAACCATGCCTCTATAGGCATCCAACACCACTCAACATACTCATAGCCTTTTCCATCAATGTTTTGTTCATTATTTTTGCAACTCCATTATGTTGTGGAGAATATAGAGTTTTATTTTGTCTATGAATACCACAATCTTTATAGAATTTATCAAAATCATTAGAGAAAAATTCACCGCCAGTATCGATCCTCAAACATTTTATTTTCTTTCCAGTTTGCAACTCAACCATTGCTTTAAATACTTTAAATTGAATAAAACTTTTAGATGTACTCTTTAGAAAGTACACCCATGTCCTTCTACTATAATCATCAATAAATGAAACATAATATGTGGATTTTCCAATTGAAGGAACATCTACAGGACCAAACACATCAAAATGAATAAGATCCAATATACCACAAGATTTGTGAGAACTTGATTAAAATTGAACATGGATTTGTTTTCCATAAATGCAGTGCTCATAGAAATCAAATTCAATATTACAATTAGATAACCCTTCAACAAGGTTTATATTTTTCAAGGTCCTTAGACCCCTTTCTCCAATATGGCCAAGTCTCTAGTGCCATAACATGGTTTTCTCTATAGGTAACTTTGATTCAGAAGAAAGAGCACCCTTGGGTACCCAAAATCCATGACCATATGTTGAAGGTGAAACCCTCACCTCTTCCATAGACTTTCTTTTCATAGAAGTACTATTGCACTCAACAATGCATGCATCAAGCTTATACAATGTGACATATCTTACACCTCTAGCAATCACCATAGCATCTCTAACCATCTTGCATCCTACATCAGAAAATACTACTAGCACCTACATCTATTAGTTTGTTGAAAAATAACAAATTTTGTGTTAATCCAAGGATGTGCAACACAAAATTAATCCTTTTTATTCTACTATCAGGAAAATTGATTCTAACTTTACCATGGCCAACAATATTTAAATGAGAATCATCGTGCAAGTTCACCTTACCTTCATCAAATTCTTCATATTCAAAATACCAATATCTATTAAAGGCCATATGGAAATATGCACTTGATTCAATTAACCATGCATCATTACCTACACGATTTTCCAAAGTTGCAATGAATGCATCACCATATTCTTTCTCAGACTCATAATCAGAATCAAATTTCTTCTTTTTCTTCTTTTATTCTTTGCAATCCTTATGAATATGTCTCGATTTACCGCAATTCCAGCAAATAACTTTGGACTTTCCAGGAGATTTGGATCTCCCCATTGGACTTGGATTTATCACACTTCTCATTCTTCTTTAATTTTTCCTTAGGTCTTAGACAAACATTTAGGGATTCCTTGGCACTGATGGATATCTTCCTCGTCATCTCTTAAAAATGAAAATTATCCACCACATCTTTAGTCTTCAATATAATAGAAGTACTCGCAATAGCCATAATAAGAGAAACCCATGAATCAGGAAAAGAACAAAGAAGGATGTGACATATATCCTCCTTATCCATTTTGACACCAATGGATGCCAACTGAGCCACTAGCATATTGAATGCTTCTAGTTGGTATGTAATTCATCCACCCTCTTCCATTATTAAGGAATACAATTTCTTCCTCAACAAAATCTTGTTCACAAAAGGTTTGGCTTGGTATATCTCACCAAGCTTCTTCCATAGTTTTTGTGCAGAGGTCTCTTCATGAACATTGATTAAAATAGATTTTGTCAAGCACAATCTAATTAGACCCTTGGATTTACAGTATATAACATCATATTGAGCAACTTGAGTAGGATTTGTAGGCCTTGAAACATTCTCATCAACATCATCCCACAAATCTCGATCTATCAACATATCCTCCATTTTCAACTTCCACATTTCAAAATTATTTCCAAAAAATTTATCCACCTCTATTCTCCGTGATTAAATTTTCATCTAAAATATTCTTGCAATGAGATCTTAAAATGTCTTCTAAAAAAGCTCCCACTCAAATCTGGATTATTTCAAAAAACCCAACAATCCACAACTGAAACCAAAGGTGATCAGGCTCTCATACCACTTGTGAGGAAGCTAAGGTAGCGAAACAACTTCATACACTAATCTTGAGAAGAGAATAATACAAAAAATTTAAAAATCTTTTCAATTATAGAAACTTAAACAAAAATAAACATAAATATCATGCATACCACAACACAGTGATTTATGTGGGGAAAACCCTTTCAAGAGAAAAACTCCACACTCCAAAAGCCACCCAATATATTATTCAGAAATCACAAAGATTATAGTATACTTGTAGAGAAAGCTTCTCACAAGAGTATCACCAACCAGAGATCCAAAGGCAACATGACCACTATCAAACTTTCATAATACATCACAATGCACAACCGTAATACAATTCCATTGTAAAATAGGGTTACCTTCTAGGGAAAGTCAAGCTAATAAAATATCGGTCATCAAATCTAAGACCTAATGATGAATGGTCCAAATTTACAATAATAAAATAGAAACAAAAATTTCCTTTCAAGGGCACTACTCCTGAGCCCTCACTGAGGCATGATTCCCCCGAACCCCTCACTAGGGGGAAACCCCCCATTGCGGATGTATCAAAAGTACTTTATGTGTCAATAGTACCTTATATAATTGCAAGGTTGAGACACATTTTCCCAACATGTCCCAACAAGACATAGATGACACAACCTCATAAGAATCCTTTACCTTCCCGACAAGTGGCATTCCAATAGAGAATTCATGCAGTGTTGGATAATCGAAAAGAGGAACACCAAATTACTCTGAATTAAGACTCCAAATACTTTACTTGGCATACACCAATTTCAATTTTAATAGACATTGGTGCTACCGAATGCTTTATTTCTCCTAAAGTAGCAAGTAAGTTAACTAGGAAAGTTGGTTATAATATGGAAAAGCCTTGGTTTGTAGAATATGCAAACCAGAAAAGAGAAAAGGTAGATGAACCATATATTTTTGGTACCCTAATCCTTTCTAGCACTTCTAGGGTTTTTCACCTAAAAGGAGAAAGTAGAGCCAAAAGTCTAGGTAGGTTCACTCAAATTATGCAATGTATGATGTAATTTAGACTAAATGGAATGATATAAGTGTAGTTAGATGAACTAATTGACTGATCATGTATGCAAAACCTAAGATTTATGCAATGTTGGAAAACATTGATGTTTGCAAAATAATGAACTATGAATGAATAAATGCAAAACAAAAGAAAAGTTGAATCAGAGACACTGGGTAGAGATTGGAGAATCTGGAATATTTAACTGAGATCACTGAAAATCACCAATGGGGCTCATTCACCACTGATGGCGAATCAATCCTGCTTCTAATGAAAACTGTTGGAAACTAGTTTCTGAGTGTCAGGATCCAGAATCTAACAAAATCTAGATTTCCAACCTCTAGGTGGGACTCATTTGCCACTAATGGTGAATTGAGGTCCCTCTCGACAATTCTAAGAAATCGGGGACAATTTTTAGCACGGTTGGTTGTCTACTCATCGGGTTGCCAAAGTTAAATCTGTGAGAAAGCGAGCAGAATGTCTTCTCAAGCTTGAAATAAATTTAGTTGGCTTGAAACACTTTGTTGACTTCTTGTCCACTTTTCAACACCTAAATGCTTGTCAAATTTGCATACACAAGTTTGTAAACACACATGCAAAAGGGGAAAAATGGTTAAGGGTTAGGTTATAGGGATTTTCCTTGGTAAAATCCCACTTTGGTAATCAAAACCTTAATGAAATAATGAAATGAAGGAGAATGATAAAAAATTAACATGCAAATGCTATCAACTTACCAAACCCTTGTTGACGAAAATCTAAATATATATCAATGGATTCTCCAAAATGGTTGATTAATGCTTGATTTGATCATGCAAAGTACTTGAATGCTTGAATAAGTGGATGAATAAGTGAACTTGATGAATTGATGTTGATGGGGGTTGAAATGGATGTAAAAACACTTATTTATACATTTGTGTGCCTTAGTAACCCGTTGATACCTCATCACAGGCCAACATCAAGTAATTTTGAATAAAAACCCAAAAGAAATTTTGAAATATTTTGAATTTGGAGCCAAGAGGGACTCATTCGCCACCCATGGTGAATGGGTCCCACCTTGGACCTGAAAATGGGTGTCAAGAATTATCTTGAATTTAATGTTGTTTGTCAGGTTTACATTCAAAAACACACTTAATTAAGCCTTACAAGGGCATAAAGGGGTCAAATAAAGCATAAGAAAGGTGTAAATAGTGAAATTATGCCTAGAAAAGCATGAAATTTTGTTACAAGACTTTACAACACTTCAAAATAGGACTTGATTAGTGATGAAAAGGTGATTTTTAGGTGAATTGTAATGAATAAAGCCTAGAAAAGTGTAGAAATGTTTTACAACACCTTCACAAGAAGCGATTATTTGAATTTTAGATCCTAAATGTGCATGTTCAAGCCATATTACATCAATAAATCTAAGCAAAATAGATCAAACATTGTGAAGAAAGGCCTAAAAGACCATGAAAATGACAAGGGGCCATTTTTCTATGGTGCAATAGAGCAATGTCTGTTTGAGGCAAGGGTTGAACTTTCGAGTTTCTCAATGGAAGTAAATCTATACATAGCCCCCTTAGGATCATATGATGTCATTCTAGGGTTAAATTGGTTATGGAGGCATAGGGCCAAGGTCATTGTTATGCCAAAACAATAGAATGTCTAGATGGCCTTGGAAACAGTGTGTACTTGCAAGGAACACTTGGAGAATTTAAGTTGCATAAAATATTTGTTGTGCAGTTGCAAAGAGCCAAGAAAAAGGGTTGTCAACTTTTTGCGATTAAAATGGAAAAGCTAGATGATTACAAGTTCATCTTTTAAGATGACTTGATGTACTATGGACCCTAGAATTTTCAAGAAGCTAAAGAAGGATAAATAATGGAACAAGAGAGATTGGATATGGAGAAGTATTCCATTTTAAGGGACTTTGAGGGTGTTTTCCCAAATGAACTACATGGGTTACCTTCCAAAAGGGGCTTGAACTTCTCTATTGATATAGTTCCAAGGTTAGAACCTATATCCAAGGCTCCATATAGGATGACCACAACAGAGCTAATGGTTAAAGGCTCAACTACAGGAATTGTTGTTGTTGAAGGGATTAATTAGACCAATGCATCAACCTGGGGAATGCTAGTGATCTTCATCAAGAAGGATGGTACACAATGCTTATGTATAGATTATTGTTTGCTTAATAAAGAAATGATAAACAATAAGTACCCTTTACCATCTATCAATGATCTCTTTGATCAAATGAGTGGGGTAGTAGTATTTTCAAAGATCGACCTACGACCGGGATACAATCAGCTAAGGCTCAAGGATGAAGACATCCACAAAACAACCTTTAGAACAAGGTATGGGCATTATGATTTCACAGTCCTACCCTTTGGACTGACGAATGTGCTTGCAACATTCATGAACCTAATGAACAGTGTGTTCAAGGATTGTTTGGACAAGTTTGTGTTAGTATGATTAGATGAAATTCTCATCTATTCTAAGAATGAGGAAGAACATCTCCATCACTTGTAGATTTTTCTCCAACTTCTAAGGAAGCATAAACTTTATGGAAATATTTCAAAGTGTACCTTCTTCCAAAAGAGAGTACAATATTTGGGTCATGTAATCTCAGTAGAGGGAATTGCAGTTGATATAGCTAAGATCAAAGTTGTACTAGAGTGGCTAGTATCAAAGAATGTGCATGAAGTACAAAGCTTTATGGGTTTGGCTAGATACTATAGAAAGTTTGTAGCCAACTTTTTAAATATAGTTTTTCCCATCACATCAATACAAAGGAAAGGGAAAAATTTTGAGTGGTCAAAAAAATGTCAAGTGGCATTTGAACAATTGAAGAAGTTAACTACAGCTCTAGTACTTAAGGTACCAAATCCATAAGGTGATTTTTTTTCATTATCAATGCTTTTGGGGAAGGTCTAGGAGGGGTACTGATGCAGGATAGGTGTGTTATTTCCTATGAATCTAGGAAGTTGAATTTGTATGAACAAAACTATGCTCCACATGATCTAGAGCTAGCAGTAGTTGTTCATTCATTGTAAAAGTGGAGGCATTATTTACTTGTGAAACCATTTGAGCTAAAGACCGACCACCATGGTCTAAAGTATTTGCTTACCCAACCAAATTTGAATTCTCAAAAGAGAAGATGACTTGAGCTAATATTGAATTATGATTTTGAGATCAACTATATAAAGGGAAAATAAAATTGATTTATAGACGCCCTAAGTCGAAGGATACATATCTCCTCGATGATATCAACTCATTTTGATTTCAAGAATCTAGTGTTGCTGAAGTCCAAGGGAATTGAGTATTATGAAAAATTCAAGCAAGCTCTTATGGATGATCCTCAAGATTCAAGGTATGATGGGTTCCTTTTGAACCAAATAGACTACTAATATTTAGAGAAGGATCTATGTACTAGACACTAAGGAGTTAAGGAATACGATGTGGAAGGAAGTTCATACTGCACCCCATTCAGGACATCTTGGAGTAATGAAGTTGTTAGCTAATGTAAAGTCATTATATTTTGGAAAGGAATGAAGAGAGAATTTGCAAGGTTTGTGGAAATTTGTGTAGAGTTCCAGAGGGTGAAGGAAAAACATCATCACCTGACCAAATTGTTATATCCCCATGAAATTATACAGAGGAAATGGCAAATCATTAGCATGGATTTTGTACAAGGACTTCCTATGTCAAGGAATAAGCATAATTGTATCTTGGTAGTGATGAAAAAACTCACCAAGGTAGCCCATTTTATACCAAGGAACTTGACTAATGGGGCACCTGTCATAGCTCAAAAATTCATGCAAGATGTGTTTAGGTTGCATGGTGTTCCTGAGAAGATTACTCAGATAGGGATGCTTGTGTAACATCGAGGTTCTAGAAAACCTTATTTTCCTCACTTGGGACTCAGTTGAACATAAGTTCAACATAATACCTAGAGACAGATGGTTAAATGAAAAGGGTAAACCAAGTATTGGACTTGATAAACTAAGAATGTATTGCATGGAAATTAGAAATACAATTGGGGAGATTATTTGTCATTGGTGGAATTTGCAAACAATGATTCTTATCATTCTATTATCAAGATGGCTCCATTTGAAGCATTATATGGAAGAAAGTTCTGAACTGGACTATAAGTTGGGATAACCTAGAAGATGGGATTAGCCTTGGGCCATAAATGTTATCAGAGATGGAGGAGAAATTTAATTTGATAAAGAAGAGGTTAGCAGAAGTGAATGATAGGCAAAAGAGTTATGCAAATGCTAAGTGTGTGCCTTGGTGTTTCTCAATAAGAGAAGTTTTTGCTCAGATTCAAACCTCATAAGAGTTTGATTTTTGGAAATTCATCCAAATTGGCTCCACGTTATGTAGGTCCCTTCAAGTTTCTGGAAGAAGTCAACCTTGTCACATATTGAATTGCTTTACCACCAGCTCTTGGCAAGATGCATAATGTCTTTCATGTGTTGTACCTTAAAACGTATATACCAAGAGGTAACTCTATTATTGATTGGAATGCTTTATAGGTATAGGACCCAAGAGTTTTAATGATCGAGCCTCTTAGAGTGCTTGAAATGTGTAGGCTTCACCTATGTAATAGAGAGGTCCTTCGATGTAAGGTCCAATGGGATTAGTATGCCAAAGATTCTGCTACATGGGAAGACTATCTTGAGATCAAGCAAAGATTTTCTCATATTGTGCAAGATTTTGAAAGTTCATAAAAAATAAGTCTTGTTATGTTTATTATTTGTGTTTAGATACTTTAAATCATCGGGGATGATGATTCTTAAGTAGGAGGATATGTTACACCCCATTTTTTATTTACCACATACTATTACCTTTATGAGTAAATATTTTTTTATGTATGATTATGCTTTGATGAATTTGATAGGATGAATGAAATGTATGAATTTGCATTATGATGAGTTACTTTTTAAATGCTTTAATGATTCTTATGATATATGATTAACATGATTTACATGTTATCAGCTAACTAGGAACATGTTCTAAGTTTGATGCAAGAAAGGTTTGAACCCTCTAGAGGGGGAGTGAGAGTATCACCCAAAGAGGAGGTTGTATGAGAACCATTGGTATATCTATCTTAGTAGATACACACACTCATTACATAGGATAGAGGAACCTTGTTGAGTTAGTCTAAGTTTTGTTTTGGTAAGTGCTAATCCTAAGTTGATAACTTCTTGGTTGATAGGAAAGTTAAGTTTGGATGTATTTAACCCTCCTTGATTGTTTAGCCAATTTGAGTTAAAGTGTTAAAACTCTTGTGATTGAGCATATGTTATTTATTGTGTATTTAAATATATATGGATACATATATATAGAATATATATGTATATGCGGTAGTACATATACCTGTATGTATGTAGGTATGAGCATACGTAGATAGTAATATCTACGTATACCCATACGTAGATATGCAGTACATATGCGGACACCTGAATAGATAAATAAATAAATATATGTATGCATATATGTATGCATACATATATATATAGTAAATATTGATATATGTGTGTGTATTATTATATTTAACTAATTATTATGTATGTATATATTAATATACATAAATGTATGTGAATGTTATATATACATATATAAATGATTGTTATATATACTATTTTATACCAAAGTGAATATATATATATATAAACTCATGATGATAGTCATATTGTAAGGCATGAAATACCACGCGTGGCATGTTATGGTGGAAAAAATGTCACACAAAAGGTCATATTTATAACTATTTCAATAGATGTTGCAAACCGTGAGATCTATGTGCCATGTCATGCAATGTATAAATGTTAATCTACCATCCCAAAATGGAAAATTTTGACTAGGTAAAAGAGGAGTATTGTAGCCTAGACTAAGCGAAGGAATAAGAGATTGAGAAGCCTTTGAACTGGCTTTTCAACATGCCAACTGCAAGAATTTTTCTGCAATATTTTAATTGTCAACAAGTGACAAAGGCTACACATGGAAAACTATGTCAACTTGGAAGGGAGATAGAGTTGGTTTCAAAGTATTTTCTATAACTGATTTTGTACAACTAATTCCCATGATTGTCAAAGAAATCTAAGAGGTGGCAACAAATAAGAAAAATGTAGTTTTCTTTAAAGGATCAACCTCTCCTCATTTGTAGTATAAAAGAAGACAATAGCTCACTATTTGGTTATTCATTTTTAATTTATTTTATGTATTCTTGTTATTTTGAGCAGCATATTTGAGAGTTAGAGAGCACATAGTATTCATGAAGGTTGTGAGGAGATCATAGTTTGAGAGCAAGTGCATTGGGAGTTTGTATTTCAAATCATCTTAAAGTGTGAGGAAAGGCTATTATTTTGAGTTGAGTAGTTGTAGTTATCATCTAGAAGTAGAGAGGAGAGCTAAGAATAGAGGAGGCAAGAGTTTAATGCTAAGCCATTGAGCACATTTGAAGCAAGAGGTTGCAAGAAATTTGATTGGAGCTATTTTAATCTAGGCAAGGTTAAAATATCTCTTTCTCATTCTTATTTTAATTCTAATTTTTACTATTGTCTAAAATTTCTTCTCTTATTTGTGTACAAATTATTACTATTGGAAAGTATGTGAGTGTATGTACAAATAGCTAGATTATTATGCATAGAGTTATATTAGAAAAATGAGAAATAAGTTGGATTAGAGAATCAACATGCATGATAAGTAGTTATCATGATTATATTGCTTGATTAATATAGCAAAGAGAAGCTAAGATGGGGTACTGTGATAATATCATAATAATACAATATTGTATTTATATTGTTTGAATGAGTTTATGTTGCTTTTCAACAAGAGCATTTGAAATCATAAAATAAGTATTTTTGTCTCTACTATCTATTGAATGATATTTATTTTATGAATACCTGTGTATTGTAGTTTAACCATGAGTGGATAACTTATGTTCTCAAAAGCTTATAACCCTTGAAAGTAGGAGGATAGGTTATTCCCTCGGGATAGGGTAAACACTTAAATAAGAGGCGGTTGTCAGACCCAAATTGTTACAAGTATGTAATAGGGTATTCAAGAGGTTGTGTCAAACCTATTTGGTCAATTAAATCAATATTAGTGTGTCATCACTTTTGAATGAAATCTTTTTTATGATATTTAACCTTGGGGGAAAACCAAGAGAAGACTTAACCATAGGTCAGTAGAGTTTCCAAGTCGAGTAGGGGTGGGTGAACTTACAACACCGCTTCTTAGAAAGTGGATTGATTATGTATATAAAAATGTTGGCCAAAATAGGTGTAAAATTTGTTGCTTACACTTTGCCGATTCACTATAATCAAGGTTTGCATAACTAGTCAGTAGTGTCATGCATGGTTGGAGGGTATCCATAGTTGTATGGTCATACTTGTTATGTAGGAAACAACACCAGATACTTAGATAAGCATTACTAGAGGTTTCCATACCAAACTCTTTGTTGAAGGGTAGGGCCACTTCCGGATAGGAAGGTGTGCGAGGGACCGCTAAGTCCGTGGTTGGAAGAAAAGTGCTTGGGTGATGCTCTCCCTCTTGTAGACTTGTGGAATAGAAGTGTGATCCAGATGAGGACACCTTGACCTTGAACTCTTGTAATAAATGAGATTGTAAATATGTATGATCATGAATCAATTGTAATTTGTATTTGAAAAGATGAGTTTCATTTACTTGGAATTATGTAATTTTATTTCATTTATGCAATGACGTGTAAATTATTTATGCAATGTGAAACTATGTTATGGAAAAAAGGAAATTTAATTTCTTTGTTTTTGAAAAATTGGTGTTATTCACTTTCTAAGTTAATACTTAGGTGAAAACCATTGAGTAAACATTGGGTATGTTACATAGAGACATCATTATTTTATAGGAAAATCATGATAAAAATAATAGAAAGCACAAAATCCATTCAACAATTTCTTCTATTACATCTTTCTTTGTGTAAGTGATCCTAGGAGACCGTGTAAAGCTATTTTGTTGGGTTTCCCATTTTCATTGACAAATGTAATCCAACATTTGTCAATTTAACTTTTCGACCATTATCTACCAAAATATGATTAGTCTTGAGATCTCTATAAATGAAAAGTTGTTAAGATAATTCAAGGCCTTCGCTACATCTTACAATATTGTTGCAACCATAGACTCTATGAATGGACATTGTCAAATGAATTATTTAATATATTTGATTTAATGCATCCCACATATATGGCATAACTATACATATCCATTTTCTCACTATGAAAGAACAATGAGTATTTAAAAAATTTAGAGGTGGTTTCTCCCCCTATAAATATTTTACATGTCCCCATGTCTAAGACTAAGAGAAACATTTTACTTCCTTATCTTGTAAAACGTTGTATTATTTTAACCAATGAATTTTAATAGCTTAAAATTTTACCAATTTTAAGAAAAAAAATGATCCTAAGATATGTGAGTTATGGGTTCGTCAGACTTCCACTACACCACTCTCATATAAAGTATACCTTGTATCAACGACACACTCATATTTAAATAAAATCCAAGTTCTTATTGAATGGTAGAGTTTTATAAATCCATTTAAGGTATGTTATACGATCCACTACATCTAATGTTATGCTAAGAAGTTGAAATAAGCATTATCTTTTATCTTTTTCTTTTAATAAACTCCATAAATTTCTCTGTTGTTTACTAAATACATACAAAATGAGAGAAATATCATTTTTTTGTGAGACAAGAAACTAAATATATTTTTCAAGATTCATTTTTATATATTTTCTAAACAACCTTAATTGTTAATGCTCTTTAAAATAGTGTTTTTAATTCTTATTTAGAACCTAAAAATTTGGAGTAATTGCTTCAATCCAACTAAAATGTTAAAACATTCACCATTGATACTATTTGAAACAAATTACTTCAAAAATTTTGTAATACTAAAATTTATACTCTATCATTTATTTATTTTTGGGTATACCATATTTAACATTTGTTTTTTTTTTAAATGATTACCAAACCAATAAAAGATAATTTAAGAATTAATTATTAAAAAAAAAATGACTACATACCCTAATTGTTTAAATATCCATTCAATAGTGAGAAAATATTTAATATATTAAAGAATCATAAATCTCATATCTTCCTAATATTGAATAACCCTATCAACATATATGTCAAGTGTGGTGGTTTACTGGGTGCCCAAAAAAAATTAGCTTCTAATGGAATGACATGGTTGCAGCTTACCCAAACCTATACCAAACTTTGGAATTTTTCAATGCCTCTAAATTTAAGATTTTGTATTTGTCGATGTTTGTTGATGTTTGAATGATTCTATGAAATATTTCAACTTTTAAGATAAGACGCCATCACACATGCCTTAAAAATTACTCATTAAATTTGTGTTCATAATTTTGATTTTGTTCAATAAAAGAGATTTTGATGTTTTGTTGTGGAATTTAGCAGAGTTGTCCACCACTTTCAAAGACCAAATTTGCACTTATATAGTTAGGTGCATGCCTAACAAAGAATTTTTAAAAAATGTGGCATGGCTATGGTGGAGCGCATGATATGGTGCAAAGATGTGTTCAAATAGTCTACCGCACCATGATATGAGATTAATCTACAACTCACAAGTCAATAGTAGACGGCATGTGCCGTGTGCTAATCAAAGGTTGTATTTGCACGTGAAGTGCACATGCATATATTAGAAAATGATTTTTTTAGTTCCTGCCATGGAATTATAGGCACGACTAGATTCTAATTAATTATTAATGTTTTAAATTTCAATTAATCAAAATTAATTATTTTCTTTTTTATATTATATTTGAAGTTTTTTCTAAAGTTAAATGCATGTTTTTTAATTTTTCTAATTTTCAAAATTATTTTTATTTTGCAATTTCATTGGACTTTTTTTAGGCTTTTTTAAGCCACTTCTCAACTAGCTTGAGATGCAAAAATTATGGCAAAGTTAAAGTTGAAATGTTAATTTATAATAATTACAATATCATTCATAAATATATTTCTATAACTCATTTTTATTTTGCAATTTTATTTTTTTTTTTCACTTTCAACTAATATTTGCACATTCGAGATGCAAAAATTATGGTAAAGTTAAAGTTAGAAATGCTATTTATAATAATTACAATATCATTCATAAATATATTTCTATAACTCATTTTTATTTTGCAATTTTATTTGACTTTTTTTTTTTGCCACTTCTTACATTTCGAGATGCAAAAATTATGACAAAATTAAAGATAGAAACTATTAATTTATAATAAAATAATAACTATTTTTGAATAACTTGATATTTGAAATCAACTATTTAAGATAAATATTAATTCATTATTATAGTTAATATTGATTCATTATTATAGTTAAAATTTATTTGTTAACATAAATGTTTAGGAGGAAGATAAGTTTATTATTGATTGTTTAATTATTATAGTTAAAATTTATTTTATAAGATAAATATTTAGAAGGAAGGTAAATTTAATTTTTTTTCTAAATTTTTATATTTTTCATTTTCTAGAAAATTTCATTTTAAATTATTTATGCAAAATTATTTAAGATAAATATTTTGAAGGGAGATAAATTTCAATACATTTTTAATATTTTCATGTTAAAGTTCTTATTATTATTTGTTGTATAATTTTATATGGGTTAATTTTTTATATTTGATTTTTTTTTTAACTATTTATGCAAAATTATTTAAGATAAAGTGATAAATTTAAATATTATTTTTTATATTTTCCATTTTCTCAAAAAAAATAAAATTCATTAAATATTTTAAATAATTTTGCATAAATAATTAAAAAATTATGAAAAAATTAATAAATAAAAAATTATTATGAAAGCATAGATATTTATTAGAAAAATTTATATAAAATAAATTAAATAAAATACAATCAATATTTATATAAAATAATATCATATAAATCCTAAATATATAGAATAAATTTATTAACATATAAAAAATAAATTATAAAATAAACAATACATAAATAAATTAAAATTAATTATTAACAAATTTAATATATACTTTTTGAAAACTGACGTTAGTAGTTTTGAATGGGATAACCTATGGGAGTTGTTCAGTTTTTACAACTGATTCTTGCTTTAATCTAGTGTGCAACCATTTTCTATTTGCAAATTATATATACTCGGTAGAGATTCAAAAATAAATAAAATATTTTTTCATTTGGTAGTATAGGGCACACAATTGTGCTTTTCTGAGTACATCACTAATGGAGATTAGGAATTGTTAGTGGTGTTACTAATGATAAAAACATTGGAGATTGCTGAGGTATGTTATTTACATGCTATCTACATTTTTTTATAAACTATCAGATTTATTGTCCTAGGGCTCTGCAAAAAGTCAGATTGAGTACACAGTATGTTTATCACTGCTCTCAATCTTAGTAGATGTCTATTTTCAAGTTGTGGGTTTTTCTCTTCCAATAGGAAGAACACTTGGCCATCTGCAGGAGCAAAAATCTAGGAGAAAATGTCAATTGGGATGAATTCAAGTCCATAAAGTTCACACAATATGGGAAAATAAAACCTGTATGTCCCCTAATTCGAGTAGTTATTGAATTGCAAGTTTCATGTCTTTCACATAAGTTTTGAATGGTTGTTGGTGATCTATGAAACTCTAAAGCTTGTAACTATTATGAATGGGGTTCTAAGGAAATCTATCCAGGACATGTGAATGAAAGGCCTCACCATTCCTAAAGGTTGGATAAATTTTTTTTATATGGAAGAGACTAACTACTACCATAATATATATCTAGACCCACTCAAATTCAACCCTTGGAGATGGTAGGTACTATGAGAAATTATTTTTTACATTTTAAATTTTTGAGTCATTCCAAATTGATTAAGACTTGAGAAATGTATGAATGTTTATTCTCAAATGAATTCAAACAATATTTCATGGCATTTGGATGAGGGAGTAGACTATGCCCACGCAAGGAATCGGGCATAATGAAAATAACTTTATTGCTCTACCACTTTGTTACTAGATATAGGTAGGTATCCATTATACTTAACAAGTTGTGCAAACATCCTTTGTTCAATGTTTTGAGGCCCCCCTTCATCTCCACCACATTAACATGGAATTTTGTCCTCCACCCCTTTTAGTGCCAATTTTCAAGCTCTGTCATATCTTAACCAATTGCCCTCTGTAATAAGATATCTTTTATTCATATTAAGGGATTGTTTTGCTTTGCAATCAATATTTAGGGGCGTTGCACAATGAAGAAATATTAGTTCAATGGGTCTATTGAACATTATTGAAGGTATATTATACTTTTGTGAGGATTATAAGAAAAACATTTTTCCTATTTTCATCAATTTTTAAGTAGTTTTTAGTTTCTCAAGTAATTGAATTTCATTTATACTTTTGATTTTTATCAGACATATATTACATGTTGATGTAATCCTAGACTACAAATTGTACTTTTCACTTTGAAAACCTGTTCTTTTGAATGCAATTTCAATGGAAGTAAGAAAAGAAGTGACTACAGTTTAATATTACTCTGAAATGAGTAAATACAATGTCTTGCAACATCGACCTATTGCTTAGAGAAATTTTTAAATATAAGAATATAAGAATCTTGTTGAGTCATTAAGTAGCAATTTGTGAACCATATCGTCTAATAACTCATTTTTCTTTCTTTATAAATAATGAAAGAATAAGAATTAGATGTACATTGATACTCTATACAATTTTGTAATAAGTCGTTACTATTTATGTTAATGATTGATAGTTATAAATGTCAAGTGTATAATTAGAGGAAGACTTGCTTTTTATTTACCTATTATTTGTTTTTTCCCTAATTTATTCATAATCATTATTGTTTCAAGGTGTGTTGTTTCTATTGTCAAAAATCACCTACTTTGCAATTTCCATTTTATGCCATGACATTAAATGTGATAAAATGTATTGGGCAGAAAGCTAACATTAAATGTAGAATCACAAAGTTCCTCAATCTTTTCAGTGCAAATATTACAACACTTTCAACTGTAACATAAACCAAGAAATTGCCAAATTTCAAGATTATTATAAACTTATTATATTATCAACTTTGTTGCTAAAACTTAGCAAACACAACAAATTAAAACAAGACTATTCTTCAACATTTAGGCAGGAACTTCACTGCTCTGCAGCTCTTGTTTATGGAGGCCATTCACAAATAATTTTTAGTTATCTGATATGAGAGCACGAGTCTTTATTTGGGTTGAAACCTCTTTGGTTAAGAGCAAAGGACTGAGGGGTATCCATTCAACCAAATTCACCCGAGGCATAATTTTGACCTCATCCCTTATGATGTTGGGGCCTTGCACTCAATAAGACTTGGTACCTGGTGGACTCATTGAGAACCATTCAACTTCACCAATAGATCAAGGGCCCCTTGACAGGAATTGATTTTCAAAAAACAAGGTGGATGCATCTACACATAAGCACGCACCTCATGGCCTCCAAGGCATCTCTTTAGAACTAGACATATTTTAGGGGTGTGTCTTTTAAGTTATTAGTGTATTAAGACACAATAGATTTCACATTATATGATACAAGAAATAAAAAGTAGAGAATGAATTAATATATAAGGGAAGTATGGAGTGTATGTAAATATATAATGATATATATTATTTGATATATAAAGAAAGTTAAATTTGAAAATATTATGTCTTTTATGTTTGGATGTATGTACCTCTTTAAAATTTAATTGTTTTTTATTAATACTTAATCATTCTAATATTTGTGTTTTATTGATTTTGATTTATGTTTGGTTTTGATATCAAAATGTAATGTCACCTTTTTTTTCCAAGATTTATTTAAGTATTAGCAATGGATTTAATAGTTTAAATATTAGAGTTAAGATAATTTACAAGATGGAATATTGTTAAAATAGATGTGAATAACTAATTTAAAATAACCAATGTGAACTATACATATGATAATTTGACAAGAATTTTAAACTAAATAATAAACATAGTAAATTGAATAACACAATCACATAATTCAATTGGACTAACATCAAAATCACATATATAATATTCTCAATATCTTTTAACATCAAGGGTTTACAATACTTATCTGAATCAAAGCACTTGAAATGCCCATTCTCACTCTAGAAATATTTTAGTGGTCTTGGCCCTCATAGCTATGGCACACTCAAGGATGACACAATCCTTATTGAAAACCAACAACATGCTCCAAAGTAATTACTCGACATGCACAATACAACATGCTCCAAAATAATTACTCTGCATGCATACATGTTAGAGAGTAATTACTCAACATGCACAATAGTCTTGGCCAAGACAATCTCAAGTGTACACTATACCCCGAGTTGGACACACATTGTGTGCCCCTTCTCCCATGATCATAGCCCACCAAACCAAATTTTATTTTTTAAGTGATCTATATGACATTTCCAAGTCTCACATGAATGTTTTGTATAGCCTTTTAAGAGGTGGTTTCCAAACCATCACACCCTTTCACAAAAAAATATTTTTAATAATTATTTAAATTAATAATTATCCCTCCCCTTTTAAAAGAATTTTTATAAATATCTCTTTTCAAAACCAAAGGATCATAATATCTTTTATTTTTCTATCTCTATTTTAATTCTAAAGCGTTATTTCATAATCTTCTCTTCTCTTGGAGAAAAAGTCACATAACACACGTAATAGCAACCACTTTTTTCAAGGACTTCTACTCCAAGTAATCCCTAGAAGGCATAATCATAGCCCTCTCCACCAACATCATATTCATTTATTCTACAACTCCATTTTTTTTAAGTGTGTAGAGTTATATTATGTCTCTCAATACCATTCTCCTTACAAATTTTGCCAAAAACCTAAAACAAAACTCACCACTATTTTCAATCAACAATAGTAGAGGAATTAAGCTTTATACTTCTAAAGGAAATGGAATGATAATCTTGAGATTTTTGAATCAAACTAGAGAAAATGAAAGGAGGCTAATTAAAATACTTGGTATCTATTGTGATTTTTTGCAGACAAAATTGATAACTAGTCCTTTTGTCTCCAACTTTAAAATAATTTAGATAAATCTTTTAGATTAGTAGCAACTCTCCCATCTACTTCGATGACTGCAATCTTGTCCACTTCGACGACTAGGTTTTTCTCAAATAAATGGACTTTTCCTTTTCTTTGGTTGATGGTGTGCTTGTTGATGATATCTTCATGCCTTTTATGGTTGATGGTTGTCCATATGCTTCTACCTAAGGGGTTTTGGGGGTTGTTTCAATAGTTGAGCTTCTCTCATCCCTTGGTGTTGCTATCTCATGCTCATATTCACTTGTCTATTCTTTAATGTGGCTCCATCTACCCACCTTGGTTTCCCTACTCTCAACATTATTGTTGGGTGCCAAGTGTCTTTGGTATGGGTGCCCTACTCATGGGCTTCAATAGGGCTCTTATGACCCATGCTTAACCCATTATTGGGGATGGTAGTGTTTCTAGGGTTGTTTTCACCTTAGTCTAAGAGTCAAGTGCTTCTTCAAGTTCCCACTTTGTTAGTACAATGGAGATTGCAACTATAGGTGTTAGTCATTGGTGGTTCTATACAAACATTGTGGGTTTTGGGGGTGTTATTTGTCCACTACAAGATAAATTATAGCCCCTCCCTTGTGCCAAATCTTCCTCGGCGGTGACTTGTAGATAGGATGTGCTTCAAAGTGAATATTTTTATCTACATAAGGGATTGGTTTGTATATTCAACAATTTTTGGCCTTCCCTTCCTAGTCTACACAAAAGGGTCTTGGATTGTTGGAATCCTATCATCATGGGAAAGATCGAGCTCTCCATGTGTGTCAAGGGGTCTTTTATTATGCCTTTGACTCTACAAAGGAAAGAGATTTGGCGTGTGACAATGGGTTGTGAATGTGGGGAGAGCACTCTCTCTCTTGGTCATGCCTTGGACTACTTCCTTCAACCTCCCTTTTTGAACCTCTTAATGTTAGACCTATGTGGGTTCACCTTCTAAATTTTTCTCTCTAATTTTGATAAGATTCTTGCTATGAGGCCATAAGCAACTCTATTGGTCATTTATTGAAGGCTAACTCTACCACTTCTTGCATGTGTCACTACTTTTTCTTGTATTCAAGTGGACATTGATATCTTCAAGCCTCTTCAAGAGGATGTGATTTTGATGGTGGGGGATAGGCCTTGGACTCAACTACTTAACTATGAGTCTCCTTTTTAGATGTAGATGTTTTACTATCAACCACCTAGTTGTCGAGTGTCCACTCTCTTTATGCAAGGGCGTAACAACATGATGGAAGAATGCCCATGAAGATCACTTGACTATTCATGCCTATGACTCTCTAGTTGATGGTTCTTCTCAAGATGTTGGGTCTCATGTGAATGGTATGAATGATGAGTCCTACCCTACTACTCCATTAGTTTTTATTAGTGAGTCCCAACCACATTCTTCTCTAATTACTCAACCTATTATGCCATCAAGTTTGGATCTACTTCAACCTATAGATGTGGTGGTCATTTAGTATGTGGCTTCTTTGCCTCAACATTCCATTGTCCATATTGCACACATAGATGGGCTCCCTATTAAGGAATCCCCCCCCTCTCGCCCCCACTTCTCTTTGTTTTGAGGACTTGGATGATAATATTTTCTAGATAATTGTACAAAGGAGGAAGAAAGGTCTCCCCAAGTATGTCTGACAATCTCACACTAGAGTGAAGGGTGTGAGATTAAATAGGGGTGGACCTAACATTGTCTAGGTTGGTTTCCAAGGAACCTAAGTGTTTACTAATGTTTGGTTGTTGTACTTGGTAGCTTGGTTGCAGTTATGTCTCACTCTAATTTGAATTAGTGGGTTGTTTGGTTAATCTCATATCGCTTGGTACTTGTTCCATTTGTTTGTTGACTACTCTATTGTATAAAGATTCAAACCCTTTCAAACCTACTTTTATCATTATGAAAAATGTATTAAAATTATCTACTAATTTACAAAATACAAATAAATAAAAAATAAATATCATTGCTCTTTTAAAATAGATTATACTTACAAATATAATTTAAAATATTAAATCCTAAATATAAATATACACAAAAATTGAACATATTCACTTAAGACACTTAAGACATTGAAATAAAAAATAAAAAATATATATGTATAATTTTTAAAACTAGCTCTTTGTACATACTCATAGGAAGCCTTCATTAATCCCAGTAAGACCACACATAAATTAACAAGACAAAATCTAATAATATTTTCTACTCACAAAGGAATGGATGTTTAAGATATTTATGTTAATCAATCAATTTTGCATGAGTAGTTTTATATTTACTAAGGCTAGGATCTCATTGAGGGCTTCAAGATCTATTTCCAAGGAGCAAGGGTCCCATGAAGCAAAAAAAATGCTATAAGATTAATTGGAATCTTTTTCTAAATAACAGGCCTTACTTTATAGAACTGCATATTTGAGGAGGTAAATTGGGCTAGGGCTAAAAATTGCCCCACCAACTTAAAAAAAATCTACCATTTGTCAATTATCTGAAACTTTAGTTGCCCCAAGAAAAAAATTGGAGAAAAAATCATCTTTATTTATTTATTATCTCTAAACTAAAAATAAAGTTCATGAGACCAACAACTTCTCTAAAGTTTGAAGCTTAAACTTTGAAGTTGAACTATACTACTATATTCATTGATCCAAGTTTTAAAATATTCTTAAAAAATCCCAACATCCATTTAATTTTTTTTAGGAAGCCCCCATCCATAAGACCCCAACCTAATAGAGACTTAATATAGGAGTCCATAGTACATTGTCTAGAAAACTATGATAATTCATGGATTAATGTGTTATGGCATGTGTCTTCATAAAAAAAATTATGTAAAAGACTAATGGGTTATGGCACAAAATTCTATAATAAATATTAAACAGTTTCAAAATTTATTAGTATATGTTTGTTTATCTTGGAAAATAGATTTTTTAACTATATAAATAATTTTAATAGTAAAATTTGCACACCTTTTAAAGCAATGTATAGATAATATGTTATTACGATCAATTTTCATATCCATTTTACACATATTCTTAAACATTCATCTAACCCTATATAGTGTACATTAATCTTATCTATCACGCTTAGTGATGCATCTACTTCTACATTGCAACTTATCGTCTAGATTTAACAATTATCTCATTCCAAGTCAAGTCCATCGACATGTATCAACACCATAGTCACAAACTTAGTCTATATTCAATTTCAAATTTAACAAACTATTCCCTGCCCTTCTACCCTACACAAACTAAACATAGTTTTAGCACTATGGGCCAATATTTAAAGACATTCAATGGATTCATATTAACCATCTAAAAAACAAATTAATATAAAACATTTTGATTCGCATCTTTGACTCTTGCCTATTTTTTCCAATATTGTTCAATTTTCTCAAAATTCATCTAAATAGACTGCCCTTTATGGGGCAATTGTTAGGTATATGTTTTAAATACCATCAATTCCATCAATTCTCAAACACACATCAATTGATATTGTATAATACACAGATACAGTCGCAATCACAAATCTATCCTAGACCCCAAACTTTTACCCTAAAAAGAAAGTAATCTGACAGAATTCCAAACAAGTACACTGACAGAGAGACACCATTTCAAGACATTTCAGAATCTCATCCATTTAACGCCATTCTTCAATCAAGAAACTAGGTATTGCTCTCCTTTGCACTTAATTTGCTCGCTTAATATTCAGTTTCAAACTGCATTTAATCTAGGAAAAGAACACCAATAAATTTTCCTCCTCGACAACATTAGCACTTTACACTGTCTCGAACTTCATCTACTGCATAACAAGTTGCACTTTAAACAATGTCCACAGAATTTAGTATTTGTGTAACTAAGAATTTATAACCATGCCTTGACCGACGTCAAAAAAACAAAGTGTACTTCTAATGGATCTCTGTAGTAGCTGACTTCTTTCTTTTGCTTTTAAAGATTAATTGCCATTTTGTTTTAACATTTAGATCAGATTCCTTTCTATGTGCACTATTTAGAAATGACCTGTTCTTTGGATGTGACTTTAACATATAGCTTAGAATTTTAAGCAATGGGCAATTTGTTCAAATTTTTTGGCTTGTTTTAGTGTAAGTCAACTTGCAGCATAAATTTCTATTCCAAAATAAGCAATCCACTGTGTTTGTGGCCCTTTGAAACCCTATTGCAGTTCATAGCTCCGGTTAAAAACATTAATCTAATAAAAAATCTACCGTATTTATGCTTGGGGCTAAGCTGGTCCATAACAATAAAGCTATTGTATGAATGTTCAACAAACAATACAAAAGCAGCGAACAAAAGAACTAGCTTAATATTGTCAAAGCCTGTCTTATAATATTATTTTTTAAAAAATTCAAACACACTTTTATACAAGCATGGGAGCCATGGTTGTAAGGATCAAAAACTACTCGAATTCGTTCCCAAAACAAAACAGAAAGAATGAACAATAATTCTTTCCAAGCAAATACTCAAAAACACTAGAATTTACTTAGCTCTTTCCAAATAGGACCTTGCTTTCATACTTCATATATGATTTTTTATTTGATTTCCACTAAGATTGAAGAGAATTTGTGATTTTCAGGGGGCTCTATTGAGGAAAAATCTTGAGATATGGCTTAAATGTTTACAAACAGATTAACTACAGTAGTACCATTCGAGATGATATAATATAGACTATAAATGTTTACAAACATTTAGAGGAAAAATCTTGAGATATGGCTTAAATGTTTACAAACAGATTAACTACAGTAGTACCATTCGAGATGATATAATATAGACTATGGAAGCACCATTCAAGATAATACTGATGCAAAATCGCTGTTTGTACCTTAACAGCCTTTGCCGTAATTGTATTCTGAGGTTACATTTCAAAGATTTGGCCAATCCATAAGATTGTATATAAAGTTCTGAAACATAAACAGCCTTGTTAAAAAAGTAAGATGACTAAGCCCGAAAAGTACCAATCAAGACAACATAGATAAATTCTCTCAACAGTGCCATTTTAAAAACCTGCCGTGAGAAAATTGCACATGTCCAATTCAGACACTCATTTTGAAATGTACAAGCCTCTCATGCCCATATCAGGAACTCAAGAAACTCCATGCTTTTCCAATTAAAGAACAAGAAACACCATGCTTTTCCAATTAAAGAACAAAAAACACCATACTTTTCCAATTCATTGGAGGGAAATTTCCGATACTAAATGGCATTTTGAAGTTGCATCAGAAATTGCAGACCTGTGACTTTAAATTTAAATCAATTTGTGTATATATATTATCTCACAAGTTTCCTCCTCCATACAGTCCGGCCTCTATTAATCTCAGAACCACCGTCATCCAATCTTAGCATGTGTAAGAATTCAAGGTCCTTGTCTGGACTTCTAACTGTTGCAGATCCATTTGTAATAGTAATACCTTTCGATGCAACATCTACTACTGCACCATTTTCTGATATGCTTGGTTCCAAATTTGTCAAAGACTCAACAACATCATCTTTGTTGCATTCTCGCCTATAATCAAGTGTGATCGTCTCCAGCTCATGTGACTCTAAAACTTCTTGTGGCATACTCTGTTACGGACAAATAGCAGTAGTTCAGGATTTTCAGACTTAAGAGAAAACATTTCTATCCATACAAACAATGTAGATCTCAACTTTCCTATATCCAATGATAGAAAGCACTTTCAGTACTTTGAAATATAGTTGCAATTTTTATACATTTATTGGGAAACAACTGTTGGTTAAAAAAGAGGATAGATCAGGGTTGTTTAAATATTCAACAGAAATACGGAAAAGGGTAATAAAACTAACAAGTAATCTGATATATATGAATACACCAACAGAAAAATGTAAAAGGGTAATAAAACTAACAAGTAATCTGATATATATGAATACACCTAACTCACACCTTATACATTAAATTCAACATGTCGAAAAGCTGCACCCAATATAGTTCCGATTTACCAGTGCCCAAGAGACTATGTAAAGATAATACAAACCTCAAGAACCCAGCCAATGTACGTAACGTTATTGACATGTTTATTCATATCCAGATCAGCTCTCCTAGGCTGTATAATCATTAAAACAATAAAACCAATCAATACCAATAAGATGATACTAATGCCAAAATCAAAATATCTGTATTAAATGGAAAGAAAGGGGGCTGCCCTTTAGATGTGTGGAGTGATTAATTCAAGGTGGAAACATAAATTTGAACTCATGCTTGACTGAGATTAAGACATTTTCAATGAGAACAGCAGCAGCATAAAACTTATTATAAGTGCATATATGTACTTACTACCCTGATGAATAAATTAGTATCTATGTTCCACAGTGTTTGGGGACAGTGACAGGGACGGCATTATGTCAGGGCACATGTTTCAGGGACAGCAGTTTGAGGGCCATTTTTGGGGAAGGGGGAGTGGTGAGGTAACAGGTATATGTGTGTATATTTTTAAATATATATATATATATATATATATATATATATATAGAGAGAGAGAGAGAGAGAGTCAAATTTCTACATGTTAATAGACAGCAGTATAACAGCAGTAATATAACATGGCACTGTTAAAACAATGCTGGATGATGTCCGCAGAAGCCTGCATGCCAACCACATTCCAAATACCACACTGTACCAGACCATGGCCAGTGCACCTTTAATCTCTTTTGCAATTAACAATAATAACTGGCTCTAATACCATATCAAAAAATTTGAAGTTTGTGACTTTGAGTTAAAGTATGAACAATGAAATCAGGAATTTAAATTATTGCTGTTAGTGTTAACTGTTATATAACTTGTATCATCTTGTATCATTAGCTATTAATCTGAGTCATGATATATTTATTGCTGTTATACTACTGTCACTGCTGTCATGATTAATTTTATTGCTGTTATACTGCTGTCATGACATATTTATTGCTGCTGTTATAATACTGTCATGTTATACTGCTGTTATAAAGCTGTCATGATATATTTAACCTTCTTTTCTAATTTCATATATGGAATTTTTTTTACAACATTATTAAAAACTTTAAACTTCCCTTGTGATTGGGGATGGCCAAACATCCCCACGGCATTTAATATTTCTGCAACACATTTTGAAAGCATTTTGAAAATTTTGAAGATTTTTGGGGACGGCCCCTGCAGTCCCACCATACCCGAAACACCATTGGGGATGGGGGCAGCAGTTTGAGGTCTGGGGATGCATCCCCATGGAAATTACCAATATGTCCATCCATTAGCTAGAAAGTTTCTTTCAAAGTCCCACAAAACTAGTGTCAAGCTATCAATAGCGAAAGTTTGTATGCTCATATTATTTGTTTGATAGTTGAACGTTTCCTTAATGCAAAACCAAAAGCTATGTCCAATAGACTCAAATAGAATACATCAATAGCATTCCGATGACCAGATTATGACAAGCCTCAGATTAAATCATTAAGAGACAATTTTGCTGAATACATTATGTGTCCTCAATAACAGCTTACCATAAGACCAGATCTTGAATGCTGTGCAGGATCCTTGAGCTTGGGTATCTTCTTAGAACTAATACTGTTTTCTTCTGGAAATGCTAACCTGAAGAATGGAAACTTGTTGGTTGTCATTCTCTAAGACAAAACATGCCAATGAAAACATTTGCTAATCAAAAATTCCGTAAAATAGGAAAACTTAAGCCTTTAAAATAGAACCATACCTAGATACTTTGGGGCAATAAATCATGTATTCATCCCTCACTTCATCTGTTACTCTGGAAAGACGTCGTGTGTCCTGATTCATCATCACCCATGTGCTGAAAAATAGAATAGTAAGTCTCAATTTTCAGGACCAAAGTATTATACTGTCAGAAATCAAACTTAAGAATTACAATAAGATTGTAAAAACATCTTCGTGTCCACTTGCTGAAGACAAAATATGGCCCTCATGTGCAATCAAGAGTGTCAGCTAAACTAAGTCAATCGCCAGCCAAACCAATCCTTGAAAACAAGAATATGGAATCTATATTTCACTAAAGTAAGATGTCAATTTTGTTTATTACCTTGTAGCCCTACCAATGATGACCTTTGTTGTGGCATCCTTGAGAATCCAGTCACGCCTAGTCCCAATTTTACCCTCAGCTTGGCACCAAGTTTCAATTTCCACAACATCCCCCCTGCATCCATTAGATTCACAGAATGGCTTCATCTCCCTAGTGCCCAAAACCTTGACAAGTAGATTTACTGCAAAAAAACCTCAAAAAACTAACAGAAACAGAGAACACAACACTTAGGTTCCTAATTTTTACCAATAGGCTAAACTTTTGCCCTTTATATAAAAAATTAAATTCACCAATTTACACAAACTCTGATAAGTATTAAACACTTTTTCTATATAGGCATTGATCATTTTTTGTACTTGAGTACCCATATTGATTTTTACAAATGTCCAGAATCTTAAAACAGGTCAACTGAGAAATATCAATCAAATAATAGCAGAAACAGGGAGCACAATTAAGGTTCATATTTTGGCCTATGACCATGTCTTGACCATTATTTTAACATCACTGGTAAAGGAAATTTCACAAAAACATTAACCAACTCTTTATGCAAAATGACATAAGCTGATTTTTACAAGTACCAAAAAACTAATGAAGCTGGTTAAACAATTAATACAATCCCTGAAAAGTGAAAACTATCAGAAACAGAGAACCTAACGATCAATGGTTAAACAGTTACCAATAGTTCTTTTACCAAATTTCAACAAAGTAAATTTGCAAATTGACAAAATGAATCAAGATATCCATCAATTTCTTAAACAATCAGTGCCTTGAAATATTTTTACCAGTACCCAAATATTTAGTAGGCGAATTTGCTGTGATAAAACCCAAAATTATATGAAACAGACAACCCAACAATTAGGCATCTAAATCTTCACATATCAGCTAAGTTTTTACTAGATGTTTTTGAAAAATATTATAAATATATAAATATCATTAATTGACAAAATTTCTAAGAAACAAAAATATTTTTTATTAAAAGAATGTGACTAAATTGATTTTTACTAGTGTTTAAATTTAAAACCTTATCATTCAGGTTTAATGAGATAAATCCCTCAAGACTAAATTTATCAACTCACAAAATTTATTCGAGACACATGCCAGGATTTTATAAAAATTGTAATTAGATTTTTCAAAACACAACCACACAACACGATGGATTCCAAATGCATTCCCTATTCCATACATTCATCTCGCCATTGTGAATTCATATTGCAAATTAGCGTTCTACAACCCAATTACTCGAAGAACTTTGCCTATATTCAATATCAGGGGTTCTAATTCCACATACATCAGATTCAAAAAAAATGAAGTGGGGTTACTGACCAGACAGGATACTTGTAGACTTCAATGTGCATTCGTAAAGTAACCCAGATGAGACGGTGTTTCCTCATTGTGGGAGTTGTTGCAAATCCATCTGTGGAGAAGCCCACACTCTGTGCATGATTGCATGCAACTTCCTGGAAGAAAAAAAAGAACAAAATAAAACAACCCCAAAAAGGATTTAACATAATAGGAGAAGAAATTTTATTGCAGATAAAAACCTGCCATCTAGGCTTTGGCTTCATCCGATCTAATAATAGACACAAATGTTGCAAGAATGTACAAATCCCAAAAATGAATAACAGAATAACAAAGGATATACAACTGCAGATCACAGACTGCCTTGTTAGCTTCACAATAATTGTTGTCACCTTCCTAACAAAGACCACATATCTGGCCTGAAAAAATTGATAGTTCCAACAAGGATTGAACAGAATTTACTTCAAATGCAAAAATGCCTTCTCTTCAGCTTTATGAAGTCCAATCATAAATACATAAATATTACAATACCGGATACAAATTTCCCTCCTACTAATAAGCATGAATCTAACCTCAAAGAATATCAAAGATGATTTAACATACTTAGGAATATAAAACAAAAGAAATCCAGCCTACTCCTTAACGTAGAGATAAGTCGCCTTCATAACAATAACCAAACCTTTGATCTCAAAATCCCGAAGAGAAAAGAGCTTTCACACTTTATTGCGGATCAAATCACAGATACATCGTACATCAGTGTAACAATAATGGATAAGTTATCTTGATGCCGGTAAACATGAACCCCAAAGAGCATGAACACTAAAGTGGTTCACCACAGATCAAACATGCCCTTGTCTTTATGCAGTCTAATATCAAGTGTATCACTCGATTTTATAATAATGAACACAAGTCACCCTCATACCAATAACCACAACTCTGACCATTCCAAAGAGGGTTGAACAGTAACTAATATTCAGCCAAACCTGTCTTCCTGGCTTCAGATTTACCTAATGAACTCTAAACAAATAAACAGTGCAACGATACACACAAGTCACTCTCATACCACATATTTTCCTCAAAGAATCCCAAAAAAGATTAAAACAGCATAAGAAGACGTATTTAACTGTTAATTATTACAAGAATACACAAGTCATTATTAGAAAAACTAACACATATTTCACATCAAGCAAAAAAGATTGAACAGAAAACATATTTAACTACAAATCAAAACCTGCCTTCTGGACTATATCCAATCCACTGATAAAAACATTTTTAACTGCAAATGAAAATCTGCCTTCTTGGCTACATCCAGTTCAAATGATAATCAGGACACAACTACATTTATGTTATAAGTAATAGACTTCAAAGTCAAGCCTGTCAAAATAACCCAACTGTGACTTCAGATCCCACCTAAAACATCATAATCACAACTCTACATCTCAGAGGCCTAAATCTCAAAAACGAAATTATTCTCGTTTGTCCACTTTCAATAACATAATCAATATACCCTTCCTAGAAGCCAAAATCTATTTTAAAGATTACCAATTTTATAATGGAGAATGTAAATTGGTTGAGACATGATCGAGGTTCGAATCTCAAAAAAAAAGTATTTTGAGTTTTCTTTCAAGCGACGATGTCTATGTGGTTAAAACAAGGTGTCAACCAAAAGGCCCATATGCAATTCTCGGAAAATAACAAATTTAAAGGCAAAATTTAGAATTTTTATTTTTAATAAAAAAAAGATGTTAAAAAGAAAAATAAACCTCCCTTTTCAAGTGTTCTAAGACAGTGTATCACCTGAAAGACACAGATTTAAACTTCAAATCCTAGTTGAGACTGAAACTCCATGCATATCTCTAGGTTCCATAACATTATCTAAGCAAAAGGTGCTGCATACCGACTAAGGAAAAACACCAAATTCAAACACCTATGTACAAAAATCAAAATCCCAATGCTCTCTGACATTTGAACTTTTTAAACAATCCTCCAAGCCCAGGTTATTCATAAACACTAGAGAAAATTAACACCCACGTCAAACTGATCCATGCGCACCATAGCAAAACACAAAATTTGAACACCCAAATCAAGAAAAACTTTACAAATCAAATACATTGAATCTACCCACCTGCAACAAATTGGCAACAGCCTCAATGGTAGCAGTCCTGTTAACTCCAACTTCATAACACCTTATAGTAAAATTCTCCTTATAAGAAAGCCCATCTGCAGTAAGCCCTCCAGGCCTAAGCCGATCTGCCAAGCTCTTCGTTTGGCCTCTATCAATTTGCTCAATTTGCACCCGCCCATCTCCGTCACAAATTCTGACATTTGACGGATGATTAGCAGAGATTACCACTCTGAACGAAGCCTTGTGATGAACAGCATTGCTCCATTTGGACTTCGAAGGAAAACAGAAATTCTGAGATCCATTCTGTTGCACCGACTTCCATGGGCGATTCCAATTCCCCGCCCTCAACATTTTGCTTTCACCGCCAAGTGCGAAAAAAAATAATCGGCACTACGCGAATTAAAAGGGCAAGCTAGGTGATAAAAATTGTAGGCTATTTTTTCAAACCTAAGTATGACTCATATGACTTCCTTGTCTCACCTCCATTTGCACACGTGGCATATGCTTTCGGCCTGCGTGCCACGTAAATGTTTCAAATTTGGTATATTTGATACTACGTGGCACTCGGAGATCACGTGTCCCACATTACAAAGTGTTACTGAAGGAAGTCTTTTAGTTGAACTCTTTCTGGTAGCTACTCCCACCCTTACCTTACTCTTTCCAATTCTAGTAATTAACACAATTTTTATTTTTTCACAGGAGCAAAAATTTTCTAGGGATTACAGATTATTTTTCATTTTTTGAATATACTTTGCGATTCAAAAAAAACCTAAATTTTTTATTATTTTTTCACAGGAGAAAAAAATTTCGAGGGGTTACAGAATATTTTTTATTTTTGGAATATACTTTGCATTTTATGGATGATTCAGAAAACCTAAATTTTTTACTCTTTAGTTGCGATTGTTCTTAAGTAATGTTTTGTATGATAACTATTATTATTATTATATTATATTTGATTTTGTTTTTGTTTTTCTTTAAATTACTATCTATAAGACATACGTTTACATTAGATCTAAAATATTTGAAGTAAAATGATTAACTTACAATTTTTATGGTAATGTCTTTATTCGTACAAGTGGATAATTGTTTGACTTATATGAAAACTAAATTGCATTCTATATAAGGACGTAATTGGACCTAATTGTACATGGACATTTGAATGATTGAAATATGGAAGTAGAAAAGTTGATAATGAGCACGTTTATTTAGTTTATAATGGGTTGTTCATTTTTATTATTGGGCAAGTTGAGATGTTCAAAAAAAGGTTATAAATGATTAGATATATGTAATAGATATGATTTGAAAGTTATAATGTTTGGATTATGTTATGTTGGTTATTTTAGAATATTTAGTTATTGTATGATTTTGTTAATTTTTTTTATTTTATCTTTTAGATTTTTAGAATGTGTTTGTTTGTATTTATATATAGATTTTATAAAATAATTGATTTTAAAGTAATTTTAAGATTTTATGTTGATGAAATTAAGATTTTATGTTGAGATTGATGTAAGATGAATTAAATGTAAATATTTGTGTATGATTTCTTATTATTAAAATGATATTTGATAATATATTTAAATATCAAATTATAAATACACAACTGAAAAAATTTCATATACTAATCATGAATAAAACAATTACATTTTAATAATAATAATACAAAAATTATATATATAAATTTAAAATTAAGAAAATAAACTCAAATTTATTTTAAAATAACACAATATAAACAACCTAATTTATAAAAATAAAAATGATAAAACTAAATTAATATTAAATCTAAAATAATAATATAAAAACATAATCTTGTAAACATATTAATTTCACAACAAAGATCTTAATTACACTTTTATAGAAAGCTTCTTATCATCTTTAATCACCTCCCCCAAAAAAAAATTAAAAGAGAGAATTCATGAGGTCCACAAATTGCACATCTTGTGTTTTTTACGAGGGGAAGAGACACGGCCCATAATGAATGGAATATAGATACAACTACGACATTTAAGGTGAGGAAAACTAACACCACACATTAAAAAATCAATTAATAAAGTCGTCCTAAACAAGTTTTTACCTTTTTAATTGGCAAAAACATAGGCCAAAAGTTCAAAGGGTCACGAAAACCTAGAAAGCTTATGCAAAGCACTAGGAATACAAGTAAGCGTTACTCTAACTTACAATGAGTGTCAAACCAATTTAATATCATGGAATTACAATTCTATATTTAAAAATTCAATTATTTTATTTATTATTGTTTTAAAATAGTATTTTATCTCTTTTTATTGGTTTAATTGAAATACAGTGATAGCAAGTATTTGTAAAATTTAATTTTAAAAATATTTTATGTTTGAATGGTAGTATTTTTCACACTTCATTAAATATGTAGTAACATTTTCAAGACTTAATAAACAAATGCGAGTAAAAACAAGAATATTGATGCATATTTAAATATTTGTTTGCAGCAAATTTTAATTTTTTTATTAAAGTCTTCAATTTCCAATAAATACTACAATGATGTTTATCAATTTGTAATAAATATTACAATAAAAGTTATCTATTAGTAAAATATACCTATCTACATTAAATGTTATAATGTTGGAGTCTTCTAGAGAAGATAACCTAGCATACATATATTAATTAATAATATATGTAAAGAACGACGAGAGTTATCATGATCGAGGCGCCTATTGACTTAAGAAAAAAGGTTTACATTTTCATTAACATGAATTTCCAAAGTAATATATATGATTTCATTATAGTTTCTATCATTGTTTATTTCAATTCCCATATATAAGGGTACACATTCAAACTTAAAATAATACCAACTTGTATATAACAAAACATAACATCAACATCTACCATTTCCATTTAATTGGAACTCAAATACTTTTAATTTGTTTAATTAATAAATGTATGCTAATTTATTTTTTAGTTTAACTCTATTATTATCAATTCATAAATTTTAATCAATCATCAGATTTAGTATTGAAAACAACAAGGAACAATATCAATGCAAAAATCATATTAACTAACTTAGATATATCCACTGGTTTTTTTAAAAATGTTTGAATACATTGTTAACATGATATACATTCAAGCATTTGAATGTCATTAAACCTTGAGCTTTGCAATTGAATATAATAAAGCTTTGGTCTTAGATGAATAATCAAAGTTTGTTATTTTTATAATTGTGCATTTAATCCTCTATTCATCATTATAAGTCTCTCTTTTCACTTGAAGTTTAAATATGTATCTGTTGAAAAGGACCTTTTGTATAATGTATGCAAGCTTAACATCATCTTCTTCTTCATGCTTCAAAATGTTCAATTATTTTTATTGTAACATCCATACTTTCTTTTGGCGCTTCTTCAAAAGCAGTAATCCAAGTGAAAGAAGTATGGTCTTGCACTTTGCATTGAAGTATATAATTATAATCACATTCAAGGAAAGTTTTATCACATCTTCCACAATACCACTGACCATTTTCATTAGTGTTTACCTTCTTTTTGCAGCGCCTACCTCCAATTTTCAAGGGGCAAGTTGTATAAGAAAAATGTCTACCTTTATGAAAGATAAGGTAGCTTTTATCACTGTCCAATAAGGTTTACCAGAGTTACCAAGGTCCTTATCCTATATTTGTGAGATAAATTTTTAACATTTTTTCTTCTATTACAGATGAGATTTCCTTTGTAATAGAATGAGAATGGAGATTCTTCCCTTCTGTATCAAACTGCAATCTCAATTAGTGTGAGTCTGGAAGATCTAGATTTATAAGGAGTTGGGTTGTAGCAATTGTTCCCATAGATTTCCCACCAAATCACTAATTCATGTAGCCTTTATAACAAGAATGGGGAAAGTTCCTACATTGCACATTTCTTGGAGTTGTTGACCTTCCTTATTGCAGAAACCACCCCACATTGTTAATTCCACCATACAACCTGACATGTCTTTCAATTGAAGGGTTCTTTTTTGAGTTTGTGTGGCATTCTTTCCAAATATTGTGTTTGGTGTGTCGATTGAGAAAACAACACCAATGATATCAACCAAAGAATTGCTTTTCATGTTCTTAATTTCTCTTATCGGTGTAAAATGGAATTGTTGTTTTGGTATAAAGTTATCCTCCTCCAAACACAACTCAACAATCGAATTTGTTTCTAATAAAATTTCCCATTCATTCTTTAATTGGTTGAAATTCTTTTGTGTGGATTTGAGTCTCCCTTTTGAGATGATAAACACTTTTCCAGTTTCCATGCAATCATAAAACTTTTCTGCAACTGCATTAAAACATGTTACTCTTATTTCACCACCATCTAAATCAACCAAGTCAAAAGTAAACACTTGGCCATCTCCTTTTGCATTGTTAAAATGACAAAGTTGACCCTTTCTAGTGACTCTTGTCTTTATTGACCATCTATTCTAGTACGGATTCAGTGTTGCAATAGGAATGGTTCTTGTAGGAGGTTCATTTTTTCCAGCAATTGGGTGATTATATGGATTGTTGGTAGGATTCATGCTTGCATCATCATCATAGAAGAAAAATAGTATTCAATAGAATTCAAACACGACAAAAAAACTGGAAGAGTAAATGGAAACATTTATAATTTGTTGAATTTTTAATATAGTATAAGAGTTGAATGTAGCATAAAACTAAATATCATACACATTTATTACATTTTGGAATTTGACACTCATGGAATCAAAATTGAAGAATATATGCATGTTACATCAACTATCTTCTAATATTTTCAATCTGTTTTCTTCAACCTTTCTCTTGGCAAGTTGTCTACCATTTTTCATTTTTTCATAATGGTCATATGTGAACAGTGGCATAATTCTTAAGCCTTCAATGCATTTTACACGGGATATAGCTACAAATTTCAATCTTGTTCTTTCTCTTGGTCCTATATCAATAGTAGCTTTTGATAGAGTCAAACCCTATGATTTGTGAATTGTCAATGCCCAAGCCAATCTTAACAAAATTTGGATTGTCCTACCCCTCTGTATTGTTGTAATTGGAATTGTATTTGGGTTACGATCATCAAATGTTATTCCTAAATAGTTGTCAAATGCAACCATTACATATGTTGGTGGTTCTGGTGGACCGAATCCAAGTTTGTATACAATGTTTCGTATATATCCTAAAGCTCCATTGACAAGACTTGCTTGTATCAGTAGATTTGAGTTAACATAACCCTGGCACCTTTACATATCAATAATTCTAGATCTAGCTCAACATTTGAGCATTCTTCTTCTATATTACTACTTCCTGATTTTGTTGCAACACTATGTGCAACAAGATGCTTCAATGAGTATAGCATTTTCTTGTTATGATTATTAACATTTTCATTTGTGGAGAATAAATGCACACCACTATCAAACTCCCAATTGCTTGTTGCATCTAATGTAATAGTGGTTCTTGTCATAAGCAATTTCCAATCATTGATTGTGGGGGGTTTGCATCTCTTAGATTTGTCAAAAGTTGATGAAATCTTTGTTGATGGATGTTTTGTCCATCTTGTCTGAATATTTTATCCAAAGTAACCATAGTTTTGAATTCTTCCCATAGCAACTTAGCTCATGTGTTGTTGTCATATGCTAGTCTATCATTAAAAAGAGGTAACTGACCCAAATCTCCAACAAAAATGATAGATATGCCTAATAGAAAATTGATAACAATTATCGTGAATACTATAGAACTTTCTAGTTATACAATTTTCATTTACATGATTTGTTTGTATTTCAATATAAAATAATTAATTTGGTTAATCAAATAGATATCTACCTCCAAAGTTACGATTTACATTTTGTGGGAATGCTTGTCAGAGCCAAGAATCATTGTTTTCTAGCAAGTTTTGACTAATGAAGCTCATTTCATCAATTAGAATGTACTTGATGTTTGCTATTTCTTCTTGGAAACTTGTGAGCCTCGCTCTTTCCAATTGAGCAAAATCTTTGTTTAGGATTCAGAGTTTTGAATGAATTGTGGATGCTCTTATGTTGAATGTTGCAACTTCAATTGGTGCAAGTAATAGAAGATGAGAAGGACTGGGATATGCTACATTTTGAAGAGCTTGACTAATAGCACTAATTAGATATGACTTTCTTGTCCCTATTATTCCTTGAATTATCATCAACAAGGGTAATGCATTTTGATTATTATGGTAGTGTGACATGATTATGTTGAGTGCCTTTTTGTTTGTCATTGAGTGTTGTGTAGTTCATAGGCTGTGGTATTTCATCATGAATGAGACATCCATGTTCTCTCATGCTACTGATGAAGTTCATTGCTTTATTCGTATACATTTCACTGCGATATTCATTAACCAATCTACTTGTCTATCAAAATCTCTCCTTCCCAACATATCTATTTTAGAAACTTGTATATTTTGACCATGATGTAGTCCAGATAGTATTTCCCATTCATGCACGGTAGTATTTCTTTGAAAAGCTTCATTGTCTTCAATTTCAGCATCACTGATGTTTCATCATGTTCTTCAATTTCTATTTGTTCCACGTGCCAAGGGTTATAATGGAATGACTCCCAGTTTTGTCTTATTGAATCATCATCATGACCAATATCTCTATCCACATCATGAAAAGGTTTGTACAACAATAATTGTGAATAACAAAAATTAATCCATTTATCTGACTCACATGGAGGAATGGATAAAAACTTAGGACATACTCTAACAATAGATTCTTTTTGTCTTGGATCCCATTTGTTATCTCTTCTTTTAGGATTATATATCCACGATCTGGCTGCATCAATTAGTGTAACACCATCCATAGACAAGGGCCTTATTTTATATCCTTGAATGAAAGATGTTTGTTCTTCATTGTTTTCTTCATCATTTACAGTTATGTGTTTGAACACCTCATGTGACACATTTAGATTGATAACCTTCTACTGTTCTCTACCAATGAAAGTTCAAGTAGCATGTGGCACATCTCTTGAGCTCCAATGTCTCTTTCTCTGACAGTCTCAATCAAAAGTCTTCTATATGCTTTTGCAGCCAAATCATTTGGATTTTCCATGTTTGCAAGATGCATCAACATTTGTTGGTATGTTTCCAAACTTTTTTCTACTTTTGCTGCATACTTTGCAATATATTTGATTACAGCATGTTTGGAAAGAACAAGTTGCCAATCTATATTTTCTCTCCACAATTGCAATATGTAATGATTGTGTGAGTTTACTTTGTCATCATTCCTAGCTGGCTCAATTTTTTTTACCTATTTCTATGTCTTCATATAATTTGGATCCCTCTAAATTTAATGGCCAAAGAGCATTATACATATTATGAATATGAATAAGTAATGTATTTTAGTAGTTTAGAATCATATGACATTTGATTTGAGTATAACTATTTTAACTTATGAAAATGGTTACCTACAAACCATTGTTCCTCTTTTTTTTGTAGGAATGCACCCTCCCTATAGACGGTGTGTCTCTCTACAGAATTTAGTAGCTCTTCATAGTCATGATCAACATTTATCTCTGCAATTTGTCTTGTATTTTTCAAACATGGATGTTGAGGAAAATTTTGGAATGCCTACAATTGGATATACAAATAAATTGATTAGTTATGTGATAAACTACAAATCGTTTATGGCATATATGATATGTGTATGTTTTACTATTTTGAACATGCTTGGATATTTTGTTGATGTGGATCTTGTCTAGGATTCCATCCTTGAACAATAGAATGGAAATATCTTTCTGCACTTCTTTGTTGCTCTTGATTTGATCAATCCAAGTTGTCCATATTTGGTGCTCCATGTATCCAAATGAATCCATGCACATGTGGTGAACCCCTGTGTTGCCACTCATATCTAGACCAAAAATCCCTAGTTTTCATTCATTTTTCTAGTATTTTTGTTTTGAACATTGAATGTCTTAAATGCATGTATTGTGTGACTATATGAGGATAGTCAATAACATTTTTCTTTTACCATAGTTGAGCCTCACGTGGAGTAGTTGGTGATGTTCCTGGCATTAGTACATGCAAATCAGGCCAATACAGATTTGTTGCACTGAAAGTGAAGAATATTGTTAGAGAGCCTATTTGATGAAGCATGTCAATCAATTTGGCACAACATTGTGTCCAATATGACCTTGTAGCCCTCAATGTTGTTCCAAATCGCATTAACCTATGAGCTAGATGGGACTGTGGCATGTTTTCCATATGCTGACACAACTCATTGATGGTGATTGGCATGTCTTGAAAGCTTCTTTTGACAAATACAACTAAAGAATTTTGTGCACGGTGTCTCATTATCATGTTCATCATAAAATATCAAAATCTTGGATGTCAACCAAAATGATGGTCCCTCTAACACAATAAATGCTTAACAAATTCATGCAGATGCACTCTCCTCATTCATTGTTCTAACCAATCACATTTACCATCAGGGAACAATGTTGAGAATGCCATATCAAGTAATCCTGGAGTGACATATTTATTGATAGGAGATGAACCAATTCCTGGCCAATCAATCAATGTTGTTGAATTTGCATCAGGGTTATTAACCCATGCCTAAATCAATTCCATTTCTCTTTGAGCATTAGGTGGCATAGAAGCCATTGATGTAGTGTGCTCATTTATATTTACTTGATCCATTTCCATGATTGGACCCACAAATACAATTTCATTTGAATCAAAATCAAATTCCATATGCACTATTTGTAATTTGTTGAATATATTTTCATTAGAATTTCCTATGAGATCATTTAGAGCATTTTCATTGATTATGACATTTGAATAAAACTTGTCATGGTCTACTTTGTATTTTAATTCCCTATACACACGATCCCTATTCACTGTGAAGTTATAATTTGTGCCATGTTGATCCCTTCTCGAACAATGATGATTGGAAACTCTCTTATTGAATGTGGAAAAACATTTGAAACATATTTCACATTTTATGGAAAACTTATTGTGTGTCCTCTATATTTATACTGACCACCTATTGCATGGGTAACTTGTAATATTGGGCTAACACGTGCAATCAAAATTTCTTCTACTTGAGTCAATTTCACAAGCTCTTCTGGTTGTGGCCCAGGATCCATATTATTTAAAGCTGAAAATCTATGATTCCCTTTCTCTCGATGACATCTATTATAAACAACACCTTCAGAGGTGCGAAATACTTTCATTCCTAGGTAGCATTCTTGACAGATATAACACATGTCTGGTGTTGTCAAGTTATCTAATTGATGTCGAAATTGTATTTAATTTTTTTTGAAATCATCGTGAAGCATTCCATTTGGGTTTTTTATGTTTCCTTGTACACCTACATTTATCTCGTCTTGTACTATTACTTCTGCCCTTCGTCTAACATAGCTTTCTCTTTCAACTTCATTGTGTCTTTTTCTATGTTCTTCCCTTTCAACATCTGTCATGTGTTCCCATCGTCGTCTTCTACATTCTCTTGATATTGTCTTCTTTGCTCCTCTTATTCAAAATTCAATCTCGGTCGCACCATAGCTAGAAAATAATTGAAGTTGGATTTGTAAAATTGATGTTTTTCAATGGTAAATCTACTTTTCTTTTAAATGAATTTCATTTAATATCAAAGACTATTGCAATAAAAAGGTTCTAAATATAAAAGAAATTTACACAACCATTAAATAAGAAGTATAGTTGAAGTATAATTAGTCAAATAAATTTCAAGTTATCAAACTAATGAAATTATATTCCCTTTTTTATCTAAAGATTGGAAATTAACTAATTAAATTAAAGGTATCAAATTAATTCAAGTAAATAATTTGTATATTATTCATTGAAAAAAACAAACATAAAAAATTCATCACAAAGAATGCACTCATTATTGTGAGTAAATAATTAAACCTTTATTATGTTTTGGATATTGGTCCTTGAAAAAATGCACTCATTATTGTGATCTTGTGACTATTTATATATCAAGTAGGCCATGTACATCCAAAATATATGAATTTTTTTTTGCAAAAGTAGACATCAAAGTCTATATGAAAATATTGTTCATAAAACTAAGTCAATCATGGTTGCCACCTACATACAACACATGGACAATTTTTTTACGAAATAGACATGAAAGTCTACATAAAAATATTGTTCATAAGAGTGAACCAACCATGGAACAACCCTCTATATGGTTCACATGTTTTTGTACCCTAATTATCATACAACTACAAAATAAATTCTCCAATAGCGCTTTTTGCAGCTCTTGGTTCCTCGTATTGCTTGGCATAATAAAGTTCTCCTAAGAAACTAGAGAATCCTACAACTTTCTTGTATGTTGTATGTAATTTGCGGGAAATGTCTTCCATGTCATCAATCTCTTGTCATTCTACTCCACGTGCAAGCAGTGCAGCATCATGAAGTTCTCTAATGATTTGTTTTGAATGGGCTTCAATTGATGTGTACAACTTGTCTATCGGACTTGGCACATGTGTTTTTGAATTCGTTGACTCCTCAGGGGCTTCTAGCTATTGGAATGATGGTTGGTTGGAAGGAGATTCCTTATGGGTAGCCATTATCTAAACAATAAATTAAACTCATAAATAAGTCCTAGGCTCTAGGAAAATTCACCGACAACAATTCATCGATGGAAAATTCATCGCCAGCAATTCATCATGGAAAAATTCACCACCATGACAAATTCATCGCCAAATAAAATTCATTGCCAGCAATTCACCATGGGGGAAAATTAACCACCATTAATATTTTTTCATATATATTTCCAAAACTTTGATTTTTTTTGCAAAAGAATAATTTGATTTAATATATTGTCATGTTACTAAACACACTCATATCAAAATAAACATAAAAAATAATTACTATTGAGATGAATAGAAATTACTATGAACCAAACCTAACACCAAAAAAAATCATCTCAATAAATAAATAGGTAAAAAATAATGGGTATCTCAATAAATCAATAATTACTATTGAGATGAATAGAAATTAAACTATGGGCAATAAACACCAATAATTAAAAATAAAATTATCAATAAATTGTAACGGAGGTGAAAATTATATATATTAAAAAATATTAATGGCGGTTAATTTTCCCCACGGTGAATTGTTGGCGGTGAATTTTATTTGGCAATGAATTTGTCATGGCGGTGAATTTTCCCACAGTGAATTGCTAGCGATGAATTTTCCATCGGTGAATTGTTGACGATGAATTTGTCAAATGCCAAATAAGTAACATATTATAAATATATGTATGATTCTAAGTTGTAGAAAATTTGTGTATTATTTTCAATTGAATTTTCAAAGCTAACAAGACTACAAAGAGAAGTGTCAGCAAGTTGTTGGTATCAAATTTCTTTTAACGTAGGAGGTTGGTGAGTTATAGATAGAGATGATAGCAATGGTAATAATGTTCAGAAAGATTCATAAGATAATTAATAATCATAAAAAGTTTGAACAAAATTGCAATTTCAAAACTTTTGCTAGCAATATTTAACAGATAGTAAACTTTTGTGTCACGGGAGTACATGTGTAATTGAAAACCTGGAACCAAAGGTTGACCAACTCAAATCTTGTACTTGGAGTTATAGTTACACATAAATTCTTTATTTATCAATAACCTTTGCATAAATATTTTCTTTATTGTCAACATTTGCATAAGGGTTTTCTTTAGGGTGTTAGAGGTGTATAATCCTTAGATTTGTCAGAACTTATTACAATTATTTTAGGAGGAGATCAAACACATAGTTTCTCCTCGTCATTCTTTTGTCTCTTTATTGGAATATTACTATTGCCTTCACTAGGTATCTAATAGGTTTGAGGCAATTTCCTATCCAAGTCAACTTGTATGCTAGTAGCCGCTTTCTCGAACCACTTAATTTTTTCCTTCACGTCACGAATCATTTGCATAGCATGGGAAAAAGTCTCATTGTCCTTCAACCAGTCTTCACCCTCAATGTTCTTCCCCTCTACAAACTTGGTCAATGCTTATCGCTCCTTCTTACATTGTAAATAGTGGGCATTCCCTACTATCGACTTACAAGCAGTTTGTTTAGTTCGTACCATGTCTGGCATAGAAGGTTTGACATTAGTATTACAAGTGTCAAAAATCATCTGCAATTCAATGTGTGTAGACAATTAACATGATCATTTAGTCTTAACAATGATGAAAAAAAATGAACATGATCATTGCACATCTCCTTTATCAATATTGTCTTCATAACCACCACCTACCAGAATGACGGTTAAGAAGACAATATTGATAATGGAGATGCAAAAGTTGGCTCCTTTCTTCTTTATGTACAACATTAACAATTCTAAAGACAGGATTTCAGTGGCTACAAGGGATACTCCATCACCTCAAAAAAAAGACAAACAATGAAAATTTTGGTGACCAAATGAAAGGAAAGTTTATTTGTATTATACTTTCAGAATAAATCAACTTCATGCCTAATAGTGTGGTTGGAGCATTTACTATCCAACATTTCTAAAAAACACAAGATAAGAGTAATTGGCATTTTTTGTTGTTGTTAGTCATACTCACAAAAATGATTGGGTATAAAATTTGAATTAATATAATAATTCTATTACATTATAATATAATCATTATATTACATTATCATATAATTCTTATCTTACATTATAATATAATTATTATATTACTTTATAAAATAATTATTATATTACAGTGTGGTTGGAGCATTTACTATCTAACATTTATAAATACTTGTACTTTGAGCCTAACTGAAATGCCAACCGAAAGAGTGTAGAATATGCTTTCTATACAGATCTGTAAATAGATAGAATTTCAAAATTGGTTGGCCACAAGATAGAATTTAAAAAGCTTATCCCACGTAAATTATAAAAATTATTATTATTTTGTAAGGACCACAATTCAATAAATTGTTATAGACACTAGATACCAAGTTCTAACTCCACATCACAGCTTTGGAAATAACTAAAAACATCAAGATTCAAGAGCTTTTGCAATAACTAAAACATCAAGATTCAAGACCTTTGTGAAGAAGAAGACATAAAGCTTGGCATGATAGGAATCTAAGGGTTGAAGGCACAATCCAACCACCTCTTAGGAAATAGGAGAATTATAGTAGGGGAGAAAAATATCAAAGGTGAATACATGTGTTAAATATCTGAGTTAACTTATTCAAAAAGACCAATACGAATATGCAGATAATCTCAACAGGGATGCCAACATAGGAATACTATACATGCAAGTAATTGAAATTAGAATGCCTTGAATTGGGCTAGAAGCATTTTTATTTTTAAATGAAGATGAGTCCTTATAGCGAGACTTAATAACTTCTTGTTAGTAGAATACGAGAAAGACAAAAAAGAAAGATGAAAACAACTGAAGAAACGAAGTAGGCTTATAAAAATAAATTTTGTTTGAACAAACATAACGTCAAATTCCACATTTACAAGGAAAAACAATAAACCAAAAAATTCCCTAATTGGTTTATTGTTTAATGTCAAGGGGAACAAATGCAGGAGATATCTGGATTAGAGGTGGGATTTTAAACAATTATAGAACAATTTTGTTGTATTTTATATGCTTTCAACCATCCTTGTTTCAATCATATTTTTTACAACCTTGAGCTAAAAACATTGTTTAATATATAAAAAAGTTTTTTTTTTAAATCTTCATAATATAAAAATATAAAATTTATTTTTCTATCTTAATATGAATTTTTATATATTAAATTATTAATAAAACTAATAATTATAAACTAATAATCTGATTAACCCTATTTGGATTGCAGTCTCATATTTTGTTTTTTATATTTATATTTATTCTTTTGTAAGATCTCTCACTAAAAAGAAAAAAATAAGGTAAATAAAGCTTGTAGCTACTTGGAGTCTTCAACAAAATAATCTAATTCAATTTAATTTATTCGCTCTAATCTCCAACTAAATTGAAATTGATTTGTTTCCTATGAAGACATTTAAATTAAAGATACCGCTAAATAAACAAATTGGTTTTGTTAGATGTAAGTTTAAATTCTTGGAACACAATTACAATTTAACTCTAAGAAAAAAAATTAAGTCTACCATGATTGCAACATATACACAAAATAGATTTATTTAAAGGTTGTTCAAACTTCTGAGCAAAAGAATATAATTTGATATAATCAAAAAATTTATAATGTTTCCAACACTTTTCTTGCCTACCTCAAAATGGGTGCTTTGGATAAGTGGTGGCAACATTATAAAAAATTTGATTATATCAGTTTATATTCTATTGCCGGAAGTTTTGATTACCTTTAAATAAATCGATTTTGCATATGTTGGTAATCATCGTAGACTTAAAATGTTTTTCTTAGATTCACATTTGGATTATAAATTAAGATTTGTTGAATAAAATTTTAAATATTTTTCTTCAAAATATAAAAATAGTATTCAATTTTTTCCCACTTCAATTTATCTTTTATGTTATTCAAGTTAAAAAAATTAAATTATACTCCCTAATTCTATTGCTTCAAGTGAGACAACATATAACAAAACAAGTGGACAACATTTTGATGTCACAATATTATATTTTTTAAAAATATTTCCACAGAATAAACTTAAAGGAAGAGGAATTTTAATGCATTGTTCATATTTGAAAAGAAATTATAATTAAAGTATGCATGAATTATGTAGAATGTACCAAATATGAGCTTGATTTCACATAATTATGGCAATAAGGTTTTTATCAAAAGTGTGATAGAAGCAGATTCGTGTACATGCAACGAACTTGGTAAACATGCAAACAAAATATTAGAAGCTTTTAGCAAATATTTACAAATACTCTATGGAATTGCTTAACCAAACAAAATTGCATACCTCAATCAAATTGTCTCTGAAGAAACAAAAAAGCTTCTGCTAATTGCCACAACAATCACAAAAATTGTGTACTTGGTAATTGAAACAAAATCTGTAAACGTTAAAAAAATTACTATTATCACCAAATTTTCCCAGCCACTTAGACATAAATCAGAAAGCTTATAATCTTTTTGAGACAAAAGTTCCAAAATGCCAACCATCATACTAAAAAGTATTTAAAATAAATTAGAAAGGCCATCATAGTTAGGTTAGAAATTAAAATACCTCTCTAAATTAGCACAAATTTCTCTCAGTTAAAAATGTAAAATAATGAAACTTGGACAATGCTCAAATCAGTCTCCAATAACAATATTAAAATGTTTACCACTGTTTTACACCAAAAAAAAAATCTAAACTTAGCTGGTTAAATCCAACTATTTGAAAAGGAATAGTAATGCCTAATTTTTCCTAACATTGGTAATGCTTTCCAAACAAATATATATAAACAATAAAGTTATTTCTCCTCCACTGGGTCTAGCATTAATTGCATCCCTGGAATCTATGACAATACTAAGTGGATTAACCTATACAAAGATCCACTAAATACTAGGTAGGAAAGGTTAAATCTAGGCAATTGATTTTAAAATTTGAAAAACCAATCACATAACCAATAATAATAGAAGTTGAGAAGCAAAAACGCTACCTCAACACAAAACTAATTAGTTTTATATCAAGAATATATATAAAACTAATCAAAAGATTAGAGCCCTAATTAAATAGCTTTATATGAGCATTTAATGTGGAGGTTTTGTGTGTACACCAAATCTTTTACTTCATATTATGCTATGACTGTAGAAAATCCTCTCAGCTTAATAATAATTATGCAAAATTGTACGGAAATAGTTAGAACTTCATGGCTCTAATATGCAATTTGACCTTCTTTGCTCTATATTTCAGTGTTATAGCAACAGTTGCTCATGTTCATTCTGGTCAAGCCATTTTAGTCACTGCGAACAATCAATATGTTGGAGCTTCAAGATAATTTAATGATCATTATAATACTGATTTAGGTACATTCTTTAATGTGTTAGATTATGGTGCAGTAGGAGATGGATTCCACGACGATACCAAGGTAAATTATTGTTAGTGTATATTATTTTTTATTTCATTAATAATAACTAATTTTATGTTACAAATTTTTGAATGCTTGCTACTTCAGTAGTTTTGGAATATATTAGTATTAGTGAGAATAAAATACACAACATTGAATTCTAAGTTGTAAATAGCATTTAAATTATATTCTAAAGATTGCACTTGTATGTTGTAGGAATTTGGACAACCATGGGATGCAACTTGTAAGACATCAGTAGCAACTTTACTTGTGCCAAGCAGTAAAACATTTTTAGCTTTCCAGGGACAGTGTAAGCCTAGCTTCATTTTTCAGGTATAATATCACAATTGATTTGCATGATGATGATTTTCTTAGTATTTTAACAAATCTGTAAGTAAGGTGTTTCTGTTGTACTAAATAGATTATATATTATATGATATTCTTTGCCTTGCAGGTAGATGGAAATATAATTAATTCTAGAGACCTAGAAGTTTGGGAAAGCAAAAACGTGTGGTTGGGATTTGAGAATCTTAATCAATTTACCCTTAATGGGAATGGTGCCATTAATGGCCAAGGAAGTAAGTGGTGGGATAACAAATCCCAAATGAATACTGGGCAAGTAAATACCATTACTCCATTTGATTAGCATTGAATTTTTGAAAAATCAAAAATCAAAACCTGAAACATTAGCCTAGATTTCTGAGTTTTGTGAAAAAAATCCTAAAGAATTTTGGGTTTTGTGGTTCACATTATCTTTGTTTCTGCAAAAAGTTTCAAATAATTGGTCAATGGTATGTACATGCTTACCCAGGTACGTTTTCTTATAGTGCTTTTGCTTAGGCAATTCATTTTAATGGTTGCACTGGACTGGTAATAAAAGGATTGCACGTAAGAAACAGTCCACGATTCCACACATTATCTGGGTGTGAGAACATTTGATTCTTAGGTGTTCAAATAATAGCACCAAAAGATAGTCCCAACACTGATGAAATTGATGTGTCTACTTCTACAAACATTCTGATGCAAGATTGTAGGATTGGAATAGGTATTTATGATGGAGACTTTAGTACTACGATTCAACAAGTTACAACTGGTGATACAAACCAAGATTTTTCCAATCCCTCTTTTCATAGCAATTAAGACAAAGTTAGCTATTTTAAACACTCTAGGAAGTGTAGCAATGCAGATAAATAAGAATAAAGGCAACTAAATCGATTACATTATCCGATATTTCTTTTCTTAAAGAATTAATAAATAAATAAATAATACACCTGTTGGGTTTGGTGAAGCCCAAATTAACAAGTTTCTCTCACATATTCGAAAAGGATGCCTTTTGCAACTGACTTCTTTTTGTATGTATTCACAAAATTAGAAGTTATCCTTTTTGATGGATTTTTCCAATTATTGGAGTGGAGATTGTTTTATAAATACAGTTGTTGGTTGAATATGTAATTCAATTCAAAATTAATAAAAGAGATTCCCTTGCTTTGAGAGTAGATGTAGGCAATTTCCAAACCACTATAAAATTTGTGTCTCATGTCTTGTTCTTTAATTTTTTGTTTTCTATTATGTTTCTTTGCTCGTTTTAATATTAACAATTGGTATCAAAGTTTGAAGCTCAGTGCTGGAAATTGGTGAAGAATTTTTGGAGCTATGAAGAAGTATTGAGCAGAGATGGAAAACGATTGGGTGTTTCATTCTGGAGATATGGACGAAGCAGATATGGAAGAGAGTCCCAACTGGGATGATTAGGCTTGAGCTCTCATGTCTTGGTCATGTGGCTCTGGAGAGAGTAATGATGAAGTGGGAGCTATTCATCAGATGTTTTTGGATGAGTTAAATGATGAGGCTGATTTTATTATTGAAGAATTTTTTGACAATATAAATTTAGTAGAGAGTAATGTTGTGCATGCAGAAGATTCTATGAAAGTCTATTGTTGCTTATTCGACTACGATAAATGCTCTTCTAGAGGACGAGACCCTACTAGAAGCATGAGCCATGATTCAGATGCTGACACGGGAGTCATTGATGTCATGCAAGTGAAAGCTGAAACGAAACACCATGTTCATTGGTGGGATGGCTGGAAAAATGAGGATGTTTTGGTTGAAGTGACTGTGACATTTTCCTTCCGAGATGAGGAGGATGCAATATAGAACCGGGAAAATACAGAAGACCCTAAAGAAGTGACCAAAAATCTAGAGGCGGAAATGGTTTATCATAATCCATTGTTTGAGGTCGAGGCAAAAATGGTTTATGATAATCAATTATTTGAGTCCCAAACAAATGGTATAGAGGCAGTCGAGGAAATGATGAATTTTCCCACCAGACCAAGGGAGCAAACTATGGAAGAGGAATCGCAGTATGGAAAGAGGGGTGGCGACAGAGACGAAAATATTGTCCCACAACCTTTCACAATTAATACATAGTCCTCTCTAGCGTTAGTGCAGCCCATTAGTCTTCCCTCGCAGCCTCTAAATATTAGAGAGACACCTCCTTTAGTCTCTTCCACGCGTGGGTGTGAGGTGCCACGTTTACCATAGCATCTACACTTTGAATCTGCTCTTCATTCATGTAATCGACCTGGCATTGAATCTACAAATTCATAGGCTTTAAAAATGAAGAAGGGCCCAACGTTGTCTTTTTCTGACTTTTTCGCAGAGGTTTATGTTGGCTTAGGTGGGCGGAGCAATCCCCATGAGAGGAGTGCTGCTGATGGGGCAGAGAGTTATGGACCTGGGTGTCTCGGCAGTGGGTTCAGGGACTACAGGCGAAGCAGAGAGGTGGCTCTTCCCAGTAGAAATAGTGTTGGCAGCGAGGGATAGTGGGGTTCGACCAAAAGATCTTTTGATGGGAATAGTAATAACCGTAAACCGGCCATGCATAATGACAAGATGGATATTCCCTCTCGAGCCCTTAAGGTGGACAATTGGGCGGTTTCTAAGAAATTGGCCCCGTCAACCCTATCAAGGACCGATTATGTGGCGTCACAGGCAGATGGCACGAATAATACTATCGTTTTGGAGAGGTGCTTGCATCGGCTTGAGTGGGAGTGGTCGCATGAGCAGGAAAGTAAGCTTATGTTTGAAAGAGTAGTATTTCAAGATGTTTTTGGCTCTAATTTGATTTGGAGAAGACTCATTCAAAGTGTGCTAGAACAAAGTCTAGTAAAATTAAAATCTTCTCAAGGTCTAGTAGTGATGTAAATGCCTTCAATGGGGGATATCTCTAAGCAGCTATTTGGTCTTCAAGTGGGAGACTGTTGGGTTTGGTGAAGCCCAAATTAGCAAGTTTCTCTCACATATTCAAAAGGATGTCTTTTGCAACTGACTTCCTTTTGCATATATTCGCAAAATTACAAGTTGTCCTTTTTGATGGATTTTTTCAATTATTGGAGTGGAGACTATTTTATAAATATAGTTGTTGGTTGAATATGTAATTCAATTCAAAATTAATAAAAGAGATTCCCCTACATTGAGAGTGGATGTAGGCAATTGTCGAACCACTATAAAATTTGTGTCTCATGTCTTGTTCTTTAATTTTTTGTTTTCTATTCTATTTCTTTGCTCATTTTAATATTAACAACACCAACGTGATTAACTGGAACTCAAAATGGTGTTCGATAGTAGGTGATTCAAAAGTCCAGAATCGAATCTCCTTAGCTATTGGCAATCTTCAATGGTAGACTTTTGGTTCTTCAAACATAAATTGTTCTTAGCTCTCCACACTCATACCACTGGCATGTCTCTTAAGTATTTCTTTCCTAGCTAAAAATGGTGTGAGAAGTGTTATGCTTCCTCCTATCGTCCAAACAAACAAATTTGTATCAAGAACCGTTTTTCAGAATCGGTTATCCTTCACCGGCACATAATGACGCATGATGAAGGTTTTTACTCCCATCCAATCTTTTCTCCCCCATTTTAGAAAATTTCCCCATCTTTTACCTCCAAGAATCGGTTGGACCAATCTATGCGCCATCACTAAGAATCGTTGCACCCCAGTTGGTATTTTTAATATTGAAAATGTCACCTTAATATGTATATTTTGCAAAGATTAAGTGAAATATTAAATTTATTTCACTTAATCTTTGCAAAATATTAAAATATATTTTAATATAAAAAATATGTATTAAAAATGTCTTAAAATATTTTTTTTAATATAAAAAATATGTATTAAAAATATATTAAAATATATTTTTTAATATAAAAAATATGTATTAAAATATGTATTCAATTATAAAATTAAATATTGAAAATGTTACTTTAATATGTATATTCAATGGTATTTTTCAAATATTTAGTTTATATTAAATTTAGTCAACATATTTCATGAATGAAATGACATTTTTGAAATATTAAATTTATTTAACTTAATCTTTGCAAAATATTAAAATATATTTTCATATAAAAAATGTGTATTAAACAATTTGTTCAATAAATTTAATATTTCCATTTTTCATATGTATATTTATATATTTTATTTGAATTTTTTTAATATAAAATAAAAAGTAACCTACTTATAAAAATAGTTCTTGAAGTAAATATAAAATAAATTTTAAGTAAATGGAAAATTTCTTCACATAAAAAAATGTTTAATTATTTAAACATAAAATGAAGTTAGTCTTCACGTCAAATTAAATGTGTTGAGTTTTTATTGACACAAGTTTGCTTTCAGTGTATAACGCCTCTCGACATAAATATTTACAAATTTAATTTCTAACATATTTTATGTTTGAATCGTAATATTTTTCATAGTGCATTTAATGCATGATAACATTTTCAAGGCTAAATAAATAAAAGTGAATATAAGCATTGACTACAGTAGTGAGTGGCAAACAAATCGAGTCTAGATGCACATGGAGATGAGAAAATCTATGAATATCTAGAAAAATCTAGGGAAATCTTATCCCATCTTGGTACAATCAAATAAATATTAAAGTTTGTGTCTGTCAAATTATAATTGAAGAGGATACAATTTGAAAGCTTTTGTTGGTTCACAAATTTTTCCTTTTGAAATTAACACAAATTGACTATATTTTGCCCAAGAAGAGGATGAAAACTATCGACAACAGTTGGAGAGATCACCATTGTGGTGATCTTCCTCTGAATTTGAATTGAGGTACAACTCCCTCTTCTGATATAATTCTAGATTTTTTGAAATTTTATACTCTTCATTTAATACGTGGTAATATTTTCAAGGCTTAATAAATAAATGTGAGTATAAGTAGGAATATTGGAGCATATTTAAATATTTGTTTGTAGCAAATTTCAATTTTTTTATTGAAGTCTTCAATTTCCAATAAATACTACAATGATGTTTACATATTACAATAAAATTTATCTATTTGCAATAAATATTATTGTAAAATCTACCTATCTTCATTAAATATTACAATGTTGGAGTCGAGAACTTGATAAAATATTTACAAAATTTAATTTCTAACATAGTTTATGTTTGAATGGTAATATTTTCCACAGTGCATTTAATGCATGCTAACATTTTCAAGGCTAAATAAATAAAAGTGAATACAAGCATTGACTATAGTAGTGAGTGGCAAACAAACCGAGTCCAGATGCACATGGAGATGAGAAAATCTATGAATATCTAGAAAAATCTAAGGAAATCTTATCTCATCTTGGTACAATCAAATAAATATTAAAGTTTGTGTCTATCAGATTATAATTCAAGAGGATACAATTTGAAAACTATTGTTGGTTCACATATTTGTCCTTTAGAAATTAACACAAATTGACTATTTTTCCCAAGAAGATGATGAAGACTATCAACAATAGTTGGAGAGATCACCATTGCATTGGTGATCTTCCTCTGAATTTTAATTGAGGTACAACTCCCACTTCTGATATAATTCTAAGTTTTTTGAAATTTTATAGTCTTCATTTAATACGTGGTAATATTTTCAAGGCTTAATAAATAAATGTGAGTATAAGCAAGAATATCAGTGCATATTTAAATTTTTTTTTGTAGAAAATTTCAATTTTTTTATTGAAGTCTTCAATTTCCAATAAAAACTACAATGATGTTTACATATTACAATAAAATTTATCTATCTACAATAAATATTACAGTAAAATCTACCTATCTGCATTAAATATTACAATGTTTCTTCTAGAGAAGTTGATAAAATATTTACAAAATTTAATTTCTAACATATTTTATGTTTGAATGATAATATTTTTCATAGTGAATTTAATACATGCTAACATTTTCAAGTCTAAATAAATAAAAATTAATACAAGCATTAACTATGGTAGAGAGTGGCAAACAAACTGAGTCTAGATGTAATAAAAAAAGACATGGAGATGAGAAAATCTATGAACATCTAGAAAAATCTAGGGAAATCTTATCTCATCTTGCTGCAATCAAATAAATATTAAAGTTTGTGTATGTCAAATTATAATTGAAGAGGATACAATTTGAAAACTGTTGTTGGTTCACATATTTGTCCTTTAGAAATTAACACAAATTCACTCTATTTTTCCCAAGAAGATGATGAAAACTATCAAAAATAGTTGGAGAGATCACCATTGCATTGGTGATCTTCCTCTGAATTTTAATTGAGGTGCAACTCCCTCTTATGATATAATTCTAGATTTTTTGAAATATAAGTAAACACGGGTATGCTTTTGACCAAAAAGCAAGAAAGGAAAACTAACATCTATCTGTAGCCATGAAAATAGATGTGAAATAGATATTACTTCTAAACTACTAATGGTGTAGAAATGGAGACTAGAAAACAATCAATATCATAGCTCACAAACTAGACTATTAACAGCTTATTGACTCCAAACATTTGCAGCTTAACATTCACTGTAAATAAATGAATAAAATGCCACAGAACAACACATCCTCAAAGGGAAGGAATATTCAAATGTTCATCTAAGCTCATTGACTTATTCATAAACATTAGCCTTCTATTCACAAATCAATTACACATAGACAATAAACATTCACAATAAAATATCAAACTACAAAATTGATCCTTTGATTATGATCGATAGATACTCATATATCACAGTGAAAGGGGGATCAAAAAATTTGGACCCTTGCAATGTTAAAAGAATACATATTTATAGTTTTTTTGAAACATAACTATCACCAAAGTCTTGAAATAACAGAAAATAACTAATTCTTGAAAAGAATCAGAAAAATCAAGTTTAATCATCTTAAACAAAAGAAAAAACCATAAAAACTAAGAAACAACTATTGTTGGGGTGGTTGAGTATTCTAAGCACCAGGAATTTCTTCTTCAGATAGTTTTTGTTGAGCATCTGCCACATGTACTTTGTAATCTTTTAGAGCCATCACAATAGTAGAGATTTTCATCTGTTGCGGGACAGTTACGTTCCTCATCCTCAACTACCAAGTAGCTTTGGTAACACAGATGGTATCCATTTTGTGGGTAATAATAATAGGGGAGTCTTCATGCCACGTTAATGTTGAATCAATTCCATCCAACCTCTTTAATGCTTCTTTTATGAAAAAACTTGCTCTTTTGATAATGTGTCAACTGTCTTCAAGAAACCATTCTTCAACTCCTCGAGTAGGGAAATTCCTTGGTTGTTAGCTTTCATTATCAGACATCCAAAATTAGCAAAATTCTTAGTGAAATTATTTTTAAGGCAGCCAAATTATTTTATCATCAGTCTTCTCTAGAAAAATTGATTTCATGACTTCAAATTTCCACGCTATACTCATTCTCCACATGACAATTTGAGGATATTCCTTAGATGGAATTTTTTTCTCAGAAGAAGTCTTCTCCATGCCCATCACAATAATTTTGACCAACTCATGATCAATTTGCAGCCAATGTGCCTCTTCTTATTTACAGTTAACCAACTCAGACTTGATTGAATTTCTTAATAATACAAAGTCATCATGCACCTTCTCAATTTATCAATTAAAGGAGGCCCTTCAATCTTAATTGCAGGTACCCAAATCTAGATAACCTTGTGGTAATAACTGTCCTTTTGAATTTTACTCATCATGGCCTTCCTAGCAGCCGAATTATGGTTGAAAGGAGGGCTTGCTTGACTAAGAGATTGAGGAGAGGGATCGGTTAAAGTCCTTAGATAGATTGAAAGGAGTTTTACAAAAAAAATTAACTCATCCTTATCTTGTTTATCCTTTTCAATTATCTCCACTTACCTTGAAGCTGTAACCTGGAAATTGTGAATGTCTCCATCCCTACTAGGTGGACCTAAATCCACTTTATTCACATTGTATTCTACTATAGTAACCTAATTAGGAACTTTTTGCATTGAAGGTTGAGCAACTTCCATGACCAAATGTCTAGAAGTTTCATCTTCCATCAACCTAGATGTAGTTTTCAATCTCTTTACCTTTGGGGTTTTCTATAACAGTTGTTCTACTACACCTTCTTTTGTAAAAATAATAGGGACCATTTTCCTTTTATTGGAGAGGTATTTTTATAACTAGGATGGTCTAGATGGGTACTATCTAAGCTTTGAGAATTTTTGGGTGTAGAAAAGTGAAGGGCTCTATTGAGAAGAGGGATTTTCATTACACTATGCATACTCGAAGGAAGAAAGGTTGAAGCCTTACCATTTTGTGTGCTTTCTTCTTATCTACCTTGAGATAGATTAGGTTGTTGGATATGAGTTTCCAATCCTTCTCTATCAACTTCATGTTCTTGATTTTAACCCCTTCATGACCATTGTCCAGCTTCTTCCTCTAATTTTTCCTCAGTTATGGTGTTAGGGAGAGGACCCCCACCACATGTTTGTTCAAGACCCTTATCTTTCTCAGGAGGGTCATCTCCATTTCCACTATTACCTGGAAAGAATGTGTCTTGTGCTAGTAGCGGTATTGGCACAAAATGAATTGTGCTTACATGAATATCACCAACTTGTTCCTAAGCTCCTCTCTTCTCTTTAGGTGGAGCCTTAATAGTTTCTCCCTTCTTTTAAAGCCACATTTGATTCCTCCTCAAGATTGTTGTGGTTCTAGCATTAAAGTTCCCATCTTCTTCAATGTTCCAATCAACAAGAGGCAAGGGTTGCATCTATATTCAATTGAAATAAGTTGGGTCAACTAAATCAAAATCATCGTCCTGCAATCCCCTTATATTCCATCCCAACTTGAAATTAAATATATGTTCCAAGGTAATTCTCATCCAATATCTCCTTCTTACCTCATTATCATCAACACAATCTGCCCAAAAATCTTCTAGGTGTGGCATGTGATTGTAACCAGGGTTGAGGTGAAGATGATTCCTGACAAAGATTTTGTTGTCAAATGGGAACCTCCTCTCATGTGTATGAAAGGTGAACGTCATGATATCCTTTTTTAGATTGAGGGTGTTTAACTAATATTTGCATTCATAATATCCTAAGCCAATTGGAAATGGAATACTAGCCTTCTTCCTTTCAACACACCTTTTGTTTACTTTAGCAACCTGGCAAAAACCTTCTATTAGGATAAATTTGTCCTCCACATATCTGGGCAACCTAAGGGGAAAATCATTGAATCCACCAACCCTCAAGTATGTGAACTTTTGAAACTAAATGAAGATATTGTTATACTTAGTAAATAATTGGAAGGCTTCAGGGGAAACTCTCTAACCCAAGTCACCCTGTAGATCTCTAACTAGTCTCATATTGAACACATCATTCACCCTTGAGAAATTATTATAACTCTTCTCAAATTGTAAATCAAGATAGTAATCATAGATCTAAATTATCTCATCATTCACCAGGATCCCTTTGTAAAAAGATAAAACTTCAATTACTAGGGAAAATTCAAGAGTGTCACTTACCCAGTGCTATGCTACCATCTCCATCTCAAATTTCTTCTTCGAGTACTGACCGTGTATCTATTCTTTCTTTCTTCCAGAATTGCATTCCCAAAAAAAGAATAATTATGTCTCAAACAACAACTTAATTCCATATGATTGGGCATTTATTTCACCCACTTTAGTACTAACAACATTTAATGTCTAACATATAGGCCACTTGGCACCAATATTAGATGACCTTAATGTACCTGGTAGAGTCATATATTTGAACCACTTTCAAGAGCTCCGTTGGGAGCCAATGAAGTTATAAAAATTCACCCAAAACCATGTCAAACATTATTTTCCTTGTTTAAGTGCACTTTGGACAATGTCTACAAAATTGTGTTGAAACTAAAGTGAGTTAGAAAATGAGTGTCGGTTCGAACGAGGTTTCTCATAACTATAAAGATTTTGCTCTATATTAAGGAAAGCCTCTTGAAGGGTTTCTTCGAAGGACAAGTAAGTTATAAAACTTGAGTGGTGTCTAAAAAGATATTGAGAATTGGATGAAAGACTAGCACCTAAAGAAAGTAAATTGAGACAAAAAAACCAAATCGATTAAAAGGGAGGTTGTGAGTACAAGGTCGTAGACCAACAAGGTTGCAAGAATTGATAAAAGAAACACAAAATAACAAATACTAAAGCGAGATTATTAGATATAACTAAAACTAGCAAAGTTCAACCTTTAGCTCAAACTCAAAAACTTAGGCAACAATTGGCTCTAACTGGGGATGCAAACTAACAAGGATGCCAAAGAACCTAGCAATTTGTGGTTAAGCTCCATTGGGTGATAGAGTCCAAGAACTACACGAGAAAAAGACAAGGACAAAGGACCAAGACAAACCAAAAATGGTGTGCATAGCCAAAAACAAAACACACACTAAAAATTCCTAAAGTACTAAAATACAAAGGCAAGGGATACCTACTTCAAATTTGATATAACTTCAAATCTTTCCCATTTTATGGCAGGGGCAAGACTTTGTCATTTGGGTACGCCAACTTGAAATAATTATTTTTGTGTACTTGATGGATCTTGAATGGGCCTTTCCACAAGGAATCAAACCTACTATGAGCACCCTTAGGTTCTCATATCTTGTCCCAAGGCAATACCATACCACCTTCCATAAAATGTCTTGGTCTAGCTCACTTGTCAAAAAATTTCTTCACCCAGGCTTGATGTATGGTGATTCTGTTGTAGGTATGAGCAAGTTTCGGTGGTGTTTTCATTAATGTTGTGATTGATGTCAACATAGTTCAGTATGTTGCAAATTGTACATGTATAGTTGAGATGTTGCTGAGATGTTGTGAGTACATGGATCTATCTTTATGGTGTTGTAGATGTGTTGGTTTGATCAGTTTCCAAGTGTTTTTGAGAAAATGAATAAAGAAAAGAAGTCAAAATGATGAAAGTGTTCAAAATGTGCTCTAGTATTTGCTCTGCATTTCTCCTATGTTGATCCTATGCTTGTGCGGATCTGGTGATCTTGTGGTGATATCTCCTGAGTTTTAGTTTCTGGTTTGATGGTACATGAAAGTTACATTCATTGGTATATGAATTGTTCTGGCAGAGTTGGTCTTCTGTGGACTAGGAGAAATATTTTTGCTCTGCAGACCTCCTCTGTTTCATTTCAGATCTTGTGGATCTGGGATATGTCTTGTGAAGGTCTTTTTTGTGCTCTGGCCAAGAGGTCTAAAATTTGGTGATCTGGAAGTCATGTTTTAGTGTGAGTTTGTACAATTCAGATGGACTGGTGAAAGGTGTTCAATGTTTGAAGTTTGTTGCATTTGTTGCAGATGTATCTGGAAGATTCTGAGATGTATTCTCATGCATAATGAAGTGTGTTGTGGCATTCGTGTGCCATCTTCTTGTTGGGAAGCGTGTACATCATTATTCTTTTATGTTTTCATTAGGTTTGGCCAACCTGGTGTTTACACTTCATTTGAAGAATAAAATTTAATTAAGCATGTGGTTGATTCAAGATATTATTTTTGATCTCAAAAAATGTTTTTTATTGGTCCACTCTCATTCCTTTCCACCATAGGAATGTTGAGTTGTCGACCTAATTTGAATTTATGAAATAAGGTATTTTTGGCCAACCATGGAGAAAGTTTATAAGGTTAAGGATGGTATAAAAGCAAGTTGAATTGTGAAGAGTTGTATGACAGAGTGATGCAAAGTGACAAATGTGAGCCACAAATCATAAGAGCAGAAGTGTGTGTGTAAGTGAGTTGTGACAACAGTTCTTTATTGTGTCAGATTCCTGAAGGCATTGAGCTAAAGGTTTCTGCAATCCTTATTCAAGCTACGCATGTGTGTTAATTGTTGTGGTGGATCTTTTGTTCTCTCTTGTATCTATAGGCAGTGAGCCTCCTTGTTGGACAGTGAGTCCTTTTTGTAGGTAGTGAGCCTTTGTATTTAGTTTTATAATCTTTTATAGTGTGAGTTAACCCTCACCGTGGTTTTTCCATGTAAAAATTTGGTGTTCATTATGTTGATTTACTTTTTGTTATTTGTGTTTTATGCCCTTTCTTGATACTAGAATAGTGTGGTTGTGGAATTAGTAAGAGTTGAAGTTTTTAAGTTTGAATTTTGTGACAACTTATTCACCCCCCTCTCAATTGTCATGTGTTTTTTTAACAATTGGTATTAGAGCTTTGGTTTCTTGGTGTAGAGATTAACTGCTTAAGGAAGATCTGATGGTGCATAAGTTGGAAATCCCTATGCTCAATGGAATTGACTACAATGATTGGAAGGGACTAATGAAAATATATATTATCTCTCTTGGTTTCAAGACCTGGAAGGCTATTGAGACAAAGTATACACCCCCATCTGGTGGTCTTACTACTGCAGATGAAATTTCTCCCTATGAAGAAAATGAGAAGGCAAAGTATGCTATTTGTAGTTGCTTATCTAAAAATGAGTAAGCTAAAGTTCTTTCTTTGGATACTTCACATGAAGTTTGGAAGAAGTTGGAAGACATGTATGAAGGAAATGAAAGAGTGAAATTGACAAAGAAGCTGGCAGCAAAGCACAGATTTGTAAATCTAAAAATGGAAGAAGGTGAAAAATTTATAAGTTTCTTTTAAAGGGTTGAACTGATTGCAAATGAAGTTAAAAATCGAGGAAAACTATCAGATGAAGACATAATTGAGAAGATCCTAATCACCCTACTGGACTGCTACAACAACAAGATCTCAGTTATTGAAGAAATGTATGATCCTAAGAAGTACACCTTAGAACAGGTTCGACACCTTGCAAGAATTTTAGATGAGAAAGTTTCGGAAAGAAGAGAAGATGGAAGAGAAGACAGAAATGACATTTAAGGCAATGAATATTGAAGACGAACCAGATAGTGATGGTGTTGATGAGCTGGAAGAAAAATTCACCAGGAAGTTGAAGAAAGGCACCAAAAATTATAAAGGTATGTTTCCCTTTAAATGTTTCAGTTGTGGTAATATTGGTCATTATGTTTCAAGATGTTCAAATAGAGTTGTACATAAGAAGAACAAGGATAGGAAGGATAAGAAATACAAGAAGTTGTACTATGTTAAAGAAGAAGCAAGAATTTCTGATGATGATTATGAGAATGAGGTTGATGATAGTGAATGCTTATTCTTAGCTTTGGAAAGTAAATCTATATCCACTAAGCCTAGAAAATGTGTAAGAAAGAAGGCTTCGAAGAATAAGAGAAATACAATGGAAGGTACTTTGGTTACCGCTTTTCATGCAAGACAGGATGAAGACTACTGGGTAATTGATAATGGATGTTCTAATCACATGACCAGAGATAAGAGTAAGTTCACTAAACTTGAGAAATATGGTGGTGGTTTAGTTATGTTCAGTGATGATTCAAGAGCTAAGATTTATGGGAAAGGTTCAATTAGTTTTGATGGAGTGCATAGTACTGATGATGTATATTGTGTGAAGGGTTTGATGCATAACCTTCTGAGTGTTGGTCAAATGCGTAGCCATGGTTTTAAACTTGTGTTTCAGAATAATAACTATGAAATCATAAAAGGATCCAGAAATGGAGATATGATTGTTGCTGGAAGAAGAAATCATGGAAACATCTATCAACTAAAGGGAGTTGATGGTCATTGCATTGTATCTCAAATTAGTGAAAGTTGGTTATGGTACCGGAGAATAGGACATGTAAATTTTGATAACCTGGTCAAGATTAGTTTAAAGGATATTGTTCAAGGGCTGCCTAGAATCACAAGACCTACTAATGCTATATGTAGAAGTTGTCAATTGGGGAAACAAACAAGATGCAACTTTAAGGGAAAAGAGCATTCTACTACTGGAATGTTGGAGTTAGTTCATACTGATATATGTGGTCTGACTAGGATTGGAAGCTTTAATGGTGACATATATTTCATGATGCTTATTGATGATTATACTTGAATGACATGGGTTGCTTTTCTTAGAGAAAAGACTCGGGCTCTGGATAGGTTTAAGGTATTCAAAGCAAGAGTAGAAAATGAAGTAAATTTGAAAATAAAGTGTTTGAGATCTAATAGAGCTGAAGAATTCACTTTTGGTGAATTTAATGCATCCCATGAACAACATGGAATAAGAAGACAATTTTCTACTCTAAGAACCCCTCAGCAGAATGGAGTAGTTGAAAGGAAAAATAGGACAGTACATGAAGCTTCTAGAACCATGATGAAAGAATCAAATGTACTAGATGTGTATTGGTGAGAGGTAATACACACTGTTGTTTATGTTCTTAATAGAGTTCAAATCAGATACAATAGCATAAAGAATCCTTTTGAGTTGTAGATTGGTAAGACTCCTATTGTGAAGTATTTTAAGGTATTTGGAAGTAGATGTTATATTAAAAGAGATGATGAAAATCTTGGAAAGTTTGATGCTAGATGTGATGAAGGAATCTTTCTTGGATACTCTACTACTAGTAAAGCATACAAATTCTTTAATAAAAGATTGAGAAAGATTATTGAAAGTGCTAATGTGAAAGTTGATGAAGACATACGCAAACCTATTGAGATAAGTGAAGTTGAACCTAATGATCCTATCTGTGGATATGTGCCTGAGGAAAACAAGGAAAAGGAAGAAGAAGAGAAGGAAGAACAAGTGGAAGAAGAAGAAGAAGAAGAAGAAGAGAATGAATCAAAACTTGTTGTTAGGAATCCTAAGTATGCACAGAAGAATCATCTGGAGGAACAGATATTTGGAGATAAAAGTGAAGGTGTGAAGACAAGAAGCAAAGTTGTAGCTAAGTAAATTTGTGTCTACTTTCTAAAATTGAACCGAAATTTGTAAGTGAAGCTTGTGAAGATGAGAGTTGGATGAGAGCTATGAAAGAAGAGTTGCAGCAGATAGAAAAGAATCAGACATGGGAACTAGTCCCTAGGCTTGTGAACAAAAATGTGATTGGCTCGAAATGGGTGTTCTAAAATAAGCTAAATGAAAGTGGAGAAGTTGTAAGGAATAAGGCAAGACTGGTATGCAAAGGATATTCACAAGTGGAAGGTATAGATTTTGAAGAGAAATTTTCCCCTATGGCCAGAATGGAAGCTATTAGGATGTTTTTGGCATTGTATGCCCACAAGTACTTCAAAGTGTATTAGATGGATGTTAATTCAACATTTCTCAATGGTGAATTGGAGGACTAAGAGTACATGGAACAACTTGAAGGGTTTCAATTATTTGACAAACCGGACATGGTTTGTAAGTTGAAGAAAGTGTTGTATGGATTGAAGCAAGCTCCCAGAGCTTGGTATGCAAGATTGGATAGATACCTGACAAAGCAAGGATTCAACACAGGTTCTACTAATAGAAATCTTTACTTCAAAGTGCAAGGTAATAAAATGTTGATAGTAGTTGTATATGTTGATGATATCATTTTTGGTGGAAATGAATGCATATGTAAAAAGTTTGTTGAAGAGATGCAGAAAGAATTTGAGATGTCTATGATTGGTGAATTGAATTTCTCCCTTGGTCTACAAGTGAATCAAATTGATAAAGGGATATTCATTTCACAATCTAAGTATGTAAAAGAGTTGTTGAAGAAGTTTGGGATGGATGATTCCAAACCGGTTTTTACACCTATAGTAACCGAATGTAAACTAAGCAAAGATGGTGAATCTGCTAAGACTGATTAGAGCAAATATAGATCTATGATTGGTGGATTGTTGTATCTTACTGCTACTAGACTAGATATTATGCATGAAGTATGTTTAGTTACCAGATTCCAAGCAGATCCTAGAGAATCACATGTTACAGTTGTAAAGAGGATATTTAGATATCTTAAAGGTACACTAGATTATGGATTATGGTATCCCAAGATTGATGATTTCACCTTGAGTGCTTATACAAATGTTGATTGGGCCGGATGTGTAGATGACCAGAAGAGTACTAGTGGTGGTGCTTTCTCTCTTGACAGAAGATTAGTTTCATGGTTGAGTACAAAGCAAGACTAAGTTTCTTTATCCACTGCAGAGGAAGAATATAATGTTGCAGCATCCTGCTGCACACAGGTTTTTTGGATGAAACAAACTCTGAAAGACATTGGAGTGATATGTGATGAGCCTATTTCTATTTTCTGTGAAAACACAAGTGCAATAAACATTTCAAATAACTTGGTTATGCATTCAATAAAAAACACATATCTATCAAGTATCATTTCCTAAGAGAAAAAGTACTAGAGAATGAAGTCAGATTGGATTATATGATAACAAAGGAACAAATTGCAAACATATTTACTAAGGCTCTTCTGAATGATACTTTTGAGCATCTTAGGGAGAGGATGGGGGTCATTGGCCCTTTGAACTAGGTGCACATGAGGGTGCATCAGTCCAATGAATTCACAGATTCCTTATTTATCAAGACTAATAAATGGGTCTACTCCACAAAGGGAGTAGAAAAGGTTTCCATTGTTGCAGTATGAGTGTACTCCTAAGGGGGAGTAATCAAAGTTGTTGATCTTTGCCATTGATGTCAAAGGGGGAGAGAAAGTCATGTGAAAAATAGTTGTAGAGGAAGAGAAGGTGTTCTCCCAGGATATTGTGTAAATTTTTGTTTTTGATGGTTTTTCACATCATGTGTTGCCATCAATGACAAAGGGGGAGATTGTTGTAGGTATGAGCAAGTTTTGGTGGTGTTGTAATTAATGTTTTCATTGATGTCAACACAATTTAGTATGTTGCAGATTGTACATGTATAGCTGAGATGCTGTTGAGATGTTGTGAGTACATGGAGCTATCTTTATGGTGTTGCAGATGTGTTGGTTTGATGAGTTTCCAAGTGCATTTGAGAAAATTAATAAAGAAAAGAAGTCAAAATGATGAAAGTGTTCAAAATCTGCTCCGATATGTGCTCTACATTTCTCCTGTGTTGATCCTATGCTTGTGTGGATCTGAAGGTTTTATAATGGTGATCTTGTGGTGATATCTCCTAAGTTTTAGCTTATGGTTTGATGGTACATGAAAGTTACGCTCACTGGTATATGAACTGTTTTGGTAGAGTTGGTCTTATGTGGACTGGGAGAAATATTTTTTCTCTGCACTCCTCCTTTGTTTCATTTCAGATCTTGTGGATCTAGGATATGTCTTGTGAAGGTCTTTTTTTTCCTCTAGAAAAGAGGTCTGAATTTTGGTGATCCAGAAGTCATGTTTCAGTGTTTCAGTGTGAGTTTGTATAGTTTGGTGGTGAAAGGTGTTCAGTGTTTGAAGTTTGTTGCATTTGTTGTGGATATATCTGGAAGATTCTGAGATATATTCTCATGCATAATGAAGTGTTTTGTGGTGTCCACGTGTCATCTTCTTGTTGGGAAGCATGTACATCATTGTTCTTTTGTGTTTTTATTAGGTTTGGTTGACCTGGTGTTTACACTTCATTTGAAGAATAAAATTTAATTAAGGAAGCGTGTGGTTGATTCGAGATATTATTTTTGATCTTGAATTTTTTTTATTGGTCCACTCTCATTCCTTTCCACCATGGGAATGTTGAGTTGCCAACCTAATTTGAATTTATGAAATAAGGTATTTGTGGTCGACCTTGGAGAAATTTTATAAGGTTAAGGATGGTATAAAATCAAATCGAATTGTGAAGAGTTGTATGATAGAGTGATGCAAAGTGACAAAAGTGAGCCACAAATCATAAGAGCAGAAGTGTGTGTATGAGTGAGTTGTGACAATAGTTCTTCATTGTGTCAGATTCCTAAAGGCAGTGAGCTAAAGGTTTCTACAATCCTTATTCAAGTTGTGGGTGTTCATTAATTGTTGTGGTGGATCTTTTGTTCTCTCTTGTATATGTAGGCAATGAGCCTCCTTGTTGGACATTGAGTCATTTCTGTAGGCAGTGAACCTTTTGTACTTGGACAATGAGTCCTCTTTTTGGAAGTGAGACTTTGTATTCAATTTTATAATATTTTATATTGTGAGTTAAGCCTCACTGTGGTTTTTCCCTTATTGGGTTTTCCACGTAAAAATATGGTGTTCATTGTGTTGATTTACTTTCTATTATTTCTGTTTCATGGTCTTGTTTGATAACATAATAGTTTGGTTGTGAAATTAATAAGAGTTGAAGTTTTTAAGTTTGAATTTTGTGACAACTGATTCACCCCCCCTCTTAGTTGTCCTGCGCCTATTTAACATATTCTATCAACCTTATCTTCTCCTCACTCCTCCAATTCACTTAGATACATGATTTTTTTCCAAATATTTCTGGAACTGTTGGTCTTCCAGGGTAGTTTGCAGCTTTGTAGTGGCAAATTCTAGGGGTAAAGGAAGAGTCATGTCAATTGCATATACCAATTAAAGGGATCCATTCTAATTTCTCTTTTTTGTGTAGTATGACCTACCCACAAAGCCTCGTACAACTTCTTATGCCAATTTTACTGGCTTTCATCTACCAACTTCTTCATAATCGTCACCATTTTTTTGTTACTGTATTCGGCCTAACCATTGCCTTATGGGTAATAATCAGACGAATGTGAAAGAGAGATGCCATGGTCATAGAAAAACATAACAGCTTCAAAAGAAGAGAAGTTGTTTGCATTATCAGTCACCAGTTTCTTAGGGACCCTAAAATAGACCAAAATGTTTTCTTTGATAAAATCACAAACTACTTTTGAAGTAGTGTGTTTCATAGGGATAGCTTCAACCCACTTGGTAAAGTAACCCATGGTTGTTATAATGTGAGTATGTTTGGTGCTTGAGGTAGGATTAATTGGCCCCAAAAAATCTAACCCCCATTGTTGGAAGGGTTCTTCGATTACTATAGGTCTTAATGAAAGTGTAGCTAACTAAGGTTTTCTAGTGAACCTCTTGCATTTCTCACAATTCACCACCCAATGATAAGCGTCTTTAAACATACCTAGCCAATAGTAGCATTGTCTAATAATTTTAAAGGTCTTCACTGAAGAAGAAAAATTTCCTCTATAGGCTTCCTCATGAAATGATCTAAGAAGTTTTTGTTGTTGCTCTTTATCAATGCACCTTAAAAATGTCCTATCCAAAGCTCTCTTATAAAGTTTATCGTTCCAAATCAAGTACTTGGATGTCTTCAATTTGAGGTTCCTTCTCTCCTTTGGAGAAAGGTGTGTGGGAAACTCTCCATAGGTGAGGTAATAAGCCACATTGGAAAACCATGGATCCTGCAAACTCACCAACAATACTATCGAAGAAAGTTCACTTTCCTCTAACTCATTTTTGGCAATAAACTTACAAATTCCTCTGCCTCTTACCAACTTAGTAAGCTTGATGTCCAATTCACATTCTTTCACTTTAGCTACCTAGGCTCCTCTTTTATTGCAGTCAATCTCCTATTGCATGAGTGCACTTTTAACTATAACATCAGGAATAAAAACTTTGGCGTGTGAATGTGGGATGTAGAACCTGAACTGCTTAACCACCTTGACTACTGTAAAAGCATGTTTCTCAACTTGGGAGTAGTTAAAATTATTCTTCTTCAGCGGAACACTCATAAAGGCAATGTGAACCTCAATCTTTTGATCATTCTCTTGAAGAAGAATCGTGGACATTGTGTGTTTTGAGGCATAATAGTAGATGATAAAATCATTATTGAATTCAAGGTGCACCAATATGAGTGCATTTGCAATAGCCACCTTGATATCATTGAAATATTGCCCTCCCGCATTGCTCCATTTAAAACCATGCTTCTCCTTCATCATCTCAATTATATGTTTGGTAATCTATGAAAATTTAGGGACAAACTTTCTCAGGAAATTAACATGTCCAAAGAAAGACTTCACACAAGTTCTATTGGAGGGGAGACTAAGCTATTGAATATCTCTAGCACTTTCAGGGTTGATCTTGATTCCTTCTTTAGAAACAATATGCCCTAAGAGCTTTCCTTTTGTGACACCAAAGACAAACTTCTTGGGGTTGAAAGAAATTCCATGCTCTCTACATCTTTGTAATATCCTTTCTAAGTCTCTAAAATGATCTTCCCTCATTTTTTAGAAGACTGTTAGATCATCCAGATAAATAACTATGATTGTATTCTTTAGATCACCAAAAGATAAATCCATGGCTCTTTGAAGCGTGGCTTCGACGTTGATCAATACAAAGGGAATCATGTTTTAAGCAAATGTCCCATGGGATTGTAAAAGCATTCTTATGTTGATCCTCTTTATCCACATTAATCTAGTTATAACCAAAAAAAAATTCTAACATTGACATCATTTCAAATCCTACTATTGTTTGTAATACATGATCCATGACATGTAACAAATAATTTTCCTTTAGCAAGGCCTAGTTTAAATTTCTAAAATCAACACAAATCTAGATTTCACCATTCTTCTTATGCACAGGAACAATGTTCACCACCCAATTGGAGTGATGAATGGGATAGATGATCCTTGTTTTAACATCTTGTTGATTTCCCTAAAGATGGCATCAGTGACTTTTGGATTGTAATTCCTTTGTTTCTATTTGAAAGGTGATGTCCCAGGCTTGAGAGGAATATGATGTTACAATTTCCCACCCATAAAATTCTTTAAATTATCGTAGCACCAAGCAAAAACATCCTTGTATTTGATCAACAATCGAATTAGTCTCGTCTTCTCATTAGGAATACAACACTTACCAATACATATTGAAATAGGAAGGAAAATATGGGTGATGGATTTTGAATGGGGATATGCACCTACACTTTCCTTATTTCATTAGGAAAAATAGATCTCCTAGGGAAATATTGACTTACAACCAGGTTAGGTGAGTCAACCTTGATAGAGATCTTTTTGTTTTCCTTATGACTTAAGATAGGGTAAATCAGCCTAAAATGTGTGGGAATGGATGGTGACTCCCCAACACCCCCAGGAAAAGTTGCTAGACCAAAACAACTTCCACAAGAGAGAGAATGGAAAGAAAGCTTGCTTCACAATGCAAGATTGAATATTGGTTGAATATGCTTGAATATGCTTCAATTGATGAATGAAAATGTACATGAGATACCTTGCTTATAAAGGAAAGGTAGAGATATAGGATTAGACAAGATAAAGACAAGTGTCTTAATCCTATGACATGAGACAACCGACAAACTAATCACCTAGGAATCAAGTAATACTATCTAGATAAGATAAGTTCTAGAAAAGGCAACTAAGACTTCTAGAAAGAATCTTATATCCTAAGTAAACTTAACATGTGAATATGTCCCCTAATTACCTAGTGAGTGAATTAGCTAGGTACAAGACATTTATTCACACCAACACCCCCCTTTAAGTGCAACTTAGGGAGAATATTATTATGCAAACTATGCAAATATGAAGACTATGGGTCCCAACTACTAGGCCATGTTAGGTACCCATTTACAATGAAAATGCAATGACAAAAAAATCTCTCACAACCAAAGAAAAGGAGAAAACCCAATGGTACAAAACTCCTCTCCAAAGGAGAGAAAAAAAAAGAAGCAAACATGATGTATGGAGGACTCAATGATACCCTCAAAGGACTACATCCATCATGTATATACAATCAATGTCCCCCCCATAAGAGGGAAATAGAGAGATGAGATATCCCCCCAATAATGTATGAACTCCTACAAGTATGGTTAATGTTTGAAGACAAAACATAATTCGATGCCTACAAACAATGTTTCTCTCCTTGGGAAGAAGATACACCATGTACAAATGTAGGAATGCTTCCCATTCTGGATAGGAATTATTAGGAAGAGGAATCCATAAAGATTGTGTCTCTAAAATCTGGTCATGTGCTACCAAGTTCTTGGATGATGAAGATGATGCCACAATCTAATTAGGTACATGCCCAATCACAAAAAACTGTTACAAACCAAGAACCAATGGAAATTGATCTTGAACAAACTCCATAGACAAAGATGAAGTGAAAATAGTGGGTCCATGACTATCATCAAATAGGAGAGATAGACCCTCAAATTGGTCTTCCAAATCTAAAATGTGAGACTCCACAAACAAAGAAGCAATATCTGTCAAATAGGAATCCCAATAAGGAAGACTATTAGATACCTGTTGTAATGAATCACTGGTAGCACTCAATGGATCATCAAAAGAAGATGAAGATGTGATCTCAACTGGAGAAGAGGGAGCTACAGAAGAAGTCTCTGGATTGTCAAGACGCTCAAGTTTTGCATCATATTCAAACTACTCTAAGGTGTCATCATCATAGGTTATGTTGTCAACATCATCAAGTGGAATGAGGCAATCTGAAGCAGATTCATCTGGGAATTGAGGCTTATGTGGATCTCCAAATATCTCCCAAACTTTGGTCCAAACTATGCACGGGCATGACATGTTAGAGAAGACCTTATGATAGGTCTCACTAAAGATGCTTACACTAAAAGTAGAACCAATAAATCCTATGATATGATCATTCTTATTACCCCAAAATGATTTCTTATATGTTGTTTTTGGTTCAAGAATGAATCTATAAAGATGTGGAAAAAGATTAAGTCACCTACAATGTGTTACTATGTCTTTTTTCCATGACTCACAATTATCCCTAGTCAGAACTATTACAGAAGGATGATTTGAATAACCCATGATTACAATGGTGATACACTTCTCAAATGATACAATATAAGATCAACATATATAATATAGCTAAAATGAAGTACAATGATCAAAAAAACACTTTCTCAATTGCCAAAATGTCCAAGTATGCTTCAGTAGACCCACTGGGAAAATTTTGAAATTATAAAATACCTAGGATAGAAAATGGAAAAAATTCATGGATGGCTATATAAAGCTCTTCAATACCTTTCCAACGCCGTAAAAAACACAAAAAATGGAGATCGTGGCAAGAAGATACGAGCTCAGGAGCCAAAATCAACATTTGACTTCAATCAACTAAAACTAGCATTGAGAAACAAAAATTTTGAAAAATGATTGAACCACTGGAAAATTGAGCTTCTTAGCTTTTCGATGATATCTCGTTTCAAAAATTTCACGTCCATATGAGAAAGTTATGGGAAAATGGAAAAAATGGCTATTTTTGGGCAATGATGACTAACTAGGAGCAAACAATATTAAATCCTTTAGCAAAAAAAAAATTTGGCCCACATATGGATGACTTTTTGCAAGGTTTTAATATATATAAACAAACTTTATCATAGAGCTTGTGTTATAAATAATATGGCAAGCTTTAAAACACCGACACAAACTTTGAAATAAGTTTTTAATGGAAAGATCTTTGAATAAGTCGGCTTAGCAAATATTTTTGGCATTTAAGAAAACTTGAATATAAACTTGTGATGGTATTAATTAATCCAGTGTACCCTTCTAAAAGGATAAGACAAGATGTCAACCAAGCTTGCAACGAAGTACGGATGATGCAGCGACTGATGGACTAAAAAATTAACGTCGATTTATAAGATTTGACTATTGATGTAGGTATTAAATACACAGATGACACTGATGGGATGAGGGTACCCTCTCTAATACCATGTGGGAGTAAATGGTGACTCCCCAACATCCCCAAGAACAATTGCTAGACCAAAACAACTTCCACAAGAGAGAGAATGGCAAGAAAGCTTGCTTCACAATGCAAGATTGAATATTGGTTGAATATGCTTCAATTGATGAATGCAAATGTACATGATATACCTTGCTTATAAAGGAAAGGTAGAGAGATAGGATTAGACAAGATCATGACAAGTGTCTTAATCCTATTACATGAGACAACCAACAAACTAATCACCTAGGAATCAAGCAATACTAGCTAGATAAGATAAGTTCTAGAAAAGGCAACTAAGACTTCTAGAAAGAATCTTATATCCTAAGTAAACTTAACATGTGAATATGTCCCCTAATTACCTAGTGAGTGAATTAGCTAGGTACAAGACATTTACTCACACCAACAAAATGCACTTTTGGGAGATGAATGAAAAATACCAAATAAATGCAATTATGCAATGTAACACATGAAACCTCTAAATTAAACCTTAATCTTATAGAATCTAGAAAGTTTCAACTGATTTGAGAAGGGTGTGATTTTATGCACCTGTCACAAAAAGGTTGTGTTGAGTGTCCACCTAAGACTCATTCGCCCAAGGGTGAATGGGTCTTGCTATAGGGGTTGAAAATCTAATTTTACAATCCTTTGCTCCTTGGTCTGTACTCTTGATTCCTCTAGGTTTCATAATCAAAAATTCAGAATTAAATTTTGAAAGCGAGTTTTCGTGGCTTGACAACAATTTTGACAACTTTACAACTTTGACAACTTTTGAAATTTTTCTCTTTTGATATATCTTCAATCCTTTTTCAACCTAAGATCTAAAAAACACACACAAGAGGGAAATATTGTTTGTTTTTAGTGAATGGGGGTTTTCCCTGGTAATTAAACCTTGAAAGGTAACAATGAAACATGAAAGGAATGATGAATGAACAATTGTTATGTTGCAACTCACCAAACCCTTGATTTGAGATCATTGAAGGACTGAAATTTAACACATCTCTCCAAGGTCTTGATCTTGCATGAAGTGGCTTGATTGGATGTTGATCTTGATGCTTGAATCTTGACTTGAATGCTTGAAACCTACATCACAATGTTAGCTCCAAAATCGTGCATGAATGAAGATAACTTTGACATGATGCTTGAGATCTTGAATGCTGCAACAAATGCTTGAGAAATCTGCTCTTGAACACCTTTGATAATAAACTTTTCTTTATGAATTTATCTCTTGAAAACTCTAGGGTTTGAATTGATAAAAAAGACCTTGTATTTATAGATAATTCTCTAATTTTTTGAAAATTAAACATTACAAGCCGACATTTGAAATTGAATTTGGGATCATAAAAAAGGTCGCCAAAAATATAGTAAAATTTTAAATTTAGCAACTAAAGGGGACCCATTCACCCAAGGGAAAATGAGTTCTAACCTAAATTTCTAAGACTTATTCATTTCGGGGTGTTAAAAATGATAATTGCATTAATTAAATCATTATTCCCCTTTCAAAAATTGCAATTAATTATGCTTGTAGATGCAAAATTGGGCCAATTAGAGGCTTAATTAAGTCCAATTTATTAAGGGACCCAAACATAGTGTAAAAATATAAAGGAGTATATTTTTTGACACTACACATACCAATTTAGGGTCATATGGTGTTCCAATGTTAATAGTCTCATATTCTCCCAAACTATTCACAACTTCAACCATCTTCTTCTTGACACGCCTATCATGTCTGTTGAATAATTTATCAAGAGAGACCAAACCCTTGGGTATCTTATTACCTTTTAATTGAACAATACCCTCTTTCAAATCCTTCTTCTTATCCAGGTAGAACTCTTCACATGCAACCTCATTGCCTTTGAAATACAACTCAACAAACATTTTTGTGCATTCTAAGAAGTCCTAAATTTGCTTGTCATTCTCAAAAACCTGCTAGTGTTTTATATTGTCTGGGACATTGGGCCGGTAAACCATCTCGATTCGGTAGGGAATATCTTTAAAGTTTGGATGAGGAAGTAAGAGGGAAGAAAAGAAAACTAAAGAGTCTGCTTTGGTATTTTGCTCCATTAGGATTGCTTCAATAGAGAAGGTGTCAAAAGATTCCATTTCATCCCATACTCTATTTTTGTAATGCCTTAATCTTTCATTCTTGACCGTAAACACCTTCCTCACTTGTTTGATGATTATTTTCACATCTCCCACTGCCCTCAACTTCTTAATTCCATTTTCCTTAGCAATCACTATCCTAACAACAAAGCTTCATATTTTCATGACCTATTATTCATGTTTTTGAAAGCTAGAAGGTAATTTATCACCATCAGGTGATATCAACACCACCCTAGCACCAAATCCTGAATTAGAGAAACTCCCATCAAATTCTAGAGTCCACAATTCGAAGGAGACATTAGGACCAAAGGAGACTTTGTTGCTGGAATTTTTTGAGAATCATATAATTACTGAATTTGGATTTTGTACATAAGATCTGGGAGCGTGGATCATCTAACTTTAAGATAGTAAATTTGGCTTTAGATTATGGATCCAAACGGATTTTATTGTTGCCAAGCGGGATGAATGTGTACAACCAATTAATTCAAATCTCTCCTCCTAAGTCCCTATAAACTTTGGCTAAAAAGCATGCCATAACTTGCTAGTATGTCAGTGACTAGGATTGTTAGCTTGAGCCTCATGTCAGGATAGGCTATCAATGCCACTTGAGCATCTTTGATTTGATCAACTAAAGGGAATTTTTTTCCATCCATTGAATAGAATTTTTGAAAGGTTTTTGTCAATGAAAGACCCAAAGCTTTAGCTATGTTTGAATTTATTACATTGTTTGATGCTCCAGAATCTATGATGTAATTACTTAACCTATGACCATTGATGTATAAGGAAACTACATAGAAAGGATTGGGTTTTTTATTAGATATGGTTGGGAGGCACCTTTGGTATCAAAACGTAATTTAGAGGGCGAGGTTTCATGATTCACCAGGTCTTCTTCAACTAGGTTGGCTTCGGATTGTCTAGACTTAACAAATTTAACCAACCTATCTAATTGACTAAGATTCGACTTCAAATATTTGGCGGGTGAGATTTGGATTTTTGAATTTTTACAGTAATCCACAATGTCAAAGGGCCCAGTATTCTTATCAGGAATTTGACCAAGGGAGATTTTAGAGATAATGTCTGGAACTTTATGAGGACCAAATGTAGAAGAATAAAATTTAAAAGGCATGGAAGAATTATAAGAATCTTGCGTGCCTTTTTTTCCTAGGTTTTGTTGACCTCGAGTAAGCACCATGCAAGAAGCATTGTCCAAAGTAGTATACACATCTCCACCTCTTTCAAAATCAGGAGTAAATTCTAATAAATTAACTGTAGTCGCCATATTCTCCTGACGTAGTTTCTTCCTTGTTACCTCCCTCTACTAACTCTCAGCATACATCTCATTATATCTACTCATTTTGAGGAAACTAGTCCCTTCATGGTCTGTTGTTAAGTGAAAATTGCACATATTTCTCGTTCCCGTACCCATAGGTGTTTCTATTTCCAACCATTATTGTGTTGGAGGCAGCTGTAGTTGTCTATTATTTGCTCCAAATTGTTGGCCAAGATTTCTTCTTGAGATATCTTGGTATGGTTGCTAATAAGGTTTAGCATTTTTGGGAAATTTCCTCTTAAGAGCAATTATATCATTTGTGAGTCTTTGAATCATGGGGTCTATTGACATTGAAGGCTAAGCATCATCTACTTGGAGTTCCTTTTTCCATTTGCTCGCCTTGATAAAGTCATCTTTTAACTCAACTGCCAATGTCTAAGTAGCCTTTAGGTTTGCCACCCTATTTCTTCTTAGGAGAAAATTGATGTCCAAGGGCATAGCATTGACAAAGAAACATTTCAAATTCTCTTTAGAAATTATTTTTGCTTGTTCAATTTGGTTAACTATTCTATTGAAACGAGCCACAAACTCCCCCATTGGCTTATGTATCTCCTTTTTTTACTATGTAAGCTCGTTCAAGAGGGCGTGCTCATCTTCTGCACTCTTAAAGTGATCTTCAAATTTTGTCTTCATAGTAGCCAAAGAATTGATGGAACCATTGGGAAAATGATAGAATCATTCAGCAACAACATCTGCTAGTGATTCTACAAAAATTCTTACTACCACATCTGCATGTTGGACTCCCAAAACTCCACATGCAAAAAAAAAAAGCATTCAGATGCTCATCTGGGGTAACCTTCCCATCCCCTCTAAATTTTGGAAGATTCTTTCTAGATCCTTTAAGAAGTTCATTCAACTGAGCTCCAAGAGCCAAGGGCCCTATGGCTACTCCCCATGGTACTTGATCCTTACTGTGATTAAGATTGACATTTATGGGGATAACAATCCCATGCAAGATAAGTGTTTGACAAGGAAAAAGTGGATTGGTTGAGTGGGGAGGCCTTTTCCTTGTAGGTGAAGATGGCCTACTTCTAGATATGATCCTCCTCTTAGGCCTTAAATCTTCGTCGAATTGACCTGTTTCTCAAAAATAGGATCAGGGAGACCTTTTCTTTTGTCACCCCTAGTATATCACTTAAACTCTAGTGTGACTAGGGATTTTTAGATCAAGGTGTTGAATCTTTCTTAACTCCCTAGTGGAGTCACCAAAAATCTATTGGTTGATAGATTTATCCTTTAACACAAATTAACTCTATTTTACCCAAGAAGAGGATGAAAACTATCAACAACAGTTGGAGAGATCACCATTGCATTGGTGATCTTCCTCTGAATTTTAATTGAGGTACAACTCCCTCTTCTGATATAATTTTGGATTTTTTGAAATATAAGTAAATGGAGATATTCTTTTGACTAGTTTGCAGGAAACGAAAACTAAAATCTATCCATTTCCATGAAAATAGATGCGAAAGAGATATTTCTTCTAAAATACTAATGGTGTTGAAATGAAGACTAACAAACAATCAATATCATAGCTCACAAACTAGACTATTAAGAGCTTGCTGACTCGACACATTTGCAACTTAACATTCACTATAAATAAATGAATAAAATGCCATAGAAAAACACATCCTCAAAGGGAAGGAATATTCAAATGTTCATCTAAGCTCACAGACTTATTCATAAATATTAGCCTTTTATTCATAAATCCATTGCACACAAACAACAAACATTCATAGAAAAATATCAAACTAAAAAATTGATCCTTTGATTATGATTGATACTCACCCATGCATCATAGTGCAAGGGGGATCAAAAATTTTGGACCCTTGCAATGTCAAAAGAATACATATTTATAGTTTTTTGAAACATCATTGTCACCAAAGTCTTGAAATAGCAGAAAGTAATTGATTCTTGAAAAGAATAAAAAAAAATCAAGTTGAATCATCTTAAATAAAAGAAAATCCTAGAAGAACTAAGAAACAACTATTGTTGGGGTGGTTGAGTATGTGAAGCATCAGGAACTACTCCTTTAGATAGTTTTTGTTGAGCATCTGCCATGTGTACTTGGTAATCTTTTAGAGCCATCACAACGGCGGAGATTTTTGTCTGCTACAAGATAATTGTGTTCCTTGTCCTCAACTACCAAGTAGCTTTGGCGACACAAATGGTATCCATTTTTCGAGTAATAAGAACAAGGGAGTCTTCATGCCATGTTAATGTTGAATAAATTCTAGCCAGCCTCTTTAATGCTTCTTTTATATAAAACCTGTTCTTTTGATAATGTATCGAATGTCTTCAAGAAACCATTGTTCAACTCCTCGAGTGAGGTAGGTCCTTGGTTCTTAGTTTCATTATCAACCATTCAAAATCAGCAAAATTCTTAGTGAAATTATTGTTAAGGCGGCCACATTCTTTTATCATATTTTTCTGCTCTAGAAAATTTAATTTCATGACTTCAAGTTTCCATGCTATACTCATTCTCCACATGAAAATTTGAGGATCTTCCTTGGATGAAATTTTTTTCTCAAAAGCAACCTTTTCCATTCCCATCACAATAATTTCAGCCAACTCATGATCACTCTATAGCCAATGTGCCTCCTCTTGTTAACGGTTAACCAACTCAAACTTGATTGAATTTATTAGTAACACAAACTCATCATGCACCTTTCTCAATTTCTAAATAAAAGGAGGCCCTTTAATCTTAATCTCAGGTACCTAGCTTTCGACAACCTTGCCATAATAACTATCCTTTTGAATTTTACTCATCATGGCCTTCACTGTAGCTGAATTTGGGTCGAAAGCAGGGCTTACTTGACTAAGAGGTTCAGGAGAGGGGTCAGTTAAATTCCTTCGATAGTTTGAAAGGAGTTCTACATATTTCTTTAACTCAACCTTATCTTGTTTATCCTTTTTAGTTCTCTCCACTAACCTTGAAGCTATAACTTGGAAATTATGAATGTCTAAATCCCTACTAGGTGGACCTAAATCCACTTTAGTCACATTGTAATCTACTATAGTAACCTAATTAGGATCTTTTTGTACTAAAGATTGAGAAACTTCTATGACCAAATATCTAGAAGCTTCATCTTCCATTAGCCTACATGTAGTTTTCAATCTCTTTACCTTTGGAGTTTTCTATAACAATTTCCCTACTATATCTTCCTCTGGAAAAAAAATAGGGATTATTTTCCTTTTCCTGGAGAGGGATTTTTCTAGCTAGGATGGTGTAGATAGGCTAGTATCTAAGCTTTGAGAATTTTTGATAGTAGAAAAGCAGAGGGCTCTATTGATAAGAGGGGTTTTCATTACAATATGCATACTTGAAGGAAGAGAGGTTGAATCCTTACCCTTTTGTGTGCTTTCCTTTGATCTACCTTGAGATGGATCAAGTTGTTAGATATGAGTTTCCAATCCTTCTCTATCAACTTCATGTTCTTGATTACCCCTTCCTGACTATTATCCAACTTCTTCCTCTAATTGTTCCTCAGTTCTTGTGTTAGGGAGAGGAACCCCACCACATGTTTTTTTAAGACCCTTGTCTTTATCAGGAGGTCATCTCCATTTCCACTATTACTTGACAAGGATGTGCCTTGTGCTTGTGGCGATGTTGGCACAAAAGAAATTGTTCTCACATGACTAGCACCAGCTTGTTCCCAAGCTCCTCTCTTCTCTTTAGGTGGAGCCTTGATAGTTTTTCCCTTCTTTGAAAGCCACATTTGAGTCCTCTTCAAGATTATAGTGGTTCTAACATTAATTTTCCCATCTTCTTCAATGGTCCAATCAATAGGAGGAAAGGGTTGAATTTGTATTTGATTGATATAAGTCGGTTCAACCAAATCAAAATCATCGTCCTACACTCCCCTTATATTCCATCCTAGCTTGAAATTAAATATATGTGCCAAGGTAAGTCTCATCTAATCTCTCCTTCTTACCTCAATTTCATCAACACAATCTTCCTAAAAATCTTCTAGGTGTGGCATGTGATACTAACCAAGGTCGAGGTGAAGATGATTATTGACGAAGTTTTTGCTCTCAAATGGGAACCTCCTCTCATATGTATCAAAGGTTAACTTCACAATATCCTTTTTTAGATTGAAAGTGTTTGACTAAGATTTTCATTCATAATACCCTAAGCCGATTGAAAATGGAATTATAGCCTTCTTCCTTTCAACACACCTTTTGTTTACTTTAGCAACATGGTGGCAAACTTCTATTAGGATAAATTTGTCCTCCACATATTTGGGCAACCTAAGGGGAAAATCATTGAATCCACCTACCCTCGGGTATGTGAACTTTTGAAAATGAATGAAGAGACTATCGTACTTAGTAACTAATTGGAAGGCTTCAAGGGAAACTCTCTGACCTAGGTCACCCCGCAGTTCTCTAACTAGTCTCATATTGAACACATCATTCACCCTTGAGAAATTCTTATAACTCTTCTCAAGTTGTAAATCAGGATAGTAATCATAGATCTGAATTCTCTCATCAAGATCTTCCACAGGGTTCAAACCAATTCAATGTCTCATATAGGCCAAATGTCTTGTATAGGCCAAGATGTAGATAACATAAGAAGACATGTAAAAGGATCAGTTAATAGCAAAGCTCCTTATTAGATCATCCAATCAGTCGCTAATTATTGTAGCCAAATCCAAATATTGCTTATCAACATAGATAACCTGGACAAAGAAATATATTCACTCTTCAAATTCATGAGCATTCATGCTCCCTTTAACCCTGTGAAGTAACACAATAATGTTTGAGATTTTATCCCTAAAATGATATTTATGCATCTTCTTAGGGAGCTGATACTTTCCTTTCTTTGGAGGGTTGAACCATTCTTTCACGATGCAATTCCAATAATATCCCTTCTTTTTTGAAAAGTGACTTTGGGATAGGGTAAAATTGAAATAAGATATACCTCTCTTTCTAGTAGCCTAAAGCACCCACTGATAGTGGCCCTATCCAAAGTTACTAACAAGTTGTCATCTTCAATACAAATTTCCCTTATTTTAGGATTGTAGCGAGATATACATTCTAGCATGAGCTCTGTACAATGCATTTACACTAGAAAAGCAACAACCTCCAAAAGGCCACTTTCTATAATCCTCTGGGTGATAGGGTCTCTTTTTGGTTTTTGAATTCTTTCCCAAAAACCATCCAAATTCACATGCCCTAACCTTGTATCTCTAATTTTGGGTAGAGAACTGTCTAATCTAGCCAAGTGCTCATATCCCAGGTATTTATATCTCATTCTCTAAATATTTTCCTTAACCCAAAGAGAAATCAACAATGTTGTCTTTGCAGAAAGATAAAACTTCAATTAGCAGGGAAATTTCAAGAGTGTCACTTGCCCAGTGCTATGCTACCATCTCTAGCTCAAATTTCTTCTTCGAGTACTGATTGTGTATCTATTCTTTCTTGCTTCCAAAATTGCATTCCCCAAGAATAATAATTATGTCTCAAACAATAGCATAATTCCATATGATAGAGCATTTATTTCACCCACTTCAGTACTAACAGCATTTAATGCCTGACATATAGGCCACTTGGCGCCAATATCGCATGACCTTAATGTACTTGGTAGAGTCAGATATTTGAACCACTTTCAAGAGCTCTCTCACGAGCTGATGAAGTTAGAAAACTTCACCCAAACCCGCCTCAAATATTCTTTTCTTTTTTTAAAGTGCACTTTGGACAATGTCTACAAAATTACGTAGGAACTAAAGTGAGTTAGAAAATGAGCGTCAGTTTCAACGAGGTTTCTCATAACTACAAAAATTCTACTCTGTATTAAGGAAATCCTCTCAAAAGGTTCCTTCGAAGGACAAGTGAGTTATAAAACTTGAGCGGTGTCCGAAAAGATATTGAGAACTCGTTGAAAGATCGATGCCCAAAGAAAAGAAGTTGAGACAAAAGAACCAAATCGATAAAAAGGGAAGTTGTGAGTACAAGGTCACGGATCGACGTAGAACCAACCAAAGATCGACAAAATAAACGCAAAATAATAGACCGAAGCACAAGATTATTAGATACAACTAAAACTAATAAAGTCCAACCTTTAGCTTGAACTCAAAAACTTAAGCAAGAACTGTGAAAGCTATACAAAGATAGAAAAGACTTAAAATTGTAAAGACTGGAAGCACTGAATGAAATCTACAATATTCATTCTAAGAATGTAAGATTGCAATATGTTTTTTCCATATAATTCTTGCATATTTTTTGTTATTACATTTGCAAGTTATTTTTGTCTTTTATCTTATGCTTCTATTTTCTTTTATGTAGTGCTTCTTTGTTTGCAATTTTGTAGAAAGCTCTTCCTCTACAAATAATTGTTTTACATGCATAAAAAATGGATTCTTGAATGAATATCAAACCAAGGTGAGAGTGCAAATAGAGAAAAAGTACAACAAATAGTTGTAGACATTAGGTAAGGTTGTTGTATGAAGTTTTATTTTATTTGTTTTTGTACGTATTCGACGATTTTTGGATACAAATAGTTGTCTTTGCTACATAGAATAATGAATTATCAGATAAGTTTGTATATTTTGCAATTAAAGTATATATGTTTGATCTTTTCCAGACAATTAAAAGGCACCTTACTAGCTAGAAGCTAAGGTGAGGGAAAATAAAGAGCAAGTGCAACAAATTGTTGGAGACATTAGGTAAGGTTGTATCAAGTCTTATTTTATTTGTTTTTCTATGTATTAGATAGTTTTTAGACATGTTTTTCTATGTAGTGCATTCTTGCTTTATTTACATTGTATTGTGTTGAATTATTTCTTCTTCTTTTAGTGTGATGAATTAACTCAACAAACTCTATCAACAATTTTTTTAAGCTTGTAACTTCAGCAGTTTAACTCTATTATTATAAAACTCTAACTAAACTCATCTCATTCTCTGCTCAATTGTCTCTTACTTCTAAAGTAGTTTCTCTAAATCCATACTTTATTGAAAATTTTTCATTTGAAATTTTATTCACTTTATCCTTAGTCCTTTCTTTTCAATAATTTCAATCCTATTCCCAACATCATTAGTTTGAAGAAAATTTAAATTAATTTACTGTAGGTTAGCTGAAATTCAAATTAATAGAAAATGACTAGTATGATGTCTCCCATGTTATTAGAACCATTAATAGATCTCCTAACACATTCTTCTCGGCTTCCTATGTGTAATGGTGTTGTTTGTTAAAAAAGATAAAAGATAAAAATAAAAATAGAAGTAAAAAAAAATAGCATCTGATTAACCATTGATTTGCCTTGGGCATGGCAGAGACCACCTAGGCCCGGAAAAGACCACTTGGGCACACTATAAAGTGTACCTAGACAAAGCCAGTAGGGCTCTAAAAATTCTTGTACACACCCACAGTGGAACAAGCATGCACCACACCAAGATCCAGGGGCTAATCTAGGAAAACAGATGACTTAGACTTAATATATTAACATTAAATAACAATGACTAATTTTGAAAGAAATATTGCATCTCATAATCATATTGAGAACACATTTTATATCATAACTTATATTTCATTTTGAGGCTTACTCTGTCAAATCATGAATTGAATTCATCTTTAATACACAACCTCTTCTTATAGCACTACACCACACTTTTAAATTCTTCTTCCTTCAAGACATGACTTTCAGTTGCTTCAGATCATGACTTAACAAGGATGGTAATCTCAATACACAATAGGATAGTTTTTGACATATCTAAATATTAATGTGTACACAAGGGTTGGAGGTTACGAGGGGAGAGTTCAGCTCAGTTCTACTAGTTACAAATTATTTCCCTTAAACCTATGCAGACAACCTAGGAAGCGATAGCTTAAGTGTTATCCACACCTTATACCCCATTCATAAAACTTCATCATGCCCTTTTAAATACAATACAAATACCTATGATCTCCTTAAATCTATTTAGTTTCTCTGGGGATCTTAAGTTTGTTGGGTGATAATAGCTCCTAGAACTTGAAGATCCAAAAAAGCCATGCATGTTTTAATTTCATCTTGTGGTGTTGTTTAGAAACAATTTTATTTATGGGCAATTTTGTATGTTTTTGTTAATTCATACCACTTTGTTGTGTCCAGAATCATATAATTCACAACAGGGCTTTTATGAATCAAGAACTATAGGTTTACTCTTGAATTTAATATTTCACTAGGCAAAATAAAATTTGTTCATTTTGTTAGGACCTCGTGGCAAGTTTGAGAACTTATTAGGAAATAAATCCAGTTTAGTTCCCATCAAGTGGGCTTTACAAGATTTTACATGTTACTAGGAGACCAAGTTAAACTTCAGGAAACCTATGACCAATGGCTACAATCTTCCTACGATGGCACTTAGAAATTTATAAGTATTGCATGACTTTGAGGAAATTAATGATTGTAATTTTCAATATCTAATCCAAAAGTAAAATTCACTTCAACAAAATTGGTTAGTTCCAATCCAAAAGCGAAGGAAATCAATAATGCATTATTACCACATCTTACAATCAAGAAGACTCTTCCACTATAGATTGTATGTTCAATTTCTCCCTTTAGGAAACTAAGTAAGCAAAAGAACCTGCATTAGGTCTTTTTACCTAATTGAAAAGTGAAACAACAAAGATACAAAGCCAAGGGTATAAAAATTTAAAAGGGAATATTAAGCTAATTTTTGTGAACCAAACTAAACATCATGTTACAAATTCCATATCAAAACACAAACCATTTGAAACCTTAAGAAAATCATTTAGCAAAATTCAACAATAAAATGACCTTTATGCTTCACTGAGCCATGGCTTGTGGGCATGTGTGCCATCGAGAAGATATAGATTCAAATCTTGCAGGTCCATGCCCCATAAAAAAAATGAGGTCATTTACTTGTGTTAATGTAGTTGTAGCTTGTGAGGCATATGGTATATATGATCCTCTTTGGCATTCATAAAAGACTCAAAAAACCTATATATAATGAGTACCAAGAATCTTTGTACGTAGATGAGATACTCATAGAAGGAGAAAATACAAAATTCCTACTTAAGATCATCATTAACAAGAATGACAAAGAAGACCCAATAAATATTTTGCACAAACCTTATAAAATCTCAATTTTTTTTTTGCCTAATGGGATCTTGTTGGCAGCTAGGATTTACAAAACACCAAAATTTTAGCCGACTCAAAAAAGAGCATATCAGTTTCCACCTAGTGCCTAATAACCTAAGCCCTCTTCAGCTACAAGTAGAGACTATCATTTCCTAAAATCCCACATTCAAGTATCGATACTTGCAATCACCACCAGACATTAATTCCACTACAAGTTCTGGTAGAAAGAATTAAACAATTAATACTAGACAATAAAAGACAAGACAAGGGTGTTGGGAAAATGTGTCTTAGTCTTGTAATTACGTAAGGTTTACCATTGATAGGTAAGTGTGGGGGGAACGGGGGTCTAGGGGTTGCATGCCCTAGTGGGGGTTTGGGGGCAGCACCCTTGAAAGTCAAATTTTATGTATATTTTATTATTGTAAATCTGGACCGTTCATCATTAGGTCTCAGATCTAACAATAGATATTTTGTTGGCTTGAATTTTCCTAGAAGGCAACCCTATTTTATGAGGGTGTTATAATATGGCTATGTATTGTGATGTATTCTAAGAGGCTGATTGTAGCTGTGTTGCCTTTGGATCTCTGGTTGGTGATACACCTGTGAGAATCTTGCTCTGCAAGTATATTGTAATCTTTGTGATTTTTTAATAGTATATTGGGCGACTTTTGGAGTGTGGAATTTTTCTCCCAAAAGGGTTTTCCCCATGGAAATCACTTTGTTGTGGTATGCATGATTTTTATGTTTATTTTTGTTTAAGTTTTTGTAACTATTGTAAAGATCTATAAAGTTTTGTAATATCCTCCTCTTAATATTAGTGTAGGAACTTGTTACACTACCTGAGCTTCCTTACAAGTGGTATCAAACCCTGATCACCTTTGGTTTCAATTGTGGGTTGTTGGGTTTTTTGAACTAATCCATATTTGAGTGGGAGTTTGTGTAGAAGATACTTTGTGATCTTGTTGCAGGAATTTTTAGATGGCAAGTTCATTAGGGAGAATAGAGGTGGATAAGTTTTTTGAAAATAATTTTGAAATGTATAAGTTTCAAAGATGGAGGATCTGTTGATAGATCAAGATTTGTGGGATGTTGTTGATGAGAATGATTCAAGGCCTACATATCCTACTTTGGTTGCTCAATATGATGTTATAGACCGTAAAGCCAAGGGTATAATCAAATTGTGCTTGGTAAACTCTATTTTAATCAATATCCATGAAGATACCTCTACACAAAAGCTATGGAAAAAGCTTGGTGAGATGTATCAAGCCAAAGCTTTAGTGAACAATATTTTCTTGAGGAAGAATTTGTATTCCTTGAGAATGGAAGAGGGTTGATGAATTATAGACCACCTAGAAGCATTCAATATGTTGGTGGCTCAATTGACATCAGTTGGTGTCAAAATGGATGAGGAGGAGAAATGCCAGATCTTGCTTTGTTCTTTACTTGATTCGTGGGATTCTCTTGTTATGGCTATTGGGAGTACTTATGATATCTTAAAGATTGAAGATGTGGTGGATTCTTTGCTTTCTGAAGAGATGAGGAGGAAGGTATCCATCAATGCCAAGGAGGCCCTAAATGTTCGTGGAAGATCTAAGGAAAAAGGAAAGAAGAATGAGAATTTTGATAAATTCAAGTCCAAGGGGAGATCCAAATATCATGGAAAGTCCAAAGTTACTTGTTGGAACTACAGTAAGCTTGGACATATTTGTAAGGATTACAAAAAAAAAGGAAAAGAAGAAATTTGATTATGATTCTGAGTTTGAGAAGGAAGATGTTGATACATTCATTGCAACTTTGGCAACTCGTCCAGGTAATGATGCATGGTTAATTGATCAGATGCATCTTTTCATATGACCTTTAATAGAGATTGGTTTTTTTAATATGAAGAATTTGATGGAGGTAAAGTGTACTTGGGTGATGATTCTTGTTTAAATATTGTTGGTCATGGTAAAGTTAAAATCAAGTTTCTTGATGGTGGAATAAAAAGGATTAATGACATGTTGCATATCCCTGGATTAGCATGAAATTTGTTAAATGTGAGAAAACTAATAGATGCAGGTGTGTAGGTAGTATTTTTTGATGCAAGATGCAAGATGGTTAGAGGTGCTATGGTGATTGCTAGAGGTGTCAGATATGGCACATTGTATAAGCTTGATCTATGCATTGTTGAGTGCAATAGTACTATGAAAAGCAAGTCTATGGAAGAGGTGAGGGTTTCATTTTCAGCAAATGGTCATGGCTTTTGGGTTCCTAAGGGTGCTCTTTCTTTTGAATCAAAGTTACTTGCAGAGAAAACTATGTTATGGCATCAAAAACTTGGACACATTGGAGAAAAGGGTGTAAGGACGTTGAAAAATAAAAACCTTGTTGAAGGGTTGTCTGATTGTAATCTTGAATTTGATTTATGTGAGCATTGCATTTAAGGAAAATAAAATTGCATTCATTTTTACTCAAATTCTCACAAATCTTGTGGTGTATTGGATCTTATTCATTATGATGTGTTTGGTCCTATAGATGCTCCTTCAATTGGAAAATCCACATATTATGTTTCATTTATTGATGATTATAGAAGAAGGACATGGGTATACTTTCTAAAGAGTAAATATGAAGTTTTCAGTGGATTTAAAGAATTTAAAGCAATGGTTGAGTTGTAGACTGAAAAGAAAATAAAATGTTTGAGGACTGATAATGGTGGTGAATTTTGTTCTAATGATTTTGATAGATTTTGTAAAGATTATGGTATTCATAGAGAAAAGATAACTCTATATTCTCCACAATAGAATGGAGTTGCAAAAAGAATGAAAAGGACACTAATGGAGAAGGCTAGGAGTATGTCGAGTGGTGTTGGTCTAACAAAGGTTTTGGGTTGAAGCTATTGCCACTCCTTGTTACCTGATTAACAGGTCTCCTACATAAGCTATTGTTGATAAGATGCCTATAGAGGCATGGTCGAATCACAAGCCTTCATTAAGACATCTTAGAGTTTTTGGTTGTGAGGCATATACACATGTGCCAAAGGAGAAGTGAACAAAGTTGAAGAACGAGGTTGTGAAATGCATCTTCATTAAATACAGTTATGGTGTGAAAGTATACAAGCTTTGGAATCATATTATGTAGAAGGTAATATATAATAGAAGTGTTATTTTTAGAGAAACTAAGCCTTTTTTTGTTACATTGCAGCTAGAATAAAGTAAATAGGAAGATATGATTCAATTTCTTTCTACACCTAAGAAAGTTGAATCAAGGTCCATGTATAGACAAGAAGTTGAAGAGAGCTCATCTAGCTTTGAAGCTTCAAAAGAGGAGGAAGAACCTCAAACTCAGCTTGTCTGTAGGTCTACAAGGCATAGACAACCATCTGAAAGGTATTCTCTTGATGATTGGAGATGTACTTTTTATTTGAATACTAACATGGATGAACCCAGATCAGTAGAAGAGGCATTAGATATGAATGATGTAGAATCTTGTAAGATTGTTGTGGATGAAGAAATGACAGCTTTGAAAAAGAATGATACATGGGATCTTGTGTCATTGCTTGAAGGACGAAAACCTGTTGGTTAAAAATGGGTGTTCAAAAAAAATATTGGTTCAGATGGAGGTATTGAGAAGTACAAAGCAAGGTTGGTTGAAAAAGGTTACTCTCAAGTTGAGGGTATTGATTATGGTGAGATATTTTCTCCTATTGTAAAAATGACATCCATTAGATTTTTCTTTCTATTATTGTTGCTTATGATTTAGAGGTTGGAAAAATGGATGTGAAAACAACTTTCCTTCATGGTGACTTGGAGGAGGATATTTATATGACATAGGCAGAGCACTATGTGGTGAAAGGTAAAAGTAAATTGGTTTACAAATTGAAGAAATCTTTGTATGGTCTAAAACAGAGTCCTAAGATGTGGTACCAAAAATTTGATACATGTGTTGAGTTTGGGATTTGAGCATTCTAAATTAGATCATTGTGTTTATTATAAAACTGATGTTGATTATTTCTTGTTTATTGCATTATATGTTGATATGTTATTTATTGGTAAAGGGAAAGGTATGATTTCATACCAAAAATCTCAACTTGCTACTAAATTTGAAATGAAAGACCTTGGTGCAACTAGACACATTCTTGAAATGGAAATTAGGGGAGATATAGTAAACAAAAAGCTATGGCTTGGTCAAAGCAAATATGTCAATTCAATTTTATAGAGATTTGATATGCAATATTGTAAACCATTGTGGAGTTAGTCTAGTTGGCTAAGGAAGTGACTATGTAGGACAATATATATCTCTTATGTTTACAAAACCTTATGAATTATTAGTCACAAATTTTTCCTCTATTTTCCTTGCCATAAGCATTACTTGAGACAAAATTCAAACAAAACATGTATACCTCATATTTGGTGTTGTCCTTTAAGCTCCCAAGTTATAGTTCCTTCAAAACTTCCTCTGTGACATTCTCCATTCTTAAAAAAAAAAAGTTTGGAGTTGATTAATATAATCCTTATTTGTACTTGCTTGCTTTAATTTGGTAAGTATCCCCAAACTATGAAGAGTTCATTTCTAATTAGTTCAATAACAAAATAAATTATTTCCAAAAGAAGCCTCTTTTGTATGGGGTTATTTGGACCATATATATTAAAAAGAAAGAATTGAATTAATGGCAACACTTTTTGCCTAACAAAGTTGCCAATTGATGCCATTATTGAGTATGTTGATCTTGATAGAGCTCTCAAACTAAAGAGTATTAAGGCCTCTTGATGCCCCCTCTACATTGAAAAAGGAGCCCTTCAATTTGTCCCAAGTTTTGTTCGTTTGACTAATTCCCAATGTTGAGCTTGGTTTCTCGAAGGAGAATGATGTGTAGTCTTTGTAGGTGCAAAAGATAATTAAGGGCATTTTGTTAGGGGTTTGACAAGGGCATTTATGCCCCTTACATTCCAAGTTAGGATCCTCATTACTTGTGTGAGGGGCACTTCACCTTGCTTTGCTCTTTGCTTAAGAAAATTTAGAGAGGATTACAAGCCTAACTTAATTTCTTCTATAGTTACTTCTATAGTCTTCCTACCTTTCCTTGTTTTGTAGCCATAAATAATTTTACCTTGCATGTTTTAAGTTGGGAGATGGCTCTAGTGTTTATAGGGATCAATTTATCTAGCTTCACCAAATCAATGTGATCTCCTTCCTATATATTTATATCACTAGATTGTTCAATACATAATTAATTACATATCTTGTTAAAATAATTCTCTTAGCTAATTTTTAAAACAATCCTAGTAGTCTTGGATGGGAGATTCAAGACATGGTTTTTCAAGAGTGATTCCTCAAGCCCAATCTCTTTAAGTTCCAACACTTCAATTGGAGCTTTATTCTCAACCTTTATGGGATCCACTAATCCTATTACAATTGTTTCCCATCTTTCACTTTCTCCTTCCAAATTTTAGTATTCCATAGGGGATTATGCTTATAGTATAATAATAGGAATTTGATTTACAAAACCTTTAAGAGATAAGGTTTGTCCTTCCAAACTCCAAATGTTGATTCAAGCAAAATGGATTGTGGGAGGGGCTTGGGAAAGTCTCTCATAATACAAAATTTGGCATAAATTCTCAATTCCCTATTTAGAATTTGATTCATCAATGGTTTGGAATTTGCGAAGTGTATTCCCAATTTATTCCAAAATTTTAAAAAATCCAATAATCCTTAAGAAGGTTATACAACCTGGCTCAATCAAGGGATTCCCAAATCCAAAAACTAATTGGATCAAAATACAAGACTAGGACCATCCATTATCCAAGAACCAAATTGCAATGTGTTCTCTTTGACTTCTGCACTAGGACATTCCACCACAAATAATCATTTTGCTAAGAATTTCACAAACAAGGAGTTTGCCCATATTTCTTTTATCCATCCTTCCACTTTTTCCTATGCTAGCCAAATGCTACTAAATTTCCCAATTTAGGGCACCCAAGGTGAGATTCAATCTATGCTTCGCCAAGCTTTCTTGTAGAAGGGAGACTTTGATCTCTAGGGCCGGATCTTGAATGCATTGATCTTTTTAGTGCCTAGGCCATTAGAATGATAGAGAGGTATTTCTTTGAGAGTGATTGTCTTTTCGGAATTGATGTTGTTGCCATTCAAAAAAAATGAATTTTGGTTTCGATTTCCCCGCCAATCGTGCGCCGCCATGTTCACTTGATCCTTATCTCTAAAACTGTCTCGAAAATGTGGGTTTCTAATCACTATGTTCAGGCAGCGTCTTTGTTATCTACTTCTATCCCTTGAAAGGAAAGAAATTTATACGGGCTCTTAGCTTTTTGTCTGAATGGACTCCTCCCTCGAGCCTCATAGTCAAAGGACTGGCAAGCATCGCGACCGGATTCCTGCTAAACCAAGGACGATTTGCCTAATCTCATGGGCGTCAGGTGGCTCTCATTCCAAACTCTTTGTTTGCTGTCTTTGCTCGCTTGCCAATTTTGTTGCTCTCGCTAAGCCTTGTTCTTAAATATACCTATAATGGTGGTTATAAAATTAAAATTTTAAATATTATCGGATAATTACAAATTTTAAGTTTTAAATCTTTTAATAAAAAAGATAATCACTAAAAGGTATTATTAATAGCAACAAAAATAGTATTATTATTATTATCATAATTGAAAAACTCACCAATTGCAAAAACTCGGCAACTTAAAAAATTGCTTAAACTTCATTATAAATGCATTTTTTTTTTGCAAAATTCAATGATAAAATGCATCCAATGAGTCAATAAAATGAGTACATAGAAGAAACAAGTTGAGTCTAGTTATATTTGATTGATTTGAAAGAAAATTAGATACAAAATCGCATCCTCATGTGGAATGCTCAATACACTGATACTGATAGTCTGAAACAAAATGAAAATAACAAATTGTTTTGGTAAAATTGAAGGTAACTAGTGGAGAGTACCTAGAAAATCAAATGAATTCAATGGGAGTTTGTGGGCAATGCCCCCAATGGGTTTGGGAATGCTCAATACATTGATACTGATAGTCTGAAACAAAATGAAAATAGTAAATTGTTTTTGTAAAATTGAAGGTAACTAGTGGAGAGTACCTAGAAAATCAAATGAATTCAATGGGAGTTTGTGGGCAATGCCCCCAATGGGTTTGAGGGACAGCACCCTTAGCGGGGTCAAGGGGTAGTGCCCCTTGCAGGGGTCTGGGGGCAGCGCCCCTTGTGGGGTCAAGGAGCAGCACCCCTTGCGGGGTCGAGGGGCAACGTGGGGTCCCGAGGCAGCGCCCTAGGTGCGCTCCCTATTGCGATACAGGGCGGGGTCATGGGGCGGAGCCCCCGCCGCCAAGCCCAAATTAAGACCTCCAAAACCACACAAACCTTCATGGTGTACATCATTTTGCATTAACAATAAAACCCAAATTAAGACCATCAAAGCCACACAAACCTTCATGGAACACATCATTTTAGTGTTTTTAAGCTCAAAATACCTTTTAGCTGGCTACCTAGGCATTTTCCAGATCGCGAGTTTTTTTCAAAAACTCTCCGTACTTTCTGGAAAAACTCGCCAAAAGTACGGCGAGTTTTTCCAAAAAGTACGGCGAGTTTTTTTGGCGTACAATTGCCTGGAAAACTCGCGAGTTTTTGTAAACTTGCCGAGTTTTTGGCGAGTGTTGCAACTATGATTATTATAATGCTAGACATTAATGTTTCTTATCACTTTAGTATGATCTATTTTGTGAACAGTTGCTGTAAAGACTGATGTGTAACTGTGTTTTACTTCCAAAAACTAGCCATATGCATTGCCTTTGTTAACCAACACCAAACATCATCTACAGAATAAGTTGTCTAACTCTAAACTACACATAATGAAAAGATTTTAATCAGCGCCTTCAGATAGCCATGTCCACCTGAAACGTAGATAGAACTAACATATTTGCATCCATACGGTCAATAATGGTTAGCAACAAATTCTCTTAACTACATTAGTATAGGTTGACGTTTCCAGTTCCACAATCAGTGTCTCAACTATTAAGTTGCAAGCATTTCAGAGATACACATGTATTTGTTTTAAGAATACAAAATGATTTTCTATTAACATCTGCAAATGAACAATTTAGGCCAATGGACTCGGATGCATGATCTAGGGTAAGAGCCCAAAGTAACAGAAAGAGGGAAAACCACAAACCAATAAAATGAAAAGAACGAACCATACAGACTTCAAGAGATATTACATCACAGGTATCCTGCCTTGGGTTCACATGGAAATCTGAACTCTTTGTTTCCACAAATGAACAATTTAGGCCAATGGACTCGGATGCATGATCTAGGGTAAGAGCCCAAAGTAACAGAAAGAGGGAAACCCACAAACCAATAAAATGAAAAGAACGAACCATACAGACTTCAAGAGATATTACATAACAGTTATCCTGCCTTGGGTTCACATGGAAATCTGAACTCTTTGTTTACACAAATGAACAATTTAGGCCAATGGACTCGGATGCATGATCTAGGGTAAAAGCCCAAAGTAACAGAAAGAGGGAAACCCACAAACCAATAAAATGAAAAGAACGAACCATACAGACTTCAAGAGATATTACATCACAGGTATCCTGCCTTGGGTTCACATGGAAATCTGAACTCTTTGTTTCCACATACAACATACTTCGGTGATAAATTAAATTAAGTGTATATATCGATATCTAATGGGATCAATCTTTTGCATGATGAGGACTTCTTAATTACTATTCTATTTCTTTGCAAAACACACTGTAAATATGTTAATACCATCACCAGATTACACAAAAAGGTATTCCGAGAAAATGTAATGTAGAAATGCCTAAGGTCCTAAATGGTCCATCATTCACCATCAATTGCTCAAACATATATAAATTTTGAACAACACTGTTTCAGATTTTTGTAACCATATTCCAACCATCTAACGGTTTATAATTTTTCTCATAAAGGTTGTGAGTTCACAATTACAGGTAAAATGATCATTGTATGATGTATTCAACTGCGTGTTTTGTTTCAGTTGTTAGGAATCATCTTAGTCATGAGCTTCCATGTTTATTTGTTTCTCTTTATTTAATTTATACAGGTTAAAACTATTTTAATCTCTCTAGAAAGTTAGCAGTCTCTGACTAGAAGACCTGTAGAGGCAACTTCCATTGATCACAACCATGTTGTGAGTTGGTTTCTTTCAAACAAATATAACATTATGAAAGACTTAATAAAAGACAAAATAATGCCAGATGTGGTAAACTGGGTTATGTCTGATCATTTACTGACCCTCGGGTACCAATCCCTTGAAGACATGCCTTCAGAGTATTACGCTGCATCTAAATCTGGGAGGAAGATATGCACCATTGTATCAAGCCACACTTAAATCTAGGTGTAGAATGCCTCAATGGCTGAGACCAACTTTTAAAGGGCGATCAAATATTAATAAAAAAGTAATGCCAGATCCACATTCCCAACAAAATTTGTTTTCCAACAGATTCACTTTCATCAATATATACAAACAACTGATATGCCGATTGTAATAACTTTGGTCATCACAGACTAAGAAAAACTGGTATGAAATATTTTCTACGGCCTCAAATTAGATAACCAAACCCAGAAACAAGGGAACTCATTGGTCTTGCTTAATTTTGTTCTTTCATTGTCACCATGCCATGGAGTATTGGTAGGCAAGATATCAAAAATGGAACTAACCCAACAGGCCAATTCCTTTCCTACCAAATAAAGATATAGATATATGTTCTCAAGTGTCATTCCATGAAAAGTCAGATCTTCTGCACTATTAAGGAATCCAATCTTTCATTTTAACTCATAGTATCTAAATTTATGCCTTAATGACACAGCTGTTGCACCAATGGCAATTGATATGGCAAAGGAACTCCAGAGCCACTGTTTTCTTTTCTTCAGTCTTCGTCGGCGTCTCCTTGCAAGTTCTACAAAAGAAGTATAAAAATTCATTAACCACAAATAGATGCTTCTTTTGACTCCAGATGGCATGACTTAGAGATCAGACTTAGTAAGGCAAGGGTTTAGTCATAAAAAATCGAAACAATTACACCAGCTGACTAAAATGACTCATTTGCATTATTGTTTTGTTGATACAGTTTGCAAAAGAAACACAGATTGAGCCCATTGACAATAGTTAGGTAGAAAACTGTGAAATCCATGCATTTCTTTTGCTACAGATGAGGTGAAAAAGGGAAGAAAGGCTGCATTTGTATGCACTGACACTGCTGAGAGAATATGTGGCAGAGAAAGTAATATGCTTTAGTGTTTCCAATTGTAAATTTAAACTTAAAGAAACAAACGATGTATCAAGAGTCATTAAATTAAGCGTATCCATAAAGCTCAATGCTTCAATGCCGTTCATCACACATAGATGAAGAGCAGCAACTATTTAAGAGCAAAACGGAAGCAGAATGTGTAATCTCTCCTTTTGGAAATGAGATTACAATAATAATAAACTATAATATTATAATAAATTAAAAATATATAAAACTAAATAAATATACATAAAATATAATATAATTATAAAACCTAAAATTAAAGTTTAATTTAATCAAAAGTTAAGGGGCATGTGAAGAATCCCAACAATTGAAGGAAAAAAGATATATAAGAGACATCAAACAAGGAGAAGGAAAGATCGTATGAACTCACTCACTATGAAGAATACATCTTTTATCATTTGATAATTACTCTTTTGCAGCATGGAACAGTAGTTCATTTAACTTGAGGATGAAACCCCTTATGGCAGAAATTGAAGAATGGAAACCCACAATTTCTCTTGTCAAGTTAAAGGACAAAAACCCCTAACTTGACAGAATTTGGAGACATTTCAAGACATTTATACAAAGTGGAATAACTGCAAATTTGAAAAAATATTACAGCAGAGACTCAAGAATAAGTTTTATATTTTCAAAACTATGTTATAGGCTTTAAATCCAGAGTATATATGATCAAAATTATAATTTCTAAGATAAATTAATATTTGTAATCAACTATGCAATTATTATTGTGAGTTAGCCTTATTAAGGCAAAATAAGGAAATTTTAAAAAGGACATTACAGAATGCATATTAAATGTTTATCTTACCTATGGCCTTTTGCTTTTATGGAGACATTTCATTATTGACCAATTCATCATACAGCACACATAATTTCTATGCAGCCACACTAATTAGAGAATTTCTGGCAGGGCAGATAGACTAATATATTTAATAAAGCACTCAATGAATTGATATGCAAATTGCACTCATGGAATAGATGTATCAGTTAAGTGTACCACTTACAATGACACATAGAAAAAGACACAAACAGCAGTAATCTAAAAGCACAACACAAGCCAAAGACATAGGATGTTGATCTCACCTATGGATTCTTGATTCTGTTGAGATATTTCACATCTATGCATTCAGGGAATTGATGTATCAATAAAGTTTACCACTTCCATTCCATTCACCATACATATAGAAAGAGACGAATAGAAATTATCTAAAAGCACAATACAAGCAGAATGCATAATGAATGTTTATCTTACCTATGGTTTCTTGATTCCGTTGAGACATTTCACGATTGACCGACTCATAGTACTGGAGTTTATCACGTAACCTTGAAATCTCAGCATTTTTATTATCAATATGCACCTTCATCTCATGTTCTGATTCTGCTCTTATTGATGCCCTTCCAACAGCATTTGCCACTGTCCTTGCAATGGTGAACTGACCACAGACATTGTCAACAAAGCTAGCCATTTTATTTCCATCAATTTCTGTTGATGGTAATGACACCCCAATCAATGAAAATTTCTCTATCATTTCTTGCCAAAGGTTCTGCAAAAGTGATAAAGCTTCTTCTGCCCTTATGCGCCGTGCTATCTCCATAGAAATTTTTGATCTTAGGATTTCGAGTTCAGCATGTGTCCTTGAGTTGTAGCTCCTTGAGGATTGCACCAGATCATCTTCAGGGGAGAGATCTGAAACAAAACAAAGCAGCTTAGCTAGACAACATAAAAAAGCCGTACTTGGAGGTGATTAGCATTTAGAAGACAGATATGGTACTGCTTCTAGATGGGTGCCCTATCGATATGATTAAATGTACACAGACCTTATTGTTATCTTTAAGCATAGACCTGCTATGTTGCCCTTTTTCAAGAGAAGAATGAATTGTGGATGGCAAGAAAAAATGCTACATATTGAAGAATCTTACTTTGCTGTATGTTGGGTATCCTAATAATTTGATTATAAACTGAAAATGTTAATAAAATTGCTTATGTTAATGTTATATCTCCGTTATAGTGGATGATAAGAAAATATGCTACAAATTGTAGGATCTGTAGTCTGTTACAATGATAATTTTGTAAAGGTTAGCTGCTATAAAACTTTATGGCAATTATTTAATGATTTTACGCCAAAAGAATGGCATCTGATAGTTTTAAAGCTGAATAAATAATTCATGCTAAAATTGGGAACTAGAAAAATATACTTGGGTCAGAATATTAACCAAATTATCATTGTAACAGACTACACATCCTGCAATTGCTCCATACAAATATTCCAAAAGCAAGAATAAAGAAGGAAAACTCAAAAACATATAACAGAGAGAAACCAGGACCATAGTACCAACTGTTGGGCCTTTCACTCTTTGCAATTCAAACTCATAACAACAAGAAAACAGTCCTGCTGCAAGCTAGCTCTTACCAGTTTTACAAGATTTACAATACTAACAACTATTAGGCCTTTCTGTAATAGTAATTTGATTCCAATTTTGAAATGAGAAAGAGTTGACTGCAACCACTTTGAAGTCAATAAATAATGCAAAGAAAAATAAATCTTAATATATAGATGTTAAAAAAGTAAACATAGTGGATAAATATGTTTTCTGAGTGTCCATTTTTGTATGAAACAATGTTTTGGGTTGGACTTTTTAAACCCTAATTAGGGTAAATCATACCCAAAACCATATTTAATGAAGAAAAAGACACTCAATCCAGAAAACATTTTTAATGAATCAACTGCAGAAATACGAAAAGCTTAATGTATTGGCATTACTTGGGCACAGATTCTCACCATCCTCTGCGTCAAAGAAGTCACTTCGATTTGTCCTTGGAGTATAGTCGACGTCGCCTGAAGACCTCAAGACTTCATCACCATTGCTCTTCGAATAGATTTCATTTTCCGCCACACAACAGCATTCAGTCTGTCCATAGATGGTCTTAACTTTATTCAACCCTGAAATAGGAAACTTCCTCATGTTCAATGCCATTGCCACATTATCCTGATCATTAGGTACAACAGACCCCTCCATCATTCCCTCTGGTGAAAAATCTCGCAAATGAGAATCCAATTTCAGTCTGCCTTCATCAGGTGATTCTAATTCTATATCAACATGATCACATTTCACTCTAATGCCCTTCAACATCCCCTTGAGTCCACCAGTCTCAATTTTCCTAATTTCCACACCAAATTCTTGATTTACAACCATTTCCTCTTCTAAAATACTATTCTCTGTTGCTCCATTTTCTTCCCTTATTCTGATTTCTTCCTCCGCCATATTTTTATTGCTATTGACCTCACTTTCATTATACCTTTCTTTAAAATCATTTTCTTCCCTTATCCTAGTTCCTTCATCTGCCCTAATTTTATCAACATTGACCTTATTTTTGTTGTATTTTTGCTGGGTTAACACCTCCTCGTCTCCTCTGATTTTTACATTAAGTTCTTGATTTACACCTTTCTCTTGTATCAAGACACTTTTCATTTTTTCGGCTACCCGACTTTCTTCCCTTACACTAAGATCTTTTTCCATCTTTTCTATATTATTGATATTTTTATCGTTATTGCTTTTAGCCCCAATTTCCTTATTTCTTGTTTGGGTTTCACTAATTTCTTCGTTATTAATCCCTATTTCATCACTGGCGATCTTATTTTCAGTAATCCCCTTCTGAGCATCACATTCTTGATCTCTGTCACATAACAGAAATCCATTCTGACAGGGGGCATCGTTGACTTCGACTTTCTCCACAACCATAGGAGGAGGAGGAGGCCCCCTTCTTTTATGATTGATAACATAAGGAGATGCTGTAAAAGATCTTGAAATGTAAGGAATTGGAGTGCTTTTGGGCGTGGTGTAGAGTGTTGGCGAAGCAAAACGAAGGGGGGCACCATTTTTGTCAGTTAACGACTGTTTTTTCACCTTGGCCATGGTTTTTTCATTGCTTTCTACCACCCTTTCTACTGTAATAGCCGAAAACGTGGGCATTTCCAACTTCTGATTTTTTCTCTGTTAATTAGTCAAAACTTATCATCTCTGTTAAATTTTTTACATAAAAATTCCTCATACAAAGAAAAGTGGTATTGAAATTTACCAGAGTGGAGAAATGAAAGGGAGTTCACAGACGACCTCGATCATCCAGATTGCAGAGAAAACGGCACTGAAAGGTGGTTTCAGTTGTCGCAAGCGGTTCGATACGACTCGATCGAACAGCATTTGGCAGATATTATTTGGAGTTGTTCAAAAAACGTATGTTTCGATTGTGTGTAAGCAGGTCGGAATAAATTAAATTATATAATAAATGAAAAAAAGAAAATAATTGATTCTTGATGACCTAGGGCCAAAATTACACATGAAAAAAGTTCAACGTTGTAAAATAAGAAAAATATTCTAAAAACAAGTGACGCAAGCATCGAGTTCCTGCCGAAAGGTAAAATTCATGTAGCTATGAGTTAAGAAAAGTTTTCAGACAGCAAATAGGAATATAAATGTATTTAAAATTTGTAGGATGCATAGGGAACGTGGTCCATAGGGACATGTGAAATGGCAACACGTGTGGACGGATGCAAGGGAAATTTTTTTTTATGGGTATCATGTATACGCGGAGTTTTTTGTTTTCTTGTGTGTGTATGTATACATTTGCGAGATGGAAGATTCTTTATGATCTTAATTAGGAAGCAAGAATGCATTATTAATTTGTATTAATTATTGAATGCAAACAATCGGAAACATTTGTAATGCATGAGACATATACGCATACATGTGTCCACGTGTGCACAATGCACAGAAGAGTGAGATGCATAGCTGGCATGTGAAAGAGTCTTAAAGCAGGAGGAGACGCAGCTCGCATTTATAGTATTAAATGAAAGAGAACAGGAGAAATAAACTATTTATGACTAGTGCAATGTTTTTTTTTTTGTTTTTAGAAAACCTTTTGGTTGAAAAATTCATGAGTCATTTTAAATAGAACAAAGTTTTGATGTAGAGATATTTCTAAAGCATCAAATATCATTTGTAACTATGTACAAAAAAATATGTGTGCGGGCAAAAAAGGAAAATGCATTCTTTACATGCCCCATTTTTATATGCATGGTGAAACAAAGTTTACCATATTTCTTTTTTTTGCTTGTATGTCTATTTGTAAATAAAATTATGTTTAGTGTATTGTTGTAGAACACATGCTATGTTAATTAATACAATTGAGTTATTTTAGTTTATCATATTACAATATGCAAGTGTTAATAGAAACAGTAGTGTTAGGTGGAAGATTGATAGGGGTAGCTCATTTGAGTATAAAGTTTTGTAAGATTAATGAATATTTTTTTTTATGTAGTATGAAGATTAGTATTATATAAAGCTATTGATTTTATTATAAATGAGATTTAAATCCTATCTATGCAATATGATAAGATATTTTCGTGTATAGAACAGTGTAATTATATTACAGTAAATTGTTAGATCAATGACTAGAAAGCTATTGATTTTATTATAAATAAGATTTTAATATTGTTTATGTAATATGAATTAAAATTTGTATTTATATAATTAACAATAAGTAATTTGCAAGAATATAATAAAGAACCTTACTACCTAATATTAAATTTGTGTATATATAACATAAAATGTAATAGTTTAACTTATGAAAATGTAATAAGTGAAATAAATATTACGATAAATTGTTAGATGAAACTATACAAAGGTATTGATTTTATTATAAATTATATTTGAATGTTGTTAATGAATTACGAATGAATTTTTTTTAAGTGTATATATTTTAAACAAAAAAATAATTTGAAAAGATATAAAGAATTTTATTAGGTAAGATAAAATGTAGGTACAGTAAAATAATCAACATGTTTGTAGCACTTTGCATCTAAACATTAAATTATTATAATAATCTATAGTAAAATATTCTTATAATGTTTGTAACAATGCTTGAAGCATCAAGTATACATGGAGGCATGTAGACATTCAGCGACGTGCACAGAATGCACAGGAGAGTGAAAAGCATTGTTGGCACCTGAGCAAGTCTGAAAGCATTATGAGACTGAAATTGCATTTGCAGTATTAAATGAAAGAAAACAAGATAAATAAACTAGTTAGTATGAATGCATATATGAAAGGAAAGCATTAAAATATCGATCCATGTAAAGACATATGCATGCACGGATGTGTACATGTGTCCATTTAACTTGGTATGTTAAGAAGAATCTATATATGCATGCGTCCATAAAGTTAGAAATGTTAGAAACAAGTTGCAACATAAACAGGAACTAGAAAAACATTACTGATTGAAACAAAGCAGCAATACATTAGTGTTTGTGGAACAAGTTTATAAAGTATATCTAATAATGCATTTGGATGCATGGATACATGTAAATATTTGTGAAATCTGAATATACATTATAGCCTTGGAGGAATTGTCATATGTGCTTTTAGGAATCTGTAAGAAACAGGATTTAGAAAAGACGTTTTGAAAAAAACTCTTTGCATTTGACAGATATAAAAAGAACATTAATGATTGAAACAAAAGAATGATACATTATTGTTTTTTGACCAAGTGTATTAAGAATATCCAACAATGCATTTGAATGCATGGATATATGTAAATATTTATGAAAGCTGATTATACATTTTAGCCTCCAAGAAACTGTGTTATGTGCTCTTAGTTATCTGCAATAAACAAAATATAGGAAAAAATGTTTTCAAAGGAAGTCCTGATTACAACTCTATGTTGTCATAGTTATTTTCAAAGCCCTCAGTGTTTAATTGCATAACCTTGATATTTTTTTCAATTTTTCCTTTGGTATGGTGTGAATTTTGTTCTAATGGATGAAGGTATATTTGAGGTATAGATAGATAAAGATATGTAAGGGTGGTAAAGAAGTATGAGTGATGTAAGTGCAACAAAGAGAAGGAATTGAGAGAATCATGTAATGCAAGTAAGGTATATGAATGCCTTATGGAAAGTATTAGATATGGGAAGGAACGATATGTGAAATTGGATGTGAGAATGAATGGAATGTAAATTATATGAATTTGTCATCTTCGAGTTATACGCTTAAAATTAAATGCAAGATATAAAAATTTGAATGAGTGAGCTGGATTGAGAAAAAAAAGGAATGCAAGACATTGGTGTGATGCAAGAGAAGCATATAAATGTATTTTGAAATGTATTTGATTTGAGAAGAAATGATGTGCACGGGTGGAAATGGAAATGAGTGGATTCGATAGGGTATGAAGTGAACTTTTGTTCCAAGAAAGGGTGGAAGAATGTCTATTTTGTTATTGGTTATGCTTTTTAAAATCATCATAGGGCTGAGTGTCTCAATACAAATACAAAAGAAAGACTGGTGTCTCATTTCTCACTCTCCTTTGGACTAAACAAAGTTCCAAGATCCTTGAGCTTCCTTGAAATGTGACAAGAGATGAATAGATATAAAAATATAATGATATTTAAGGATGCAAGAGTGAAAAGAGAAACACCAATGAACATTAGTACCTTTACATGGGTGCATGTCTACATTTACAGTAACAAATTTCCTTTTTTGACCTTATCGAGGAAGCAAAAATGTATTATTATTTTGTTTGAAGTATTGAATGCAAATAATCTTAAACATTTGTAACAATGCTTGAGGTGTATGAATGCCTTATGGAAAGTATTAGATATGGGAAGGAACGATATGTGAAATTGGATGTGAGAATGAATGGAATGTAAATTATATGAATTTATCATCTTCGAGTTATACGCTTAAAATTAAATGCAAGATATAAAAATTTGAATGAGTGAGCTGGATTGAGAAAAAAAAGGAATGCAAGACATTGGTGTGATGCAAGAGAAGCATATAAATGTATTTTGAAATGTATTTGATTTGAGAAGAAATGATGTGCACGGGTGGAAATGGAAATGAGTGGATTCGATAGGGTATGAAGTGAACTTTTGTTCCAAGAAAGGGTGGAAGAATGTCTATTTTGTTATTGGTTATGCTTTTTAAAATCATCATAGGGTTGAATGTCTCAATACAAATACAAAAGAAAGACTAGTGTCTCATTTCTCACTCTCCTTTGGACTAAACAAAGTTCCAAGATCCTTGAGCTTCCTTGAAATGTGACAAGAGATGAATAGATATAAAAATATAATGATATTTAAGGATGCAAGAGTGAAAAGAGAAATACCAATGAACATTAGTACCTTTACATGGGTGCATGTCTACATTTACAGTAACAAATTTCCTTTTTGACCTTATCGAGGAAGCAAAAATGTATTATTATTTTGTTTGAAGTATTGAATGCAAATAATCTTAAACATTTGTAACAATGCTTGAGGTATGCATGTATACATGTATCCATGTGCACACAATGCAAAGAGTGAAAAGAATACATGACATGTGAACGAGAAATTTGAATGGAAAACAGTAAAATGAAGTAGAAATACAAATCTGTGAAAGCATAGTGATGCTCAAGTACCATTTGCAGTGGCAAGCAAAAGGAAAACAGGGAAAACAAATTATATACCAGCAAAGCATATATCGAAGGAATGCATAAATATTTAATTTGGTACACAAAGAACAATCTATAAATGCATGTGTGCATAAAGCGAGAAATTCCAGGGACAATTTTCATTTGAAACATATACAATATTGTTTTTGGAACAATTGTATAAAGGATACCTAATGATGCATTTGAATGCATGGAAACATGTAAATATTTGTTATATCTAATTACACATGATAGGCTTGAAGAAACTGTTATACGCGCTTTTAGGGATCTGTAATAAACAAAGTTTAGAAAAGACATTATGAAAATAACTCTTGAATACAACTATATGTTATGAGTGTCATTTTTGAAGCCCTTAGTGTTTATTTGCATAACCTTGATATTTTCTTCATCTTTTTCTTTGTTTGGTATGGTGTGGATTTTGTTGTGATGGATGAAGGTATATTTGAGGTGTAGATAGATAAAGATATGTGAATGTTAAAAAGAAGAATGAGTTATGTGAGTGGAACAAAGGGAGTGAATTGAGAAAAGGGTGAGATGCAAATAAGGTGTATGAATAAGTTATGAAAAGTATTTGACATGGGAGGTAAGGATATGGGATGGTGGATATGAGAATGAACGTGAATGTAAATGGTATGAATTTATCGTTTGCAAGTTATATGCTTACAATCAAATGCAAGAAATGAAAATTTCAATGAGAGAGCTGGATTTAGTGAAAAAAGGAACGCAACACATTGGTATGAGGCAACACAAGCAAATAACTGGATTTTGAAATGTATTTGATATGAGAAGAAAGGACATGCAAGGGTGGAAATGGAAATAGATGGAATCAATAGGGTATGAAGTGATTATTTCTTACAACAAGGGTTGGAAGAATGTCTAGTTTGGTATTGGTTATGCTTTTAAAAATCATCATAGGGTTGAGTCTATCAATATAAACACAGAAAAAAGACCCATGTTGCATTTCTCACTCTCCTTCATACTGAACAAGGTACTGAGATCCTTGAGCTTCCTCGAAATGCAATAATAGAAAAGTGGATATAAAAATATAATGATATTTATAGATAGAAGAGTCAAAACAAAAGACAAAGTGGAAGTTCTTATGCATATACTATGGAAAAAATAAATATGGAAGAACATAAAATAGAGAACATGTAAATGCTGATGGAGTGGAGAACATTAAATACATGGAGAGAGAAATACGTAGAGCTAATCACAGATATATGCATGGATGCATCAACAAACACATGTATAGATAGAAAACATAACTACATGGAGAGATGGAAATATGAACACATGTATACATGGATGTATGCATATTTGGATATAGGTACAAATGCGTATGTTACATGGAAGGATGTATTCATATACATATGCAAATATGGATGAAGGCATATATGCATATATGCATGTATGGACAATATGCATAAATGTATGGCAACATATAACTTTTAATTTTGTTATATTGGAAAACTAGCACTATTCTGATAAATCAATATTGGAAAATTAGCATTTAGTTGTTTCTATTTATCTAAATAGCTTTATAAATTATTGTTGTTATTGAAAATCAGTGAAAAGCGATCGCATAGATTGATTAAATAAATTTAAGCAAAGGCATAGTTTATAAAACTGGCGAGTAGAGATACGTAATCCTTGAATGCAAATTAAATGCATTGAAATATCAGGAAAATGCGAACATATGGAGAGGTCAAAATAATTGAAGCAAATGCATTAAATGGCATGTGGCTGGTGGGGAGGGTGCTAGAATTGCTTGACGGCCATGGGTGGCTAGGATACTTTGGCCATTAGGGGCCATTTGTCCAAAGACAAAGACAAAGACAAATACATGGATGCATGAGTTGACACATGCATGCATACATGTATCCATTGAAAATATCGATAGATACATATATAGATGGATGTGTGTATGCAATTCATAGGTGCATATATGCATAAATCAATGTATACATGCACCCATAGATACAGTCATACATATATAGAGAGATGCATGTAGAGATGGCAAGATATGCATAAATCGTTATATGCATGGCTGCATCTATCGATACATAGATACATAATGAAATGGAGAAAAAGGCACATTTATATATGCATTTACTTTGGGAGTTTGATTGTGAATCCATATGCATATTTTGATTAAAACTAGTGGCTGAAGGTACATAGTTCATTCAGACAAAATTAATGCATTGAATGGCATCTGACCAAAGGGGAGACTGTTTGTATTGCTAAGTAGTCTTTGAATATATAACAATTAAAAGAGATAAGTAAGTATAAGTATCCTTGGGGACATTCCATATTTTGACCTTTCAATCAAAGTCAATTAACAAAGTAGCAGTGAGACCTACAGAAACTTCAAGGACTATGTCGATAGAAAATGATATTTTGAACAATGGCTAAACAATCTGTTGAAATTGCTCTAGAAACTTTGAAGCAAATGCATTTTTGCTTCTGTTTATTTTCATTGTACATTTTAAATGAAAATCAGGTTTTGCATTGTTACAATGTATTTGTATACTTTGATTATAAAATCATAGTTTAGATCATTTTAAGTGTTATCCATTTGAATCTTTTCTTGAAATACGAAGGATTCATCTGAGTCTTGGAGGCAATGCACAGCTGTCCTATAAAGAGAGCTTTGGAACCAATGAGCTGTCATATATACATGGGTGCATGAGTCCATAGATGCATATATACATGTATCCATGCAAGTTATTGATAGATGCATATATACATGTATGTGTGTATGCAATTCATAGGCGCATATATACATAAATCAAGGTATACATGTACCCATAGATACAACCATACATATATAGACAGATGCATAAAGAGATAACAAGATATATGCACCTATGGATACATAGATACATTATGAAATGAAGAAAAAGACACATTTATATATGCATTTATTTTGAGAGTTTGATTCTGAATCCATATGCATACTTCGATTAAAACTAGTGGCTGAAAGTACACAATTCATTGATACAAAATTAATGCATTGAATTGCATCTGCCTAAAGGGGAGGTTGTTTGGATTGCTAATTACTCTTTGAATATATAACAATTAAAAGAGATAAATAAGTATAATTATCCTTGGGAACATTTCACATTTTGACTTTTCAATGAGAATGAATTAACAAAGTAGCAGTCAGACCTAAAGAAGGTTCAAGGACTATGCTGATAGAAAACTATATTTTGGACAATGGCTAGACAATCTGTTGAAATTACTTTAAAAACTTTGAAGCAAATGCATTTTTCGTTCTGTTTATTTTCATTGTACATGTTAAGTTGGGTTTCGGATTGCTGCAATGCATTTGGATACTTTGATTATAAAATCATAGTTTAGATCATTTTTAGTGTTATCCAATTGAATCTTCTCTTGAAATACAAAGGATTCATCTGAGTCTTGGAGGCAATGCACAATTGTGCTATAAAGAGAGCTTTGGAAGGAATGAGCAAGTGAGCCACAATTTTTTTTGCTCACATTGCTAATCTCACTATGTGCTTTAAACCTCTAAAGTAAAAGAAAACTGAGGAAAGAAAGTATTTATTGCCTCAAGTAACTAGTTTCTGGTTCTGGATACTGTAATTATTGTACTCATAGGCACACAGGAAAAGTATGGAACCATATAGAAAGCAAGTGAACTCTTTAATAATCCCATGAAACATAGTCTTTGTATGCATCCATGTATATAGGTTTGCATGTGTATATGTGTACATGTAATTATGTATATATGTTAGACAGTATGTATTTGTGCATAGGTGCGTAGGGATGGTATGTATCTCTAGAATTTAGATTGCATAGGTAACATGTAGTTCATAGTCATCTTGTTAGAGTAATATGATGACTTTGTGCATATTGGTATTTAATTCTAGAAGTTGATGTTTCCAAAGTTGTTTTTTTTAAAATTTGGAAAGTAGTATTTAGTTGTTTTCTTGATTGTGTTTCAAAGTGAATGCATTAAACAGAATGTGGATCTATCATGTAATATAGATTTACGTGACTAGACATGCATTGTGACTACTTTGAGCGTTTGATTTTTTGTTATCTTGCAGATCTGTGTAGTCACATGAGATGATGTTGATGTAGTGCAATGCCCCGCCACGCAACCCTAGAGGAAGTTGCAATTCATTACTTAAATGTACCAATTTTATTTATTTATTTTTGTTTAAGTACAAATAACATGTAAAATGAATACATATTGCCAACAACCTCTAAGGCCACGAGACAAAGATTACTTAAAACCCAAACAACAATTAACATTAAAAGAAACCAAAACATTAATCGCTTACAGAATTAAGATTACATACATCCCATACAAGATAAATTGCAACAAGGATGAAAAATACCTCAAGATTCCAATTAACAACATTTAAACAATAAGATTACAACACTCATTCCCGAATGAGGTAAATTCAATAATCATGATTACAATTTACAAACTCCACCTCAATAACAAATGAGGGGGTAATAAAATACAATAAGAACCTGAGAGAACAAGACATGAGAAGAAACTGATTCCCACGAGCTCTCCCACTGGAAATCACGACCACACAAACAAGAAGAAGAGCCAACGGAAAAGAATGCACGCCACCCGACCACATGGAACCGAAAAGGCCCCACTCCCTCCGTGCTAGGAGATAGTAACAAGGATTTCCTAGACAAGACCATCTACCACTAGACACAGGCTAACACAAAAATTGAACTGCAAACAAGAGCATATTCCACATCACTTAACATCATGGTTACAATGCTTCTAGAGTACAAAATCGAGTACAATCACTGTACAAAATAAACCAACGGTACAACACTATACTGACTATTGTCATAGGAGGAGTGTCATCGCAAAGGCTGCATTGGTTATCCAATGGTGTTCTTCCTAGGTCTCGGCCCCCCTCTAGGGATATCCTGGTAACCTCTCACGAACCCGGCGCCATATGCACACCAGAGCGGAATCGGTTATCTTTCGAGAAGACAAGATAATGATCTTGCCAGTCCAGGTCTTCCCGATTCATCTCAAGTCTCGTACAAGCCCTTGAGCCAATGAGCGAGGCTAAATTATCTTATTAATGTTCAAAGCTACTCTCTCCCTAGTAAGTTATTTAATTTTCACTTAATTAACTGACTCTCACACGAGTTATCTTGGAACCACTTTGGGCCCGACGCTCATTTAAAAGCCACTCCCCTATCGACAACACATAACTCAACCATATGCCAAGGGTAGACAATGCACTAACACTTATCACAAATAATCAATACACCTCAACAGGTAACACATCACTACGGATGTCCAAAACTGAAACCAAAGCGTGCACTACCCAAGGCTAACACAAGGTTGACTAACATAATGACAACCCATATAAAGAACTGATAACAAGACTCAACCTTAAACCATAAGGTCACACAACCCGTTCAAAGTAACATGGTTCCTTTTGAAGCATATCTCATGCACTACCCAAGAGAGACAATAACAAAACACAAAGGACATAACATCACTTCAAGATAACACAACTGGAAGGCTTACATAAACAAATAACTCCAAAAGAATAAACAACTCGATCAAGGGTTCCCTAACCTCTGGAAACCAAACTTAGTACAACCAAAGTACACTCACAAATATACAATCATACGATATTGCCCATACATCGAGAATGAATGAAAACACCACTAGAAAACATTCTAAGCAGCTAAATAAGCTAATATTAGGATTTCTTAAATCCAAGTCACATGAGGACACCTTGCATGTAATCAATTTAAATGATTACCATTCTTTGCAAATTCTCAAAAATAAATCAAATCACATTTTTACACTAAAATAACAAATCAGAAATTTGAACAAGCGAATAGATCTGAAATGATCTCATTCAAAGAATTCATATGCATTTTCTATTGTTCCTTATTATAATATGAAATATTATTCTCAAAAATCCACTTTTAAACAAAGTCCAATTTTCACAATTATCCAGGTTCCACCATTGATGAAGTATGAAAAAGCTTAAAATTTAAAATTCAAAAATAAAATAATGTAAGAATACCCTTTTGATTCAAAAGTGTCCAACAACACACTTTTAACATAAAAAAACACCAACCAATTTTAAACAAATTTTCACAAATATCCAGGTTCCACCATTGATAAGTATGAAAAAGCTTAAAATTTAAAATTCAAAAATAAAATAATGTAAGAATACCCTTTTGATTCAAAAGTGCCCAACAACACACTTTTAACATAAAAACACCAACCAATTTTAAACAAATTTTCACAAATATCCAGGTTCTACCATTGATGAAGTATGAAAAAACTTAAAATTTAAAATTCAAAAATAAAATAATGTAAGAATACCCTTTTGATTCAAAAGTGCCCAACAACACACTTTTAACATAAAAACACCAAATTGAGCCTCTAATTAAAAATTGGGCATGGTAACCTTGTATTTGGAAAAAATCTCAAAAAATTCTCAAAATAAATTCTACACTATCAACTTGATTCAAATAAAATACATGAAAGGATTCCAACATACTACCAATACAATTAGAATCATTCAAACAATTTAAGATCAAATAACTATGAAGAAATGATAAAATACCTCCATTCCCAAGCAAGAAATTCAAATGAGAGGATGTTTGCACATAAGCAACAAGAGCACGTAAGATCGCAGCCATCACTTCCTTTCCCCATTCCTATCCAAATGGAGTTGATCCCATGCAATTTCATGCCCAATTGCTCCCACAATGAACAAATCAATTTTCCTTCAAAAAGAGGGTTTCTTTTCCCTCACATTTTCTCTCCAAAAATTATGTTTTCCAAATTTAGTCAACTCCCCTAAAAAATATCTTTTCCACCCAAAGTTATTGCATTTTGAAGATATTTTGAATTTTAAATAACTCAAAACAAAATTCCAATTTCTAAATAGAATTCAACATATTTTAAAACCTTATTTTCACACAAACTAATTTAAATCTTTTAACACTTTTAATTCAAGGAATAACTTAATCAATTCCACAATTAATTTAATTAATCAATAAAATAAATCTAATCCAGTATTAGATTATTTTATTAACTAAATTAAATTAATTAATAAAGTAACATTCCTAGCATTATAATCAAAAGCATTTAATCAATAGTTAAGCAACCTAAGCCATTTAACTTGAATTTAATTAAAGACCAAGGTGATCAGGGCAACATGAAACAATCAAACCCGACTACAACCCGACAACACAAGGTGACTAGGGTAACGACTTGACACAGAAAACCTAGCTACTATCTCCCAATTAATTTTTGTTGGTCAATGGACACGCTCAAACCTGGAAACCAGGTGGAGTCGATGTCATGTACCTACCAACCTACAACAAAGAGCATGTCGAACGTGCATATATACATAATATGATCAATCAAACCGTGAAGAGGAAATCTCAGAATCGTAGGGCACTCGCAAGCAAGTGATACAATCATGTCCCCTTCACCAATACAATATCACTAACTGACGCATCTAACATCAATAACATGATCATCAGCATAAAACATCGTTAAATCAAATATCTTCTAAGTTAATCCAAAACATGCCATAAGGGGTAACATTAGGATAACATCACATCGAAATATAACATCCACATTGTATAACAATTGCAATCAAAAGCAACCTAGTTCCAAAGTCAAAGCATAATCAGACACAATCATAACAAGGAAGAACAATGCCGATCAAAGAGCCAAAACGGAGGGGTGTTACATGTAGAGTCAAGACCTAGAATCAAACTACTTGATACATGTATCCATACATACATGGATGTGGACATCTATCATGGTATCCATAGATCCGTAGATACATGTATCTATGGATAGATGTATTCATAGATACATTGACACATATATGGATAGATGCCTGTATACATTTGCACATAGAAAGACATACATATATGCATGGATGCATCAACAGGTAGAAGAATACATAGAAACATAGTTGCATGGATAGATAGATAGATGCATAGCTGGATACATAAATGCTTAAATATACATGTATGAAAATATCCATGGATTGCATATGAAGTTGCATAGATACATATATCCATGGCTACATGTGCACATAGATACATGTATTGCAGTACACATGGATGCATGTAGAAGTGTATCTACGAGCAAGATGCATGGTTGCATGTGAGGCTTGTAAAGTTTGTATTTTTTTATTACTGCAAAGCGGTCTCATAAAGAGAGGTTTGGAACAAAAATTATGTCAACATGTGTGGTAATGAGAGTTTTTTCCTTGAACCTTGTTATATATTCAAAGAGTAATTAGCAATGGAAACATCATTTCCTTTAGCCAAATGCCATTCAATGCATTGAGCTTGCATCAGTGGATTATGTACCTTCAGCCACTAGTTTGAATCAAAGTATGCATATGGATTCAGAATCAAAAGCTCTTTCTTGTGAACGTATTTTTAATTTGCTTACACATTTGCCCGGAATGCTTTTAACCGGCAACATTGGCCAATCACATTTTCCCATTGAGCATATTACTTTTTTTTTGTACAGTTTGCATTTGGAGAGCTATTTTATATATTGGAAAATTAGCATCTATCTATTTTTCTATTCGTCCAAGTAGCTTTATAAATCATTTTCGTTTTAAAAATTCAGGAAAATGCGAACACATAAATTGATTAAATAAATTTAAGCAAAGGCATAGTTTAAAAGTTGGCGGCTAGAGGTACGCAATCCATGAATGCAGATTAAATGCATTAAAATATCAGGAAAATGTAAGCGCAATGCATGAATGCAAATTAAATGCATTAAATGACATCTGGCTGGAGGTGAATGCGCTGCAGTGGACAAGGTACTTTGGTCATTTAATATAGAGTTAAGCCACTTGCTATGCATCTTTATTACTTTGTGTGTGTTGTTTTTGTGTTCTGTAAGCCTATGTTGTAAAAACCTAGATTCTGCAATTGCTTTGAGCTTTTTTGGTATGATGAAAGCATATAGGATAAAGGAATTTTGTGACCTGTTATAGTTAATGTGCTGATAGGCACATATGCAAAATATGGAAACATATAGAAGGGAAGTGAATTGTTCAAAAAAACTTGTCAAAGAAATGTGGTCCCATGGAATGCAACAAGTGTTCATAATGGACACTTTGGTTTTTGCGTGTTAAGTTTGTCAGATAATGCAATTTGGCATGAACAATGTTGTAGCCATCACATGAGCAATAAAACTATTCAACACTGAACTCTATGCTTGTAATAATTATTAGAAAAGCTGTAAATGCCATAGATGAAATAATATGAATAAAATTCTAGTTTCTGGTATTCTTGAAATGCAATGAAAAAGTTGCTATAACGGCATAAGACAAGGTTGTGTAACATATTGCCATTCCTGTATCTAATTTCTTTGAACACGAATGCTTTACACACTTGATTGCAATAGTAACATGTCTACAAAAATGGGACAATAGAGATCATAAAACAGTAGTTTTTAGTGTGAGTATATATGTATCTTGATACACATAAGCTTATCTGGCATTCATGAAAACAATTGCTATGTACAGTGAAATAGTTAATTAGTGTTACTATATGCATTATCCATATAACACTATAAATTGGTACAAGGTTAGAGTGGCAGATCCATAAATACATGGATGCATGTATACGCAGTTGCATACAGGGATACGTAGAAGATTAGATGAATACATGGACACATGAATATGTGCATATGGAAATAGAAGCATATATACATGTTAATACGCATATATGCAGCGAAAGCAACGTACAGATTTGTGTATACTGGAGCGTACTCTATACATTAGGATGCATGATGGAAAAGTGACTATAAAGTACAATGCATAAAAGCAGGGGCGAGACTTGGTTGCAGTAAGAGCATAAAAATGAAAAAAGCCAAAGGAAAATAACCATTTATTGTCTCAAGTAACTTGTTAATGGGTCTAGAGTGTGTAACCATAACAACTTCTAATTGGTGACCATAAATTCTTGAAAGCGTAAGAATCAGAAAGCAAATATTGGAAAAGCTAGGAAGGACAGAATGCAAAAGGGAACATTTAAACTATATAGTTTGAATGGCATTATGCATGGAGGGATAATAATTATTGAACATATATGTCAGATGTACATAGAGAACCATTGTCTTCATAGGTGCAAAAACAAAATTAGAGTTTCAGATGTCCATATTCTAGAAGACTTTAACATAGTAACCTATAGAAGTGTCTAAATGTATAATAGCAATAGAGTATTTTAAAACCAAAGATGTCTTTAACATGTGAGAACCAATGAAATGTCTTGGAGCATGGAAAAGTGAAAAAGTAAAAGTCTGAACAATATAAATTTGTGCTCCTCTATTCCTAGTTTCCTGTAAAGCCAACAAAATGCTATGTATTAGAAACATAGTTTGTATGGATAGTGATTTGAGGTACTGGTTCAAAAGAAAAAAAGTTTACATATGAATGACTTTATTACCTTCTGGTGGTGTTTCCTGTCTATTTTTCAATGCAAATGGCTTCAACAATGGCATTGTTTTGGTCAAGGCTAAAATGTCCTTCAGCACTGAAGTCTCGTAGGATGAATATCACTGTTGACTTGTCCTTAATATAGTCTTCATAGCTGAGCCTTTGCAGTGTGGGCAATAGATGGTGCATGGTGGCCTGTTCAATTGAAGACTGAATTGTTTGATTGTCATAAGTTGTTATGGTGGTTTTAAGTTGTAAACAGAATGTATAATTGACTTGCTAGTTGCACTGTTTGCAGTGAGCAGTTTTTTCTTAGAGTGTGCCATAAGCAGCAAATTTGAATTTGCATTTTGGGAAACATGCATGAAATGGATTGGAAAATGCATTTGTTGCTTTTACAGTCCCAAAAACCTATAGAATATGGTTCAAAATTGTTAGAGGAGACAAAAATACAAGTTTGGATGCACTAGATTTTTTAAAAAAGAATGTTGTTACCTTGAAAGTTGAATGTAGTAGGCTGTTGAGTTTTTCCAAGCTTCTTTTGTCATTCAAGGTACTGATGAATGTTGATCGACATGTGTGAAATGTGTTCTTTTGATATGTTTTTCTTACAACATTCTTGAAAAGCATTGCAGGTGTTTTATTTGTATGCAACTGGTCTTTGAGTGCAAAGTATTGTTGCTCATATGTTGACCGTAATAGCAACTGCAATTCAATGAGAGGATTAGATTTTGTTCAAGAAATTGTTATAGAGACGACTGCAGAACATTTAAAGCTTGAAACTGAAAGAAAAGGTAAAAGTTCTATAGACCGAAGTACCTGTGCCCTGTCTATGTCAGTGTGGCCATCTTTGATGTCAATTACAAATTGGGTACCCATTTTTCTGGCACCAACTACCAGCACAGCTATTGTGCCAGCTGGGTACTCATTTACAGTTGTTAGCAATTGGCTGATAGTTGTACTTGGGATGAATTTGTACTCTTGACAGAGGCGGGGGATGTTTTCAGTGCTGCTTATGTCGGTTAAAATCAAAATGCAATCACAGTCACCTCTGTCATAATCTGTCCTAGGTGCAACTTGGAAATCTAAGATTGAAATAGCTGATCCCGGGACTATTTTAGGCTCATGTTGATACACAAGGTTTCCACTAACATTTAACGTGATTGTCATTTCTGCTTTGTGATCTGTCAGATCAGCACGTAGCATTTCCTGTGTTTTGTTGGCCTTATCTAATGTTGCTTTGTAGACAACAAGGACATCACCCTGGAAGGTGTCTCCAGCTTTTCTTGCATTTAGCTGTTTGATTGAAACAATTCTAGGTTTCTTGACTCTTGTCCTACAAGGAACAAGGATAATGTCAATAAAATGCTAATTTTATATTAGCAACTTGGGCAAATGACGGTTCATTGTAGAACAAAGTACTTTACCATTGTGCTGACTCTTCTTGTGCAATTTGCACCTATTTGGCTTGTCTTTTTGATACATCTTTTGGTGTCCTGCAAAGTATTGGAACAATGTTATTTGAATATTTGTGATTTGGGCGAATGAGAATGAAGGAATAATACTATGAGCACTTTACCGTTGTACTGATTCTTCTTGTGTGGTTTGTAATTGCTTTGATTGTCTTTTAGTTTCATCCATAGATGTCCTGCAAATAATGGATATAGCATTGGAAAAGACATTGCAATGCATAAAGGTGATATAAGGCTATAAGTTCTATAAAGTTGAATTTGTCTATTGTGCAACATGCAATTTTAGGAAAATTGGATTGTGATCAGTCCAATATGATTCCGATATATAGGTAGAGCATATATTTGTAGCCGTGTTGGACCAAACGTGATCAATGACTGAGTTGCCTATGCTGTGTTGTTGGTTCAACATAAATTGTATGTTGTTCTGGTGGATATAATTGTGAAGCATTTTTTTGCTTCTGCTTTTTAAAGACATGTCGACATTAAAATCGCCTAAAATGTACATGTTTTCTGAATTTGTGGACCCAATAATTATTTGCAAGATTGCAATTACTTCATCTATGGTAGTTGCAGGTCTTGCATAAATATTACAAACATTGAGTTCATTGTTAGATAGCATTACTGTCAATGTGATAGCTTCAATATTTGAAGTTTCATGTTGTGTTGTTTTTGACAAGAGCAAATGTTTCCTGGTTAAAGTTGCTATGCCATGTATGTTATGTATAGAGAAGCTATCAAAATTCTACAGCAAGGTATTTAGCTCAAAGGAATGCATATGTGTTTCTTGGAGACACAAGATATTAGATTGCATTATGCCATAGTCATTGACAATGTCTTCTGCATGTGCTTTTAAGCTACAAGTGTTCAATGTACATAGGAGCAAATGTGATTTGTTTTTTGAACATGTGTTTAGATTATCAAGTTGCCATTGTGCACATGTCTGAAGACGAGACATTTCTAGTTGTATTTTGTCTTTAACTTTGAAGTTTTTTGTGGTTAAAGGTTGTAACAGGAATAATGATTCTACTGATTTTGTTCGTGACAGAGCTATATAGGTTAGTCCATGCTATCTAATGCCTGTGAGATCAAAAGCCAAGGCCTCCATTGTTAATCCTTGGGATCGATGAATGGTTCGTGCACATGCTACTTGTACTGGGAATTATTTTCTAGTTGTAATTTTCTTGTTTATTGTTATTTTCTGGATTGGCCTAGCAATGCGTTGTATAGGCACCCAGTCTTTGTTAATGATAGTGGAATAACAGTGTGCTAGTTTTGTGCGCTGGTGATGTCCAATTGATGGGTCATTAAATTTAATCCAAAAAATATCAATATTGTTTTGTGATGTATATGCTTTAAAAATTCCATCTGAACCGTTGACGAGGCCATCTTGAACATTGTAATTGCCTGCATAAAGCTCAACAAGAATGTTTGGTTTCAAGCATATTTGTGATGGAAGTGTTGTTGTGTGTCTGTACACTCGTATTGCATTAAGGTCCTCGTTAACTTCATCTATCGCATCCAGCACAACCATTTGGGTTGGAATGATTGATAGCATTTTGTTGTTATGTGCTTGAACGTTTATTCTCCTATAGAAAAGGTGCGGAAGCAATGGATCTAATGGTACAGGATGAAAGTAAATTTTGTTGATATAGTCTATGTCATGAGTTGTCTGAATGCCTACTCGTAGTCTATTAAGAATTGAAATAAATATTTCATCTTTTTGTCTCATGGTAGTTACCAATGAATAGCATTTTATGTGGTCTTTCCAGAAACTATAAGGCATTAATTCAATTGGAGTAGGCCTATTTTGAAAAACCACAGAGTCAAGGACAGGTTGTGCCTAGTAAAGGTCACCACAAAATATGGTATAAAGGTTCCCAAAGTATGCTATAGGCATTTGCATTATGTCTCGTAGTCTTCTATCAATATACCATAGAAATGTTGAGCCAACTAATGATATCTCGTCTGTAAGAAGTATGCGCAATTGATCATAGTGCTTTGACATAGTGTCGAGTACTTCAGTGTTCAGTGGCAGGAATTCTGATGTATTAAAAGGTATGTGAAATGTTGAATGTAATGTGAATCCCCCTATGTTATATGCTACTTTATCTGTATATGCAGTTAATAAGCCCTTGGGTTTGTCTGGATTATTGTCAATAGAATTTCTATACATGCAAATGAGAGCTTGGTAGATGGCTTTTGCTGTAAAAGTCTTTCCTATTCCAGCTCCTCCAGTCAAAAACAAGTGCAATGGCTTTTGTGGATTTTTCATCTTTTTTATGAGAACATCCTTAACAATTTCTTGTTGTTCTTTATTTAACATTCGTCTTAACTTGTAGTATTCATTGTTATCTATAATATGTGTGTGCTTTGTAATTTGAAATCCATTGGAGTACATGGTATTTGGGTTAGAATGACCTATGTTTGGAAGGTCTATTTGAATGTCATATAGTTCTTTCTGGGAAAGCTTTGCTTGCATTGGCAGGTCAATGAGCTTTTCATCTTCAAGAGATTGAAGATCATTTATAGCTTTGTCAATGTCACCCCATGCGGAGTTTGTGCTGTGGATGAACTTTGCACTGTTTGTTTAAATGGTTTGTCCATGGTACATGTATGCATGTTCCCAAGAGTCAAAGTTTTGTTTGAATGTATGCTCATTAATGGTAAATGGAACATAGAGAACCAATTGCTCTCTACAATGATTCTCTATATCAAAGTGTTGTTGAAATTGATAAACCGTATAACATTGGGTTTGGCCTTTGGTTCAATTGTAGCACCATATTTGTTGTATCTTGAAACAAATTCTGCAAGACATATGTCCACCATTGTTTCAGGGCATTTTAAATAGTAGTCTATAATAGATTTTGCAAGAATGTTTTCTGATTCATCTGGCTCATTGCTCAATTGTTTAACAGATTTGAGTATAAATGTGCGATCATTGTCAAATCACGTATCAATGAATATACATTTTCTTGAACTGTAATTTAATGGCAATGACAGAACAATATGTGCAGCTTGTTGTGATGACATTTGTTGCAAGTTAAGCATGGCATTTCCAAGTTTACTTACCATTCGTATTGCATCAATATTGTCTTGCTTGTGGTCTGTACGTATTCTTTTGAATGCATATGTCATTGACTTGTCTACTTTTGCAATATATGAGCTATAGTACATAGCAGCAGCATATGCATTTAGGACAAATTGTGCATCTGTATTAGCCTTCCAAAGATCTGGAATTTTCCTTGAAAAACTATTGTTCCATATTTGTGATGGTTTTCTTTGTAAGAAAAGCGTAGCCTTGTTTAATGTTGAGCTCAAAGCTTCAATGTATTCATTGTCACTTAAGTTTAATTCTTTTAAGAACATTTGAAAAGTGAATGTTTCGTCATAGTTTGCTTTTTGGAGTTTTGAAAAGATATAAGTGGCATTTGCAGTCATCGCTTCAGTCTTTTGGAGTATTGGTAAAAGTATAGTTGACTTTTGCATTGGTGGGAAAGGGAAATTGTACCTACAAAGTTGTTTTCTTGATCTCTTGCATTTCTTTGTATGATGGTGTTTGTGTAGCATTGCCAAAGGAGGTTCCAAATTTTTAGTGTTGCAAGTAATATACTTATCAACAAAAGCTATGACGTCCGTGTTGTTATTTTCTGTGTAGATTGGTGCATTTTTAACCCATATGAGGAAATGATCATGTTCATTTCCTCGATTTTGGAACTCAGTGACTGAGAAGTAATCAATGACATTTCCAAAGAAAGAGTCATCTGTAAGTATCAATTTTTTTATTGCATTGATTCTATGTTTATAGTAACGTGCACAAGTGATAGGATCTTTCTTGATTAGTTCAAATTTGTCAATGTGTGTTGGGTGATTAGATTCTTGATGGTTTTGTGCTGATTGGTGTAGATTGTGCAGCTCTTGTAATGTTTGAATTAGTGGATCCCAATTTTGCTCAGCACTAGAGAAAGTGATGAAAAATGTTGGTGGTCCTAGTTGTCGAATCATAGCAAATACATTTTTCTTAAGTTGTTGTGAATAGTCTGGAGAGATTCTTATTCTTTTGAAATCAACGTATCCAATGTCTGATTTAAGAATTTTTTCTAGGTTTGGTTTGTGTTTAACGTCTTTCGCAAATAGCTTTCGCCCTTTTAACTAGCCCTTGCGGATTCTTACTGTCATTGTAGAAAGTACTTGTTGTATTAGTACCTTTATAGCTTTGAAAAAAATGTTTGTTGTATGATATGCAAATTGTCTTTGTGACTGTAAGAGTTCCTAGTGTATTGTTTTCTGATACGTAAAGTCTTTTACAATGTCATTATCACGTGGTTTGCCAAAGAATAAAGTTGGGAAATTCATTTCTTTAGCATAGATGTCCTTAAATATTCCAATTGGATACTTGTGCTCTGCAGGTGCAATTTCAATAATCTTGTCCTCCATGTTATGGATACTTCTAGACTCAATGAATCCATATATCAATGTTTCTGATGGGTTTTCATTTTCCATTTCACTGTTTGATTCTGTTTCACTTGTATTTTGTGGACTATTGTATTCGTTTTCTTTAGTGCATTGGAGAACTTCTTGCCAATCTTGGTTTATGTGGACTCCGTGCATTTTGTATAATGGTGTCCTTGTTAATTGAGTCAAAGCTTGCATGATGACATTTGGGTGCACCATGCCTTTTTGAAATGCATTTTTGTATTTTAAGCGTATTTTCAATGAAACAACAATTGTTTGTGTGTTGTTAATTGATTATGGTAATGCTCTCTATACAATGTTCATGTCAACAGGGACATTTATAATAGAACCTGTTAGGCCTATTTGAGACCTTTTGAACTCTAGTTCCCAAATCTGTGCAAATGCAATTCTAAGTGAAACAAGTCGTTCTTCTAGATGAGTTAAATTTTGCACATAGCACAATGGTCTGTTAGTTCTTATTTTTTGTGGCGTAGCATACTTTGGAATAGTGGACTGTTTCAATGCAAAGTAGCATACATTGCATATGAGATCTATGAATGGTAAGGAATCTGATTGTAGTAGCTTACAGTATAGCTGTTTTTGTTTTTCTTTGAAAATCCTGATGTCCTTGTTCAAACAGAGCACTTGGCAAATTGCACATGGGTGTTTTGGTGTATCTTGTATTGCTGTTTTATAAATTTCTATTGGTGTCAATGTTTTTTTTTCTTTGGGCTGCTAGGTACACTTTCTTTTTGTTTTTCTTTTCTAATCAAATTCTTCAGGTGATTAAGTCTTATTGTTGATTTATGTTTAAAATTGTTTGCTATGACAAATGGTATCAAATTTTCCTTATTTTTAGGCAAAGCATGTGGCTTGGTCAAGTAAGTATTTTTGTGTTGTGGACGATTTCTGATCAACTTTTTTAGTTGGAGTAAGCTTGTTGAGCATTGGCGAGTTAGATTTTGGGCTTTGATTCTTAGAAGTGGCTCAAAATGTCCAGCCAAAGGGTTTGTATCATGGAACAGTATAGAGACTGATTTTGTATATCCAGAATCATTGAAATCCAAGTACTTTCTTGATGTTGTCAATGACCAAAGGCTTATCTCTATTTTTAACCATTTGGATATCCAGTGAATGCAAAACAAGTCACCCCACAATCCACATTCGCTATGGTCTATGCATGGGCTTGCAGACAATTGCATCTTGCGGATGTATGTTTCTTGATCATGTACTTTGTGCAATGTATATAGAGTACCAGGATTTAGTTCATTGTTGTATGATTTAATTGCTTCTTTGTCCTTTTTTTGAAAGCAAGCCAGGAAATAATCTATAGCTCCATTGCGTAATTGAGTTGAGGTGTACTGGTTGTTAAGTAGCACTTGAAGCGAATCAAACAAACAATTGCCAACATTGTATGCAAATGTGCTTAATCTACAAAGGCCTTCAACTCTAAGGACATTGTCAATGTTTGATATTTGAGGATACTTTGGGCACAGTTTTTTTATTTCATGTGAACTTATGGGCTATTTTGAAGTTATGTTTTGTGTTTCAATTTCTAACAATGGTTCAAAGTGTCCACTTAAAGAATTCATGTCATGAAATAGTATAGAGACTGATTCTTGTAATCAGAACTATTGAACTGTAAGTACCTTCTTGTTGTTGTTCTTGACCAAAGGGATATTTGTATATTCAACCATTTGGATATCCAGTGAATGCAAAATAGGTCACCCCACAATCCACTTTCTGTGCAATCTTCTTGTGGCTTTGCAGATAATCGCATTCTGCGGAAATATGTTTGTGGATCATGTACTTTGTGCAATGTATATAGAGTATCAGGGTCTAGTTCATAGTTGTATGATTTTATTGCTTCTTTGTCCTTGTTTTGAAGGCAATTCAAGAAGTAATCTATAGCTCCATTTCGTAATTGAATTGAAGTGTAATGATTTTTAAGCAATAGCTGTAATGAGTCAAACAAACAATCACCAACATTGTATGCAAAAGAACTCAATCTGCAAAGTCCCTCGCTCTTAAGCACATAGTCAATGTTTGATATTTGGGGATGCTTTGTTAATTCATAGGTGTCAACGTCTATCATTTTCTTTATTTTTTGTGTAACCTAATGTATTTGGGAATAGCAAATGTTGGATATGAATAGCATCAAAGGCTAGTATCTAGATTACAAAATCTATAATTGTTAACATCGTCGCCTATGTGCTTTTACTCAATAGCACTTGATATTATGAATCATGTTGTTGAGGATCTTGTAAGTTAATAATCTCTATATATGTTGGAAAATGGATCTTGAGTAGTAGCAGAAGCTTACGTAACATACCACACAACAAACAATTTAATAGAAGCACAAGGGGAAAATAGTATTAATTCTTCAACCTGACCTTGTTATCCATTGTCCCCCAGCAGGATTGTATGTACTTATTCCTGTTACATTGCCAAAGTGGATAAATGAGTACAATGCATGATGTATACTTTTAGTGCCACAAACACAAAACAATATTTTTAGGTAGCTTTGTTTACATGAAACAATTGGTCGACAAGAATCTTTTTTTGCTCACATTGTCAATCTCAGTCTATGGTATTTAAATGTTTTGTGTTATTGGATTCCTTTGTTGCTATGTACTTCTAAGCGACTGATTTTTTTCAAAGAACAAATGATTTTTAAAGCTATTCAGATAAACATGAATCAAGTGGCATGTAGAGAATAGTTTGACAAATCTTTTCTGTTTATAGAAAATCAGGGAAATGCAAAAGCATTGTTTGATCAAAGAAGATCTATGGCTTTTCTTATTTGTGGGAATAGCTTTTAAAATCATGTGTGTTTAAAAATTTTGAGGGAAATGCAAAGGCATAGGTCCATTGAGCAAAAGTGAAGGCATAGATTGATTAAATAATTAAAAAAAGAGATTGAAACTCAGAGGTGCAGGCACACAGTGCATAGATGCAAAGCAAATGCATTAAATAGCATGTGGGTCGATGAGAAACTGCTGGAATGGCTTGGTGCACATGTATAGCCAGGCTGCTTTGTCCATTTGTTATAGACTCAAGTCAGTTGTTAAGCATGACTATTACTTTGTGCATATTGTTTTTCTATTCTAGGAGTCTTTGTTCTGGGAGAGTTTATAGCAATTGAGTAGACTTTGTTATAGTTACAGTATCCAGAACCAGAAACGAGTTACTTGAGGCAATAAATAGCTTCTTTCCTCAGTTTTCTTTTGATTTAGAGGTTTAAAGCACATAGTGAAATTGGCAATGTGAGCAACAACAAAAAAAACTGTGGTTAATGCCATTTTGCATGTAAGCAAGACCATGGAAAAATATTGTATCATGTCTATAAGTGACGCAGTACATCATTCATTGTACTCATGTGCCATGTCAGCTTTTAAAATTAACTTTGTAGGCTTTTATTTGTAAAACAAGAAGATTAAACATACACTAACTTGCAAACTACATAGCAACTTGCCACAGCTATAAACAGTCCTATGAAAAAAATTGCCTTAAATGCATATAGGTAAAAACCAGTTGACATAAAACAAAGACTTATGACTCTAAACGCTATTTGAAACTGTAAACAGTGTTTGAAAATTGCATGCTAGAAGTTCATTCTATTCTATGGATATTGTATAGAGGAAGTATAACATATTAACACATAAGCAAAACCTGTTCTATTGCTCGAAGACAAATTACTATTGCAATTGTGGATAATGCATTTTCCTGGTTGTATATGTGGAAACAACCCTCTAAATCATTTATGTTCAAAGAAATGAGGAATACAAGATGACAAAATGAATACATGGAAAAAAACTTTATGCAGTTATTATATTGAAGAATTTCAATTGCATTTCAAGAAAAGCAAAAAGACAATTTGGAAAACTGACCTTCTAATCTGCTATCGAATGATCAAATATACTTGTAGAAATGTACAAATTGTGATAGGGACAAGCAATTTTTCCTAGTGTTGTTTGTGCGTGGTTGTTTAAATACAGTTGAAAGCATTGATCCTTGTCACAAGGACAAATTAGAAATGAGTACAGTGAGTGACATATACTATGCTATTCATAAAAAGAAAACATAATTCTTATGTAGATTCACTTGAACGAGAAACAATCCAAGTAAGAACTTTTGTTCCTTAAAATGCAAATTGCTTTTTTATAATTTTTAAATACTTATTGCTATTTGTGTACCCTATAATATAGAACATTTTTTTGCATATGCATGCACCAAGGTAATTATGTTATTGCAATGGTGGCATAAGCTCTTTAAGAGCAATCAATGGAATAGATCCCATATTTGTTTAAGCACCTAAAAAAGTGTAAATAGGCCACAACAACTAATCAATACTAAGCCAAAAAACAACACAGACTTGTGCTAGCACTGTTAAGTTATGGTAAAAACAATTTCTAGCTATTGTTTAATGCCAAACTAGCTATCACTTAATAGTGAAAGCGACATAAATATTGATTTTCTAACTAAATGGGGTCATTTCATTTCCATATGCATAAGTTTATTTTGTACCGTTATGTAGCACTTACTATTACTTGTGCAATGAAGCCACATGTAAGTAGAATTCATAACTCATGGCATTTAGGTACACCCAAGGAGAAATACAAACCAAGGCTGTTGGCATCCTGATAAGAAAGATGATGCGATACATCCAATTAATGTATGCCACAACATCTTATTCAATGAAGATGATTTGGATAGGAATGTTACAAATCAGAATCCTTATTGGTGTCTGAGTAATCCTCTTTTTCAAGACTTTTCAAGGAGATTGCATGCCAATACTATCAGTGAATAAGTGGAATCATATCTTTTAATTGACTTTGTTTGATTGGTCAAATGTGCACAAGGATAGTTATAATTATTTGTTTGTTTTAATTATTATGTATATAAATACTATTCAACAGTTATCTAATTAATTAGATATGAAATGACAAAAGGAAAAAGAAAATTAATTAATTAAGATAATTTGATTCATTAATTAATAAACTGAATTATCGTGTAAAAGTACAAAAATTAGAAGTTGCGAAAAAAACCTCTTTGCTTTATGCTTTAATGACATCGAGAGAGATGAAAGCAATTATGGAGTTTAAGCTTATATATGTAAATTGCATTTGCCTGACAGTTTGTAAAGTGCTTTTAACACATTGTCCTCATATTGTTTATAAGGTCCTATTATGGGACATGCTAACAGATGCTTGTCCAAGGGACTAGTCTCTAAAGAATAGCATAGGTTGAGCACTATGAAACCCAATGTGCTTATGGACATTAAAATAAAAGAAAACCGATGAAAGAAACTATTTATTGCCTAGAGTAGCTTGTCTGCAAGTTTCCTTTTTTGGAACCATGACAACCTTTGCCCTGTCACTGTAAACTCTTTCGTAGAAAAGACATATCAACACACACATATATGTATACATATGTATATATATGTACAGATACATCCATGTAAAGACAGATTAATGAATCTATGGACATAAACATATTTGTATCCATATGATTACATGCATATACACATAGACGCATCTACACACACATACATATATGCATAGATATATCTAGAGTCACATGCATACATGCATATATGCATCTACAAATGTCTACATCGATATGCACATAGGTTAATGCATATGTGCATAGAAACATGCATACATACATACATGCACTGACACATTAAGCAGAAAGTGATTGTGATAGTGAACTAAAGCACTATGAAACAGAGCCCCACGATGCACTTGAATGGAAAGGAACTGTGGAGAGTAACAAATTATCATCTCAAGTAACTTGTTTCTAGGTCTGGGGCCTGCAACCGTAACATCTCTTGCTTAGCGGCTACAAACTCTTCCTCAAAACAAGAGCTTAGAAAACACAAAAAACAACACACGCAAAGTAATAGAAATGCATACCAAGTAACTTAACTCTATATTAAATGACCAAAGTACCCTGGCCACGCGTGGCCTCCAAGCAATTCCATCGCCTTCACCTCGAGCCAGATGCCATTCAATGCATTTAATTTTTATTCATGCATCACGTATGTCTACCCGCCAGTTTGATAAACTATGCCTTTGCTTAATTTTAATTAATCAATTTATGCGCTCGCAGTTTCCTGATATTTTAATGCATTTAATCTGCATTCATGGATTACGTATCTCTAGCCGCCACCTTTTAAACTATGCCTTTGCTTAAATTTATTTAATCAATTTATGTGTTTGCATTTTCTCGAATTTTTAAAACGAAAATGATTTATAAAGCTACTCGGATGAATAGAAAAATAGAAAAATGCTAATTTTCCAATATATAAAATAGCTCTCCAAATTCAAACTATACAAAAAAAAAGCAATATATTAAATGGCGAAATGTGATTGGTTCATGCTACCAGTTAAATGCATTCCAGGCGAATGCATAAGTATTTCCGCCTACCAGCAGGAACTAATAAAAGCATTTCAACCAAATGCATAAGTATTCTTGCCTTGACACTAGGAGCCAATAAAGTTGTCACTATAGATAAATAGTTTATCCAAGTGAGTGCTATTAGGTTTGTTATCTTCAATTTCAAACTCCTTTGATGTTAATGCATTTTCTTTGGTGGTAGAATATGGAGATTCCTTTTTTAATGAGAGTCTGGAAGAAGATGACATATACAAATAAATTTAAGCAAAGACATAGGCTAGAAAATTGACAGCTTCTATCAATAGAAAGGAGACGTTTACAGTGACAGAGCAAAAGCTCTTGTGCTCGTTGAATGAAAACCAAGAGACAAGTTACTCAAGGCAACAAATTGCTACTTTTATCTATTTTGCTTCATTTTATCCCAGAAATGCAAGTTGGGTTTCACAATGCATGAAAACACATTTGTGCAAATAACTGCCAAAATTATAATTGCAATGGATGACAATGATAGTGTAATGGATACTAATAGTCCAAACATCAAAATACACCAGCTAGTTTATTTTTAGATTCAATGGAAACAAGTATCAATTGGAAATAGATTAACCTAGCAGTCTATTTATCATAGGTTCTTGAATTCCAAATGCACAAGTGCAAACATGGTTCCCTACAGGCTTTTGCTATGCATTTTAACTATATTGTTGTTTTGCATCGAGCGTAAAGAACCACTGCAACTATGGTTTCCAAACAGATTTAAATCAATAAATGTAAGTCAAAAAAGGTTTCCAATTACACTTAATACTTGAATCATGAAGCATCATTGCTTCAAGCTATAGCAAAAGTGCAGACAGGGACACACAAGCAAATTCAACAATGACATCATCAAACAAGGATTTGTTTGCTATTACTATGACTAACTATTGAACTCAATTGATTCATCAGTCAAACAACTTGATTCATTATTGACCTAACTTGTTTCAAAGCTATCTTGTTAAACTGATTAGTTAATTTCATTAATGAGTAAAAGATAGAATTGACTTAATTTGCACAAGCTAACTGTAAGATTGACTTGTTCGTTAATTGACATTGATTAATGGTTCAGAGATAGATGGGACAAATTAAATTGTCATGAGCAAAATGTGAGGTGGACTTATTGGCTGCTACGCCACATATACTATGACATTTGAGCTTTCATGAAATAATAGCGAAAGCAATAGAATAAACAGATGGCTTCAACATAGACAAAGAGATACAATTAATTTGGACAGCTATAGGCTATTGAATATTTGTAGCATAAGAAACAGAAAGGAAGATATTGCCAAAGATTTTGCAATTTCGGTTTACAATTGCGTTTGCTTCCTTGTCTATAAAGCCTTTTGAATAAGTTCCTTTTTTTTGCATATGAATGGCCATGATTGGTTTAATTGATTTGGTGTACATAGATGTTTTATAATTAACTATAATTAACTATTCATCTAAGCTTGTACGTATCCCTGTATGCAACTACGTATACATGCATCCATGTATTTTTGGATGTGCCACTCTAGCCTTGTACCAATTTACTTTGTTATATGGATATCGCATATAGTAACACTAATAAGCTCTTTCATTGTACATAGTAGCTATTTTTGTAAATGCCAGATCAAGCTTATATGTATCAGGATACATATATACTCACGCTAAAAACTACCGAATTATGATCTTTATTGTCCCATTTTCATAGACACGTTACTATTGCAATCAAATGTGTAAAGCATTTGTGTCAAAAGAAATTAGATAAAGGAATGGCAATATGTTACACAACCTTGTCTTATGCCTTCATAGTAGTTTTTTCATTGCATTTCAAGTAAACCAGAAACTAGAATTTTATTCATATTATTTCATCCATGGCATTTACAGCTTTTTCAATAATTGGCTATGACCAACCGTGGAGCACAATTAATTCATCAGCCAATTAGCTTGATTGATCACTGAATTAACTTGTTTGAAAGCTATCATGTTAAGCCAACTAGCTAATATGCCACATTCAGTATGACATTTGAGTTTCAAATAAGTCTCATGCATGGAAATTTGTTATCATGTTAAAGCCATGTAAACATAGATGTTCCAATGCCATGGGACCATTTTATCTCCATTTGTCCAAGTTCATTTCATTCCATTATCAAGAACCAATAATTAAATGTTTAAACGAGGTACATGGAACCAGAAAATGCAAATAGGGTTTCAACAATGACATCATCTAACAAGCATTTGTTTACTATCACTATGATTAATGATAGAATTGACTTAATTTGCATGAGTCAAGTGCAACATTGACTTATTTGTTAATTGGCTTTGATTAATGGTTCAGAAACAAATGAGACAAATTAAATTGTCATCAGCAGAATGTAAGATGGACTTATTAGCTGCTACACCACATATACTATGACACTTGAGTTTTCATGAAATCACCCCACACCAGTTCCATCAAATAATGGAAGGGTTATTCAGTGGCTTCACGTATGGTTCCCCTGCCATTGCAATGAGGGCAGAAAAGTAAAGAAATAAAATGTAAAGAGTGAATCTGATTAGGATATTGAAAGACTTGTTAAATGAGAAATGGAAACTAAAACATTGAATTTGAGTTTCCATTATCTTTTTTTGTTTAATTCTTGATTACTGTTTTGTTAAACTGTATATTGTAAAACACATGGTGTTGTAAAAACAACAACTCACTGACAGTTGTAAAACACAAGGTGTTGTAAAGTATTTTGTATTACTCTTGATTAGTTTTTATTGGAATTATTTTGTATTGCTATAATTACTTTATTACTTTCTATTACTCTATTTCAGTATGGACATTTCAAGGTGAAGAACATGAGACATATGCAATGCAATATCATAGGTTTAATTACCAAGGTATGAATGAGCAAGAACTTTTTAGTAGATAAAGGTCATGAACGTTGAACTGATAGTATGACAGTCACCAGAACATTTAAGTAAACCTATGCTCAATACTCTCTTTTCCATTATCAATTGTATTCCCAATTTCATCCATGAAGAATATCCTCAAAGATATAGAATACATGGATGCACAGGCTAAAGAAGTTCTTCATGGATCAAAGATATGGAATTCATTGATGAAAGAAATGGAAACCATGGACCAAAGTGATGGCTAATAGCATGATCTACAGGTTGACAAAGTTCTTCATGGACGAAATTGGGAATAAAATTGATAATGGAAAAGGGAGTCTACACCATAGGTTTACTTAAATGTTGTGGTGACTGTCCTACTATTGGTTCAATGTTCATGACCTTCATCTACTCAAAGGTTCTTTCTTGTTTATCATGTAATATAGATTTTAGTGACTAGAGATGAATTGTGATTACTTTGAGCATTTCATTTTTTGTTATTTTGCAAATCTGTGTAGTCACAGGAGATGTTGTTGCTGCAAAGTCAAGGCCTAGGACCAAGCTACTTGATACATGTACCCATACACTATGACATTTGAGATTCAAGTAAGTCTCACACATGCAAATCTGCTATCATGGTAAAGGCATGCAAACACTAATGTTCCAATTCCATGGGGTCATTCTATTTCCATTTGTCCAAGTTCATTTCATTCCATTATCAAGAACCAATAATTAAATGTTCAAATAAGGTACATGCAAACAGTAATGCAAGTAGGATTTCATAGTGCTTTAAGACATTGCTATACTATGATTATAAATTCATATTGCAAGCCACTTTTAGTATTATTTATTCGAGCTTCTTGTTGAAATGCAAAGGTTTCATCTGCATTTGATAGGTATTATGTAGAAATCCTCTTGTCCATTTTACTTCATGCATGTGAGCCCTGTAAGGTCTATATATTATTGACTACTGCAAAGTGGTCCCATAAAAAGGGTTTTGGAACCAAAATTATCTAAACACGTGTAATAATGATAGCTTTTGAACTACGAGTGAACAGTGTGTTGCTTTGAGCTTTTCCATTGTCATTAAAGCATAAAGGGTAAAGGGTTTCTATTAAAAGTTGTGGTTGTTGTCCTCATAGGCATAAACTCATATTTTAAACTGCTTTTTTACTCCATGCATGTGAGTCAACAGTGTGTTGCTTTTAGCTATTCCATTGTCATTAAAGCATAAAGGATAGAGGGGTTCTGTTAAAAGTCATGGTTGTTGTCCTCATAGGCATAAATCCGTATATTAAACTACTTTTAGTATTATGTATTTGAATTTCTTGTTGAAATGCAAAGGTTTCATCTGTGTTTGATAGGTATTATGCAGAAATCCTCTTGTTGATTTTACTTGATGCATGTGAGCCCTATAGAGTTTGTATTTTTTTAATTGTTGCAAAGTGGTCCCATAAAGAGGACTTTCGAACCAAAATTATGTCAACGTGTGCGATAATGAGAGCTTTTCAACAATTAGTCAACAGTGTGTTGCTTTGAGCTTTTCCGTTGTCATGAAAGCATAAAGCATAGAGGGATTCTGTTCAAAGTCATGGTTGTTGTCCTCATAGGCATAAATGCAAACAATGGAAGCATAAAGAATGCAGTAGAAACCTTTTTTCTGCCAGCAAGCATAAAAATTCTGTTAGATGTAGTCGTTACTGTTTTTGTATCTTGGGGTTATAAAAAACTATGTCAAGAAATGTTGTAGAATCCAAATTACAATGTTGCCATAGAGCAGTTAAGTAATATTGCTTTTCGCTTTTTAGTCTGTCTGATACAAGAAATGCAAGTAGGGTTTCATAGTGCTTTAAGGCAATTGTATACTTTGATTATCTATACGTATTTTAAACTACTTTTAGTATTGTTTATTCAAATTTTTTTGTTGAAATGCGAATGTTTCATCTGCGTTTGATAGGAATTATTGTTTATAAGATGTTGTGACATACATTAATTGGATGTATCTCATCATCTTTCTTATCAGGATGCTAACAACCTTGATTTGTATTTGTCCTTGAATGTATCTGGATGCTATGAACTATGAACTCTACTTGCATATCGCTTGGTTGTACAAGTAATAGTAAGCACTACATAATGGTAGAAATCACAACTCATAGCATTCATATACACCCATGCACAAATACATGGTATTGAACACATTAACACAAACATGGTTTTCCAAGGGCTAGTTTGTTAATTGCCTTTGATTAATAGTTCAAATGCACACAAAGCTAATTGCAATCATTTCTTTCTTTGAATTGCCAAGGTACTTAAAGGCTAACTAGCAATTGCCTAATTATTTAGATATGGGACAATACAAGGATGAATAAGGAAATATGAACTTGCCTAAATCATCATGAATGATAGAGCTATTTGGTAAAATGCTACATATACTGTGACATTTAAGCTTCAAAGACTGCCAATGAACAGCAAAAGCTTCAGAACTCTCAGTTAACATGTAAAGGGCCGAGAAAAATTGATCTGCTAACTGAATGGGGTCATTTTACTTCAATTATTTAGCACTTATTCTTAATTGTTTAATCACAATATGACTGGATGGCTAGCCGACGCAATCCACAAAAAAGCATTTAAAGAAAATGCAACAGTAATCTGTTATATACATACATACATACATGGCAACATAGATACATGCATTCATATATACATAATTACATGCACACATATATACATGCAAACCTGTATGCATGGATGCATACAAAGACTATGTTTCATGGGATTATTGAAGAGTTAAGTTTCTTTCTATATGCTTCCATATTTTGCATGTGTGCCTATGAGGACAATAATCACAATATTTCACAGTATTCCTCTATCCTTGATGACAGCTCATTAGTTCCAAAGCTCTCTCTATAGGACAGCTGTACATTGCCTATAAGACTTAGATGAATCCTTCATATTTCAAGGAAAGATTTGAATCAATAACACTTAAAATGATCTAAACTATGACTTTACAATCAAAGTATCCAAATGCATTGCAACAATGTGAAACCCAAGTTCCATTTAAGATGTACAATGAGAGTAAATAGAAGGGAAAATGCATTTGCTTTAAAGTTTATACAACAATTTCAACAGGTTGTCTAGCCATTGTCCAAAATATGGTTTTCTATCAGCATAGTCCTTCAACCTTCTTTAGGTCTAACTGCTATTTTGTTAATTGACTTTGATTGTAATATCAAAATGTGAAATGTGGCCAAGGATAATTATAGACAACTGTACGTTGCCTCCAAGATTCAGATGAATTCTTGATATTTCAAGTAAAGGTTTGAATTGATAACACTTAAAATGATTTAAACTATGATTTTACAATCAAAGTATCCAAATGCATTGCAACAATGCAAAACCCAACTTCCATTTAAGATGTACAATGAAAGCAAACAGAAGGAAAAATGCATTTGCTTCAAAGTTTCTAAAGCAATTTCAACAAATTGTCTAGCCATTGTCCAAAATTTGTTTTTCTACTAGCATAGTCCTTGAACCTTCTGTAGGTCTAACTACTACTTTGTTAATTGACTTTGATTGAAAGGCCAAAATGTGAAATGTGGCCAAGGATAATTATACTTATTTATCTGTTTTAATTGTTATATATTCAAAGACTGATTAGCAATCCAAATAGCCCCGCCTCTAGTCAGATGCCATTAAATGCATTGATTTTGCATTAATGAATTATGCACCTTTAGCCAGTAGTTTTAATCAAAGTATGCATATGGATTCAGAATCAAACTCTCAAAATTTGAAAAGGTTAATTTTTTGAAATGAAGATCTACTTTTGAACCCCAATTGCTTAATTTTTATGAACCATATAGCATATGCCACTCACAATACCCATTTGCAAAGATTGTCCTTGTAACAAAAAACAACAATATGATTACAAGTACAATTAGTATAGTGAGAATCTTGAATAAACCTTTTTCTCTATCCACTATATGCAATTGTAAACAAAAGAGAAGGTTCATTCTAGAAACTCACCTTGTACTACTTGCTTGAAGAATTTGCCACAGCTGGACCACTACACGACCTCTTTTCTTCCAACCAAAAAGCATTGCACCATGTAAAAAGCTTTCATTAGAAAACAAAAACCATGTCTTTGTTTTTTCTAAAAGATTAGCAATATACAGTACTCCTACTGCGATGGATACTAATAGCAAAAACCATTTAAACACTACCAAGCATTTTTCCAGATTCAAGAGACACAAGTATAAATGCAAACAAGATTAACTACACAAACTAATTGCGACAGGTTATTGGACCACAAATCTTCTAGCAATCAATTTGACTGCTCTTTTGCATGAAGCCTAAAATTGTTCTATGAAGCAATATTACTTAACTGCTCTATGGCAACATTGTAATTTGGATTCTACAACATTTTTGACATAGTTTTTTATAACCCCAAGATACAAAAACAGTAACAATGACATCTGACAGAATTTTTATGCTTGCCGACAGGGAAAACGTTTCTACTGCATTCTCTATGCTCCCATTGTTTGCATTTATGACTACAAGGACAACAACCATGACTTTTAACAGAATCCCTCTATCCTTTATGCTTTCATGACAATGGTAAAGCTCAAAGCAACACACTCTCGACTCATTGTTGAAAAGCTCTCATTATCGCACACGTTGACATAATTTTGGTTCCAAAGCCCTCTTTATGGGACCACTTTGTAGCAATCAAAAAAACACAAACTCTATAGGGCTCACATGCATGAAGCAAAATGAACAAGAGGATTTCTACATAATACCTATCAAATGCAGATGAAACCTTCACATTTCAAAAATTTGAATATACTAAAAGTAGTTTAATATACAGATTTATGCCTACGAGGACAACAACCATGACTTTTAACAGAACCCCTCTATCCTTTGTGCTTTGATGACAACGGAAAAGCTCAAAGCAACACACTGTCGACTCACATGCATGAAGTAAAATGAACAAGAGGATTTCTACATAATTCCTATCAAACGCAGATGAAACCTTCTCATTTCAACAAGAAATTAGAATAAACAATACTAAAAGTAGTTTAAAATACGAATTTATAATCAAAGTATACAATTGCCTTAAAGCACTATGAAACCCTACTTGCATTTCTTGTATCAAACAAACTAAAAAGCGAAAAGCAATATTACTTAACTGCTCTATGGCAACATTGTAATTTGGACTCTACAACATTTTTGACATAGTTTTTTATAACCCCAAGATACAAAAACAGTAACGACGACATCTGACACAATTTTTATGCTTGCTGACAGGTAAAAGGTTTCTACTGCATTCTTTATGCTCCCATTATTTGCATTTATGCCTACGAGGACAACATCCACGACTTTTAACAGAATCCCTCTATCATTTATGCTTTCATGACAACGGTAAAGCTCAAAGCAACACACTGTCGACTCATTGTTGAAAAGCTCTCATTATCGCACATGTTGACATAATTTTGGTTCCAAAGCCCTCTTTATGGGACCACTTTGCAGCAATAAAAAAAATACAAACTCTACAGGGCTCACATGCATGAAGCAAAATGAACAACAACCACGACTTTTAATAGAACCCCTCTATCCTTTATGCCTTGATGACAACAGAAAAGCTCAAAGCAACACACTGTCGACTCACATGCATGAAGTAAAATGAACAAGAGGATTTTTACATAATTCCTATCAAACACAGATGAAACCTTCACATTTCAACAAGAAATTCGAATGAACAATACTAACAGTAGTTTAAAATACGAATTTATAATCAAAGTATACAAATGCCTTAAAGCACTATGAAACCCTACTTGCATTTCTTGTATCAAATACACTAAAAAATGAAAAAGTTACCTCTTCTGACCTCAAGCAATTCGTCTCTCACTGTCCAGCGTTTTAATGTATCAAAACTCTGAAAATTACCAAATTATCACCTCAAATAACTCATTTCTGGGTCTGGACTCTGCAACTATAACATATCCTGCTCAGTCGCTAAAACTCTCCCTTAGAACACCACTTATAGAAGACAAAAACAACACACGCAAAGTAATAGAAATGCATACCAAGTAACTTAACTCTATATTAAATGACCAAAGTACCCTAGCCACGCGTGGCCTCCAAGCGATTCCACTGCCTTCACCTCGAGCCAAATGTCATTCAATGCATTTAATTTTTATTCATGCATCACATACGTCTACCCGCCAGTTTGATAAACTATGCCTTTGCTTAATTTTAATTAATCAATTTATGCGCTCACAGTTTCCTGATATTTTAATGCATTTAATCTGCATTCATGGATTACATACCTCTAGCCGCCACCTTTTAAACTATGCCTTTGCTTAAATTTATTTAATCAATTTATGTGTTCGCATTTTCTCAAATTTTTAAAACGAAAATGATTTATAAAGCTACTCGGACGAATAGAAAAATAGATAAATGCTAATTTTCCAATATATAAAATAGCTCTCCAAATTCAAACTATACAAAAAAAAGCAATATATTAAATGGCGAAATGTGATTGGTTCATGCTGCCAGTTAAATGCATTCCAGGAGAATGCATAAGTATACCTGCCTACCGGCAGGAACTAAAAAATATAATACTATAAATATGTAGATGTTGAGAGACTTCATAGACAAAGCTAGAGTTATATTGCACTTTCTATAGCTTTTTAAGGAAAGACAATATACTTCTTATTAATAACAAAAAGAATTTTTAATAATATTATTTTATAATTATTAAATATACATTGTATATTTATGTCACACTAGTTAGAACGGAGGATGTTTTAGAATGCTTCTCAAGTCCATAATTTGGTGTCTAGGTCACATGTGTATTCCATTCATATGCAACTTCAATAGATATTAAAACAGTAATAGAAGAGAGTAAGGATATATTAAAAAATTTAATAGTTTTCTTGCAAAACCAAGTTCTTAGATGATAACAAAAATAAGTAGAAAAATGTTTTAGTTTCTTGTGTCATTGTTTGATATGATACTAATGAACTTATTCATCCACTATATTCCATCATGATCTTTCAAGTCAAGAACCTTTTTCAGGAATTTGACTCCCTTGGTAGCCTTATCATGTATGTGTAATGGCAAAGCATGTTGGGAGGTAAGGACAAAAGGAAACCAATTTATGATTTCATCTTGAGCTTGAAGCATGTTGAAGTCTATAAGAGTGGGAACACTAGTGTGATAATGAGCAATGTCCAATATCTGATTGAGACCACTTGGAAATTATTTTTTTAATCAAAGTCAAAACTAAAGTCTTGATTTCTCTTTTTGTTCACCTAGGCCTAAGAGCACGGCTAGAAACATGGATGATATGTTAGAGTTTACTCATTATTTGTATTCATAAACAAGAAATTATTCTCTTAGTACCCACTAAATTGTAAATAGAATCAACCCACTTTGAATCTTGAAAATAAATCATAGTCACTTGTTCGTCACTTTGCCTAGAAAGGCCATTTATTGTTTGGTGCTTCAGAGGGGGGTGGGAGTGTCCATGAGGTGAGTAGAGCAAAGAAAAATGAGAGGATTTAATTCAAATGTGTGCTAAATGTTGATAAATAAGCTTGGTAGCAATTAGTTCTCACATGAACAAAGGAGGTGAGGTGATGTTATTGATGATTATTTAATTAAAATACTAATCTTATCAAAATTGTAGTCTTTAATAGATCGAGCAAATGGTTTTTGGTAGCATCATTATGAGAGAAGAAAAATTTAGCCACGGGGCATGAATCACCAAACATGTGTATTTTTAAGGGTTTGGTTCTATTTAATTGATCGAATTTTGTTGTGTGCTAGAATTAATTGTCACACAAATAAAGGAGGGGAGATGAAGGGAGAGTGTGAGTTTGGTTATTAAGTATTAGTCAAAACTATTACTCTTGTGAGTGCAAGTGTCAAAATTAATGGTTATTTGTGGCATCCTTTAAAGAATATTTTGATGTGTATTACCAATTAGCAATCTTGACCAATTTTAACTCTTTCTCTGTATCCACTTTTGAGTTGGTGTGCAAATCAATTGTGTTGTATATTTCATGGCAATATGAGTTACGGGATATTTGCATTTCCTAGTGTGCTTATGAGAAATCATTTTTTGTTTTTATTTTTACTTTGTTAGATAATTGAATTTGTTTGATGTTGTATACACCTAAAAATGGTTTGGATAATCTAATTAATTAAATATGATTTATTTGATTAATTAACCTTTAATTTTTCTACTATTAAATAAATAGAAATATTTATTTATGTAAGAGACTAGGTATTTCTCAACCCTGACTACTAATGGCGAATGCAAAGTTTTTGTTTCTTTTTGTTGGTTTTTTAATTTTTATGTGGTTTTTGCAATAAGAAGAAATGGTGCAATTTTGAAATAAAATGCTATAAATTTGTAAAATGCTAGAACCAAATAATAACATCAATGGATATATGATTTTTGAACTGAGAATGCCTTCCTGATTTCAATCCAACTATTACAATATAAAAGGCAACACATGTAATGAAAAAGGAAGCTAAAAACTTATTGAAAAACTTGGTTTTTATTGCAGCAAGGTGCATAGCTGAAAGAACATCAGAATAACATTAAGTACGTCCAACTCCTTAGCCAAGTAGACGCCAAACACCTCTGGTAAGCAAAGTGACCAAGCTAGAGTGGATTGAAGCAAAAAGGCAAAGGCATTTCTCTTCTTTCATTCACATGCCTGATTTGCTGGTACAATATGGCTATGGCAGCAAGATAGAAGGTTGTACGACTAAAGAAATATGCCTAGGATCTGATGAATGAGATTGGAAATCAACCTCTTTTTTGATTCAATACTTTTTCTTCAAACCCTTATTGATTCTTCCTCTGTAAGCACAAATATGACTTCTAAATAAAGTCACCTTGATGGACAAGCTTCAATTGGTATTTCACAGTCTCAGTATGTCTGATTTTGAAGAGGGAACATTCTCCAAAATCCAATGATGAAGCGAATTTGCAGAAACCCTTATTTCACAAACTCCAATGTTCTTAGAGAGAGTAAAAGACAAATTAGAATAATTCACAATGAGGTTCGATTTGTATTTGATGAAATATATGTATTCTCTGAAAAAGTCGACCCCAAAAAGCACTTCAATAAGCATTTAATAATATAAATTTTCCTTCTCAAAACTTAGGCTTGTTAATTAATAAATGGCGTCCCCTTTTATAATGAGTAATAAATACTCATTTAATAATAATATCATTCCTTTATTATAAAGTAATAAAATACTTTATAATAAGCCATTTAATTAATTAACTTTATAAATTGACTTTATAATATAAAGTCATAACATTAATATTTCCCCAATATCATTAAATGCTCAATTATTCACTGTTTTCTCACCAAACTGTCAAACTGGGTCGAAACTGAGTTGACCAACTGAACCAAGTGCCTTGCCAAAAAAGGCAGCCTCTGTCTACCTGACTTACTATAAATAGTAAGTGCCTGAATATCACTTTGTGAGTCTCCACCAAGGCCCAAACCTGAATCAACTGATGGAGTAATGTCCCCAAATGCAAGGTAACTTCCAAAGTAACCCTCTAAACACATTTGTTAGCCTACGAGGGTCTGAATGATAGGCTAACCCCTAAATCCTCTAAACTGCCTAGGAAGGGGACATTACAATTTATATAGTTCATCTTCTAAATTCTTCGATCTTTATTCTTTTATTTCGTCTTAATTAAATAAATGAATTTCACTTTGTTTTATTTAATTATTATTATCAAATTCATCTACTTAATAAATAAATAGAAATATTTATTTATAGAGTTCACATTTTATTCTTCTATTTTATCATATTATTTCCTCTTAATTAAATAAAAAATTTAAATACTTTGTTTTATTTAATTATTATCATTATCATTTTCTTCTAATTTTATTCATTTATTCTATCTTAATTAAATAAGCAACTTCAATAGTTTGTATTATTTAATTATCTAATCATGTTTTTCCTCTTAATTAAATAAATATATTCTAAAGTTTTATTTAATTGTCATATCCCTTTTTATTAAATAAGCAAATGTCAAATATTTGTTTCATTTAATTAAATATCTTCTTTTTGCTAAATTTGAATAAATAAAAATATTCAAATAAAGGTAATTTCCTCTATTCACTCACCAATAAAATTAGATATTTCATATCTAATTAATTCAATTAGTATTCATGGGTGAATTTGGAGACAAACTTGCAGGCAATCCTCTTCAATCTCTTTTCTCTAATTCTTCCTATCATCTGGCCAAATGTTTTCATGGGGAGGAACAATCCCTATGATCACCTCGAGCTTCTTCATCCCTCACCATTCAATCCTCCAGATCAAATCCAAGCCTTTGTTGTGCTGCCCCTTTACAAATATGTTGCCATAAATCTATAAATACAAACTTCAATGACAAGAAATGGATCCCAACTTTGTGCAAATTTACTATGTAGGAATATCAATCAAGCAATCATAGCAATAGTAATAAGCATCTTACCAATAACAAAGCATAGCATCAGTAGAATCAATATCATGGTTGCATTGTAGATTACTGTAGATTACTGTAGCTTCCTTTTATCATATTCATGTCAGCATAGATTACAGTAGCTTCAACATCATCATATCATCTAGAAATCACCATATAGGATTAGATTATTGCATTTAGCGGCATTTCATTCTCTAGATTGGCATTTTAATAGTCACAATGCTTACCAAATCTGAGAGCCTCGTGACTTAATAAATCTTTAGAGATAGGGAACAATATGGCACTTTTAGTAGATTTGTGCTTTTAAATTAGTTTAATTGCTTTTAGATCTTTGATATAATGTCTTATTAAGAAGTGTTTTCAATTATTTATTACTACTTATTCCACACTTACCAAAAATTGATATTATTGTAGACTTTAATAGTAGGACATGCCATGTTGTCACTTATGGATGGCTTCTTAGGGTATAACCAAATCAAGATAGCACCTGAAGATCAGGAAAAGACAACATCCACATGTCCATGGGGCACTTTTTGTTGGAACGTCATGTCGTTTGGGTTGAAAAATGTAGGTGCAACATATCAATGTGCAATGACCACTATTTTCCATGACATGATGCATACTTTTATGGAAGATTATGTTGATGATATATTAGAAAAATCATACACCAGGGAAGGACATCTAGAGATTCTGAGAAAAATATTTACAAGATTAGAGAAATTCAATGTTAAATTGAATCCAAAGAAGTGTGTATTTTGGGTTACATCAACAAAACTTTTGGGTTACATAGTTTCAGAAAAAGGCATCAAGGTGGATTCGGCTAAGATCAAAGCAATAATGGAAATTTCGCCACCAAAGAATATCAGCCAATTAAGATCTCTACAAGGTAGGCTACAATCAATTAGGAGATTTATCTCCCAATTAGCAGATAAAAGTCATCCCTTCAATCATTTGCTACATAAGAATGCCTCTTTTAAATGGGATGGGGGGTGTGAAACAACTTTCAATCAAATAAAACAATATTTGATGTCACCTCCCATATTGATGCCACCTACATAAGAGAGACCATTGTTACTATACATTGCAACAACAGACATTTCTTTGGGAGCTCTACTAGCACAAGAAGATGCATAAGGAAAGGAACAAGCTATTTACTATATCAACATGACTTTGAATGGTTATGAAATAAACTACACCTTCATAGAGAAAGCATGTTTGCTAGTAGTATTTTCTACCCAACAGTTGAGGCATTACATGTTGACCCACACAGTTAAGCTCATTAAAAAGATTGATCCCTTAAAATACTTACTCAACAAGGTTGCTCTAACAAGGAGACTAGCCAAATGGGTCATGCTCTTGAGTGAATTTGACATCCAATATGTGGATAGGAGAGCCATCAAAGGTCAAGTGATTGTTGACTAGTTAGTTGAAGCTCCATTACTAGATGATCGTCCAATGAACATTGAGTTTCCTGATGTAGATATTCTTACTGTAACAACACAACAATGGAGGCTTTATTTTGATGGGTCATACACACAACGTGGGTCTGGAGATGGAATTCTATTTGTTATGCCTCAAGGGCACACCATCCCAAGGTCCTATAGACTCATGTTTCCATGTACCAATAATGTAGTTGAGTATGAGGCTTTAATTATCGGCATCAAAGTGGCAATTGAATGGAAAGTCATAGAGCTACAAGTATATGGAGATTCACAACTAGTCATTTATCAAGTGAATGATGAATATCAGACAAAAGATGAGAAATTGATGCCATATAAGAAGCTGATAGATGATCTCAAAAGGCATTTTGTTGATATCAAGTTTGAACAGTTTCCAAGGGCAGAAAACAAAGTTGCAAATGTTATGGCAACAATTGCTTCTCTTTTACAATTTCCAGAAAGGCAAGGTCATTATGAGTTTATGGTAGAACAAGTGTCTAATCTCACCTACGATAACCAAGAATCTTAGACCATATGCCATTTAGATGATAGTCAACCTTCCATTTATGGAAACATCTACGCTTACTTGAAAGACAATGTCCTTCCTCATGATCTTTCCCTAAACCAGAAACGCAATTTCATTCGTCAATCCACATAACACACCCTGATAGCTGACATACTTTACCGTCAAGGTCTAGATGGTACTCTTCTTCAGTGTTTAGAACATAACGAGTCTGAGACAGCTTTACATGAGGTTCATGACGGTATTTGTGGAACTTATTCAAGCAGAATAACCCTAGCAAAGAAACTCCTCTGTTTGGGGTATTACTGGCCGAACATGGAGAAAGAGTCTTTTCAATTTGTTAAGAAATGCTAGAAATGTTAGATCCATGGTAATCTTATTCATGCACCAGCACAAGAATTACACCCCTCCACCTTTTTTTCAATGGGGACTAGACTTGGTAGGAAAGATCAACTCGTCTTCATCCAATGGACACAAGTTCATGATCACAACAACAGAGTACTTTACAAAATGGATAGAAGCAGTTCCCTTAACAACAATCCCTGGGAAGTAGATATCATCTTTCATATTGAACTACCTCATATGTAGGTATGGCATACCTCAATCCCTTGTAACAGAAAATGGTAGACCTTTTAAGAACCAGGATGTTGAGAAATTGTGTGAAATATTTCATATCCAACATCATTTCTCAACACCATACTATCCTCAAGGAAATGGCCAAGTAGAGGCCTCAAATAAAACAATTCTAAAAATCCTGAAGAAGACTGTCAATGATGTTGGATGTGATTGGAATGTTCAGTTAAATCCTGCTTTATGGGCATACAGAACCAACATCAGAACACCAACAAGAGCTACACCATATGCCTTGATATATGGATCAGAGGCTATACTACCTATTGAGGTTGAGATTCCATCACTTTGTGTCTCACTAAAAGGTATCATTACAAATGAGGATTATAGAGTCTCTAGACTCCAAAAGCTGGAACTATTGGATGAGCGTCGTCAACAAGCTGTGAACCATTTGACGACATATCAACAGAGGATGTCCAAAAGCTACAATCACAGGGCAAAACCTAGAGTCTTTGAGGTTGGAGATTTGGTCCTAAAGGAAAACCCTAAAAATCAACAGGACAAAGAAAACGAAGGGAAGTTTGAACCTAATTGGCTAGGTCCCTTTGTCATCATATTGGTCTATGGATATGGAGCCTATCGGCTATCTACACCTAAAGGGGATCTATTTGATGAACCTATCAACAATATCCATCTCAGGAAATTCTACACCTGACTCACCTAGTGCACGGTTCAATCATTACCTTGATGAAAACCTGGAAAACAGGCATCTTGGAGATAGAAAATACAAAAAAATCAGAAAAAATAGAAAAGGACAAAAAAATCAGAAAGTATGAAAAGGTGCAATAAAAAAAAGTAGTGAAAACTTGGAAGCAAGCACTACTTATGATTTAAACCAACTTCTCTATCTATTGGATGCATGAATTTCTCTTTCACTTTCACCATCATTTTCCACCTATCATTTGAGGGGACCAACATCATTATACATATAATGGCAAAGTGATTGTGTCACACCCTAGCTTGGGGAAAAAATCTTGAACTCATTGGGGGCAATAAAATTTGAGCTTGAACAAATGGACAAACAACAGTATGACAACGCAACAAAAATAATGATCAAAACACAACCCAACATTGAACATCAATCATCATCAAAAATAATGATCAAACATCCATATCATATCAAAAATCCAAAAACATGTCAAAAATCAGTCAAAAAGCCAAAAACAAAGTTGTCTAGTCGAACTACGTGGTCTCTATGTATATAATGTAGGCAAGGCTAATCTTTGATCAGCCCCCAAGACCCCTAGGATAGGTCTTTAGGTTAGTTTTTTGGTCAAAATCTTAGAAAATCACAAAAACATTGGAAAATAAAATAAAAATGGATGATCCAATCTGAATAGTGATTGAAACACTTTAAGCAAAGATTGGATAGTTGTACTCTGATCATTGTTATCATTTCTTTGGAGCAACTCAATGATGTATTGAATTAGAGAAGCTAAGAAGAAGAATGGTATTTTCTTTGTCTGATGTCTATGAATTAGTCATTATTATTTTGTGAATTGTCATGAGACGTTCTCTACAAAGTAACACTAATGACATTCCAATTCATAAAAGAAAATGATTGATTCTTGTCTGTTTACGCAAGAAATGCTCAAGTCATCTTGGTTTAATTATACCTAGATGCTTGTGTTCGCTTGCAATATCAAAAATCATGAAAGTAGTATTTGGGTCATCATTGGTCTACATTATACCATTGATGCTTGTACTCACTTTCAACATTTTAAAAGCTCCATGATGATACAAAGCACAATAAAAAATATTTTTAAGATGCCAATGTTTTCATATAGATTTGCATCGTAAATTAGATTGCATTCATAATAGTGTTACATTTGCAGAGTATTTGTTACAAAATCGGTGAAATCATTCACAGACAATGTTATCTTTTCTCATTTCTGGATTGAGTATACTTGACATTAACAAAAACATCATCGTTATCATGCAGCTACATAATCATTTTCATTGCATACATTAGAAACATTATTACATCATTTCATCATTTATCATTTAATCATATATTTTTGCATTAATCATGTCATTTCTTCATTTATGCATTGCATCATAAAATTGCATGGAAAAACTATCAAAAACAAACACTATGTAGTTGCATCTTCATTCATCTATTCATCATATCATATATCAAACATTCAAGGTACCATTATATTGATCATTCATTCATCCATTCATCACATCATAAATTTTGCATTTGAAATATATCACAATAATTAAAATGCATTACATATCATTTTCCATCATTACTCATATGTCATTAGAACATCATATCCATAATCATACATATAGGCACATCATCATATAATTTGGAAACACATCATACATATATTTCATCCATGTAAAACATACATACATCGTGCATCCATACATCATCATTATGCATATAATCATATTTACACATCATAGATAGAACATCATTATTCATAACATATCATCATGATTGAAAATTGCATCCATAACATCATAATATAAGGATCATCACATGACATATAGAACATAGAAAATAAATGCACCCATCATAGAATCATATAGAACACATAATAGATCAATAAAGTCCACTGCATATCATATAGATCTCAAAACCATAACGTCAAGTATACAATGATGTCTAAAATGAAAAGAGATATATCATCAAAAAATGGTTGTAATCAGAGTGTACATCACGTCTCAAAATATAACAGAAGGTACAATCATGAAACTATGTGTTGTTGGCTCTAAACGGTGTAGGCATCTCGGGACTAGTCCCTCCACCACCAAATGTACCAGGATCTCTCGAGTCTCTCCAGAGAGGCTGTGTCACACCTCTACTCACAGTCCTCGAATGGGACCTGCTAGATCGAGACTATGCATAACTCACTATCTGCTCTAAGGGAACAACATCATAAAATTTACCTCTGTAGTACTCTACCTCCCGACCAACATGGACAACCTCTCACATATAATCCGATATAGTGGTACCATCTTCCAATCTCTACAATCTATCAGTTGTAGCCTAAGCACCCTCTGCAGCCCATCTAGCGGCATCCCTCTTGGCTGTCAATGATGTAATTTGTGTCTGAGCCGCAACCAACTGAGCCTGTACCTGACCTAGAGCCTGTGCATGTAGCTGGGCCTATGCCTGCATCTGAGCCTATGTCTACATCAATAGGCCTTGAGCCTAAACTAGCTAACCCTATAAGGTTTGTATCTATACTTGTAAGCTCGCAATCTACATCTGCTTTGTAGGATCTCCCACTACTTGCCTCTTACAAGGAATCATATTCTCCCGCACATCTATGACCAGACCCGACCCACCTGCATCCTCTCCACTATCATATCCCTCCTCCTCTCCACTATCCTCATCCCCACTACCCTCCTCATCCCCATTGCTCTCCTCATCCCCAATGCCCTCCTCATCACCACTATCCTTGACATTCTCCACCTCAACCTCACCAACCTCCTCTCTCCTTCGATGATGACTGTGTGCAACAACAACCTCCTCCTCAATAGGTAGTGGAGCAGGGTCATTAGGAATGGTAATACATGGAAAAAGATGGTAATTCCATATACTCTGCATAATCTGTTGTAACAGGTGGCTCAACAATATCAGGATGGATATCCCAAATAAAAGGCTGTAGAGCCTAGTTCTCCTAAACAATAGTATCATATGAAAGACCGGCCCCCCACTCTGTAGAATCTACATGATGACAAGCATAATGAGCAACACCCTGGGGCATACCCTGAACTAAACCATATTGTCTATGCACTCATTTGATAAAAAATCTCTCTAATATCCAATGATTCTGACCAATCAGTATCATTGACTGATAGAGATAAGGCAACTGAATGTCATCCTCATCCCACTAATCACAATCTAAATAGGGGCACCATGTCATAGCCTCTATATCATCCAATACTCGCCTCTAATGCTCTAACTTACCTAGTCTGGATTGAGTAAGATGACCTGCATATTTGTAAACATACGACCTCATAGACAGTCTTTGTCTAACTGGCACTAGATGCGTAACAACAATATGCTTCCACGCCCACACTTGTAGTAGAGTAACTCCAGATGAAAAAGTGCGACCTCCAAGGTAGGAAATTGAATGCAAATCATGATACAGATGGGCAAGCATACACATGCCCCAAGCATATCTTGTACCATGCACAATCATTCTCTCCAACACACGACCCCAACCAACAGAAAGTCTCTTTGACCTGCGATCAGGACAAAGGAACCCTCCAATAAAACCAACAAGAACTATAGGTAGGGTGGCATAAGCATCCACCATCTCGTGCCATGGAATCCAATATCCAGAAATATGATCATCCTAAAATTCTCTGTGGAGAGTGTCAGTTGTACCCTGCTCTAACGAATTATAAATAACAACCTCTCCAACAATAGGGATCCACAAAATTCATCAGACATCCTCTGTGGTGACTATCATCTCCCTGGTAGGAAGGTGGAAGGTATTATGCTCGCTATGCCACCTCTCAGATAAGGTTGTCAGGAGACCATGATTAATCCTAATCTAGGGCATGAATAAAAAGAGAAGCCAAACCATATTGTACAATAACTACCATCTCAGGATGTGCTAGCTATGGTATCAAATCAAAGGTCCAGGGAAAATGATCTCAAACTTGAAGGTTCGTCAAAGCCTCATATCATTATGAAATATTCAAGGTCAAAACTCTTTGTCAAATCATCAAACATCAATTATCCTATCAAATCTAATCATCTCTTGGTGAGACTTTTGATAAAATCTCATGAGAAAACATCATCGAACCTCACCTATCATGAGGTCAATCATCAATCTTAAAATTGTACCTCGCCTATCATGAGGTCAATTAATCAAATCAATCTCACCTATCATGAGGTATATCAATCAATCTATAATTATTCCTCACTTATCATGAGGATAACTATCATCAATCAATCATCATACCTCACCTATCATGAGGTTGATCATCATTTGGGTAAGTGCATGGATCTGTGACACAATTTTGGCTCTTAAGATGCCACTTTTTTTTTTAAATCAGCAAAATCTGATTTGCACAAGAAAATGAAGATAGTTACACTCAAAATTTCAAGATGCAGCAAGAACAAAAGTTGAATTGCTCTGATTCTAGTTTCTAAGCTACTAATATTTTTTGAAATTAATGAATATTAAGGGTCTCAAAAAGGGGGGGCCCAAAACAAGTCCTTTTTTTATCAAAAAAACAACATAGTGCCTAAGGGCTCCCCTCTTTTTGATTAACTTTTTTTTAGAATTTCAAAAATCCCAACGGTGAGAAATTAGCTAACACCATGTAGTTTATCCTCGTTCTTTCAGATAAATTTTTAATGAATATATAATATTTTATGAATATTCAAAGTGGACACATCCTGAAAAGCTAAAATTTGAGTGTGCCCCCCCCTGAATTTTTTGAAAACTAATTGAAAATTGATTATTATTATTTTCATCATGTGTAGAATGGAGTCTAGTTTCAAAAAATGTAATTTGTTTCATGTTTCGATGAACGAGTAAAAATCTATCCTAAAACTAGCACATGTTGATTTTTGACCAAAAATGTAGGCATTTACAATAGAAGCCATGGATCAAAACCTTAACTAAATCAAAATGAAAAAAGAATTATATATTTAGATAGCTAAGAGAGAGGTCAATGCTATCACAGTTTTTTTTATAAACTTGTTTTGAAATACATGCAAATGAGACCAAGAGCACAGACGAAAATAGGAGGAAAATTGGAAAATCCTATCAATTAACACGTCCAAAGCAAGTCATTTAACTAGCGCCAAATTTGGTGTGCGCCAAATGTGGTGTCATTTGGAGAGCACCAAATTTGGCGCTTGCCAAATGGCCTGCTTTGAACAAAACCTAAATTTCCCCTCTTTTGTCGACAACTTTGATAATGCTTAGAGTGCATAGTTTATGATCATGGATGGATAGTTGAGGTTTTACCTTTCATACGCTCTCTAACTCATTGCCCTAACTAGATAACTCTTTATCCCTCTAAAGTTTCTCTCTCTCAGGTCTCACTCCCTCCGATGCGACCTAGACTACTCTCTCTCAATCCAATCCCCTCTCTCAGGTCTCTTTCCCTCCCACCTAGGTACCTAAATAAATCTATCTCACTCCAACCCCCTTTCTCACCCTCCCTCTCTCTCTCCCCCTTTGGTATTTTTGTCTCTCTCACTCCATCTCCCTCTCTTAGGTCATTAT